>OW964566.2:5000000-5625000 GCA_943138885.2 Tholera decimalis | reverse complement strand
CTAAGGACTACATATAAAATTAAAAAAAAAAACACATTATATCTAAACAATAGCTACACATGTCATTGCGACACAAGTATTTATAATTTACGAATGTATTAAAAATAATAATAAAATAAATGAAAATATATAAATGTTGATTATTACCAATTCTGTAATCTAAATAAATGTAATATTATTCATAAGCATAACATTAAAGTTCTGTTTGTAGTCAATTTTTGATTTTAATTGTTTTTTTTTTTTCATTATCTTTAAGCCTTAAGTTCAATCCTATTTTTGTTTTTATTATGTAAATTGTTTTTATACTATGTTAATTCTGTGACGTTATAGTTAAATAGGTATATTAATGTGGTATGTTTTTGTAAGTATAGCATTTAAATACTTTGCGTTTCATTCCACCCTTTCATTTAAAACTAAATCAAAATAAATAAGGTATTTAGTAAATAAATAATAATTAAAAGGGGACAACGATACGTGAAATTTTAACTGTCCGTTGTCCCCTTTGCCCATATCGCACCCTCAGTAATATAAGGAATCAAGTCAAAATTTTTGCAAACTGAGGTTTTAAATGCTAAGGGCTCAAAATTAAATTCGCTACCGGTTAACTAACCAGTTAACTAACCGATTAACTGGCTTACCGGTTGGCTAACTTAAATAATAAGCATGTTATATGAAAAAATATCTGTAATGTAGGAATCCAGAATCTTGAAACGCGAGTAGTCAAAAATCTACTTTTTTGAGTTGTGCCCTTATATTACTAAGGGTGCGATATGTACATAACGGGGACAACGGGAAGTAATTTTAATTATTTTATTAAATTCCCTTTGTCCCCTTTAACGGGGACATGGACTACGGGGACACCGGGAATACACCATATGTACATATGTTCAACATAAATATGTATAAATTGTATCGAACTTCAACATTATTTTAGTTACGTTGCAAACACGTTTCCAATTTCTTCTTGATGTTGTATTATATTTTATGATGTTTCCTACCCATTCTATTTCTAACCAGAGATCGACGATCGTATGCCAAACTCGCCAGACAGTTTAATTACAATTTTATATCGTCTTACCACAGAGACAGAAGTTAATTTATTTATACATTGTGTATTAATACTTCGTGACGGTGTCTGAGCAACAAAATAATTTAATTTTATATTTTAGTCCACGTAGTTCTTTCATTAACAATTTCTTACAACATGTTAGTCGGATTTAAAACCTCTACTTACATGTTAATAATCAAACCAATTATTTCTCTAAAATGTTCTAGTTATTAAAACATGGTACGATTAAAATTAATGAACTGAATAATTATTGTTGTAATTAAAAACATGTTTCCTGTGCTATCGGTACGACTGCAACGAAACAGCGATATTTATGGAAATCGCGTCAACGTGGCTCATTCAAGTACCTACTTGAATGAACAAACACGATATCACAGTGTGAAAATTACGCGAATCCGATTGGCAATAATATATATACAGTAATATTTGGTGGAGTGGTGGCAATGTGGTTAGAGGCCCGACTTGCGAATTGCAGGTTCGAAACCAGGCGGGCACATCACTTTATGTACTTTCTAATTTATATCATCACCGTTGCTATCAACTTGGTGAAGAAAAACATCGTAAGAAAACCGATATTTCCTAGGACCAAAAATTCGAAGACATGTGAGATCCACTAAACCACACTGGACCCGCATGTTTTATGACCAATTCGCACTCAGAGAGAGGAGTTCTATATCCTAGCAGTGGAAACATAATACACTGAATGATTATTACTGTAATATATTTCTGGAAGATGTCCACACAAACTGACTAACGATTATATTATTGACGTCATTTCACAATCGTAGTCTTAATTATAATCCATAGAAGCTGACCCGATGACATACATTCAATACATCGAGTGTGGATTTCATTGTTGAAACAATAGTATATTTACCGTGGCAACAGCACCGCACCTGAACAAATCGCTTACAATGCTGGTATAATTTCAGTACGTGTTCGGGCGATTGTGACGCAAATAATTCCTATTATAACACACTGGAATCCAAGGTGACTGTGAAGTGTTAAAGTTCAATCCAATCTTGTGTACTTTTGTCCTTACTATGCATGATTGTATAGTTTTGTAACAAAGTATTAATCTGCCAATGCCGTTCTGTGTATTTATTACCCGTATAATGTAAATATCGTATGTATAACCGATGTAGACGTGAACAAGACTATGTATACCCGTACAAACTACGGAAGAATTAAGCTTTGAATAGTATGTATATTACAGTAATAAAATATTAAAGTAATAAAAACTGGATACAGGAGATTACGAGTGTTTTACATGGATAACACAAAATAATTGCCAACCAATTCTGATGATTCCTTTTTGTTCATTTTTTTTATTACTTACTCAAAATTCCAACTAAAAACGTATAAAACACTTTTTTGCAAACGAAACTGTATCACAAAACTATACTAAATACTGAAGTTGGTATTAAATTTTCTTTAAATATTTGAGCACTGTCGTCTTTGTATTTAATTTTTCAAAATTATCTCTGTTCCGTGCTTGCACCGTGCTATCTGGCGAGGTCACATATATTCCATTGCAGATATCGTATTTAAAGAAAAATTAACTAAAGTATTCCTTATCTCACATTTATCATTAGTGCAATGATATTTTATAGTACAGATATGTTATAGGCGCGCGCGTCGTGAAGACTCGAACACGAGCTAATTGGAACGTCTTGCAACTAGTCTGCGTCGAACGCAACCACAAGCGTGCCGCACCGTAATACTCGTGTCCTTAGATTTTATTTATCAAAAATGCCATCGTGTGAGTTTCGGAAGTGTACGAATTATACTTCCAAAGTAAACAAAATACAAAGGATCTCATACCACATGTGAGAATGCAAATATATTAAGAGAATATTTTATATTTCATTTAATTTCCAAACTTGCCAATAATTTATGCTTAGGAGCTATATGTAGGTGAAGACAGAGAGAGCAAACTTGTTTTGTCGCGAGAGCGATAAGGATCCGTGCGTGCATACATAGATTAGTTAAAAGTTTACAAGTGTAGAAGCGATATTGATTGACTTGTTTTAATTTGTTTTGTGTTACAATTTTTTTGACTAAAGTTCATTTGACTGATTATTGAGGATTATAACTGTTTTTTTTATTGAATTAGGTTTCCGAGGGATCAGGTTCGACTTCAAGATTGGATCGCAATTGTTCGTGAACAAAAAAGCGAATCAAACTGGATAACATCAAAAAACAGCAGGATATGTAGCAATCACTTCCAAAGTACTAACAAATATGTTTCGAAATGTGGTCGAACAACGCTTAAAAAAATGCAGTTCCAAGTATAGAGGTAGGTAACTAAAACATTTTATAAAACATAATGCTGCCTGCATAATGTTTTATAAAATGTCAGCTACTTTACTTACAAAGAAACCGCTACATGACATTTCATTATGGTTGTGTCATGAAATTGATTATTTATTGATTACTAGCTTTCCACCTGCTTCATCCAAGATGAAGTTCCGATTTGACGAAGTTTTCGAATCATACAATTATTGTTATGATTATGACTGATCATAAATTATTTCTTTAACATAATGACTATTAATTTCTATTTTAGTTTTGAATAATATAATGGGCTAAGCTGAATATAAACATTACAACTGAATACAAGTATTATCACTAAGGTAATACTTGATCCATGATTAACCATTATGATGTTTAATTTCTTACTTACGTACTTACTCTTCAATCGAGTGTCCACTCTACGGCTATAAAAATGTTATCCTATGGCGCAAGGACTCATTTGAAGCGCAATTGTTAGAATTATAGCTATCTCTTTCACTTGCGTGTTGTTTCGTATCTTTTGTTCTACTTATCAGTAAAACTTGTCAATGTGTGCCATAGATATACGTGATGTGTGCAGTTTTTACTACGCGGAACAAATTTCAACGCAAATTACTATGAACGTAACATATCTGTACTTTATAATATCATTGCATTAGTGCGAAAGATCTCCCGATTCACGTGCTTCGGGTCTTATGTAATACACACGTGAGGTTATTATCGCATATATGTAGCGATTACGTGGTAACTGCCACCATATTTATAAATGAAATAAAAAGTATGAGATAGTAAGTTGCAGTCCTTGCCAAATAATTTTAACTTAAAATATCTCACAGAAATCAATCAACCACATAAATAGCGTATGACACGATACGATTATGCAGATGTCTATCAGTGACATAACATCCGAAATCGGATCAGTATTTTCAGAAATTACTTCGAACAAATACCTAGAATTTTACCTCTTTGTAAGACTTCTTCCAGCGGCTAGGCCCGAGTGGAGATAAGAACTTGTAAATCGATGTTTTTTTTTTTCGGATATTTAAATCAGCCTATAATGTTCCCATTAGTAGAACACAGGCTTCCATAACAGAATTAAATTAGGACTTAAAAACTACAAAGGGCATCGCATTTGTTGGGATTTTTAATCCTAAGACACGCTGGTTTACTCACAACTTCATCGTGCCTGTAACCACTGTGCCATAACTACTCCCATGTTATTCCTCCCTTCTCCATCCGACTCGATATCAGAAACGTACGCTAACAAACAGACAAACAGAAGATAACTAAAATCGCTCGTCTGTGTTCTATTACAATAGAATGGGGAAATCAAAGAGTAGGTCTTTGACATCCCCATTCTTCCAATTCAGAAATTCCAGGTTCCAATTTAGCTCCAAGGGGAAATTAATAGAACAGGGTTGGTTTTTTTTTATTCAGTAGAAGTCTGACACTGAATGGTGAAGGTATTTGAGATTTTATTCCCGATAAGAAATCTACCTTTACCTCTTCTTATTTTGTTATAACAACAAATTACATTTAAAGGAACGAATTACATCAGCTTACGAAATCACTATTTTAACATAACATTGTGCAATTCTTAAGTATTCATGCTAGGTAGTAACGACCTACGTGTATTTAAAAATATGCTCCATCATTGTAAGATGACTTGATTTTCCTTATTTATTCGAGTGTTAACTAGGTAGCCAGGGTTTTCTTGTCTACTTATTGGCCCTTTCATCGTAGAAACCATGAAATCGAAATCTAATGAATCTTTAAAACTGTGCGGTAAAAAAAGTGTTACACAAATAGAAATGATTAGCTAGTAACGAGATCGGTGGTAACGACATTTATAATAGACTGTTTCATAAGTAGGTATTACCTAGCTAGTCTGTAATAAAAATTATTATTTAGAAAATTTGTTTTAAATAACACCTTTAACCTTCGTTTTTGTTTACAGGTGAGATTATGGTGGATTAAGCCTATCAACTATTAAAAAAAATACTTTTTGAAGCCGTTGTTTCCTAGCTGACTACCCTGAGAACAAATTACAAAACAAACTCAATCAATCAATCACAATCAATCCATTTAATTCAGGCATACATGGCCCATACAAACAGAATACTAAAATACATATTAATTAACTAAAACTAATGCTAACACATGTTATCGCGATGATGTTAACTCAGAGGTTAGTGTTCCTTCTGAAGTCCAGACAATCCGTACTGGTTAAATCATATAAGAACCGTATAGTTTTATGTCTGTGAAGCTGTTTTGAGGAAAGAAGCCACAGATTTGAGTGGACCTGCCCAAACAGTGCTAGCATTTTTTTCTGTTATCGCGTAGCTCTTAAAACTTTCAACAGCTCAAACAATTTGACGAACAAAACCAGAGTAAGGATATTTGGGCAGGCCACCTAAAGTTCAAACTGCCAGACTGTGTGGTAATCAAGTCATAATATTCGTTTCTTTTTTCTACATAACACGAACTTTCAAAACTTATTTGTAAATATACTTTTTTTGTAGATATTTTCGGTAAAGTAAGTATAGTTTGTAGTACTACATGAATAATTTTTTAACTGAAGCTACTGCGGCCCCTTTTATCGCTACGTTATCTATCGATAAATGGAGACCGCATCGTCAAAATTGAAGGCCGGGGATAAATTAAATTATCGATAATCACATATGCTGGACAGCTCATTGGTCGATAAGATTAAAAAGATTTAATTTTAGGATATGTGGATACGTGTCAATCGTGGGGACTTTGTTAGGACAAGTAATTAATGCTGTGTGTACCTAGTTAGGTAATCTTTTAATTATTTGTTTTAACATGTATACAACGAGTAATTTAAAAGGGTACATACATACCAAGTGCATGGCTTCTTTGGATGATAACAAACGATATGGCAAGGGTTTTGTAATCCTAAGTCTACGTGTGTAGAACTTATTACAAATTCCAATACACAAACCAGAGACCGAATTTTTCAAATTAAGAAGAATGAAAAGAATTATCGTGTTATTGGCTAGTGACGTGAAAAGACCCTCGTAGTGCTGTGACACGTTTGTTATGATTGGTATTCAAGAAATATATGAAACCGATAATTTGGTATCAATTCTTTGAGTCAGTTATTTTGAGTTGAAACTGTGCATAGAGACTCCATACCAGATGTTGTCTTCAGCCCTTTTGGATAGATATGGGGTTTCCGTTACACATTGTGTAGTATTTAATTCGTCAATCAGATTAACAGAATGCATTAAGGCATTAAGTCCGCCTTTGTACCATTTGCGTTGCATACAGTTTTTATAAATAAACAAATAAAATTTACAAATTAAAACAAATAAACAAAGAAACAGTTTTTAGAGTATCACTTTTTAGCTTCAATTGAAAGAACAGCCTCCATTTGAAGGTTTTATAGATTTTAAAAGAAAATATAAAATACGAGTGCCATATTTTTGAAAATTTTAACTGGGCGACCGAATATAATTACATTATTATTCACTAGCCATGAAAATGCTAAGCCCTGGCTGGGGGCTTTTACCTTATTTGCTTGCAGTTTTATGGTGACAAATAGGTTAACCTATAAACTTAGACAATATATGCAAAATAAATAGTTATTATACGTATTAAAAAAGTCTTAAGTAGGTAGGTATGCCGCTGTCTAAAAAAATTGTTAAGATATGTCATCTTATAACTCGCACTGGGACCACGTGGTTACAACCCATTCTCTCTCATAGCATAGAGAGGCCTGTGTCCCACACTCCCAGCAGTGGGGGCAGTTATAGGCTGATTATTTATTTATTATACGTGTGTATATGTACTTTATTGTACACCTTACAATATACTTAAAGATACAAATAATAAAATTAGTGTACAAAGGGCGGTCTTAAGTTGTGATAACAATAAATAAATCAGTTACAGTTTGTTTCAATCTAGATTTTTCTTTCGACCCAGAATTGCCGGTACGGTAAGATTTAACGCACAAAATCAATAATTTTATATTTATTATTAACTTTTGTTACGGCCAAAGAAAATGAAATAAAATTGTTAACTGATGCACGTGCCTAATTTAATCAAATCTCGAATGTGGCGTTACTAAGGCCACCGATAACGCTAGTTTGTTATGATAAAAATATTTTTTATTTATAAAATATAATACATATTATGCTTATCGATATAATAGTTTCAAATAGATGTCATGCCCCTATCTTTTCGGATTACGAATTAATATGACGATTATTATTCGTCACAATATGCTGGGAATTATAAATGCTTATTATATTAAACTAAGTATTACCGTTGCTGCAAGTGGTGTCGGCGGCGTCTGGTAGGTACCTGGAAACAGACAAAATATTATAATTAATACTAAACATATACATTGAATACTTTTCATTTATAGTAAGCAAAGCATTCATAAATGAAGACTATTTATATGTTGGACGTAGGGAGTCATACGCGATTTTCCACAGTAAACACGAGACAATTCACAATGTAGTTCAGTAAGTCAACACTCAACATGTACCAACCGATAAATGCAACCAAAACCCTAAAATATTAACGAGCTCAGTCTGTTTATAAACAAGGACTCATTAGAGAACTACGAGAAACTGTCTACTGTACAACGAATACTCATTTAGTATAAGCGGGCTACAAACAGCCGTAATTCATACTATAACCCCCATTTCCCCGCCACTAATGCAGCCCACTAAAACGCAATAAAAAAGTATACGTCAAACTGATAAGCAAGTACTACTCCATTACTATTTTCCCATTCCCTTGCATCCGACGCGAGTATAATGGAAAAAAAATCAATAAACCCGCAGTCCGACCTCAGACTGGGAAACATAAATACAATCTCCATTCACTGAGTATAAGAGCGCTGCACGCACACTGCCAGCCGCTGCAGCGGATTGCAGCGCTGCACGCGTCCTACACCCGCCGCTGTGCACACACTCACACACTACTACGATAGTACTATAATGAGTACTATAAACGGCGCTTCATTTTCCGACCTAACTTGCAGCCTACGTATCCGAGCGCCGGTGTTCCCCTACAACGTAAACCCAACCTTGTGACGTTTCATATCGATTCAGAATCGCGTAGCAACATCTCTGCTATGAAAACTGTATTTTATATTTTACAATCAACTGCAACTAGTTGAAGAGTCAACTTTACGTTACAGAGATAAGGTTGAGTATCGTTTGTAACAAAGTTTGTAGATATGGCGTTTGCATCCGTTGGTCGTGTAGTGAGACGTCTGCCGAGTCAGACGTGTCTATTTATAGATAGCGATTAAGTTTAGCGCTCGGTGCAGTTAATGGCTGCAGGGAGGCTCGACAGTTGCGAACTTGTGTCATCGACTGTTGGTTTCAGTTTAATCGATTGTTCATGTAGTGGTTAGACAACTCTCCGATCAATTGTATGAGTTTGCAACTCATTTTTGTCGCTTCCATTTTTTATAAGGTGCACAAATCGTTTTTTGGAGAGTGGTTGAGGATAATGGCATCTAGTATCGAGTTTTAATCCAAAATTAACAAAATAACAAAAGAACAGTACGGAATTCGCAGAATCCAACATCTTATCTCTGATCTATCTCTCAAAACTGTTAAGTATTTTGTATATTCACGAAATAATTTTTTTTTGCAAAAAAGTAATCTACTTCAAAAAACCATACAAGCACTAAAAGTTAAAAATAATACTGTAACCTACCTATATTAATAACCCTAACCTAACCTACGAATAACCTATAATAAAATTTAACAATTTTTTGGAGTCGGTGCCAAGCTAGGTAATTAAACGACTGCTAATTCCACAGTATTTTCCCATTTTAATCCTCGAACTTCTTGCTTTTCTTGCGTTGTTGCATTGTGTAAAGTGTGTTTGCTCTGATTTTATTGATTAAGTATTAACGTTAGTATCTTTTTCTTTACCTAAAACTATCTTAAAGTATTTTTGTATTTTGGTTTTGTTTTCCGACTTAAATTAATATTTAGAAGCTGTAAGATTCATGTTTTTTTTTTGTCTGGCCTTAGACTGTAGTTATATTATAGTCATTTAGGTATCGTACATTGCTTGGCACCGACTCCAAAAAATTTTTTAATTGTGTTATAGGTTAATCGTAGGTTAGGTTAGGGTTATTACTATAGGTAGGTTACAGTATTACTTTTAACTTTTTAGTGATTGTATAGTTTTTTGAAGTCGGTTTCTTTTTGTTTTTTTGCAAAAAAAATGATTTATATGTTAATTTTTAGTGACATATTTTTAATCTTATAAAATATGGGTAGCACTAGTAAATATGATTCTCGTATGAGAAAACGGCGTCGAACTGAAACTAGATACATTGTCTTATTATGGAGTTCCGGTGCCTGTCTCTTGGATTCATCATTAGATCTGATAGTAGAATGGTTCTTATTGAACGCAAATATGCTTCACTTGTTTTAGAAAATACCAAAATCGCTTTTCGTTTTCCTATAAAATTTGAAGAGTTCCCACGATTTCGCCAAGATTCCATCATCAGATCCCGACTTGGTGACTATGGGACCAATTGGAAAGCATAGGGCTTTAAACAAAAAAAAAAAAATTCGAAATCGGTTCGTAAATGACAGAGTTATGCGCGAACAAAAAAAGGAATGCAGAGTAAACTAAAAGATCGTCATAGTAAATGATTTTTTAGACTTTTTTTGATTTTTCAGAAACGGCTTGTCCGATTTCAATAAATTTTTCATGGGACTATTTGGGAAGTATACCCTTTCCAAAAAAAAAGATTTTTTTCAAATCGGTTGGCAAGCGACGGAGTTATGCACGGACAAACATAAAAAAAATACAAACATCCGAATTGAGAACCTCCTCCTTTTTTAGAAGTCGGTTAAAAATACAACAGATTCGCAATAATCTTCAATAATACGTTGACCATAGTAATTGATGAAAACATCGTAAAGTTACGAACACATCAGCCTACATTCGATAACCCGTAATCACCGAGGTTGCGCAAGCGCAGCCGATGACAAAGATACGCGATCATTATCATACACCTAGACGATATACTAGCGAAGAGGATATTTTGTTAGCATAGAAAATCAAGGATTTTATGTACCTACTCTACGTGTGATATATCATTATTATCTATCTGTTGCAGCAGCATTGTGTGCGTGAGTCCTTCAGTGAACTATACATCACCAGGGACGTATTATTAAGTCTGTAATAGTAGATATATGGGTGGGAAAGTAGTATAAAGGGAAGAATGACAACGCTAAGATGGATGGTGAAACCAAAGTTGAAACATTAGATCTCATTTTTGGTATAATTATGCAAAAATGAGACCTAATGCTTCAACTTTAAATAAATTAGGATAAAGAGAATATAATGATGATAATGACTAATTGAACTTGAACTGAATGACACTGAAATTGAATTCTCTAGAAAGAAAGCATAGGTGAACTGGTGTAAATGTAGGCAAAATAACTAAGATTAATCTACATAGAAATAAGTGCAAAAGATCCGATCAAACCACTATTTCTGCCAACACCCATGGGAGAATCGCGAAACATTACATATTCATGTCAAGTCCGTAGCTCTTAAAATTGCAATAGTGCATGAATAATGATGGGTTGTTGGCCCACCGTTTACCGGCGTCAAGTTTTTGCGTTTCCCTCCATTATAGGTACAAATTGTGCGGAAAGATAAGCACTCAGTTCGCACTGTTTTTATTCAATCCTTAGTTGCAAGCACCTATTGAATAATTTCTCACGAAAATTTATCATGGAAATGTGGTGGTGGAATTTTCTTTATCCTAAGTACCGTTTTATTGTATCAGCTACTATGGCCACATACCTTGGTGTGTACGCTTGGATAGGGCATCTAGTTGCGTTATCAGTGCTGTTGTGTGGCTGATATCACGGGGAACGGATACCATTTGATTATAATATTACATGAAATCACGAGGATTAGGAGAACAGATCAGATCGTAGTGAACATCTATTGAAGAGCTTGTCTTGTGGAGGACGTGTACTCGCCTCTAGCGATATAATGTTACGAGGACAGTATTCATGAAAATGTGCTTTTCACAGCAGTTTCTTGTACTGCAGAGCCAGATCTTTATCTTATATTCATACACGTGATATAACCCTTGTTTCAACACCCACGTTCACAGACGGCCAATTAATTTTGCCGTCCACAGGGTTACTTCCAATACAAATATTGAAACATTTAGTGTCTGCCAACACAAGAATTTTCCGATTTACTGTGGCCTCGACAGACCGGTGGATATTAACGTATTACGGCCCACAGTAACAGAGTAAAGTACCTGTACCATTAAAAATAACACGAAAACCGAAATCGATTTAAATCATACACGTTGATTATATAAAGGTTTAATTCGTCTCGCTTCAAGCAGTCGAATGGGTTAAATCTTTATTACGGAGATTCAATTTTATTCATGGTCACGATCGTTTATGATAACTAGAAATTAGGATATTAATATGTCGTATAATATATGAAATGTCAGCTGCTGAGCAGCGACATGTATGTCACAAGAGTTTGCAGTTTAATATCGAAAGGGTAATCCCTCCTAGCATTCAAGTACATATAGTTTACACCGTTTTTGTACCTTAATTTCTTATGTTGTTTTCAGAAGGTGTTTAACGAGCCCAATTCAAATGTCAGATTTGAATTGGGTTCGTCAATATTTTTCAATACTGCGATATGTCTAAAATCTACTTTTTGGTACGTTTGTACCAAGATTACTCAATATCCTGACCTGATAAAAATTTTAGACGTCAGATTTAAATTTGGCGTACGGAAAACCTTTAGTAAAATGCAGATTATATAAATCCTCTTATACGTAAGTCTACAAAGATAAGTTAAAAATCCAATTCTTAAACATTTGCAGTCAGAAAACAAAACGACAAGGCGCTATCGGCGGCCCATAGCCCTAGAAGCGACAATAAACCTTTGTCCCATTACGCAGTCGCCACAAAAACAATATTGAAAATTGTCATTTCTATGTTTCTATCACAAATACGGTGCGCCCTACTTGTTGCACTAATGATATCCGTTAGCATTGTGAACAAATATATGACAATTGAAGAGGTACACCGCGCTATTAAGTCGTTGCCTCTAAATGATATACGCGAGGCCAAAACATTCAAATGAGCTTGGGGACTTGTAGAAACTTCATGATTAAATTGTGATTATTTCATTGTTTTGTTAGAAAACTCGTATTACAGAAGCTTAAGCGAGGAAAGCCGAAGAATTAATCCTCCAAGTTTCAAGTCTCTTAGAAGCGTCAACAGCCTAATGGATAAGGTGTCGGACTTGTGATCGAGAGGTCACGGGTTCGAATCCCACCCATTACACTTTTGCCGTGAACCCATTCCAGACACAAGTATATTTAGCTTAGTTGGAAGGATTAACAAGATTGAAAAAAAAAGAATTCTACCCACATTGCTAGTAATCTTTATAAAAAAAGACGTTGCATTGAAATACGGTACTCATCATCATTCAGCTTAGCCTTTCTTTTCCTTCATGTCGGGGTTGGATCCCTGTAAAACTGGATGCAGCATAGTACTGATGTATTTCATGGAGATACTGCGTATCTAACCTTCAAAACCCAATAGCTGGATAATACGACACCCCTACTTCGAAATATTGGTGTAAACCACAAATTCTCATGGTTCAAACTTCAAAAATGACGATTTTCCATACAAACTTTCATCCCCTATTTAACCCACTCAGGGGTTGAATTTCAAAAAATCCTTCCTTATTCCTTGTCTACATTATAAAAGGAACCTCTGTGCAAAATTTCAGCATTCTAGGTCTAAGGGTTTGGGCTGGGCGTTGATGAGTCAGTCAGTCAGGACTTATCGTTTTATTTATATAGATTTTTATTTATATTACACCCATCCACAGATTGAACTAAGCAAGCGTTGCTTTACCTTAAAGATGGACCCGTACAGCTGTTATTATTTAGCCACGACCTCGAAATACGGTACTGTTACTGAGTAAATTTTCCGACGGCTAGTTTTACTCCAAACGAGCATTAGTCTATTTTAAGAGATAGCCCGTAGTCGCTAGACTTCAGTCCCCGTTAGGAATGTTAATAAACAATAGTACCCAGCCCCAAGAACAATATAAACCTGTTCGAGTGAGAAGCGTCAAGCGGACTAGAGCGAGTAAACGTGATGAATCTCGACGTGAAATCTGGTGAGCCATAACGTGTGAAACATGTGCGTATACGACGTCTGGAGAAAATGCCGACGTCAGCCCACGCCCTTCGTAACGTCTCGGGTATCATCGGGCATCAGCGCGATTCGTCACGACACCGCCATCTTTAATAGACAGTTTTATGCACTTTGACGTGTATTCATAAACTGACCATATTTTATTTATTATACTGACATCGGGACGTCCATTGTACTAATATTATAAATGCAAAAGTATGTCTGTCTGCGTATTACGCTTGCACTGGGAAACTTCTTAACCGATTTTAATTGAATTCGATATGAAGATAGTTGAATACCCCGTGTCAATACAAAAACAATTACAAAATAGTTTACTTCTTCAACATCATTATTTACAGTTCAATTATGATTGGAGCCTTGTTTAAAGACAATAAATGATTTAAAAGTACCTAAACTTTTAAGTAACAAATTATTGAGCTAAGTAAAGACTACCTACTTAAAGTTTTGTGTGTGTATGTGTGTAAATACTTACTTCTCATCCCGAAACAATAATTTTAATAAAATTGATTGAAATCGTAAAGAAACAGGTTCGTGAATAAATAGATCATGCGAGATACCCGGTAGCTTTCGCGCAATATACTGAATTCCTTGCAGGTGAAGCCCAGGCAAAAGCTAGTAGGTCTATAATATGCGCCAATTAGAACAGCCTTTTTGGAAAAAGGGCTATTTAGCGGTCGCGATATTTTTAGGGACAACAGGACAGATGACGAAAAAAAGAGTCTCGTTCAAAACGGGACGTACGATATTTTTAGGGACAACAGGACAGATGACGAAAAAAAGAGTTTCGTTCAAAACGGGACGTACGGGCACCTTATGTATACAAGGCAATCTAGATAACGGAGATTAAATTGTGGATTTGATTGTGTTGCGTCAGTGATTGCTGGCTGAAGGCAGTTTGCTCGGTTGCCTATACGATGTTTTTTCTTTTTTTATTGTTGATAGGCTTGCGTTTGACCATATCTCACCTGATGTTAAGTGAGGATGTGGTCGAAGATGGAGCACGCTTGCCTAGAAGTAACCTATTCACTCTTGACTTAAAGACTCCCAGGTTATAACTATCAGGAAACACAGACTCCGGCAGGGAATTCCACTCCTCAGCCGTACGCACAATGAAAGTATTCCCAAAACGTTTCGTGCGTATGGGTGGGATGTCCACCATGTAACGATGGCGCAACGCCGTTTGTCTTGTAGTCCGATGATGGAACAGGCTTGGTGGAATAAGACTGTGCAATTCCATCGCACACTCCCCGAAATGTAACCAATAGAAAACTGATAGGCTTGCAACACGTCGCCGATGCATGTTCCAGGCTCTGGAGCCTTGTCTCGACTAGTTTCTCGTTGCCGATGAGCCTTTTGGCCCGTTTCTTTATAGACTCAAGTGCATCAAGCTGGTATTTGGCAGATCCGTCCCAGAGATGAGAGCAGTACTCCATACACGACCGAACTTGCGCTTGATAGAGGTCGAGCAGCTGTTCCGGTGTGAAGTACCGTCTCACATTTGCTAGGATTCCCAACTTTTTGGTAGCCAATTGAGCCTTAGCCTCGATAAACGGACCAAAATTAAGGGTGGATGTCAACGTAACCCCAAGGAGCTCGATGCGATCAGTTATCGGCACGGTTACACCACGGAAAGAAGGAGCCGGTTGAAATTGGCTCCTTTTTGCGGAGAAAAGACACGCCTGGGTCTTGGCAGCATTAAACTTGACCAAGTTGGCGTCGCCCCACTCAGAGACGGCCTTCAAAGTAAAGTTCAAGCGTCCCACCATTGCCTCTCGGAGACTCTCAGCAACAGTGCTGTCGTCCGCATACCCAAACTGCATACGTTACTGCAACTGCATACGATATTAAGTTTGTCAAGTATTTATTAATTGGCCAGTATCTATATTGCTCTAAAGTATCTGTACGGAAGTAGGTGTTCATATATATTATTAATGTAGATTTCTATTTTTATATGATACTAGGGTTTTTGTGTTATTACTATTATTATATATATATTTTTTTCTAATTTCACTTTTCACGTTCATACTGCACCTCCCACATTATCTCTTCACTACTCGTGGTTGACTGGTAGAGAATGCTTATGACATTAAGTCCGCCCTTGTACCTACGTGCATAAAGTGTAAATAAATAAATAAATATATATATACCACTGCCATACGCTAAAGTCTTGCAACATTGTAAAATTATAGGTCGTATCAGTTAGTAGATAAACATATCGATTCACGCAGATTATCCAAAAAGACACAGTCCCGTTCAAAACGGGACGTACGGTTACCTTATGTATACAAGTAAATCTATGTAGATAACGGAGATTAAAATTGTGGAAGTAGTTGTGTTGCGTCAGTGATTGCTGGCTGAAGGCAGTTCGCTCGGATGCTTTTACGATATTAAGTTTGTCAAGTGCTTCCCAACTAGCACAAATGGGCTGCATAAGGGCTTTGGAGCGTATCTGATTATTACTTATGGTAATAGACGTAAGTGCTAGAGCGTCTACTACAGACTTAAAGCAGCCGCTTTAGCGCTATTTGGGCGCCATTTTATGCAATCTAAAGTTCCATTTAACTTGCACAACGGTTGTTTTTTTTTTTTTTTTTTTTTTTATGAAGGGCCACTTAATCAGCACACTTGCACAACGGTTGCATAAAGGTTCCTTAATAGCTGTAACGATTTATTAACGCTATACTAAAGCTCTCGTAGCGCTACTTTTGAATGATTTTGAACTACTTTGAACGAATGAATTGATTATAGTTCTTTATTGTATATCTTCAGTTGACATTATTTGTAATATTTTGGTAAAGTGTTTTCGTCGCCATCATGAAAATAAAACAAAAAGAAGTAAAAGTTTATATTCTGTATTAGCAAGATATATAAAGATACTTAAAACGCTGTCCAGTTTACTATAGATATATAAGATAATTTTCGAGAAATTTTAACCCCTTACCGCATATAACGCCATAAATGGCTTTAAAAGTTAATTAATTTTTTTTCAGTTTATTTAAATATTGTTTTTGCGTAACCAACATTGAATCCGTATACATAATTTCCTCGGGTAACGGAACGTATTTTTTGTTGTCTATAGTAACTGCAATCAGTAAAAATATTAGAGCTTATGTGCAGCGTGTCCGTCCGTTAGAGTGCAATTAATTAGTGCTAATTTTATAAACGGGGAAAATAGTAATAAAACGGTGAGTAAAAATCCTTAGGATTTCAAAAGACAATGTTTACAAATACTTTAATAAGATATAGTTATCGTTTCGGCATTTTTTGTGTTTTTTGTTTGTTTTTGAGCTTTCTTTTGATATTGCCATATTTGGCTTCGTATGCATTTTTGTCAAAACATTATGGGACATATATGGCTTCGCATGCATTCAGGTGCTTTTTCTTCTCTTTGCAGCAATGGACCCTCTTCTCGCTGCTATGGTACTTCCAAGCATGTAAATCTTATCCGGGCGATGGTTTCTTGAGTGATGACGATCTGGCTTCTGATCCTGACTATGAAGCATACTCACTCCGTGCTTGTCGAAGAAAAAATATTGTTATACCTACATATGCGGAGCATATGCGTAAAGCAGGAAAAGTTGTGGACAAAACACGTGGTCGTCCAGCTAGCAACTTAGGAACATCATCCTCAAGTCGAGCCGAAACTCCAACGAGCCGAGTCGACATTCCTTTATGTTCGGAGGCTAAAAACGTGGTCGTCCTACACGCATCTAAGTCGGTACCTCAACAAGCCGAGGTGCCACTCCAACCAACTTGCCGGACTCGTCCGTACCCAATAAAAAGCACTAAAAACTCCAGCCAGGCATGAAAACGTACCACTAGATTCTGTACGTTCAGATAACGTGGAGCGTTTCCCCGAGTGGACGAAATCAAGTCGACAAATTTGGCAGAACTGTTCGAAATTCCATTCGTTTACCAAATGTGGGAAATGCAAAGTTAACTTATGTTACAATGATAAAAGAAATTGTTTCAAAGATTTCCATAAAACATAATTTCATTTTTAATTAATGTATACGAAGCCATATATGGATCAGTATAATTCCACTAGAATGCATACGATGCCATATATGCCTTCGTGTAGTAATTTCCAAAATAAGTACATACATTTTTTTTTGCTTCATACTATTTATGTATAAGAAATAAAAGATGGTTTCAGTAAAAAAAAAAATTTCATCATCTCCTTCATAATTCATGCAATAAGGGGTTAACGCGCTTTTATGATATTTAAAAAATTAACAAAAGATATGTGATATTTTTTATTTGTTATACAGAATAAATTTTATTTTCGTATTTTTACGTGTCGATAACTTACTATTCGCAAGTGGCCGATTGTTTACCGGTACATTTAATGCACATTTAACTGAAACACCAATGTATATCAACTCAATTTTGCAAGTGAATTATAAGTTTTCTTAAAAAATCATGGCGTCATTGTAATGTAGTCATAACCTGCAGTTTCAGCTCTAATAACTCCCTTTTGAGAATCATAGCGCTAATTTTCACCCTTCTGACGCTTCCAGTGATTTTTGTTCCCCTAGTGCAACTCACAGCCACAAAAAGCTCCTATTTTCCTGTTTTTGAGGTTATCAGATCTAGTTACGTACTTATTCGTTTAGCATCCATTTTTATTAAATGTTTTATAATAGTTACAAAAGCATCTGTAAAATGGCGAATGGATTGAGCCTGCAAGGAATGACTATTGCTACTAAAGGCCTTAGTTACACTGATGATTTTTTTGTAACTATAGTATGCATAAGAGTTTCTATTATTTCTATAATGAAACTTATAGTAGTATAATAGTGGTTACTATAACTATAACCTATAAAAGTTACAATGGAAACCACTGTGCAGCTGTGAATGGCAGAATGACCTTCGTAACTCTCATATAAAGGTGTAAGTGGTAAATGAGTTCTACCGTGGACTACTGTGAAGGCTAGGGTAGTATTTGATTCAGCTTATAGCACCTTAAGTAAATTTTATAGCTATAGACGTTTACGGATGCAGATATGCAACTTTGAACTGCTGTTTGAACCCTTAAACCGCTATTTTACAGCCCAAAGTAACAAAATAGGCTGCTATTTCCACTAATGTGCTCGTTGGGTTGTTAATTGGCCAGTACCTATATTGTTCTTAAGTGGAATACCACTGCAGTACTAAGCTAAAAAGTCTTGCAACATTGTAAAGTTATAGGTCGTATAAGTTAGTAGATTAACATATCGATTTAAGTAGATTACCCGCACTGGAATTTCTGCAGTTACAGCTTTTTTTATAGTTTTCTGCTCAGTTTTCATATCTTACGATTACGGCTTTGGTCTTGCTCAAACATTAACATACTTTTGTTTAGTCACTTTTTACTTTAACGCAACAACTATGTTATTATTTAAAGACATGTTTGGACGTAGATTATAATTACAATGAAATAAAACTACAAGGCAGTCATAAACTCATCTTACAATACTCCAGACAAAGGCAAGATCTTCTTCCATTCGTTCGTGAACACGTCACAATCAGGTTTGGCATCCAGGAGAGCGATGAGCGCGGACACAGTGCGAGTGAGGGGAGAACCAGTTTCTCGACTCAACTCCTCCTCAGTTTCTCGACAAGTGGACTCTCAAGGGATTGCACATATGACCCGGCTGCCTTTAAAACAAGAGTGAACTCACTGGGCTCACTCGTTCCATCGTAGACCTCATCTATCGCTGACCTTCAGGCGTGATCCAGATCAAGAGCTGGCTCCTCCGCCATATTGGATTTAAAGAGACGCAACTTGGCTAACCATACATTGTCATCCAAACTAAATATGTACGCAAAATTAAATCTTAATCGTTGGAGGTAATAACTGCTGTAAAATCAATTTGCAAGATATGACCCGGACATATCAACGACCGAACATACAAGGCAAGTAGAATAAAAGCTTGTAAAAATCAAACACTTCCGAGACTTATTCTTATCAACGAATGCGGGGTCGAATTTACTGGAAATATATTTCTATTATCAAGCTTCCTGATACTACTACAAGCAGAAATTCAAAGCGGTGCCTATGATCAACGGAAGTTTGTTGATAACGAACAGGAATATTATTTTGACCTTACAATATTGTTCAATTAGTTAGACTGGTGGTCGAATCGGTGTGGTCTTGTCACCGGGGTTTACGGTCGACAACCCGCTGAAGCACTGCCATCAGCGATACCCACCCTTTTTGAGGAGTGGGGAGGAGGATACATATATATAGAAGTCGTTTCGGCGAACATATTAATAACTAACTATAACGTTTCAGCAAAGTTCCTATTTAAGCCACCAAGGGTTAGATTTTTGAAAAAATCGAGTAATCTATGTTTGACCCCGTGTATTCAAGTATATCCATGCGAAATTTTATCAAAAGCGGTTCAGTAGTTTAGTCAGGAAAGCGTTGCAGGCAAATAGACAGACTTTCGCATTTATAGGTATAGATTCAGTTATACATTAATAATAAATAATCGAATCTGGTCTCAATATGTTTTACTCAGTGAAACACTGATGTAATAATTATGTTTATGTTATGTTACTCAACGATAATAACGTAAATCTCAACATTGTATAATGATCAGGTATTTTGTTCTGTTTCGACGTTCGTAAAATTTAAAGAAAGGAAAGTAGTTCTAGTTTGATTATATATCTACTTGCAGTTGTAAATAGCTATTGAATTTCTGAGTATTATTGGTACAGGTTATTTATCCCGAAAAATGAGTTAAGGCAGGTTACTGATTTTATCCAAGGAATATCTGCGAGATTTTCACGCGAGCGAAATCGCGGGTAACGATATGATACCTAATAAACAGTGCTCAACATTTCTAAACAAGAAAATTAAGCTGACTCAAACACGGTAGTAGTGTTGATATATTCAAAGAAATTTATTTTCAAACTCCACCAATAAACTCTGTATACTCACATTCAAATCGCCATACAGATTTGATTTATCATTGCAGTAGGTTAAACTTACGAAACGATAAAAAAATTATCGCGAATTCCGACGGGAGCTTTAAATAATATAGTCGGGGAGCCAGTGATGCGGTATGAATGCGCACTGCGGCGCTATCGTCGCATTGTGACACTGATAACGACTGCTCTGTGTACGTCACGTCTACTATGATTCTGAACAGATTAGAGGCTCGTTATTTTACTCGAAGTAAAATGTAGACCTCTTGAAGATATTGTTCAGTTGGTTTAGTTTTTTATTGTGAACTTCTATACTAATAGGTATTATAAAGCGAAAAAGTTTATTTGAACGCGCTAATCTTCGAAAGTACTGTGTAGATTTGGATGAAATGGTATGGAAGTAGTTTGAAGCTTGAGGAATGTTAAAGGCTACTTTTTACCCAACTTCAAAAAAGGAGGGGATTTTTGTTTTCGCGAAGTCTAAGGGGGAGACGCCCCGCGGGAATGCTGGTTACATCACATATTTTTACTTTTTATTTGATTTTAACTGACTACAGACTAATACAGATATACATACTCTAAATCTATTTGGCAAATTGATACCTAAAAGGTCTGAATCACCGAAATACGGAAACAAGTCTTAGGATCACTGACCTATCTTGCAGATATCCTGAAAAGACCGAGAGACCCGCAAAAAAAGATAGATCAGTCGACCTACAAAAACAGATGATTAAAACAAACAGTACCATAAACAATTCTAACACCGCACTATTCAATATTGAAGATCGTTACCTGAATATAAATAACTAAGATCTTATTATCTGCAGTCGATATCCGCGGACTAAGCCATCGGGCTAATGGTTTTCCTCGTGCGACTGGTTTACTTGACAAATTGCAATGTTATCTTGACATATCTGCGTTGGAATGATCGATTTGTCTTCATTTTTACACGTATTTTGGGTAAATATGACCCGTTGCCATCCCTTTTTGTTCAACTTTTCTTTCGCAAGTATGTTGGAACAAGCTTCACTTTTGTACCGAATTCTCTTTTTCTGTTCTTATCTGTATGATATATACCTATATTAATAAAAACAAATATCCTACTTCTATTATAAATGCGAAATTTTGTAAGGATGTATATGTGTTTGTTGCTCTTTCACGCAAAAACTACTGAACGGATCAAAATTTGATAAGTAGATAGTTGACATCCTGGAATAACAAATAAGTTACTTCTTATCCCGGATACTTCGGGATCGGGATTTACGCGAGGAAACCCTGCCACGCCAATGAAGTCGCGGGAAAAAGCTAGTACTCCATAAAAATCGCAGTTTACAGGTAAGGGATTGGACAACGTAAATAACATTAAACATTTATGCAATAATACTTTCAGCAAAGTAATTAGTTAAACAAATAATATTTCATCTTTTAGCCATTTAGAATTAGTTGAAACTAATTCTATATAACGTAGTGTCTATGTATTACAATTCTAGCCTTTCCGACATTAAAAACTGCTGGGATAATTTATAATTAAATTCAACTATGAGTTAGGCATATATTTTAAGTTTAGCATGTCACCCTCATAGGAGTCTCAATAAATAAGTTGACTGCTTAATAAGTAAAGAAAAAAAAATGTTATGCAACAGTATAGACAATAGAAAATAAATCTAGGAATCCCACAGAGAGTAACCAAAACAAAACAGTCCTTCCAAAGGTTGTCTGGAAGATATCGCTCTCAGCGATAAGACCGCCTTTGTAACCAAAGTTGTTGTTATTTAAGTGTCTTTAAATTTTTGGTGGTACTATAAACTTATAAAATATATTCTAACTATCTACCTATCTAACAGTGCAAAAAAATGTCAAGAAAACGCTGCTCCACAATTCCATGACATATCAATCGCTTCCATCACACCCCGTCACGGCCGCGACTCCTAAGTACTGTACCCCTTATCCATCACTAACAAGAGGTACAAACACATAATACCTACTTAGCCGACACCAACAGCGCGTCACGGCGCCATGGCCAACATAATACACGCTGGGGACATTGTTATTATATTGGTTTTTTTTATGTTACTGTAAAAGCTCAAAATAAATCTACGTTTAAAAATTTAAATTAAAAAAAATATATATTAATTTTATTTTATTAGACCTTTGTCTTTTTTCACTATAAATGCGTAGTTGAGTATGATGTCTAATTCTACTTAAGCATCAAAACTTGCCTATCAGTAATTGGTATTAAAGTAGGAAACGAAATACTGCTGATTTTATGTTAACAGATAAATAATCTAAACCTTACTGGAAAGTATGAAGAGATCTGTGTGTGTCACTAATTTCCAGTTCAGTACAGAAGTAAATCAAAGATTTATGTGAGTGAAAAAATCTACTGTCACAGGAAAACACATGAAAGGGCTATTTTAAATCAAATTATATTTACTAATACAAATTGAGAAATAATGGACTTATTTAAACTGTCGGATCTTGTGCAATTATTTTTCACTCTGCTCACTCAATTGGTGAATCTTCCAATTTATTTCACATTCAGTCGATTGAGGGACTAAAGGAGAAGTCTAGGTTTGACTAGAACCAGGGTTGCGGGATGCGAATGTTCAAACGAGATACCGCGGCCCCGGAACTTATGGGCAGCTGAAGGAACAGGGTGGGATTTTAGTCAGTAAAAGTCAGACACTCCCTTCCGCTCCACCCAGAGCGGGAGAAGTCATTCGATGACTTTCCCACCCAGAAGTGGGGAAAATAAAAGGGTTTAACCGGAAATTCCTAGGATTCACCTAAATCACATTTTTACGGTAACGTCTACACACATAATAAGTCAATTTTGTCCACCATGTTTATTTTAAGGGCGTTAAGGACTGGTCCTTAATTTATACCACATTATATATTTGTAGTTTCCTTCAGTTATTGACTCATGTAGTTATGTTTTTATTGAACAAATAAATAGTATAATGGGTATGAGTATATTGTGTGTTTATTTTATTATGAATGAACGGAATTAAAGGTCAATGACGTGAATAACGTTTTGGTCGGGAGTTATGATCGTGTTTTTATACGATAGTAATTTTCTTTTCGGTGGGAAAATCATCAAATGACTCCACCCGCTGTGGGGGGAGCGGAAGGGAGTGTCAAACTTCTACTGACTAAAAACCCACCCTGTCCCTTCAATTGCCCTTACGTTCCGGGGCTGCGGTATCTTTTGTACGATAGTAATACTAACAGTCAAAAATACTAAAATGTACACTCTGTCAGTCAGATGCAACATTTCATATTATGGCAGCTCTATCCCACTTAGTGTGTAGGTTATAAAATAAAAATAGAGTATAAGAGAAGATGGATGTCTAAACGATTAGATGAAGAAGTAATAAGTCTGTATGTTCGCAATAAACTCTAAAACTACTGAACAGATTTACTTGTGGTTTTCACCAATGGATTGAGCGATTCATTGTCGGCTTATATAGTCACCAAAAACCCACCTACCTAGCAGACATTGCAATTAATCGTCTGCAATAGGCGAAAAGGCCTATAAGGCAGTTGTCCGACTGCCGGCGAGACAACGACTAACTATCGGCGATTTACTCGCTCAAAAAATCACAATGAAATATGCATTCCGTGTAAACGAAAGAGATGCATATATTAATAGTTGCTTTCTGACTGTTTACACTGCCGGCGACTACTCGCTTCACTAGTTCTGTCGCTGAGCGACAAGAGTTGTCAAAGATAATACTCGCTCAGCGATGCTCGCTAAGCGGTCAGAACTCACGCCCAGAGACCAACTAGCGGTCCAGCGGACAAACTAGCGAGTAATCGCCCATCGCACTCGCACACTCGCTTACAGCCCAGCGATAAAACTATCGGAACTAAACGCTCGTTGCTTGCCAACTCGTTTTCAGATGCTAGCTCTACTCGCTACTCGTTCATTGTCGGCGGTGGGACTACTGCCTAAATAAGGCCTTTTAAAACAACAATTTATTTTGTTATGGAAGAGTGGAGTACTACAGGATTTATTGGTTTAAAAGAAGGCTCCAATCACAATAGAACAATAATTATTTTGTTAAAGAAATAAAACAAATTGCTTTTGTATAGATAGAAAGGTCATTATTTCTTTGAGATAGCAGCCGTGGAGTTCCTAGTCGGTTCTTCTTCACATGGAAGAACCAGTTAGAACCCTGCACTAACTTTCGAATGTTTATAGGCTGGAAGAACCAGTTAGAACCCTGCACTAACTTTCGAATGTTTACAGGCTGGAAGAACCAGTGAGAACCCTGCACTAACTTTCGAATGTTTACAGGCGCCCATGAAACGGCATATGTTTTCCATTCAATGGAGAAGTCAGTTTAATAAACCAAAAATAACTTCTCTTCCAAAAAAATATCTGTTTTGTTTTTGATTAAATCCAATTAACTTCAACAAGTTTCAACACGTTAATAGTTCGTATCTGATTGAAAATACGCATTAACTTACTTACAAAACATTACAATAAAAATATCATTACCACGCGCGTACACTCTCACGTCGAAATTGACTTATAAACAGTGTCAAATTATGGTCAATATCATATAATTTCGACAATACAAGAACAAGCCAATAACGAATAATATAAACCGCACCATTCAACAATGATCGTAAATATTTTTGAGATATTCAACGTAAATCGTAACAAAAACGTAAAAACTTTATTGAATCACCAATATTATGACCGTGTTAATCCTACACTAAAATGGAAAAGGCAAGTCAATAAAAATATTGAACTGAAAGTCACTTTTCTGTCAATGGAATTATTTTATAAATTCCATGTTTTATTATCAATATTGAGTTTAATAATTACATTGAAGAGTAGAGGCATATAAGTAGGTATTTAGGTATCTTGTTTTCTCTTATTTTATTGATACGCGATGATGATATTTTATGATTGCGTCAATTTTAAAACTTAAGTTTAACCTTTAAAGGTTTAAAAATTGACGCACATTTTGTAAATATGCGTAAGTACTCGTTTCATTTAATGAATCAGATTCAATATGGTATTTATTAATTTGAACAACAATATATAGGGTTGCCATACGTCCCGTATTTCATAGGACGTCCCGTATTTCAGGCATAAATTCAACTGTCCCGCCGGGACCGACTTTGTTCCGTATATCAAATGGAATCCATAAAAGGCGATTTTCCACAATTTTACAATAATTTCCTAAGCTATTTGGTAAAACGGTACGATTTCTCAGAAAGTATCCAAACATCCTCTCTAAGGTGCTGTTTATAAACGTTAAATCGCCAGTAAATTACAACCGTTTCCAAGAAGCTGCGGAACTTTTAAAGATGAGTTGAATTCAATATGGACTACTTTTACGAAGAATTTCAGATGATTAAAAAAGCCTGGATATTGCTGCTACATCTTCTGCTGACAAAACAATAGGTGCGATTGAAAAGTGGAAGAAAGTCTTAAAATGTTACGTTTTCATTATTCCTAGTTCTAATCGCTTCGTAGGAGTTTTTCACAAATGGTCTTAAAGTGGACTGATGTACGAAATAAGTGTACCCCCAACTTAATAAAAAGCGAATTAATGACCATATTTAAGTTTTTTTTTTTTTTCAAATATGTGAAATCTATCAAAAATACGTTAAAACATGCGCGTAGTAAATAATTTGGTTTTTTATTTATCCCGGATAAAAAATTGAAGCCCCGTATTTTTTTGACTATTTAAATATTTGTCCCTTACAGACTGAAAAAAAATCTGACAACCCTACCAATATCGTTTATGAAGATGATGCACGGCGAAAGTAATCAGTAAACATCGAATGAATACAAAATTAAATGTATAAAAAAAATGTTACTAAGGATTAAGATTTAGGACGATTATAGTAAGGACAAAAGAATGAAAACCAAAAACACAAAAGTAAGCAAAAGCGTGGCCATGGCAAAGACTCCCACTCAGGATAATGATATGCCATGAGCGTACCCACAGCATAGTACTGCATTTCAATTTATTGCAAGAATTGATTATCTATTCATTTCTCAGCGAAATGAAGACTATATTAATTTCCAGTAGGTACTTCAACTTTCTGCACATCAAAAATCATATAGATCTGTTGTTTCGTTTTGACGTAAAAGAAAGGACAAATAAACATACAAACTTTCGCATTTACAACGGTGTGATACCCACTTTTTTAGCACAATAACAACTAATTAGGTAAAAGAGAAAATTTCTAAAAAAAAAAAACAAACATTCCCACGACACAGTACCCCAATTTGGCACCAAAAAGAAACGTTTCATTCACAACACATGCTCGTCTGCGCCACCCTTAACCATCAAACTGTCATCTGCGAGGTGGTCCGAAAAAAAACAAATAAATCTCTATGAAAATAAAAAAAAATCACTTAGCACTTTATACATTCATAAAAGTATACACGAACAAGAAAATGTAGCCAATGAAATGGTGGTATGGAAATAACGCAAGTTTCATTATCCATTGCTGAGTCAGTAGGTGTTAATTCGAAGATGTTTCCTTATAAATCATAGATGTAGTTTGAACTATTCATGTTTGTAGTGATTCGTGATGAACGAGGGTAGGGTGCAGGTCACTAACGGGTCTCGTTGAAAAAACTTAACTCACGACTCCCGAGTGATTGGTGGCTGAGGAAAAAATGTACCAAGGCAGAATCGTAGAACATGACGGGTTCCGTAATTACCGAATGAATATTCAACGACATTCACGAAGTCATTCAAAAGAAATATTGGTATGCTCAGAATTTAATTGGGACTTTGTTTCGAATTAAAATAAAAAGACCTTAATTAGGGAAAAAGAACATGCATCTGCGGACTGTTAATAAAGATCAGAGGAATGTTGGAGACATTTGTAAAACTTTTAGGTGGCTAATTAATCCTATGACTTTATTAGGAAGATGTAGTTATCAATAGAAGTTAATGCAGCTGGAGACATCGTTAAGTGAATTAAATAGAATAACACGATCACTAGGATGAAGTCGAAGAATTGAAATAAGCTAACAAATATAGCTAACGCGTATAGATTCAGTCCGTTTCAGTACTTTTCGTACGAGACCCCAAAACTATTGAACTTTGGCGAAAAAAAAAGCCCGGCTTCCACGAAGCGTCTCTCATCGTGATTGAATCTTTCATGTAACGCAGCATAGATAGATGTATAGTTACTTAATAGTTTTTATAGTCTTATGAAGGTTTATTAGTTTTTTTGGATGCTCAATGATGGAGACTAAAGCAGGGTTCCGGCTGAATCATGTTTGTGGAGTAACGGAATATGACAATTGATTTGGTGTTGATGAATGTGTGATAGTTTTACATTAAATATGATGCTTTAGATATCAATATTCTTGATTTGAATTGTCTTAATGGGCAGAAAAAATACAGGGTGCTTTTTTTAAATAAATGTGTTATTCTAGAATATATCCTTAACATTGCAAACAAATATTTATTTAATAACAAAACTTTATAAACGAATAAAATACTGTTACAAAGTTAATTCCATAAGCTTTTTCTATCAATTGATAAACAAAACATGGCAGGTGCAACTTAATGGTAATTATATTCAGAATTTCAATTTAAAACATACTTACTGCTACGATTAAAAACTTGATGGGAATAGAAATTTGTAAAGTTACATCTTAAAATCAATTTGACTATGTCATTATCGCTTAGCATTTTCTATGTTGGAGTCAGCTGTTCTTCCTATGAAGTAACTGCCTATCTGACCTTCGCAACCGAGTTTCTTCGAGCACGAGTCGTTACGGGTAACCCGTAACGACTCGTGCTCCTACTACCCTCCTACTCCAGACTCCTACTCGTGCTACCCGTAACGACTGCCAAATATGTACAAATGACAACCGGGACCAAAGGCGTAACGTGCTTTCGAAGGCATGGAGGAATCTCGAAATGTAAAGATGGGTACCCCAACCACGGACAGACCACGTCAATCGTTGCTTACTATTGACGATCAACCTGTGCAGCTGCTATTATTTAGCCACGAGCTTCTCTAAACGACTATACTATCTATTTATTATAAAGTCAAAAATGAAAGTTGTGTTTTTTCAAGTTCGGGTCCGGCGTATGTGAAGCCCGTTTTCTCTCAAGGTCATTGACAGCTGTTGTTGCTTAATTCGATTAAATTAAAAGTAGTGGGAGTCGATCGAGACATTCCAACTCTTTATACTAAAAAGTCATAAATAAATTAAGTAAGTACAAATAAAAAGTCTCTTATCTTTGATACCTGTTCTCAAAGATCGGATGCTCTAACAATATAACAGAAAGAATATTTCTACCCTTTATGTTTCAATAACTTGAAAATTGAGGATCGTGAAGAGGGGTGCACTGTATAAAAAATTAGATTGTACAAATTGTACGGTATTTTTTAATCCCATTGAATTAAAAGGATAAAGGATATTATTTCCATAAAATTATACGGAAAGTATACATTAATACTAAACACTAGAGGATATCCGGTTTTTTAATTTGATCCTACGGTCCCACGCCCACTACAACGAAAGTAAAATATTTTTTATCGATAACATTACAAAATGAGACCCCATGTTACATTTATATGTTGAAGAGCGTCGACATTCGGAAACAGATCTTATCGAATTGAGCTTCGTTTACAATTGATTTTTTGTGGTAAAAATACGTCCACATTTCTGCCTGGGTTTGCGCAAACAGCTTTCGAAAAGAGTCTTCTCCATGATCGCGTTAGCGGAATCCTCATTGCTCTTGCACCGGACACGACAGTAACTCAATGGTGAGAATAGCATTTATCTAACTGCGATTGTCAAAACACGCACACAAATCAAATCCGTCAGTGACCACACGACAGCCGCGACAATGGGGCTTCCGCTCCTAAAATCCGACAAAAGCATTAATCGCCCCGGTCGGACCAAATCAACCGTATGTTGTGGTAGGACCTCCATTGTCACCGTGACACATTGTTTTTTATCCACGGCCCGTATTAGGTGTGAAACGACGCCTAATCCCTTATTAAGGTAAACGAACATGAACATACAAAGATATCTTGTCAATTTAAAAGCAATAAAATTCTCGGTGTACGAGTTATCTGGAGTGTCGAGCGGTGAAGAAAGCCGATTTATCTAAAATGCGTAAAACCGGTTCTGATAACACAACTCGGTCCGGTAACGAGTGGCCCTTTCGAACTTTCACACGGAATGCACATGTCTGTACATCTCGTACAGCGGATGTCGTCGCAATTACGAACGGCTGCGATTATTATTGCGCGGTATTGTGCGGCCAAATTACAGCATCTCGGCTTCCCATCCGGTCTAACGCTGCCTCCGTGACACTCGAGACTCGATCTTATCATGAAAATAACAGATACTAAATTGTACTGTCGAAAGGGCAACTGTTTGAGAAGATGCGGCGACGAGCACAGGACGGGAGGAGACGGTCGCGATAGACGGGCTAATAAGGGCCGGACAAATCGCAGGTGAATGAAATCGAACAATCGCGCCACGCTTACAATGCAGTCTCGACGAGATGATACGGCGCGGACACCTGCGGTGGCTCCGTCAATAGGCAAACTTCTGATTTATGGGCTCCAACATAAACGTAGTGCTTACTGATATGCACCGGAGAAAATCGCGCCTTTCTATATTCACAAAAGCGTGTTCGAACTTGTTCAGCGATCAATGCGTCCATCCGACTGTGAGGACGCGATTTTGTTTTTATATCTCTCGAATAATGCAGCTGCATTCAATAGCGACACCCAGAGATGGCAGTATGAATTATTGTTTGGATGAGACGGATTTCTAGAATTTCTCTGTGACTTTGGTTCCTGTAATTTGCACAATGCATGTTGATTTAGCGCACCTGCATTGTGCATGTATTTTTTGCATAGTTGTGGCACAAAAGTGTTGGGTGGTGTGCGGCGACTGGGCGACTGGGAGAGCAATCACCCCTGCAGTACAAGGTAAGACTGGGGACGCGGCGTGAGTCACAGCACTCAGTGACCCGGTTCGCACGCAGCGTCGCGCGCGCTAAGCTGCGTCTTACATGACGCGGAATTTATTGGCTTCATACAACGAACAAACACGTACCACCTTTCAGATACACTCGTTACTTCCTTATTTCGAATCATTCACTCCATGACGCAAGAAAAGCTGGCCTAGTATCGTGCGATGAGTTGGCACAAAATCCAGGCATCATTCGTGTATTATCTGTTGGTATGACGGCTCATTAGTCTCTGGCTGACTGCTCCGGTTGGGATATTTGCACAAAAATGGCTCGCTGGGTGATAACTTTGATTGATGGGCAACGCCGCAATGAGCCGCTATTGCCTTGGCAACCAGTTATTGTAAATAGCAACCAGTTATTGTAAATAGATAATGTGGCGTACCTCTTGTAACAAATGCGACATACATGCGTGTACTGAAGTATGTGTCGAGTGCCAAGTATTTGACATGGATATGAACTCCACTGTATTGTAGAGGAGTCATTGACACTTCCTACTTTTGAATTCCTGTCTGTTGTCAATTTATTGTCAAACTTGTCTTTTCCCTAGTTTTCTTTGAACGGATAATGTGGGGCTAGATCTCCGTCTTAGCGACAGTCAATTCTAGGGATCAAAGCATCAGGAAGCATCTGCAATCCGGGTTACAGATGTTATTGCCTGCAACTACAAATGCTAAAACCAGGTGAGATGGCATCATAATTCGTTCAGAGATTGAGAAAGCCTTCAGGCTTCATTCAGAGCAATGCTGCATAATTATTTATAATTATTGTAATGTAAGCACGGCATGGTGACCGTCATGTAAACGTGTCCGGCGCGAGCGCAGCCGGCGTCCGGTCGGGCCGGTACAGCAGATGCTGCGCCGACCTTGCGCACACGCACACGAATATAACCATATATCACATACCAGACGCGATAGGAGGCTCTGTAGGAATGTTATGGAGACTATATTTTAAGGGGGCTTTTATCATTTCCTTCTATTTTTGCAAGACAAAAGTAGGACCAAGAGCAGGTTTAAGGTTATTGGTTTAAAATGCTTTTATATTCAAACCACGATAGTATTACAATCACAAACTAAAGTAAAACTCAAGCTGCTTCGATATTTATAATTCTTTTGTGTTCAACAGACAACATCTGCTCCATAAGTTAAGAGAACGACCAACAATAAATGTAAAAAAAACCATTCAAGTCCCACTTCTGATGACCCGTGAGCTCAATAAACAATATCCCTTCATCGAATATCCTTTAATCAATATTTCGACGACGAAACAAAAAAACGCATCGTTTATTCTTTCTCGTTGTAAATGTCATAATAAACTCGACGGCAAGATAATACCGCGGCGTACGGGTTAAGGTCACAACATCCCGTAAAATATTAAGTATAATTCTAGCAGACCGAAAGTGAATGTCAGGCCGCAAGGGTAATCTTCGACTGTGGAAATGGACATGCGGTTTTATGGTGGCAAAAAGATATAATTATTGTGAACAAGACTAGTGGAGGGTTATTGCGAAAGACTGATCGTGGAACTTATTGAAACTTGAAAGACAGGATCAATTTATGGACGCATCAGAATATTTTTATAGATGTGAAAAGAGCTATTTAAAGTCCTATTTTTATTGCATATACTTTTAAATAAGAATTTCAACTTGCAAACAACCATAGAATATTTGAATATAAGTGAGTCAGCAACTGCATTAATAGAAACTTTCACGAAACTAGTTTTGCTACAATAAAATATATTCTATACATCTATCTACACTAGAGATGCTTCGGGCTAAATACTAAAAGCCACATGAGTCAATTTTCAGGGTTAAGCAACGTTTGTCGAGGTCGGTTTGTGAATGGGTAACAATCTCAATATATCGAAATACCTTCGTGCCTCGAAAAGCACATTGAACCGTTGGTGCCGGCTGACATTATTCCTCTTTAACAGTCGTTACAGAGTCAAAGCTGCCAGAGCCTTGAACATCGACGACGAGTTGCAAGTCTATCGGTTTTCTATCGGTTACATTTCGGAGGGTGTGCGATGGAATTACACAATCTAATTCCGCCAAGTCCGTTCCATCATCGGACTACAACACAAACGGCGATGCGCCATCGTTACATGGTGGACATCACACCCATACGCACTAAACGTTTTGGGAATACTTTCATTGTGCGTACGGCTAAGGAGTGGAATTCCCTGCCGGAGTCTGTGTTTCCCGATAGCTATAACCTGGGGATCTTTAAGTCAAGAGTGAATAGGTTATTTGTAGGTAAGCGTGCTCCATCTTCGACCACATCATCACGTACTATCAAGTGAGATGGTGGTCAAACGCGAACCTATAATCAATAAAAAAAGCCATAAAATCTGACACTGGTCTAGGGGGTATCGTGTTACCCAGTTACTGGGTTGTGCAGGTCAGACAGGCAGATCCATGTAAAACTAAAGTACTCAGATGCATCATGTTTGGAAGCCATCCCAAACACGGTTGGAAAAACTCTACTTCTAGTTCTAGTCATAGGTGGTTTTGTGACATTTACAAACAAAATAGCCTGGGTTTTCTTCAGATGACTAACCTAAGCACTAATATTTAGTGGACAGGCGTGGGTGGCCCGGCTAATAGCCAATTTCCACAAACTGTTTCGTCGGAATTCGTGAGATATATAACTTGGATTTTCGGCTTGCTCACAGTATGAATCATTCAACTTACACATCTGTATTATTTTGATAAAGATACCACAGTTTTTATTGGGTTTCAAAGTCCGCGTTATCTTGGCGTTCCATCACGAATCGAGTAAGGTAGGATTGTGATAATGGCTTTATACTTAACAAGATTATTTTGATTGTCAACGAAGAGGCCCAATTGCAGTATAAGTCATACTAGCTGTTGCAACTTCGTCCGCAACTTCTTTCCCGTGAAAATTTCGGACATTTTCCGCGCCTTTGTGATATTCCAGAAATGCAGGTTGAAAACTATAAGTCTGTGTGGAATGATTCGTCCAAATCCCTTAAGCCATTTTTGCATGTGGTGAAAACAGAAGCATTCAAATTTAGAATTATAGGATTTTATGTGTAAGTAAATACATGGCCAGTTATTGTCTAACATGGAACATGAGAGGTTGCGCAAACGTGGATACAGAGTAAGTGGGAGGACGTCTACTACATTCAATATCTACCGTGTTTTTTTTATTTATTCCATATGATTAATTAAAACTAAATTTTGATTTAAGAAAATTAATAAAAATTATTACTTCTAACTAATTTCCTGTGTATTTCGCACTACTGCTTAGGTGTTCCAGGAATTGATAAGTCATAGGCCATGCCGGTTTTCGACTGGTAAAACGTACGTAGCGTAGTTATCAGATGATTCATAGTTTTGAGAATTCCAAAAATAAAAGTAAATGGACGATAACTATGTCCGGTATTATTACAAACATGTATTGTCCAAGAGTAGTATCGAAACTCCATACTATACGGGTATATCGAATTAAAAAAGCAATTGGCGTCACATTCTGTCGAGCCGCACAAAACTGAACTAATCTTCTAAACAGCCTATTTTTCGAGAGCGTAAAGAGTACACTTCTATATGAATCGTTTTTTTTTTAAATTAACGTTGGAGGTCTGAAATATATTGTATGGTAATAAATAATTAGAAGACCAATTCTCGCGCGTACTTAAAAAAAGTTTAAACTCTAATTGCAATATTATCTCATTGATAATAACCAATGTTAACTTGTCAAAATGTGACTCGGACGGTTTTGACAAATTGCGACTGAAAGTTTATTACAAATGCAGACCAATTCTATTCAAAGATTTAAAACCAGAAAGAACGAATGACACTGAAATCACATCCCCTAATCAACTCCTAAGTAATAACTTTAAACAATATCAAGCAGCCGTTAATGTATTTATCATTACTTTAACGACCGCCCATTTGAGGCTAATGATTCCTTATTACAATCACGCTACGGAATCTGTCGAGACAAATGTTGTTTAGAAGAAAAAACGACATCTCCCGGTTACCATTACGGCTTGTAAACAAAAACTAAAGCACAATGATGACTTTTTAATTTATTTGGGATCAAGCGACAATGTAGGGACAGGTTGAAAAAAATAGATGACGCGGCTATTATAGAGACCGCGGAAGGGATGTTGTGATTGATAAAAAACAACCCGGTTATAGCTCCTACATCAGGTGGATGATGAGTTTGGAATTATTTAGATTGAAAATTACACCTAAATTGATATACTCCACTTTGTGCCTTGGAAAGTTTACTTTATGGCTATGTATTTAGCTTCCAATTTGGATTTGAAAGCAAGTCTGGCGCGTGACTTTCTAGCTGCTAGCCTTAAGCTAGTTGCAGTGGAAGAGAGTAGAATATTTTTCATTGTACTCTTAAATAGTAATACAACTGTAGATACTAGAAATAATAACGTTCTAATGAGATATCGCGGCCCCGGACCCCGAGGGCAACTGAAAGAACAGGGTCGGGTTTTTGTCCGTAGAAGTGTGACACTTACTTCCGCTCCAGCCAAAGCGTGGCGAGTTATTTGATGACTTTCGTACCGAAAAAAAAAAGGATACAATCTTATCGCTGAAAGCATTTATGATGTATAAATCAAGCAACATTTGGATAAATAGAAACAAAACACACAAAAAAGTAAATACCTGGTCTGCAAACGGCTTAAACATAAAGTTACTGCCTTATTTTAATACATGACCGCCCGTATAATATGGCCTTAAAGTAAGAAAACTCATCTAATAGTACGCAACTTTGCCAGTATATTACAGCAACCTTTAAACCTGCATACATTGTTGTTACTCTCGTATCGAATGCCAGTCGCATACCTCACGGCTGAACCGCAGGAGATCCCGTTGTTGTAGAGGATTCATTCTATGATAAACATGTATGTAACGTATTCTTAACCTTTGAACAGACTGGGTGGTATTGTTATGTAACAATCATGGTGTCACGACACAACGAGTATTCTGCATCTTTGAGCCTGCAATAAATCTTAGTTGTATATTAAACTAGCACTCGCACGGGGACTCCCGTGAACTTAATCTCAATAAAAAAATTAATCCTGCTTCTTATACAGTCGGATAAAAAGTAGCCTGTAAATTTCCTCATGCTTCAACCTACTTCCATACCTTCAATTTCATCCAAATCGATCCAGTACTTTCGAAGATTTGCGCGTTTAAACAATCAAACCTTTCCACTTTAAATTTAAAGTATAGATTAGAAATAAAACATGAAGAACTATTTCTACACAGAAACAGTTACTTTTTACTATCGGACACGCTCTGGGTTCGAAAAACACAGAATCGGCGTCCTGAGATTGAATCATGGAGCCCGGGTAGACGGCGAAGGTGATAGCGAGATGACCTGTATGCCTTCGTTAAGAATTGGAAGCATAAGGAGAACCATGACCGCTGGAAGAAATAGAGGAACTCCTTTCCTCAGCAGTAGGACGGTACAGGTTATTAATAATAACAACTAGTAAATAACTCTGAAATCTCTCAGCCGTGTGAACGTAATAGCCTGAATTATTACGCTACATTTTGCATCATTCACTGCTCCATTTGAGAACTACTGCATAACCCAAAATTTAGACGCCTTGAAATCAAACGCATTCTGTTCACAGACTATTAGATAATTGCCTTCGTCTACAAATCACAAAATATCTCTACAAATCCCTACACACCTTTACACGAACAAATCACATAAACCTATCAACAGAAATCGTCGAAAAAATCCCGAGCCGATACAAAACGGTACAAAAGTATATACATATTTATGAAGTGACATCCTCTGGTCTGTCGGGTTATTGGGATTCATTCACCAAATGTCGCTATCTATTTACATTGTTATCGCCAGTTATCGAGGGTCACCCTTCGAGGAAACCAGGGTTATCGATACGAGTGCCGACTTTGTGATAAACCAATCATGAGAAGGGATTTCTGAGGATTCCGTGACGAGTTTACATGTAAATTAAAAAGGGAGGTCGGTGTGAAATGTACAAGGTATCGTAAATGGGATAATAAAGTGTTTTCTTAAGGAAATAATATGGTACCTAGGCTTTACGCAAAGTGACGTTCTATCAACGACATGCTGTGCCGTCGACTTTGTTTGCTTGGGAATTATTATTATCCAGGTGGATTATCCCGCGTTATTCCTGATCCCGTGGAAAATCAGGAATATAAAGTACCCTATAAACTCCTCTATCCCATTCTTATCGATGTCAGTCTCATTAAAATCGGTCTTCTTTTTTCTTTCTTATACACATATCAAGTTTCATCCGTGCCTCTTAATGCACCTTAATCCTTAGCAGTTAGTTATAGTAATAAAGTTCAGAAAAGGACAAGTATTTGAACTTATTATTATTTTACTACAGAAAGTTAACTGTTAATTCCACGATTGGATAAATATTATAATGGAGAATTAGCCATTGGTGTCTTAGGACCTCCGTTAGCCAGAGAAGCGCAGCCGTGACGATAAGTCGATAATATTGCAATAACTTAATTTATTTACTACAACAGCAATCAAGATGCACACTTTATAGCTAACTGTAGGAGTCGTTAAGTCAGCTGCAATATGGTTCACAAGCAAACCGTTCCTCGGAGTCTCCCAGATCAGTTATAAAGATCGAAAAGGCGTATAATTGGGACGGTGATTAACCAACCATTTCGCCCCCTAAACATTGGTTAGTGGTGCTAAGGTTAGGTTACACAGTGTGAGATAGCGTGCGACTTAGCTTTGTTAGTGAAGTACATATACTTACACCGTGGGACCGCATCATACGAGTAACGATCTGAAAGACGGACAGATGTCTATAGCGTTCCTAGGACACGAGATGTTAGCCTATTCTGTTACGCGTTTGACAGTGGTCCGAGCTACTGTCTTGCCAGTACAAAAGTAGTAACTTAATAACAAAGTTTATTTCATTTTCTTGTTGTTCAAATGAATAGTTTATTCACTATTTTGGGTCCAGTAGGTATTTACACTTGTCGTAAACTAAGTTTTTTTTTAAATTGTTTATAGGCTTGCGTTTGACCACCATCTCACCTGATGTTAAGCGATGATGTGGTCGAAGATGGAGCACGCTTGCCTAGAAGTAACCTATTCACTCTTGACTTAAAGACTCACTGGTTATAGCTATCAGGAAACACAGACTCCAGCAAAGAATTCCACTCCTTCTGCTGTACTCACAAGGAAACTATTCCCAAAACGTTTTGTGCGTATGGGTGGGATGTCCACCATGTAACGATGGCGTGACGCCGTTTGTCTAGTAGTCCGATGATGGAACGGGCTTGGCGGAATTAGACTGTGCAATTCACTCGCACACTCCCCGAAATGTAACCGATAGAAAACTGATAGGCTTGCAACACGTCGCCGATATTCAAGGCTCTGAAGCTTTGTCTCGACCAGTTTTTCGTTGCCAATGAGCCTTTTAGCCCGTTACTCGATAGTCTCAAGTGCATCAAGCTGGTATTTGGCAGATCCGTCCCAAAGATGAGACCAGTACTCCATACACGACCGAACTTGTGCTTGATAAAGGTTGAGCAGCTGTTACGGTGTGAATGAAGTACCGTCTCGTCTCACCTTTGCTAGGATTCCCAATTTATTGACAGACAATTGAGCCTTAGCCTCGATAAACGGACAAATCGAGGGAAACAGCAAGTGCTTCCCCGTGCTTCTCAATGGCCTCACTCCAGATATGAATGGCATACGCTAGAAGATCCCCAGTCGACCAGTTCCTGCGGAAGCCGTATTGTCGGTCACTGAGTATGTCGTTGGCTTCTAGGTATGCCAGGAACTTACTATTGAGTACACGCTCCATACTCTTACAGAGTCCAGACGTGACGTGAAGTGGCGTGTAAGGACTTACCTTATTTCATATTCAATAGCTTTTAACAAACGCATCATAGATAAGATACCTGTGACAGATGACCTTCCATATTTCAGAACATACAGAGCCTAATACAATGAAATGATATTTGAGTTTGAGTTTAAGTGAGTTTAAATCTGGGATTTATTGAGCTGATGGAATGAGTGAAGAGTTTGTGTGTATGAGTGGGGGTGTGAGTGAGTGCTGTGTGTAGTAGTAGCAAAAGTAGCTATAAAGTTTACTGATCCTGCAGGTTATGTAGCCAAGCCTTACATCTACCCACACACACATCTTTAAGTTTATTTGCAGTTCAATTGAGATAAAGACGAGCAATAAAATGGTACAAGTGAACCCTTTAGACTCCCACCAGCTAAATAACAATGGTCTGAGGTAATCATACAGATTTTGAACAACTCATAAGCAGAACAAAACTCGGTGATAAATAAGAGTATTTCAATGGAACTGGATTATAAGGACGTTAGAAACTTGTTCTGTAAGTCATTTATGTCCTTAAAAGGAATTATATCTTAAACGGACCAAATATATTTGGCGGAGGTGACGTGTTTCTACCAGGAAAAGTGACGAATAAAACCAGTAGCGATATGAACAATGGGGAAGAGAAACGTACGATAGATGTCTGATAAAAATAAGAATACAAAAAGTGAAACATTCACCCGTCATACTGAAAGTTAAAAGCGAAATACTCAATTACAATTATCAATATAAAAATAATTAATTACTTTAAATGGGGGTCGGTCCCATTCACCATTCAGATCGGTCACAACGGGCTTTCGTTTCAACGATTCAATCTGCAAAACGAATTGACAATGAGAATATCCGTGTACTAAGAATGAGATAACAATAGATAAGAATTTTTTATTATTGATCTGTAATGTCTATCAGTAAATAGAAAGAAAGAGAAATGATGTAGATAGTTTTTTTTTATCATCATATGCTTAGCCTTTTCCTATGTGGTGGCCGGTCTTCAGTCTAACTAGATGCAGAAGAGTACAAGTGTTTTTTAAGAGGTGATTGCGTAACTGACCCCTACAACCCAGTAACTGGGTAATACGGTAACCCTTAGGAAGACTGGTGCCAGATTTTCATGCTTCCAATTACCCGTAACGGCTGTCAAAGTTGTACAAAAGACAGCCAAGACCAACCCCTTAACGTACTTTCCAGGACCGGCGCTCAACATTGAAAATCGCCCTGTAATCCACCACTCGTTTATAGAAGAAGCCTCCACCCCAACAGTGCAGTGGAAACGTTGTAGATTAATTTTGTTACGATGTTTATTTATGTTCAAATATCATTCATTATTACCGTATAAAAAGTACCGTATGAAACTAAGCAATACTCTAGCTTTTGTCAGTGAAAAAATCTGTCGGTAACTATTTCGCAAACAACAATTTATCTTCAAGCAAAATGGTTATTTAGTAAATAATAACTACTCTAAAAAATAAAGAGTACTCGGGCCATTGCAGCAGTTTACCGTACGTCCAAATACAAGTCTCAGAGTATAGCTACTTCTGCTTACAACAGTAGAATAAATACTTTTACCAATTCCCCCAAAATCATTTAAAAACACCAACAAAGCCACTTCTGACAAACGCCGAAGTGTTAGGTCCAAAACCGTGAATGAATCAACAACCGTTATTTAATTGCCAATATAAATTTGTCGCCAGCCGTTTCGCGGCGCTTTTGGCGAAAATAAACTTCAATTTGAAGTTTAAACCAAGCGCAAAAACCTCTATTATAAATTCTCGGAAAAGAAATATCTTTGTGAACAGGAAAAGGACGGTTTTAACACTACTTATGAACCTCTAATTGGCTTTGGAAACACAAATTAAAATAATTAGCGTTATCGTAAATATTGACGATGATGCAGCATTTTATTTACGTCATAGTACTGCAATTTTACCCGTGTTTGATAACAAACTGTACTAAGTAGCAAGTAGAAACTATCAAGATTGTATGTACCTATTAATAAAAGAAAATGAAGACAATCTATCGAAACCTATCCCGAGGGAATTCTAGGATAAGAAGTAACTTATAATATAACCCTATAACCTAATTTACCGAAACTGGTTCAGCCATCCCAGAGATTAGCCAGGAGAGACAGACACATAAACATTTTTAAAAGTTGTTTTGTATTTTAGTTTCGTTTTAATAACTTAAAAAAAACACAGTATTTTATTGATTATAGGCTCGCGGTTCACCACCATCTCACCTGATGGTAAGCGATGATGTGGTCGAAGTTGAAGCACGATTTCCTAGAAGTAAACTATTCACCACCACAGAGCGCTACAGTTATTTCGACATCATAGAAAGACACTTCAATTTTATTTAAAAGAGCCCAACTATTATAACTATCATGGGTGACTGGTATCATGGTACTGGTAATGCCTATGTTTTGGAATTCTCTGTGGCCTTTTGTTTTCCCTACCACATATGAACCGTCTGCCTTCAAAGCAAAAGTGAACAGACACCTTCTGGACTCGCTCATCCCATCGTAGACTTCAGCTATCACTTACCATCAGGCATTATTGAGGACAAGAGCGGGCCCATCAGTCACAAAAAAGGCTTTATTCCACCTTTGTACAAAATGGCAAAATAATGTTAATGCATATGAGATAAACAAACGAACAAACTGTAATAAAAACAGTACTCACCATGGATGATATGAAGGGGCCGCCGTCAACCTCATCTGGAACCAAAAAACAAACATGATTTCAAATTAAGGGATAATGAAGTGTCGGCGTTTTAGAGTTCTGTATGGGAAGAGTAAAACCATTCTGTACATACATAGTTGACAATAAGTACGCGAAGACTTCCTTTTTTTGGTTTATTTATTTTAATTTTTTTAAAGAGAACTAGCAAGAGCCTGCCGAATCGTGCAATTTCATAGTATCTTAATACTAGCTACTGTCTGCGACTTCATTCGCGTGGGAACGATTTCCCGCGTAAATCCCCCAATCCCTTTGGAATTCTGGGATAAGAGTAGCCTACGTGTTATTCCAGGATGTCATCTATCTACTTACCAGATTTCATTCACATCCGTTCAGTAGTTTTTGCGTGAAACAGTAACAAACATACATCCATTCATACATCCTCACAAACTTTAGCATTTATAATATTAGTAAGATATTGTGAAATGGAACCCAACGCCTTCCATACGGTTCGTAAACGATCATATTTTTTTTAAATTTTACCGTGTCCACAGTTCACCGCGTTGCTACCGTAGCGTAACGATATAACTAGCTATGTTAGTTCCAACCTGACGCCGGTCATCACCACTGATGGGCAAACAAGTTTACACCGGCTTTAAAGTAATCTCATCTCATTTATTCATTTAACAATATACATTGTGTGTGAAATTATCCTATAAAACTACAGTTGCAATACAATAATAAAAATAAAAATAACATAGTCAAAAAAAATATAAATCCTATACGTTCACAACATTAACACATAATATAGTTCTTGTCAATTAGAAAAAAAAACATAGTAATATACAAGTGCAAACACATATGGTCATAAAGTTACAAATCATTAATTGAGTAGAGACACTTATCCAATAGGAAGACCTGAAGATTTTTCTTAAATGCGGATGTATAAATACTTAATTAATACTTTTTAGGGATAAGGGTAATTTATTAAATATTTGCACTGCTTGGTAACGTGGACTGTGCTTCACTATATTTAAGCAAGGACTAATTTTATTATTTAAATGATTTAAGAACTAGCAATGTGGGTAAAATTCACATTACTTGCAGTCTTGTTAACCCTCCAACTACGCTAAATATGCTATTGGCTGGAGTATGTTCTAGGAATTAGTGTAGGGTAGGACTTGAACCCGCCACCTCTCGATCACAACTCCGACACCTTAGCCATACGGGAATTAAACCAAAAAGTAAAAAAAAAGACAAAGATGCATCATGCAAGTGACGGTATGAGGTAATAATAGCAATATTCCTCCTGATCGATTTTGGCTATGGCAGCAAATTTCAGTGAAGATTAGCCATCTGCGCAGAAGATAGTATGTGCCTGGTACAAATGCACTCTCTGTTCCTTTACAGTCATAGTTCGATGAGATAGCAATCTAACACGACCGAAAAGAGATCAGGTGCAAGACCAGCGGCTTATCATGCTTACCGCCAAATTTCAAACTCCAGGAAATTTTCAATATAAAACCCAATAGCACTTTTTTTGGCTTGCGTTTGACCACCATCTCACCTGATGGCAAGCGATGATGTGGTAGAAGAAGAAGCAAGCTTACCTAGAAGTAACCTATTCACTCTTGACTTAAGACCCCTAAGTTTTAGCTACTACGAAACACAAGCCCGCAGGCAATTCCACTCTTATTTTACGCTCTTACTTTATGTCTGACCCGGTAATCGAACCCCAGACGTCATGTTCAGCAGTCGTTCACTAATCTAAAGCAAGGGGAACTGAAGGAATAGGGTGGGTTTTTGGTTAGGTTTCTGGCACTCCGTTCTGCTATAACGAGAGCAGGAGTCATTTGATTTGATGTTGAAAATATCTGCCTTTCGAATCGTAGAACAATATGAAGGCAATCTAAAGGAGCAAAATAAGTATTTCATCATAATAAAAATATTTAAAAGCCAAGTTCTACCTTGCAAGCCCACAAGTCGCTTACCATTATAGACAACCATAACCACCGATAACTATAATCATAGGAACGTTCGAATTAATGAAACCCCAGGCATCGTTGCAACGCTCATAAAACATAGTCGTAAAATAATATACAGAAATGCCATCAGATCATCACCGACGGTTCTCACGCTGTATAGATATAAAACCCATATTATGTATGAGCAATTAAGAGATACATAATATAAAAATAATTGCCAGACAGCACACGATCCTTTTATAGAGGACCATGTCGATATTCTGGGCAATCCCAAAAAAATAATAGTAAAAACATAAGCGATCATTGATCTGCAGCATCACTAATCGGTAATGTATACACACGTCCGATTTATTATCATGTCCAAACTGAGAATATCAAATATATGAGATGTGACAATCCTACTATATTTAATACTAGCTTTTGCCCGCGACTTCGTTCGCGTGGGAAGTTTTTCCCGCGTAAATCCCGATCCCGTGGGAATTTCGGGATAAAAACTATCCTATGTCCTTCCCAGGGTCCTAAAATATCAAATGTCCCGCCGGGATCGACTCTGTCCCGTGTATCAAATGTAATACATAAAAGGAGATTTTCTACAATTTTACAATAATTTCCTAAGCTATTTGGTACAACAGTACGATTTCTCAGAAAGTAACATGAGGATGTTAAGTGTTGTCTTAAACTTTAAATCGCCAGTAAATTACAGCCATTTCCAAGAAGCTGCGGAACTTTTAAGGATGTGATGAGTTAAAGATGGACTACTCATATGAAGAATTTCAGATGGTTAAAAAAAGTCTAGATATTGCTGCTACATCTTCTGCTGACAAAACAATAGGTGCGATTGAAAAGTGGAAGAGAAAGTCTTAAAATGTTTCTTTTTCAGTATCCCTAGTTCTAATTGCTTCGTAGGTTTTCACAAACGGTGTTAAAATGGACTGATGTCCGGAATAACTGTACTCTCAACTTAATAAAAAGTAAATTAATGAACATATTTTATTTACTTAACTATGATTATAAATTATTGTATTGTTTTTTTTTTTATAAGTCAATACTATCAAAAATACTTCAAAACATGCGCGTAGTAAATATTTTGGTTTTTTATTTATCCCGGATAAAACATTGAAGTCCCGTATTTTTTTGCTTATTTAAACATTTATCCCTTACAGGCTGAAAAAAAAAACTGACAACCCTACCTATCTTAGAATAACATATAGGCTACTTTTTATCTTTTTATCCCGGAATTCCCACGGGATAGGGATTTACGCGGGAAAAACCTCCCACGTGAACGAAGTTATAAAACGTCAAAAATACGTTGTACTGCTCCCAAGTATGTTGAGTCGGCTTCCAGCCTAACCTGGTACGAATGGGTACTAATGTTTTACATGGAGTTACTGCCTATCTGACGTCCACAAACCAGTGGCGGGATAACACGATACCCTTTGGCAAGACTGGAATCAGATTCTTGGCTTCTGACTACTCGAACACTATCAAAGGTGTATAAATGACAGCCGCGACCATAGCACACATATCAACTCGGAAAGGGATCATCACCGTATCAACTCGAGTCGTTCAGTATTATTTGTATGAAACTCCCTAATGCAACGCACACTAATCGGAATATCGTAACGTAATCGCCTCGCCTCGGGACAAGCTCACGAACCGCGGTGCGATGCGTGGTCGACTTGCAGTTCCCGCGCTTACGGCTCTCCGTAGCCTAGCTTACGGCTCTCCGTACCCTAGCTTACGGCTCTCCGTATAATAGCTTACGTCTCTTCGTCCACGCCCCTCCCGCGGTCTGCGTTGCCGAACGTGCTTTCATTGGCTGTCATTCACAAGGTTCGATTTTAACAAAAAAGAACGATGAATAGGGAGAAACTCATAGAAGAAGTAAGAAAATATCCATGTTCATATGATTTAAGTGACTCTAAACCAGCGGTGAGCGAGCCGTCAACCAGCGGTCGGCAAGCCGTAAGCGCGGCGTCGCCTAGCTGTAGCCGAGACGACGTGCCGGAGCTTCTGATCCGCTTACGTTACGTAGTTACGTTACGTGGACGCCTGTTTGACGCCAACGGGAAAGGCGAGGCGGTGACGATCCGCTCCTGAGTTGATATGTGTGCTGTGACCCTTAACGTGTTTTCAAATCTGATCTGAATTTTTGAATCTCGATACGTTAAAATGGTCCATTAACCGACCTTGACAAGCGTTGCTGAACCTTGAATATCACAACCGCTTCATATTGCGTTTCTAATATTCTAATTTATCATACAAATTGCCGTGCATCTGCTTTAGATGTTCAGATCAAGAGAGCTCGAAGATACGACACTACATCATAGAAATAAAAAACAATGTCATCGGTGTAGGTTTCTTTTGAAGCTGAAGATCATATTAGATCATTATTAATAAATTATCGCTTTACTATACGTTGTTAACACTAATTGGGCATCGTTCATCATTTTATATTTCTTAATTTATTTTTTAAGGGCATATTTATTTATTTATTTATTGGCCTATCTACAATTGTTACACTGATTATCCTTATATTTCATGCAATATGTTACAAACATAGTGTACAATATGACGCGATAGACACAGCATGCAAAAACAAAATTATAACATCAATAGAATATAATACTAGTGCAGAAATAACGCTAACAACAACTACACTGGACAGCAAATAAACCGAGCCACCCGCTACCTAGGCACTCTAATTCGATTTTCTCAAAAACTAAAAAACCTACAATTATCAAAGTTGTACCTACAGAAAGTGCGTTTCATGGTGATTAAAATGGAAGGAAACTCATTGGGTTTAATCAATATTTCAGTGTTTATTAAGGATGTTACAAAGAAGAGTCGTTTTTGACAATCGTTAGTAATGATAAAGTGAAAAAAAAAGCCAAAAACAAAGATAAAATCAAAAAAGTTTTTGGTCAATATTCCGTATTCCCTCCCCTTTGCTCGGATAACTGCCAGCATCCTTGTATTCATCGACCTTACGAGCCTGACGATAAAATCTTGAGGAATTGTATTCCACTCCTCTTCAATTGCGATTCGCAGCTCTGGAAGCCTTGTTGGAGCAGGTACCCGGGCTCGAACCCGACGTTTCAGCTCATCCCATAAGTGTCTATCGGATTCAAGTCCGGGCTTCGAGCTGGCCAGTCCATCGTACGAATGCTGACGTCGCGTAGATACTGGGTCACCACATGAGCAACATGAGGCCGTGCATTATCATGCATCAATTGCATATCCTGTCCGATATATCCTGCGTAAGGTACCACATGGTCTGCGAGGATTTCAGTAATGTAGCGATGAGAAGTCAGTCCACGTGTACGGCCCGTCGGTTCGATGAAAACTAACGCTGTATGTGCTGTTAACGAGATGCCGCCCCAGACCATTACAGATCCTCCACCATAAGCAACAGTTTTCTCGGTGCAACACTGAGAATAACGTTCTCCAGGGCGACGATATACTCTCTGACGTCGATCACTTCCATGTAGACTCACCCTGGTCTCATCAGTGAAGAGTACCTACATTACTCCACTGCTCTAATGTCCAATCCCTATGCTCTCGAGCAAATTCAAGTCGTGCTCGACGGTGTGCTACCGTTAATGCTGGGCCTGTTGCAGCTCTTTTTGGGGTCAGGTTCCGTTCAGCAAGTCTCCTTCTGACGGTATCTGAACTTATGACCACTTGGCGTTCGTCACGCAGACTTTGTTGGACTTGAACTGCGTTGAGGTGGCGATTTCGCAGAACAGTAAGGTGGATATAACGATCATCTGCTGCTGATGTAGCCCTAGTTCTGCCCGTACCTGGACGGCGATCGAATGCTCCAGTCTCTAGGTATCGTCTGTAAACTCGTTGCACCGAAGATCTGCTGATTCGAAGCCTTCGAGCGACTTCACGTTGCGCAATGCCTGCTTGAAGTAATGCTACAGCTTGAGCTGCTTCCTGAGGTGTTGTATCCATTATTAATCGAAAAAAGTAGCAAAAACACACGCGTCTGAGCAAACGATGGACAAAAACTAAAGAAATGATAAGAAATATCCGACTACCCTCATTGTAGAGAAAAAGAACGCTAATTTCAAACTCTGGTGAAAACAGAGCAAATCGTTAGCATTGTGTTTGTTGCTTGATTACAGGGGCGTGCATAGGATTATGACAGGGCATGCGGCGGAGTAAAAACACACAAAAACTTCTTCTTTTATAGATTTTTAGCATAGCCACAGCCACGCATCGTAGCATGGTGGCGATGCGTGGCTTTGGCTATGCTAAAAATCTATAAAAGAAGAAGTTTTTGTGAGTAATCGGTCACAAAAACTTCTTCTTTTATAGATTTTTAGCATAGCCACAGCCACGCATCGTAGCATGGTGGCGATGCGTGGCTGTGGCTATGCTAAAAATCTATAAAAGAAGAAGTTTTTGTGTGTGTTTACTCCGCCGCATGCCCTGTCATAATCCTATTCACGCGCCTGCTTGATTACAATGTGAGTTGACGGTACTTTCGAATTAATTTGTAGTCATTTTAATCACCATGAAACGCACTTTTTGTAGGTATAACTTTGATAGTTGTAAGTTTTATACTTTTTGAGAAAATCAAATCAGAGTTCCTAGGTAGCGGGTGGCTCGGTTTATTTGCTGACCAGTGTAGTTCGTAGTTTATACAGTCGACATAGAAAAAAAAAACAGTAAGGTAGATTATTTTTGATGGACTTAGTGCTTGATTTTTTAAGTGTTGTGGAAAAAATGTCTATTGATTCATCGCAATTATTAAGAAGCCTGCAAATTCTGGGGATAGGGGAATTGGATCCTGATACAGTTTTGCGGAATGGGGGATGTATTAGTTTGATAGGGTATATTATTAGGGCATATTGAAAAAACTGGTTCTTAATCACGAAATACTGGTTTCCGGCCACCGCAAACCTCCAGAGAAATAAAAAATTGGCCAAGATGGAGTCAGACTCACCCATGAAGGGTTCCGTAGTAACTACGCAAAATAACTTTTGTTTTTCATAGTGTTTGTATGAATTACAAAGTTATATTTGCGGTTTTATAAAATATGCTATATATCTCAAAAACCGCTGACCTGATCTCGTTCAAACCAATTTTCATTGAAAGTTTATATTAAGATCTTCAGCACATTTTTTTTTACTCCATTATTATAGAAGTTAGAGGGGGGGGGGGGGGGGGGGAGTGGTTTTAGAAACCTCAATGTCATTTTTAAAGACCTGTCCTGTTTCATGTATGGGGAGCCGCCCTTAATTTTTTTTTTGTTAAAATCAGAATGCGGTTCACAGAATACATCTACCGACAGACAGACAGACAGACATGATGAAACTATAAGGGTTCCGTTTTTGCCATTCGGCTACGGAACCCTAAAAACGTTTATTTCAGGAAATAATAGTTCAGGCTGTGTTTCCTGATAGCTATAACCTGGGGTCTTTAAGCCCAAAGTGAATAGGTTACTTCTAGGTAAGCGTGCGTCATTTTCGATCGCATCGTTGCTTACCATCAAGTGATATGGTGGTCAAACGCTGGCCTACTACCAATAGAAAAATTCCAAACACGCATTACAAATTCATTGGATTATCCACACGAAATTAAAACAACGCAAAACAGACAAGCTGTACCACCCCGCAAGCGCTGTCATCTCAACAATCTATATTAATATTATTAAGCGGAAGAGTTTGTTTGTTTGAAAGCGCTAATCTTCGAAAGTGGACTTCGATGAAATTTAGTATGGAATGGCTTAAAGCTTGAGCATGGTTAAAGGCGTTCTACCCATCTAAAAAAAAGCTCTATAAACCAATTGAACATTTTTTTGTTTAATGGGATGGGTCCCGCCTGCTTGTCACTTTTTAAAATAAAAATGTGCTTGTTTCTTGTATTTCATTTGAGCAGTCGGGTTTTTTTTAGATTTTTTAAATAAGTTTTTTTATATACAGCTTTTTAGTATGTAATTCTGTTTTAAAACGTTATATGTATTTCCTTTTATCCATTAGTCAGTTAAAAATGGTGTAAGAAACATCAATATCATTTTTAAAGATCTATTTAATGATACCCCACATGACATAGTATGTCGATTATAGGATTTTTATTTTTGACAATAATGTGTCTGGTTGTCGTTGCGGTGATTTATTATAATGTATCCAGTAACACTCGCGCCAACAAGACAAATCCAACGAGGTAACATTTATCAAAATCTGGTCACTGGTTTAATAGTTACGACTCGAGGGAACAAAGGAACGGCCATACATACATACATACGTGCTAAAAACATAACCCACCTCCTTGCTTCGCTGAAGTCGGGTAAAAAGAAGGAGATTATGTTTTTATCGTGAGAAAGTCCACGGGAAAGAACCCCCCGCGCAACTGCTCGTGTCGTATAAGACAGTCAAGCCTACCGATCATTTTTGGAGCTAGCCCACACCCTAAGCACAATGCGGAAACCATAAAAATATCCTACAACTATATTATAAACGATCGCCATTATCCATGCAACTAAGGAGCTGATTAGTCAACCATATCCACATACGCCATTATTTATGACACCATGCATATGTAAATGTTTCAAGAACCAGTAAAGAAACATTTATTGGCCATTTAAGAACAAGAAAAACTGTCTTGATTCACGAATTAAGACTAAAGTAAGTGTGTCATGCAATCTTATCACGGTTAAATATAACACAATTATTGGTATCAATTAGTATCAGTGTACAAGTGTTATTTATTGAGTCATATAGCCCGCGTTGGTATGAATGGCTAGCTCATGACTCAGTGTTCGTTGCCCAAGTCCTGCATATTAATATCAATTCTTTGAAAACTAATCATTCGGAGTAACATATTACTTATGATGTTTAGGTTGATATCTGAGATGGTCTTTTCGACTTTGGTAGGTACCTATTGAGGAAATTTTTTCAAAAATACCTATGAACTTTGGTATTTTAGTAGGCAGGAAAACTTGATGCCTTTATAACGTACTAAAATACTTTTTTTCGGAGGAAAATCATCATATGAATTCTCTCGCTCTAGGTGGAGCGGGAGTTCAGGCTACTGCTGAGTAAACCCCACCCTGTTTCTTTAGATGCCCTTGCGTTCAGGAGCCGGGGTTTCCCGTTAGAGCATTCCCGCATCCCCGGATAACATAAGTGCTCCGTTCAAACAACTAAACATGTTGGTTCAGGGAATCGCACATGTGCAATATACCAAGAATATCATGTGCAATGAACCGCTAACTCATTAATGTTGCTTGTTTGTTTCAAGATACATAATTTATTAGACAATACAACTCATATGGCGAGGCTAATAACATACTTCACAAACAAATAAATTAATTAACTTCATAAAAATTATTTTTGTGCACAAATTACATTAATAACGTGAAATAGATTAATGATATGAATACTTGGTTCTATAATGAGCAACTTCATAACGTCTAAAACGCACAAAACATTGTAGTATCTTTGTATTTAAGAAATTGATTCACTATATAATTTTATAATTGAATTCAGTAATAATAAAAAATACCCATTCATCGCTACACTAATTTAAGAGTTTCTAGCTTCTCTATGCAGTTTCGTGTGCATGATTCTAAATGGATAGAAAAACCAGCATTACTTTTATAAGAGCATAAGTGCTAAGACATTTCAAAACTGCCTACAAATGACTTATTTCGATTGGCAATTTTATTTTTATTGCTTGAGCGAATCACTCCAAAACTATCTTAAACGACCTTAAATCTGAAATAGTTTCAAAACTCATTTCAGACACAATACGAGCTAGGCAGTCTAAGTGAGCAACGGCACTTCAAAACCGCTTCTAACCGGATCCTTACAACTAGGCAAACCGAATCTCAAAATGCTAATAACGATTAGAAGAAGAAAAAACTAATTTCCCATCACTGCCAATTACTAACACAATTGAATTAGAGGTGAATGAAAGAGGGTGAAGTTTGTAAAGTGGAATGGAAGTTAGGTCACGGCCGTTCGAGTAAACTGGGTGTTTATTTTTGTCAAACTTTGTTTTGACATCATTATGTTACGAAAGAATAGGAAGGAAACCTTTTCAGCAGTGGGACACTACAGGCACAAAAATAATAATAAATCATTATAATAATAATACATAAGACAGATCTAGATTAAGGCCATCTACACTGTATACATTTTAGTAAGTTCCTGAGTTCTTTCTTGATTTGAAGAATTACCAAATATTTTAAAATATTAACTATGTTTTGGGTCTTTATTTACTCTTAAACTGATGAGATTCAGCGAACTGTGATTTTCTACGTATTTATGAAAAAGCTGTATCAATGACTGTTGCATGTAGGTGAACCTAATACAATAAAAAAAATACTCAGCAGCTATTGTTATGTTATATTATTATATGAAATGATAAACGCTAATTAAAATTACTATAATCAACTACAATTAAACATTACAATAAAAACTTAAATTAAACATCGACCATTTTTCCGTTGATAGTAAAATTATCTCAATATAAAGTGGTGTGATTACAAATAATTAAGATCATTTTATTTGGTCAGCTTCAATATTATATAACAATTCGGGAAGAATCGATATACGAGTAATTCCTAAGGTATTTTCTTCCTGGTGCGATAAACGGAAAAAAGGAAGAATTCAAATCGAACGTTGTAGTTTCACAATGAAGGATGTTTATCACCGACTCAATTAATACCATATACTTACTAAGGATTTTTACAAGTCCCAGGTCGGGGCCCCCATCTGTAAGGGTTGCGAGAATGTTCTAACGAGATACAGCGAGCCCGGAACACAAGGGAATCTGAAACAGGGTTGGTTTTTATTCAGTAAAAGTCTGACCTCACTTCCGCTCCACCCAGAGCGAAACTCAGTTGCTGATTTTCTCAGAAAAAAACAAAAACCGTGCAACCTCGTTCAATCCCCTTTGCTGCCTACTGGTCTGTAATAAAATCTATCATAGTTCAACGTACGACAAGAATAATTACAAACATGTTATTAAAAACCAATTGGTAAACCGCTCAAACATCAAGCAATCAAGATCATAATTCGTGACAGAACGCCTTCTAATTCAATTTCGGCCGTCTTCGGTCGTCGGCATAGTTTTCGTAAACCGATTTGAACTCGTGACCCTTGCTTCCGCAGCATAGCAAGCGTGGTAGATACACTACTTGGCTATGCCGACCTATGAACCCTGAGTCAAGTCATACAAAGCGGTGCGGATGTTCAAGTCTCCCAGTTCGCAAAAAGGATGTACAAGCATAAAGCAGTAGTTTATGATTCATTTGCAAACGAACACACGGTCTGCATTCATGAATTATTATGTATGTGATCTTAGATTTTTGTCAACTGTTACTGTATCAGATCACAGATCGTTGTAAATGCGCCGTTTACGAATTAATAGTAAACAAAATATATTTAGCTTAAATGGGGCAATTTATCTTGCTTCTTTTTATTATGAAGGCGCTAACCGTATATTTTCAACCCACACAGGGCTTATAACGTTATTTCTTATTCAGCTAACGCTCTTCCCTACTACGCAACGCTGCTATTATTGCGTAAACCTTTACCAGAACTACCAAAATATTCTCTCTAATTCAGTTTTCGCAGATCAGAAGTCAATTATTGCAAACAATTGTAAAATAAACAATATGAATAGGAAGACAAAACAAAACCCCTACAAAGGCCTCGTCTACCATGACAATTAACTATATTTAGAGATACGACTACGAAGCACCATAAAATTTTGATTGCCGCGTAGGTCTTGAGACGGCCTTGACGATGTATGTACTCCTTGTGGAATGATTCACACGCCTACCTACAGTCCTCGTAGCTTGGAACACTTCGTCACCAAATATGCACAGGTATTTGGTACTCTTACGTGTCAGAATTTCTGTGTTTCAACAAACTAGCAGTGTCATTGAGTCCAAATCAAGCTGTGAGTGAATTTACGAGATGTTTTCCTTGTTTTTTGAGTGTATGTTTTTTTGAGAGTCCATAAACTGTTAGGTGTACTTGTCTGATTTATATTCTAAGCGAATTTTGAACACACCAACCTAGAAGAATAGAATTTAATCAACATAAATTCGCGATAGTAATCAGAATACACTCGGCTTCTAGAAATACGAGGAGTTAAATAAAGGGTTGTCTCTCAAATTTAAATCGTGAGTTAAAACAATTTCACTAGAACATGAGAATCCTTTTACAAAAAGGTGTGAAAGACATAATAACTGAGACGCTACTGTGCTTTTTAAATTAGAGCACGTCTATCCATTTCTCTTTTTGGGATGTCGATGTTTTGACCACGGGAACGGGTTCCAAAAGTAGATTTGATTCCGGAGCCAATGTTCATGTTTGTGTAGTAAATAAACGCTGCCAGAGCAGGCCGAGGGGGCGCCGGGCACGGAGGTGCGAACAAACAGGCGCACACACAAATTGCATATTTATTCTACGTAACAAACGTAATCGCGCAGCTACATAGACGAAATAATGCGACGGTCGTACTGACTCAATTTCAAACTGATTTTTTTTTTTAATTGTTTGTCTCGTGTTTGATCACCATCTCACCTGATGGTAAGCGATGATGTGGTCGAGTTGAAGCACGCTTGTCTCGAACTAACATATTCACTTTTGACTTAAAGACCCTCGGTTATCAGGAAATATAGACCCTGGTAGGAAATTCTACTCCCTGTTTATATACTTATGTATACCCCTCAAATCGGGTGTGAACGAAAATGTACCGCTTTGAGGCCACCGGTGGCCTTCCCCGGCTATAACTAGGTAATGTTTGAAAGTTGGTACCTATTGTAGCGTAAAACCGCTACGGTTAAAACCTCCTCCAATTCTAATCCAAACTTTTCAATAAAATTTTTTCTTCATAGCTGTTATTCACATTTGAACAAGGAATCGTGAAAAAAATCCTCGGATGTTTTGCCTTTTGACGGCGTCATTACATTTTTGGGACCCGATATGTGATGGTCGACCTTATTTTTTGATTCATACCGAAATTATGAAGTGAAAGTTTTTTTCTGTTGGTGTAAAGCCAATAATAAATATAAAGTGTCCTAGCAAAAGGATAGTCTGTGGGTGATTTTCTGGTTAATTTGGTATGTTTTGTCGCCTTTTTTCTTTTTGATCCATTTCGCACTAGTTTCATAATTAATCAAAGATTCAGCTTGCATCGGTGGTCTGAAGTTACTTTTTTGTTTAGATCCCGTTACAAGCCAATTTTTGGCTCCACCCTACGGGCAAGCGACGTCGGTTATCGACGACGGAGGTCGGGGCGCTCTCGCCCGGTATCCGAGCACATCCTGTGCCTGAGACGTCCATCTCAAAGGCCTGAAGAGGGTACGAGGTAGATGCGGACCCCGCAGCGCAGTGGCTCCGTGATTTCTACGTTACTTCCCACAGTCGTGTCCAGCCGTCCAGGAATTACCGAGTTTTCGCAGCAGGAGTTTTATTTTAAATAGTGCACCTAATTTGTATATTTCTAATCTAAAAATTATCACGTCAAAACTCTTTCTAACCTAAGGCCTATCAAGACGCGTTGGATGCTCTTAGTGCTTTTTTGTAACTAAAATTACTAATATTGCGTATTCGCCTAGCTATAACCGATTGCAATCGATTTTTTTGTTAGGTAAGTTAAAAATATTTGCATAATACTTTCGATAACATTCTTTTTCTTTCCGCTAAGTTAACCCACGCCATCACTGAAAGGTTCCCAATAATAACTAATATTTAACTTTTTTATATTTAATTAAGTACATGTTTTCTATCTTTTTCCTTTTAATCAAAATTAAACGTGTTAAGTAGCGGTTTGTGTTTTACTGTGCACTTAATTTTATTTACGCTACAATATGGCGCCCGAATTAAAGTAAGTTTGCATATTAATTATTACTAAAATACCTTTTTTTTGTTATCTCGTGTGTGGTTGCTCTTGAGAGCAATCTTTAATTTTCATCTTTCTTGTTGTGAGTTTCAGGTTTTAGAATTGGTCAGATACCCGTATGGAAGTTAAAAGGATTACCCGTCTTGAATGTTTTCCCGATTCATACGACTGGACTACAGAATTGCTAACTGAATTTATGTTCTTTGCTAAATTGTGTGATGTTTGTGAAATTCAATTTTAAAGATTAACTTTGTAACTATACCCAATTTCCAATTCTTTATTTTCTCCCAAAATATACGTATCTATCCCGAGTTTTATTTTATCCCAGTAGGTAGCGGTAGTTAGTTTCCCGTAGAGTGTGTTTGATGTGTGGATGGTTAGGCATCGTGACCAAAGGTAAGCTTTTTGAATGGTCGTGTGCTAGTGTCTACCTTTTTTATTTTTTAGCCCGTCTGTTTGCTTTTCTGCTATTTGCTAGTATCTGTTTTTGTTGGATTCTTAGCCCAGCGGATTCCTTTGACGTTCATCTTGTTGTCTTCTTCCCGTATCGATATTACGGCACGATATCTAACGATTTCCTGCTAAGTCCCGCTCTCTTTCATTTAATCTATTTCTATTTTGTGTTTAAAAATGTCTGAAGAAGGTTCTATCGGTGAGACTCCTTTACGCCAAACTTTCTCATATTCGGTAGAGAAGTCTGTATGGATTCATCGCGTGCGAATAACCAGACTCTAAGCACTAATTTAGCTGAAAGTCGGGAACAACACGCGAGTAATCTGACTTCGCTCGCCGAGATTTACGCAAAAGTAGCGGACAATCTTTCTTCTGCTTTTCTCCGTAATTCACGAAATTACAATACGAACCGGACGGCTATTACACTTAATGCCGGCGACATTGTATGGAGGCGTAATTTTTCAAAATCGTCAGCTGCTGAATACTTTACAGGAAAGCTTGCCCCGCGTTTCATTAAATGTCGTGTGATCAGAGTCATCTCCATGACTACATATGTCCTACAAGACTGTGATTCTCATCATATTGGACAATATCATATAAAAGACATACTTAAATGAATTAATTTGTTCCATATTCTTAACTTAATCAGCATTACTTATGTTAGGCCATTAGTTTTCAATTAACGACACCTCTTTTATTATTTCGACCCTCATTCCTCCCTGGAGTTAATATTTATTCATAACCATTTCCTCTCATTAGGCGTCGTATTTTTGATTTTGATTTAAGGTCCACCCTCTTCAACTTAACCCTCTCTCTTTAACTTAACCTTCTAACTTATCCCTCTATAACTTAAGCTCTTGACTTTGAGTCGTGTTAGACTTTGAGTCGTGTTGGACTTTGTGTCGTGTCTCACTTCGAGTTATTATCTGACTTCGAGCTTTTGTGTTCGACTTCGAGTTTTTGTTTGACTTCCTTTGAAGTTATTTTTAGGTTATTTCTTAATCTCAACTCTTATTTGTTTCGTCTTGAATATTGTTCTTTGTTCCTATTTATTTAAGAATATTATTCTAGTTCTATCGTTTGTTTTTCTATTCTAATGTAGGTTTAGGAGACGCATCTGAAGCTCGCACTGTTAACGTCTAAACTGGAGGCCGGCTTTCAATTTTATTCAGTATCAGCTGCACTTCGATGTCGTTGATTTGATGTATTTAGTTTAAAGTTAGTTAGGCTAGTTTATTTAATTTGTATATATTATGGTTTTCACTCTTGGTTGATGCTATCCCTTTTGTGTTGTCAATCTGTTATTGTGTTTTCAATCTGTTATTGTGTTTTCAATCTGTTGTTGTGTTTTCAATCAGTTGTTGTGATCTCAATCTGTTATAGCGTTGTCACCCTCTCACTGGGTTGATACTTTCACTTGGGTTGATCTCTCACCTTTCTTTTAGGGTTGTCAACCACCTTTCTTTTAGGGTTGTCAACCACCTTTCTTTTAGGGTTGTCAACCACCTTTCTTTTAGGGTTGTCAACCACCTTTTTTTTAGGGTTGTCAACCACCTTTCTTTTAGGGTTGTCACTCACCTTTCCTTTAGGGTTGCCACTCACCTTTAGGGTTGCTACTCTCATTTTTTTTTTTACTGGAAATGGGGTACTGTAGCGTAAAACCGCTACGGTTAAAACCTCCTCCAATTCTAATCCAAACTTTTCAATAAAATTTTTTCTTCATAGCTGTTATTCACATTTGAACAAGGAATCGTGAAAAAAATCCTCGGATGTTTTGCCTTTTGACGGCGTCATTACATTTTTGGGACCCGATATGTGATGGTCGACCTTATTTTTTGATTCATACCGAAATTATGAAGTGAAAGTTTTTTTCTGTTGGTGTAAAGCCAATAATAAATATAAAGTGTCCTAGCAAAAGGATAGTCTGTGGGTGATTTTCTGGTTAATTTGGTATGTTTTGTCGCCTTTTTTCTTTTTGATCCATTTCGCACTAGTTTCATAATTAATCAAAGATTCAGCTTGCATCGGTGGTCTGAAGTTACTTTTTTGTTTAGATCCCGTTACAAGCCAATTTTTGGCTCCACCCTACGGGCAAGCGACGTCGGTTATCGACGACGGAGGTCGGGGCGCTCTCGCCCGGTATCCGAGCACATCCTGTGCCTGAGACGTCCATCTCAAAGGCCTGAAGAGGGTACGAGGTAGATGCGGACCCCGCAGCGCAGTGGCTCCGTGATTTCTACGTTACTTCCCACAGTCGTGTCCAGCCGTCCAGGAATTACCGAGTTTTCGCAGCAGGAGTTTTATTTTAAATAGTGCACCTAATTTGTATATTTCTAATCTAAAAATTATCACGTCAAAACTCTTTCTAACCTAAGGCCTATCAAGACGCGTTGGATGCTCTTAGTGCTTTTTTGTAACTAAAATTACTAATATTGCGTATTCGCCTAGCTATAACCGATTGCAATCGATTTTTTTGTTAGGTAAGTTAAAAATATTTGCATAATACTTTCGATAACATTCTTTTTCTTTCCGCTAAGTTAACCCACGCCATCACTGAAAGGTTCCCAATAATAACTAATATTTAACTTTTTTATATTTAATTAAGTACATGTTTTCTATCTTTTTCCTTTTAATCAAAATTAAACGTGTTAAGTAGCGGTTTGTGTTTTACTGTGCACTTAATTTTATTTACGCTACACTATGTAGGAAGTAATATGAAAAAATATCATTTTATTTGCATCAAACATGGTATTAAAGTTGTTACATCAAAATAAGTGCGTACATGTTTTGCTAAGGATACATAGCATGCAAATTTATATTTAGTCTCTAGAAAGTCTTTAATAGAATAAAAGTTTAGTGTCTTTAGCCATTTATACAATTTATACTTAAATGCTTTAGAGGTCAATGTTTTAAAATGCCTGGGTATATTATTATATATACGTACACACATTCCCAAACAGTTCTTATTGTATTTTGTAGACCTAGAAATTTCATGTACCTAGCACAAGTTATAATGGATCTCTGCGATTTCTTTGATTCACATCATTAGCAGTTAAATAAATCTCTGTTATTTGATACGAATAATATTTTGTTTCATATATATAAAGTGACGGTAGCGGTAACAAATCAAGCTTCTTAAAAATTTGTTGGCACGATTGATCGGGTTGCATCCCATACATTGCTCTTATGCATTTTTTTTGTGCAACAAAAGCTTTGTGCTGCTCTGTGACGTTTCCCCACATTACAAGTCCATAGCGTAGTATTGATTGTACATGGGCATGATACGTCATAATAGCTGTTTTTAAATTAGTAATGTCTTAGTGCGTAAACAAATTTATTTAACCTTTTGGATACACTTTCTGTCTGTAATTTCCAATTTAAGTCTTCGTCTATGAATAATTACTACAACATTACTACATTTATTTTGACACAATAATGGAACGTACACTTAAGGCTGCTGTCTCGAAAAAAGCTTGAAAAAAGCATTCAGATGAAGCAACTTTTCGTCGGCAATTACAGAGAAATTACATCTGAAAAAAATTGTTAGTAATCTACATGGTATAAACCGTAATTTGGTTTAGCCACAATTTTTCTATCGGTATCACATAATAAGAAAAAAAAATGCCAAATCACCTCCAAATCATTGAGATGAAACCATTTTACTCCTTAATTTCTTATCAAAAGAGTATAAAAAATATACTACTGCTTTGCAATACAAATGAAAATAATTTGGTTTAGTTACTTTTTACAAACATGTATTATTTTTATTACAATAAATTAAAAATGCGTCCAATTAAAGACTGCGTTTACATCACCCCCGCACTCGTCCACAAATTCAGTGCGGGGCGCATTGTGTTGCTAGGTGGACGTGCGTCGCGTTGCGAGAGCTCAAGCACTACGAAATAATATCGTAAAATATTACTGCAAAAATTAATTTTGTAAATAGTGGAATAGCTTTTTAACCGACTTTAGAAAAAGGAGGAGGTTCTCAATTCGTCTTGAACTTTTTTTTATAATGTTACTCATTACTCGCAGATGGCTGGACCGATTTGGAAAATTCTTTTTTTGTTTGAAAGAATATACATTCTAGTTAGTTTTATTGTCGTCACGTTTGGATCTGATGATGAAATCATGGAGAAATTGAGGGAACTCTTCAAATATTATAGGCATAACTATAGCGTTTTGGGTATTTCTTATAGTACCTTGTTTAGTTTCTCTCGAAAAGCACCATTTGAGGAAGTGGAACTGATGACGAAGACCCCAGATGGCCATCGAAACTACTCAATAATAAGTATTTCGTGGATTGCGATTAGATTACTTGAATATAGATGTTAAGCACTTTATGCTCGTCACAATGCATATGGTGAAGTAGAGCTGATAGTGATGTACCAGGAGAACTCCTCAAAAATTAACGGCTCTGCACCGGGAAAAGCGATATTTTGTAAAAAGTGATAAGTAGTTGACATTTTGGCTTTTGTAACTAGATAAGTTACAAACCGACCCACTAAAAAGCGTGAAATAAAACTTATTATCAAAAAGTTGAACCGACTTTCGATTCGTCAAAAAGTTTTATTTCTGATTCTTGTTTATAAGTTAAAAAGTATTCTATGTATCTATAAGTAGTGTTAGTGTTATAAACTCATAGTATTTTACAGTTTTAGTAGTGTTTAAATTTAGTTTGTAAAACATGGGAATAAGCAGAAACGAATGAAGAGAGGTCTAAAAAAATATTACAAACAAAAGGTTATACATTTATTATCAAGGTAAGTTTAAAGTTTTATCTACATATTTCATTATAAACTATCACTTTACTTACCTCGCATAAAAGTAGATAGCACAGAGTAAACGGACAGAGGGTAAGCTTCATACAACTGCGCTATGATAGGTACACTACTACAAGCAAGGCGCGTGTGTGCGCTTCGTTTGAGCGAGGCCTGGCTTGAGCCGATATGCACCGGTTTCTCTTCGTACGGACGAAGCCGCCAGTTGAGATAGAGAGATAGAGTTAAGATAATGTACAAGAGAAAGAAGAAAACGACAAAGAGAAGGAAATAGAACTAAGGAAAGAAAAATAGATTGATGAGAAAAATGAATAATCAATATTTCTAAAAATAAATATATGTGAACACGGAGAAATAAATGAGGACGAAGAAGTTCAACCAACCAAAAGAATAAAAATACTTGGTGAAAGAAAGTTAAATTTCAGTGAATTTTAGTTATAATCTATTTGTTTATAAAAAATGAAACAAATAATATGACATACACTAGTAATAATTATACTACCTATCTACCTTACTCTAAGTTCCTACCTACATACCTACCTTACCTACCTACCTACCATTTTTCTCTTAATAGAAACCTTCCTCAGACTATAACGAATATTCGAAAAAAAATCCGTATTGGTCCAGCCATTCCTGAGTTTTGCGCTTAGCAACACATTTAGCCATTAATTTTTATTTATATATAATTAAGTTAAAAAGATACATCAAGTTGTTTACCTCATGTTTCGAGCCAGGCTGATCTATAATAGAGGTATAGTTTCTACAGTACATACTCAAAGTGCATCTATATCAATAGATAATAAATAAAAACAAAATTTGACCACTTTTGATGAGGTACAAATAAAAATGAATTTAACTTTCACGATGACTTGACCTTCTGTGATTTCGATACTCTGTGCCGAGACTAGGCGAAGCGACGACGCATGCCGGCGGAGGCGCAGGCGCGGGCCGAGCGCGCCTCTCTTTTCTGTTGCATGCGGGTAGCGGAGAGCTGCGCGGAGTGACGCGCGGAGAGGGGTCGTTAGCTCCGCCCAAATGGTCAAGGTTATTGGCATGAATACAAGCCTTAAATAAAAACCCTAAACTACATAATAATATACATCTAAAAATAAACTAAAATATGGCGTCCAGAAATTCGTGCGCATCGCTGTCCACTGGTTATGTGCCCAAAAGACTGGCGCCATAGCCACGCTGTATGGCAATGCTTAACCGCTGTCCAAGGTAAAAGCCAGCCTTTGGGTCACGCGAAGTGTCAACTAGGCGCCTGGATAGTTCTTTAAATAATTTGTGAGCACTCGGACCCCACGATCCCAAGGTCTCCACCCCAAACGGCTCGAAAATATAACCTCCAACAAGGTTATTATATTTCCGCCGCTTGAGGTTCTCAGCAGCTGCAGCGGCAGCGCCAGCACAGCAAGACGAGCTAGGAAGATGGGATGGTGCAAGAGTATCGACACAAGTTGCGTCCCACACTAAAGCCCTACCCATCTTCCAACGAAATAAAGACATGCCGTCCGGTCTTTTGCCATCGTCGCGTGCCAGGCCATTCATTGAGTATAATAACCATAGTCTTCGTCTATGATTATTATCAGAAAAATAGAAAGCTAAACTAAAGCACAGTGTCAATAACTGCTTTTTTAGTATATACCGACAGGCTGACAATACTTTGTGGCTAAGATTCGACCAGTTCATCATTGCTGATTAGACTTGTTTTTCAATAGACTCAAGGGCATAAAGCGAGTATCTGACAGATACCTTACTGCTTATAGAGCTTACAGTTCACAGTAGTATTCCACAGATGATCAAACTTGCACTTATCTCAACTTTGCTACAATTCCCAATTTTTTTGCATGCCGAAAAAATGCACGATTGGTCTGGTGTCACAATCACATAATTATGCAAATGAACGGAAAAATTAAGACGTTCGTAAATATTTTATTGGCCGTTTTGAAGTCAATGTCTTACTAGATTTGATATAAATATATTGAATTAAAAATTGACTACCTACCTACTTCTACTTTTATCCAGTTGCTGCAGTGTTCAAATATAATCTTTAATAAGACATTTGATAATAAACCAATTTAGAAGTGTAGTTATATGAGAACTTTTAGTCTTCAATAAGCTTATAAAGCAATTTACACTGGAAAGTCTAGAAGAAGTTTAAGAGCTCAGTTAATAAAAAGGTGTATTAAATAACAAAACAATAAAACACACTATATTCACACTAATATAGTAGATGTATAAGTAATTATGTATGTATGTGTCTTTGTGACCACTTCACATCTAAATAGGTGAAAGGATTTTAATGAAACATAGCAAATGGGTAGACATGCAACTGGACATCTAATTTATAAGGGTTATTCTACGTTAAGAGGTCATCTGATATTAGGCAGGGCGGCACTATAAAAATATTTAAAATTTATTTCTTTTCCTACATTATACCATCTAATTAGGTATTTTGTATGCTGTAGATGAATGGCCAGTCAATTAATCTACTTTTACGAGTATTTTAAGGGACCAGGGGAGATAATCTGTACAGGGTAGAGACATGAAGGCCAAATTGAAAAAAAAAGCTTAATTTCGTAAGAATCGACTATAATTATTCACGAATTTGTGATAGTTTATAACTAATATAGAAATTCAGAGTTGAATTTTCATATAGTCTTTTTTTAAGGAAATTGAATTAGGAATTAAACTTAGAAAACAAAAATACTCAATATCTGCTTACAAAAATCACAAAAGTTATACCTATCTTTTTCTAAAGTAAAATAAACTTAAGTACTTGAATATTTTCTTTAATAAAATTTTAATGGCAAATATGAGAATCAACGTTGTGATAAAAAGATTAAACTTAAACAAGAACTTCTACTTATAAAAATAAACATAAAAAATATAACAATTGAGATCACGCCTGTACAAAGACGTTAATACTTTTGTCAAAAGCGAAAAAAGTTCTCTGCCCTTTCATTCTTAAATTTGGGGCTGGTAATTTTTCAATAATGTGGTCCCATGTGACGAAAAAAATATCTTTGTCATCGATTCTGAAGTTTTTTCCAGTATTGTCAGAGACTGCAGAAAATAACTCTGACTTTATCATCTTCAACCCCTGTGCATATAGCTACGTAACGATATTCTGTTACTTTATGCAAGTCTCACCAATACAAAATCCCCATTATTAATCGAATTTTTCAACCCAGATGTTGAGGGTTGTTCGTTCACAAACTGGCATGCCTCCTCGGAAACTGGCTGAGAACAAGACGAAGATACTCTAAGCTGATTTGACTTTTTATATTTTATTAGTGGTTCGTCGTCAGATTTACTTTCAGGCCCATATACATTATCAACATTCAGGCGCGATTTTGTATTCATGTTAGGAAAATCCAAAGTGCCGAGCACAAAATGATTGCATACTTCAAGATCACAGAAGCAGCTTAAGCTCTTCATTGTCAAGTGATTGGGAAAAGTATACTTCCTGTAATTTGGTGGACCTTCATAGTGCCAGAGAAACCTTTTAATTTTTTGGTATTTTCAAGTTTTTTATTAATATATTTCTTCGTTGTCCAGCTTGCGTTCGTTGATTAATATTTTCATTAGGAGGAACTTCTTCTTTTCCTTTTCCATCTGTTAAGAATACTTTTCGGGATATTTTTTTTATGCGTTGGAATCTCAATCGTTCTGCTAGACGCTTTTTTTAAGACGTTCTTCACGAGTTAGTTTTTTCCGAGGAGACATAATCTTAAAAAAAAAATGAAAAAGCTTATTCAAACATTTTGAAAATAAAATTAAATAATTGCTACATAGTATAAAACTAACGTAAAACTAAATTTATATACTTAGAGAAATATATGAATAATAAGAAAGCAGTAATATCTCACTTCCTTATCTACCTTGGACGTAAGGTCTTTATCTTGACATCTCATGAAGCAGGGGAAATACGGCAGGGAAGAGACGTTTTCATGAAAAAACTAAGATTAATCAGGATAAAATATGTTGTAACGAAAAAACAAACTAACACGGTAAACTAAGCTTAAATTAAAGTAAATAAATATTACAAGCAAACGTTAAATGTAAATAACAAGTAAATAAAACTTACCAGTGGAGATACTGCAATCATTGACACGTCCGAGTGAGCCGAGTGGCGTGGTCGAACTATCCGCCAATGAGAGCACGCGAATGGCTCTCGCGACGTTTGTTGCTAACTTTACTTCAAACCAAATGTTCTGCCTATCGAAGTTTGTAGCGTCAACGTATTTTGGCGGCATTTATAACGGACGGAAAATAGGCAGGGGAGGAGACTTAATATATGAGGGACAAAAACTGATATTTTTTAAATAAAAGAAAATTAAAGTAATTTGAGAATTTTTTTTAGTATTCATCATTATTATTTATACTGCTTTATGTAATAAATAACGCTTAGATGTTTAATGAATTAATAATGTGTTAAATTTTGAAGAGATTGTTACAGAATAGTAAAGGGACAGGCCAGGGTAGATACTTTTTTCTAGGTAAACATGAAATTATGACTAAACTAAGCTAATTTAGATATTGTAATTCATTGGTAAAAAAGTATACTTTATTTATTATTAAATATGATTGATGTTTTCCGAAAATTTTCAAATTATGTATGATTTTTTCATGTAGCCGTCGATAGTACCTCTTAACGTAGAAATACCCATAAGTATATTCCCTGGGAGATAGTTTTCATGTTGAACACAGCCGTAACCGCTAGCAAAAGCTGGTGTTCTCACAAACACAAAACATTAATAAATTATATGTAATCGCGAGAATCGGTGTGTGTCCGAGCCGGATGCCAAGATTCGCTCCTAACTTGTCACAGTCGCCATGTCATGTTTACATACTTTAGTCATCAATCTATGTGTCTGGGGAGCTATAGTTACGCAAACGCGCAAAAAGCGAAGTGTAACGACCGGGGAACCGCCCTTGAACCTGAGAACACGTGCACTGACAGACATGACGACAATATTTAACATTCAAAACGTAAACTACTCGGAGAGGAAACTCCGACACCGACCGGTCCACTGCTCGCTACGGAATGCATTATTATTAGATGAAATGACGCTCTTGTTTCCATCCTACGATTAAAGGCATTCTCGGTGAGCTCACGATGAGATTTTTTAAATGTACGTAGTACATTGAAGATCTATTAAGCACTACTACGGAAAAAACATCGCGAAAAAGCAATGTACGATGGCAAAACAGAATTACTATTCTGGACTCACTTGGAATCTGTGAAAGATCACCGAAGTACTCGTGCAGAATACATGAAATACTAGAGCAAATTCCAAATGCATAAAGCAATCGTAACATGGTTTTAAGAGCTCATTCGTTGCCCTCAGCACGACTGCACCGTTTAGATATTTTTGGCATCCATTTTTATGATACGCAATAATCCGACACGGCTGAACGGACTTGGATACAATTTGATACAGGGATCGAATTGAAGGATCAATGGAAAACGTAGTTTTATTCCGGAAAACTGAATATTTTCTGAGTAAAGGCAGCGAATCAGCTACATATCATGCATTAGCCTCGCGGATTCGCTCGCGTGATTTTTTTGTCAGCGAAAAGAATATTTAAATAGCCTTGTCCTTTTCCAAGGTCTTATTTATAAGTATAACAAATTTCATCAACATCTGTTAAGTGGTATAGACGTTAGTGTAACAGACAGACAGAATGACTTTCACATTTGTAATATTGAAATAGGATAATATTATAGTACTATATACTTACTCAGGGTACATTCAAATTCCAAAGCACCGTCTGATAAGCCGCCAGTCACATAAAACATTTGCATTTATAATATCGAGGAGATTTGCAAGTACCAACATCAGCTGAATGTTTTGACGTGGTCGGCCTTGAACCGCCATGATAGACTTTGGCAAGGCATCCGACGCGATAAACCGGCGCTTTCGGAAGAAACGATCGTTTTTCATGGATCCTATCATAAAAACACGATGGATTAGCGACCGGAACTGAGTAATGGTTTTTGACATTACGTAATATTGTTCCGAGTATAATGAAAGGCCGTTTGACTGAGGTAATGTTTTACTAATAACTTAGTTGAATGATAACAAGCTAAAAGAAGGTTCGGGAAAATACAACGTACCCATTGAGTTTTGAAAACTTAAGAAATATCTAGAAGCTTTGCAGATAGAAGTTCTTGAGCAGATAAAGGACTTGAATAAAACCACGGAACTAGAGTTTTAGACGACAGACGATAGGCTTACGTCAAGGGGGGAAAATCATTTAATGACTCCTTTCGCTCTGGGGAAATGAAAGGGCGTATCAGGCTTCTACTGACTAGATATCCACCCTGTTCCTTTAGTTGCCCTAGCGTTCGGAAGCTATGGTATCTCGTTAGAATATTTCTGAAACTCCAGCAGGCAATGGCCCAAACGGGCCACGTTATTGATGCTGACAGCACTTTGAGGCGTGAGTGTTTTACACTATGCAACGCCGAACCAGAGAGTGAGCCTTACTGGACGGTGAACTACCCCTGCTCCCAGTCCGCAAGCCCGCGCGTACGACGGCCCGAGATCGGCTATAATAATGAATGAGGTCCTGATGCAATCGTTTACTATGAACTGGCGGCAATTTCTATAGATACACAACCTTTCTCGTTTATCGCTCTTCTACAAGTCAAAATAGCATACAAATTTATTGTTAATATATAGCTATAATAATAGAAGAAATAAACGTAGAAATAGGCAGAGGCATATAGGGTCTTTGTTTTAAAGAAATTATAGATTATACAACAATATAACTTACGCTACGATCCTGGACTACTATTTTTTAGATTCTTCTTGACTCTGCCGTTGTATTTTCAACACAATAAATCCTGTTTCGGCTCAGAAACTGCCAAAGAATTTCGATCACATATAAGAATTTATCCAAAAATTCTCTGTGAAATTCCCTTCATGATGGAAAGCCATCCTTCGTCACATATCGTCTTAGTGTCGCTGAACTAATATGGCCGTAATACCACCACCAACGTGTAAAGTATTAGTGCTGCCAATGAACTCGACAAGGTCAAGTGTACTTAAAGAATTATGTTCGCAGACATGTAAAAATACTTTAAGGCTTTAATGTAGGACTTTCCAGATATTGCTGCTATGGCGAAATAAATACACACGATGCAAATCTAGTAGGTTCTGTGATAACGGATGTTGCCTGTGTGTTAAGATGACATAATCATAATCGCGTAGATAAATCTTAAGTGTCCACTGTCTGCTCTTAAGTGCATAAATTAATCATTCAACTATTTTATTATTCAATTTTATGATAGCCAATGATTTCGTACTTCTCCGAAAGTCTTTCACGAATACTGTGAGAAATTTAGTCTTAAACTTCGAGAAATTCTTGGGAGAATAGAATTTATTAACAATAAACACAAAGCAATTCCATGTTATTTCAAGCAACACTTACGAACAACATAAAATCGATCCCGGAAAGTATTGAATAAAACATTTGCAAAGGCTGCAAAGTATATCTGAACAATTGATGAAAGATCACACCCAGATAGAATACAACGACGAAAGGTTTAAGAGAAATTCATTGACTATAATTGAAAATTTAAAAGAAACTTTCCGGGTTTATGTATTATTTATTTATTTACACTTAGGATATATCTACAAAGGACTGAATGCCATAAGCATTCTCTACCAGTCAACCAAGGATGGCGAAGAGAGCGTGTGAGGTACAATAATAGTCCGTGAGAAGCGACAATTAAAAACCAATCAACAAAAGAATAATGACGGGTTAAGAAATGATTTCTTTAAGAACGATAGTAGCAATCTTTATTCAAAAAGAAAATAAGGTAGACGACGGACACGAGTTCGGTCTGCCTTGAACCCAGGGAATCGATACAGTGCCATAATAGCTGTACTTATAATAGCAATCGATCCCATTGGAGCTACTAACATTTTTCACGATCAAGGCCGCAGTGTAAATAGATTGATGGATTCCTTTACACGAAATTAGAGTGGTATGTTTTGTGATAACTTATTGCGGTCATCAATTTGATACGGAACAAAGCTCTAGAAGGGTTATGGCGGAACGACGTTTTGAAATATGACTGTTCTTGTTAATATTATGCTTAGGGAAACAGGAAACCTGCCGGGGTTGTGGGAATATTATAACGCGGCTTCAGAACGCAAGGGCAAATGAAGAGACAGGGTGGGTTTTTGGTCAATAAAGTCACCCAGATAGGGATGAGTCATTCGATGATTGTCAGCAGGAATATTTCACTTCGTAATTGCCACTAAACCCTTATTTTTAGATTGTGTGCCAATTTGAAAGTACATTTTTTTATTTATAATAGGCTCGCGTTTGTCTACCATCTCACCTGATGGTAAGTGATGATGTGGTCGAAGATGGAGCACGCTTACCTAAAAGTAACTCTTGACTTAAAGACCCCCAGGTTATAGCTATCGGGAAACACAGACTTCCGCAAGGAATTCCACTCCTTAGCCGTACGCACAATGAAAGTATTCCCAAAACGTTTTGTGCGTATGGGTGGGATGTCCACCATGTACCGATGGCGCATCGCCGTTTGTCTTGTAGTCCGATGATGGAACGGGCTTGGCGGAATTAGATTGTGTAAGTCCATCGCACACTCCCCGAAATGGAATTACACAATCAATTACCAAATCGCTCATTTTTCACGAAAAGTTGAGTGAACTCATTACGTTACTAATGGTTACGTGAACCATTCTCAGTCTACGTATATTTAAGGTTTCATTTAGTCTGTCTAGGGTCAAAAACTACGGGCACGCCGCAATTGCGGCGGTAAGACCCCTCTTTGAGGAGTGGCTAGATCGGCGTCACGGCGTCCTGACCTACCGCATGACGCAGGTCCTCACCGGACACGGAAGTTTCGGGAGGTACCTGTGTCTGATGGGTAAGGAAGAGACGCCTGGGTGTCACCACTGCGAGGGTCGCCCTGAGGACACAGTCGAGCACACGGTGCAGGACTGCCCAGCTTGGGCAGAGCACCGACGTGTCCTCACGGCGACAATAGGCGGAGACCTCTCGCGCCCGGCCTTGGTCGAGGCCATGCTGCGGGGCGAGAGGGAGTGGGAAGCGGTCGCCTCCTTCTGCGAAGCAGTCATGCTTCCGAAGGAGGAGGCGGGCCGCGTGAGGGAGAGGATGGCGTCCTCCCTCCAGCCCAGCCGCAGTGGTAGACGCCCACGGCGTCGGACGTCGGCCGACGATCTCCGGCCACCGTAGGCGCGGGCATGCGGACAGCGAGTAAAGGGCAACTCGCTGTCCGACCATGGACCATGCCCGGGTCGACGGCGCGTCGTGTTCCACGCGCGCCTCAAAGAGCGTCAGCAACATGACGAGGCCCCCTCTGCAGAGGGCCGAAGCCCGCCGGGGTCGTGGGACTCATCCCGTTACCGTGGCCCCGGTATGTAAAGGGTTATTGAAGGAACACCGTGGATTTTAGTCAGTAAAAGTCTGACAGTCCCTCCCACCCTGCCCGGAGTGGGGGGACTTATTTGATAATTTTACCACGCTAAAAAAAAAAAAAAAAAAGGGTCAAAAACTAAGTAGTAAATTGGCTGTTGGGTTTAAGATCAACCAGCTCAAACAAGCTGGAACTCGATCTCATTTGCTGATCTTAGGAGTTTCGACAAAAACTGAATAAAACCACCTCACCTCATCATATGACAACAATTATGTATGTAAAATGTTCGTATTTCGGCAACCATGCTAAGAGCTACAGAACGTTACAGGTTAAGTCGACCTCGATACAATGTAAGAGGTTGTAGTTTCCATCATTCCTGACTAATTAGACTATGAAGCACCATACCCTAAACGTAACCGTATACTAAATAATAGGAATTGAAGTTTTAAATTGTCAATTTTTGGTAAATTTCTTCAGTCAGGAATGATGAAAAGCATTCATTTGCTCAGCCGTTCCCTAAATATATGGGGTCGGCTTCGCGTCTTACCGTGTTTTACAAACTCCGAGCTACTACAGAGACATTTCTAATAGAAAATCTCAATAGCATTTTTGTCCGACCGGAGAATCGATCCCGAGACATTATATTCAGCAGTCGCTCTTGCGACTACTAACCAATGAATGAATGATGGAAACTACAACCTCTTAAAGGATAAGTCGACTTAACTTGTAGCCTTGTATACATGCCGTTTCTCTAGTTGTCGCCAATAGTTAGGATTAGCATGTCCTTCGCAGACGACATTCATACGAAACATACTTGTACCAGATGATATCTCGAGTGAGTTTACTATGCTGGGTTGCGCAATAAAGATATAATTGTATCATCATGTTTCACTGATCCTTATCAGAGCGTCCACATTGTTGCGACAAAATTGCCTGCAAATTATAAGGCTATATTAAAATATAGGTTTGTTCTCGTAATTATGTGGTGCACTGATAACTAAAATCGTGAATGATGTACTGAAACTTACATTGTGTTGTTGGTTCAATCTTAAATGTGGATTGTTTTGGCTTGTTTTTTGTTCTGTTCATTTTATGCTACATTGAATGATACGCTAGCTAGATCACTAGGAAGTGGTGACTGGCAGGTGTTTCGGGGAACTGTTTTCATGTTTGTTTTACGTTCAAAAGATGCTGAGTTTTGTCTAGTTTGATTAAAAGTGATGATATAACTGAATAGTACGTGTGAATTCTTAACATAAAAACAATCCTAATTAAACTATCCAAATTAAAGATAAAATAATCGCACCTAAATTTGTTAAAATAATTATGTGATATCTATCTTTTGAGATACTGAGAAAGGTATACAATCCTAACTCGTAAAGCTTCATGGTTTGCACTTTTCTGGTGATTACTACAGATTCTAGCTCACAGAAGTTGCAGCATTAGAATAAGCAGCTGTAGTCGTTCATTGGACTTCTAGGCAAGCGTACTTCATCTTCGACCACATCATGGCTTACCATCAAATGAGATGGTGGTCAAACGCGAGTCTAAAAAGATATATCCGAGCCTTCTTTGGACAAAGTTGCAACTAAATGTTCAGGACCTGTTCCATTATGACTAACACGACATCTATTCCAGGAGCCCACACACATAACCATGAACATGACCCATAAATCTCAGTTGCACCATATTTCACAAACACCTAAAGATACCCATAAAAAAGGAAACAACCCCGTTTTCGTAGAACTTCGGAGGACAAACGGAGTGACGTCTTGTAACCTTCGCAGGACGACGAACGTCAGAATGACCTTGACCGCGTGGTGTCAGTCCACCCACGTACATCGTACGCCATAAACCATTCATTATGGCAAGCCAAATGTACCGGCAAGCAAAATTATATTTGCTGCCGTCAGATATGCTAATGTCACTGGAACACTACCAGTATCGGTTAGATTTTGGCTGCAAACTGTATAATTAAGTTTGCGCTTCGAACATTGCGCTTTTGTATTCAATTTTGACCTCTATATGAAGGACGTTACAGTTACTGAGTATATGTTTGAGGACGGAAACTAACTTCCCTAACGTAATAGTGAAGTGTTTGATATGTCGGAAGTTATGACTAACTCAGTAGAACTTATGTAGGAGTTGACTAGTCTGGCTGGATGTAACGACCTCCTTTGTGCGGCCGGCATGCACGGGAAACGTGTATTATTTTGATATAATTTCATGTTTAGGGGAATTGGCATCCTTCTGCGAAACATTAATGTATGACAAGGCATTGTACTGTTCATCAAACGGCCATTTGCATGAAAGAAATGCTTGTGGTATTGAAATTTAAACTTCCAATCCGAACAGTTCACATAAAACTGCATGGTTATAAAACGGCAGAAGTCAGTGCATTTTATGATAAAACGTTACTATAATGGTTGTAACATTAAAATTCTTGACACTCAGTTATATGGCGCTAATAGACTAATGAAAATAATTCAGACATATATTATTTACAGCTTAGCTCGCAATAATTACAAACTTGATTTTGCAAACCTTGACTTTTAGGCTTAAATCTTCAATTTGATTAATAATAACAAAATAATAATGATTTAATTATCAAATAAAATTAGCTTACTATGAGGAATTAAATATACAAATAGACCTACTTAGGTAAAACAGTGAATATTTCGAAACACATTTTTTTTTTAAATTATATTGATAATAGGCTCGCGTTTGACCGCCATCTCACCTGATGGTAAGTGACGATGTGGTCGAAGCTGGAGCACGCTTGCTTAGAAGTAACCTATTCACTCTTGACTCCCAGGTTATAGCGATCGGGAAACACAGACCCCGGCAGGGAATTCCACTCCTTAGCCGTACGCACAATGAAAGTATTCCCAAAACGTATTGTGCGTATGGGTGGGATGTCCACCATGTAACGATGGCGCATCGCCGTTTGTCTTGTAGTCCGATGATGTAATTCCATCGCACACTCCCCGAAATGTAACCGATAGAAAACCGATAGACTTGCAACTCGTCGATGTTCAAGGCTCTGGAGCTTTGATTCGACCAGTGAATCGTGAATTTCATTTTGGTTCCATATAATTTATTTTATTATAAGCCATATATGTCCAATCTCAGAGGAAAGCCTTCCCCTCCCTTCTTCCAGTTATCCCAATCCAATCATTTTTGTTAACTAAATATTTAATTTATCCGATTTGTCGGGAAGCTAAACGCATTATAGTTTGGAAAAAGTTGAGCAGGCAGATAGACACCTTGGCACTTTCAAAAGTCGATTGCGGCAGTACTTAATTCATTGACTCGCAGAAACAACTAGGTGAGACTATTTCTAACACGTCCATTATATAGTACAATATAATTCCTTAGTTATAACAATGCGCTTACTTGTTTTATTTATTACATTAAGTATAATATTGAATTATATGTAACACACACATACCCCCATTATGTACAGACGGCAGCACATCAAACTACAACAATCTGTCAAATTTCTTTAATAGATTTTCAACTTTATTGCTAAAGAAATTAGGTTCAAGGTTGATTGGGAAAATTTGACAGTTTCGGGTAGCTTCATGTGCTGGCGTCTGTACATTTTTTATTTGTATTTTTACAGTTATTTTATATCCACTCGCATCTATTAAGAGGGTGTCGAGCCTACGAGACGCGCGGAAAATAGGTATTTACTGCAGCGGGCTAGTCGTGTGCGTTGTCACACACACAATGACAAGTTCGCTCGAGGCCCGCTTGCCGTTGCACGACGAAGTTTGCTAACTTTGCATTTTTTAATTTTTTGTCGTTATGTTGAATAAACTTGAAAAACGAATATTAATTATTTAGATGGTTTTATTTATCACACTAATATTATAAAGGCGAAAGTTTGTGAATGAATGTGTCTGTTTGCATGTTTGTTACTTCTTCACGCTCAAACGGCTGGATGGATCTAAATGAAGCAAGTAGGTACGTAAATAAATCACAAAAATAAATTTAATAAATTATACCTATTATATAAAAATTAACGTTTGTTTTTACTGTAGTAATACATTATCCGTTCCCTCACTATTCATCATATTGCAATAAAAGTTTGATTTTATATATGAAACTCCTCAGATTTTTTTTTAAAGAATACTAGCAATGTGGGTACATTTCACATTACTAGCAATCTTGTTAACCCCTCCAACTAAGCTAAATATGCTTGTGTCTGGAGTGGGTTCACGTCAATAGTGTAATGGGTGGGGTTCGAACCTGCGACCTCTCGATCACAAGTCCGACACCTTATCCATTAGGCTATTGACGCTTCGAAACTGGGTAAGTAGCAAGTTAGGGTAGATGGGTATGCAGTACTTATTTGAATAATAAAACCAGTATGAAATAAAAAAAAATATAATTATGTAATGTCATAATAAAACCAGACTGAAATAAGTTTTGTTTATTAAAATTTCATTTAGTGCTCGTTTAAATTCTGATGTACTGTCATATTTTTAATAACATTCGGTACTTTATTATATATACGTGGGGCCATACCAAAAAAAACATTTTTTCATTAATGCTGTCTAGCGAACTTACTTCGCAGAAAATATAAGCGTAATTTATTTCATAACAATATATGTATCAAGTGTAACTTAATTTAAAAGAAAAAAATAATAAAAGAAATCTATAAATCTAATGTTATATTGCTTATTATAACATTTTACAAAAATTGGCCAAGTGCGAGTCAGACTCGCCCATGAAGGGTTCCGTAGTAACTATAATAATATAATATAATATGTATATTTACTTGACAAAAATCTAAAACTTACAAATTTCTTAAAACTAGCTTATTTACATTTTTTGCAACTACGCCAAATAACTTTGTTTTTCATAGTATTTGTATGAATTACAAAGTTATATTTGCGGTTTTAGAAAATATGCTGTATCACTCAATCTCTTTAAAACCAATTTTGATTGAAAGTTTACATTAAGGTCTATAGATATATACACACATCAAAAGTGTCTAGGGATCAAGCATTTTTATGCGGATTTCTTGAGATTGAGATGTGGCTTTGTAATAAATTTATGATTTTATAAATTTATATGGATCCTTTTTGGTGCATTTCATAATTTGAAACAGGAAATGTTAATCAAATTCGAGTAAAAGATGAAAATCAGCTGTCAATATTTTCCCTATAAAAACATACAACGCATTGAAGACATTATTAGTGCTACTGTTTCCCTAATACTGATTAAAACCAACGTTATTATGGAGCGGCGACGTCATTTAAGCAGGGAAGAAATGCTCAGAGCCGTGGGAATGATAGAAGCTGGTTCCCGGCAACGTACTGTGGCTTTAGCTCTGAATACAAGTCAGAGTGTTATCAGTCGACTTTGGACACGTTACCGAAGCACTGGTACCGTGGCTGAGCGCCATGGAGGACGGTATCGCTGCACCACACGGAGACAAGACCGATACGTTCAAATCTTAACTCGAAGAGCTCCAACAATAACCGCCATGATGTTAGCCGTGAGGCTTCATCACTCTTCAGGGAACTTAATTAGCGACCAAACAGTCAGAAACCGCTTGCATGAAGTGAACCTTCATTCCCGAAGACCGCTACGGGTACCACCTATAGCAATGCACAATCGTAGGATTCGATATCAATGGGCTCTTGAACACAGAAATTGGGCAGAAGAACAATGGCGTTTCGTGTGCTTTTCTGATGAGTCTCGTTTTGGTATGAGACCGGATATTTTTTGCCATTCGGCAACTGAACTCTAAAAAACGAGTAATTTCTTAAAATATATATTTTTAATTTTTGTACACTACACATATCACAGTATAGTAAGAAAAAAAAAATGACAAATAGATACTATACTTTGTAAGAAATAAAAAGACAATAAAACTTATTTCGAATTTTGAAAATACAATCGTAGAAATATCAATGCATCCAAGGTTTGACTTCCAAGCCTGCTTCGTTTATTACCAACATAAGCAGCAGCTGAAAACGCTCGTTTAGGTTTTACACTGGTTGGAGGAATAGACAATAGATACTTATATGCTGTTTCTAAGTGATATCCACTAATTCCTCCATTTTCAAACAGGCTTATTTCACGTCTAATACTATATTTTTCCAACCCCGATTAATTTTGTATTTGTACTTCACGATCTGGGGATTTCATACTCTTATCAATTTCCAGCTATAACATTTCCTTTAGTGTCAATTGGGGTTGGGATTGGCAGGTTTGTGGCCTTAACTCATCATCTGTTTGTGATCCTGATCTTCCTTCTTCTTCTTCCGTGTCATCTCAACTTTTAAGTTTTTTAACAATACACTTTATTTGCTTCCAAACTAAAGCCTGTGTAGAAACTGGAAATAAGTCATGCCATTCCAAATCCGATAATAACTGATTTTCATCATCTTTTCATGGATTTTGTAATTAATTCAACACACCAGTCAAATCATCACTTCGTCGTTGCTTCATACGTTCCACTAAGGATGTTTCCATTTTTTGGCAAGTGTCAGCACTTGCCAAAAAATGATTATGCTAGATAGCTGTTTTATAAGAAATTTCAAAGCGGAATCAGCTGTGCATAAATTAGCATCTCGCCGACAGATTGCTTCTACTGTCAATTTTTTGGGGTCAGCACATCAACAATTTTATTTACCAATTCAAAATCAACTTCTTCCAAACGAATTGGATGATTGAGATCTATAAGAGCTTTTTGAATGAAGGTTTTTAAAAGATAAAATCGCTCCAGCATTGTTAAAAGACTATTCCACCTGGTTTTACAGTCCAAAAGAAGTGACAGCTCTTTTCCATGTTGAATTTTCATTTATTTTTGAAGTACTGTTTCATTTTTCAATGCTGATCTTTTGAAATACACTCTACAACTTTGCGGATTTTCTTTATCAGCTCATTAATGTTTTCATCTTGTGTTAACTCTGGTATGTGTTATAACACATACCAGAGTTAACTACACACATTGTCAAAAAATGTCACAAAATGACCTTGCGCTATAGGTCATTTTGTGACATTAAGATTAAGTCTGATTCTGGACTGTCTAAGTCTTCTAAATGTTCATCATCATGGATGTCGTCCATATGATCAACAGCCACAGGTGGTTCATTTATAGTATCATCTAAGGTAGAGCTGTCTTGCAAATAATTATGTTTTTCATAAAGCCAGTATCCAGGGAAATATCAAATATACTTAGACGCTCTTTCAATATACGAAGACAATTTTCAGCCATACTTTCATACTTCCATAAATAGGAACAAGTCCTAAATTCCAAATTTTTTTTATATGAATGAACGTTGACAGCCGTGTATGGTTTATTGGATGTTGAAGTCCACTTGTCGAAAGAAAGACTAAATCTTTCACCTGCACTTTTCAAATGTTTCAATTCTGCAGTTACTTGCTTTCTGATTTTTTCCCTGTAATTGAATGGTGACGGCTGACTTTGGTAAATCCGTGTATTTTGCAAAGACAAATTTTCTCGAATCATCTGAAGTTATGAATATACTGAATGGAAATCCATCTAATGCAATCATTCTTGCCAAAACATCATCGAGGCTATCGTCGGCACTTTTAGTAAAATAATCATTTAACTTTCGCTTGGCTGGCGGCGGTGCTGTGTTCAGATTATCAGAATCTAGACTTGTTGAAGCTGATATAAGCTTGATGTTATGTTTTGATGACAAATTTGTATGTAATCCCTTAGTCGATCCATCCAAAGTCTTCAGAATGGCTGAGCATCGGTTACATTTGGCACTATTTCTATCCTTCGCAACTAAAAAATAGCTCCACATTGACGTCGTATCACTGTGTTTTTTATGTTTAACAAAGTCTCCCGCCATTTGAAATACTTAATTTCAGATAATTGACTTTTAAATTTAAATGACGTAGGTCGTGGGTTTAAATTTAGAAAATATCTTGTAATGACCAAAGTTTTCAATATAATTAAGCATATCTTAAAACTGGTAACATATTTTACAACTATACAATAATATAGTTTATCCATCAGAATTCAGACAGGCTTTAATGTCCTCTCATACCTAATTAACCTGTATTATAGATACATTGTAAGAATGATATTTTAAAAGAGTAACTGTGGAGTTTCTTACCGGATCTTCTCCATAGAAAACGACCAATTTCGAACCGTGCCCTGCGCCAAACTGCTGACGTTTTATAAGTGCCCATGTAGGCCTATGTGAAATAAAACATTTTGAGTTTGAATTAATTTTTTTCTTAAAATTCAAACGCGAGCCAAAAATAAAAAAATATCACAAGAAACAGTAGTAGGTATCTCTACTACTATTTTTTAAGAGATAACATAGAGCAATCATGCCAGTAGCGTGCAACCAGCGCACCACGCACCATGAGACCATAAGTCTAGTTTAAGCATATACTAACGGGAACCCGTGTGAAATTAGTACTTCCCACAAAATGATTATATATTAAAGCCTGTCTGAATTCTGATGGATAACCTATATCATTATATAGTTGTAAGATATGTTTCCAGTTCTAAGATATGCTTAATTATATTTAAAACTTTGGTCTATACTGTCGTATAGACCAATTAATACAGCACAATGGAATTACAAATAAAAAATATCCGATAAGTTGGTCATCATGTATGTCATTGATATACACTATAAAAAGGAAAGGGCCAAGAATTGAACCTTGCGGAGCACTCATCTTGGCTAGGGATCCTGCAGATGTCGCTCCATTAACAATAATTTTTTGTTGCCTGTTTGATAAATATGAAAGAACAAGGTCAGCAGAACACGAATCCACGAACTCCGTAATGGTGTAATTTACAGATCAGTGTTTTGTGGTCAACGCAATCAAAAGCTTTGGAGAGGTCACAAAATATGCCAATTGCATCCTGAGATTTCTCCCAAGATTCCAGAATGTGACGGATGAGCGCTACTCCTGCGTCTTTTGTTGACCTACCTTTCGTGAAACCAAACTGCCGACTATGCAGAATTCCATTTGAGTTAAAATATGATAGCATCTGGTCCAGCATAATTTTTTCGTATATTTTGCTTAATGCTGGAAGCACATATATCGGTCTATAGTTAGAGGGATCACTCTTACAACCCGACTTAAAAATTAGTACTACTTTACTATGTTTCATTAAATCGGGAAAATTACCGCTGTCTATACATTAATTAAATGTGCCTGTTAGGATAGCAGCAATTGAGTCAATAATATTACCAAGAACCCTAACAGATGCACTCCATAAGTCATCAGTGTTTGTTATGTTAAGACTTTGGAATGCTTTTTAATTACATCAATAGAAATGGGCTTAAATGAAAATGTTGGTATATCCTTATTGAAGTTTTCCTTTAAAAAAGATTCTGCTAATAATGGCGAAGAATTTAGAGATTTAGTAACCTCTACTGGAATATTGGTAAAGTAATTTTCCAACTTCTCAGCCACTTTTGACTTATCTGAGATGACCATCGATGTTCAAAGTCAAATCATTCTAACCCTATTGGTTTGTGTTTCCAGTTTCTTTGTTTATCACCTGCAACACAGTTTTTATTTTATTGTTAGAAATGCTAATTTTATTACTTTCTGATTTAGATTTAGCTTAGGGCGCATACTCTTTTAAATATCTTTGAGTAGTTTCTTACATAATTATGGAAGGCTTCATCGGAAGTCAATGATTTTTCATGGTATAAGTTGTATACATTGTCTCAGCTTATTCTTATTCCAGCAGTGGCCCATTCATTAAATTTAGATTTATTACTCATTTGAAATTTTTTAACTGGACATGTCTTACTAAATTCGTGGCATAGTGAAGAAAATAATATCCTGTAATTTTCATTGGGGTCATGGGAGTCAAAATTGGCCATTGAAAGATTACTTAACATGTTATCATTAAAAACATTAATTTCTTTTTAGTTAGCGGCCTAAATTTAATAGTCTTATTTAATTGCCGCTTTTTAACCAACTCAAAGGATAATAGTTGACCTGTATGGTCAGACCTAACTCCACTAATTTGAGACGAGTATTTTATGGCACAATTAGTATAAATATTATCTATGCATTGAGCTGATGTTGCTGTTATTCTTGTTGCTTCCTTGTATGTGCATTTTAAGTTAAATGAACCAAACAATGAAGTAAGCTTGCAGTGTTCAGGTGAATTTACTAACAAATCAATATTTAGGTGACCACAAACGAAAACTAATTTATTATCTCTTATAAGCTTAGGTACTTAAAATTTCTCCCATTATCATTAAGAATGATGACAAGTTTGATGCTGGTGGTCTATAAACACTTAAGAAAGTTTGGCCTTCAACTTCTGTACATGCTACCTCACACAAGCAATCAACAGAGCAAGCGGTGATATATTTTTGTTCCTTATATCTAAGAGAATTACTACGTAATATTAAAGTACCACCTCCTACTGAGGACCTGTTGTATGCGCTAGTAACAGAAAAATATTAATTTTAAACAACATTCTATCTGGTTTTAGCCAGGTTTCACAAAAACATAAGATATCTATATCATATTTATCTATTAACATTTCCTCATCTAATATTTTGCCGGAGAAACGATTTATATTCTGATGATATAGTAAAATTGTGTTATTATACCTCTCCTTTGTCACATCTAAGGGTTTAAACAATTAATTTCAGTATTATTAGATACCGTAGATAATACTGAATAGTCACTTAACCTAGGATCAGTTAAATTGTCAATAACCCAGTGTAAATTGTAAGCTAACAAAGTAGCCAATGAACTTTCGTCGTAAATTCTAAAATGAATGTCAGGATTGCAATCGGTATGCCCAAAAACCTATTACACGATGTGTGATGCAATATTTTGCAATCGACCACGTTTGCTGAGCAAGCGATAAAATGCGGTCGCACTAAGTTCGCCGCGAGCTTAGTGTATTTCGAACAGCAACTGGGTGCACTCATTTTCATCATTTAGCGATAATTTTAGCCCTTACGTTACTTTGTTAATTATACTTAGCAATAAACCCTTGAAGGTTATCAGTGTATTTAACTTAGTAGACACACACGATATCAATATTGAATGTTGGAGAAAAAGTTGCATCCACCAAGGATGCAACTTTTTCTCCAACATTCAATATGGATATCGTAAGTGTTTTAAATTGGATTTCAAAATTACCACCCCCAAAAACCCATTATACGGTACCCATATCAAATGTTTGAGAAAAAGTTGCATCCGCCATCTTGGATTTTAAAATGAATGCCAGATTTGCAATCACCACCCCCAAAAACCCATTACACGATACCCATATCGAATGTTTGAGAAAAAGTTGCATCCGCCATCTTGGATTTTAAAATGAATGCCAGATTTGCAATCACCACCCCCAAAAACCCATTACACGATACCCATATCGAATGTTTGAGAAAAAGTTGCATCCGCCATCTTGGATTTTAAAATGAATGTCAGATTTGCAATCACCACCCCCAAAAACCCATTACACGGTACCCTTATCGAATTTGTGAGAAAAAGTTGCATACGCCATCTTGAATTTAAAAATAAATTCCAGATTTGCAATCACCACCCCCAAAAACCCATTACACGATACCCATATCGAATGTTTGAAAAAAGTCTTCATCATCACTTTCACTTACTCAAATGGTGCTTTTCGGGAGCAACTGTACAAGGTACTATTAGAAATACCCAAAACGCTATAGGTGTGCCTATAATATTTAAAGAGTTCCCTCGCTTTCTCCAGGATCCCATCATCAGATCCTGATTTCATAACAATGGAACCAACTAGAAAGTATACCCTTTCAAACGAAAAAAAAATCCAAATTGGTCCAGCTGTCTTCGAGTTTGAGGTTACATACATAAAAAAAAGTTTAAGACGAACTGAGAACCTTCTCCTTTTTTTCGAAGTCGGTTAAAAAACAATAATAACATCACAAAATAGAAATACGTACTTTTTATGAGAATGGCTTTTTTTTTCGAAAATTTGCGCCAACTTTCTTCTAATAATATTTTTTTTTACATTTTCCCATAATAAAACAAATATTTAAAAAAAAATGTTAAAGAAATATATATTGAACAATAAAAAGTAATTGTTGGGTATGCATAATAAATCGTACTCAAAAAAACAAAAAATATGACTTATGTTATTCAACGGATTGCTGCAATACATACGTACACAATAGATCGCGAATTATCGTTACCGGCGAAACGCTCCACGATGAGACGTGACTCCCCTCTGAGCTCCCGTGGACGACTGAATTTTCGACCGGTGTACGTTGCGTATGGTTCAAAATAGCGCGCAAATTAGAAGAAAAAATTAAAATTAAAACAACCAAGCGACATTTTTGAAATGTTAAAGCTGTAAATGATAGTATGATAATTAGAGAATAATATGAATTGAAGTTTATGAAAAAATTCAACAGTTTACTATCAAAATTCAGCGACGCACGAGCATGTTTTGTAAGGATTTTTGTCCAACTTTATGTATTTTTGTTTAATAAACTATAAAATATTTTTAAATTTTGCCAACTATGTTTGCTAACACATTTATTCTAGTGTTCATTACATATTTTTGTATGGTAATTAAAGTACTATTATAGGTTATATTCCTTTAGTTGTGAAGACCGTTTTGAGTTATTTTACTCGGCGCAGGCTTAACGATTAACCACACAAAACACTACACAATTACACATCATGTATTCGCGTCATCGCTACTTGGCATCCGTAGGTACTTATGTCACTGCAGGGACCCAGCAGAATATCAGCACATGCTGAGCTGGGCACCCATTTGGTGCAAACTCGAGACAAACAGCGCACTCGTCTCGTTTAAATGTTTTTTTTTGTTTAACGTATGAAATATCACTTTATTTCATTATGTTTGTTCCTACTAACTGTAAGTTTTATTTTCTGTTTTTTACGTGTTTTATGTACATTATTTTTTTGTCCCTTGTTGTTGTACCAAATAAATGTTTTATCTATCTTTCTATCTTAACTCTAAAATGCCAATTTAAAGACACTTTTTGATCAGAATCTCAATCGCTATCTTTTGGGACAGTTTGTTAGTTTGTTTTCAACCAAAAAGTATAGTGGATGGAAGTATAAAATCAAAAATCAGCTAATCAGTTGTTCGGGCGTCGACATCAAACGCATCAAAACACAAGCGGCAAGCTTATGGAAATGCACTAAAACCTGATCCCACGCGGCGTCCTCAAACAATATTGACTCTCACATCTAAAGAGGTCTGTCATTATTATCTTACAATACATTTTCCTCCTAATGGAGAGTCCGGTGTACTCCGGATTCAGGACAGGCGGATGCAGGAGCCAAACATAGCGACGTCGTATCATCCGACCGCCCGCCGTGTTTTTGCATTGGCCCCGTTACTAGGGCTGCCCACATCTCGTTTTATTTTTAAATACCTTTTTTTTTCAAGGTTTTTTTTATTCCGGATAGGCCTGATGGTAAGCGATAGATGAGGTCTACGATGGTATGAGCGAGCCTAGAAGATGCCTGTTCACTCTTGCTTTAAAGACTGAAAGGTTATAAATGCCAGGGAACATAGAAGCCGGCAGAGAGTTCCACAACATTGCTGCTGTGCGCACAATAAATGTGTAATAGAAGATACCCAGGGGCGGGCGAAGGGCTCTGTCAGAATCTTACTGGCTAAAATCACCTCGAGTTCCACTAGGACACCTGCGCCAGAGTATGCAGAAACACATAAGTATTCTTCAACGTGGCCCCGACTGGTTCCGGCCCACCACTGCAGACCCCGTCTGTTAACTGTTCAAGCGGAGCGAGTGAGGTGTTTGGCTCCCCATGCTACTTCTGAGAAGGGCGCGCGTGGAACAAAACGCGCCGCCACCTCGGGTCACATTTTATAGGGGGCAGCAGAATTTCTTGAAACTCTCTCACGCACTAATCCGATTGATAATGGTCCACACAGATAGAATGCCAATTTTTAATCCGCTTTAATACACAGATATTAGTTTGATGTCTCAGCATCTCATCTGCTTAGCGTTTTCCCAATTATGTCGGGGGTCTGCTTTTAGTGTAACTGGATGCAGCTGAATACTAGTGTTTTACATGAAGCGACTGCCTATCTGACCTGCACAACCCAGTAACTGGGTAACACGATACCCCTTGGCAAGACTGGTTTTAGATTTTCTGCTGACTCCCCGTAACGACGGTCAAAGTTGAAGTGACAACCAGAACCAACAATTTAACGTGTTCTCCGAGGCACGGAGGAATCTCGTATGGCGAGTTAGGGTACTTTAGATACACATCTGCCTAATCCCTAATAAGAAAAATTGGCCAAGTGCGAGTCGGACTCGCCCATGAAGGGTTCCGTAGTAACTATAATAAATATAATATACTTAATATATTTACTAATTTGAAAAAAAAAAAAATTACAAATTTCTTAAAACTAGTTTATTTACAATTTTTACAACTACGCCAAATAACTTTGTTTTTCATAGTATTTGTATGAATTACAAAGTTATATTTGCGGTTTTAGAAAATATACTGTATCTCAAAAACTGCTGACTCGATCTCGTTCAAACCAATTTTGGTTGAAAGTTTACATTAAGATCTACAACATATGGTTTTTTTAGATTTTTCACTTCATTATTATAGAAGTTAGAGGGGGGCGGACACACATTTTACCACTTTGGAAGCGTATATCTTTTAAACGATTAACTTTATGAAAAAGTCATTTTAAAAACCTTAATGTCAGTTTTAAAGACCTGTCTATAGATACCCCACACGTATAGGTTTCATGAAAAAAAATATTTTCAGTTTCAGTTCCATGTATGGGGAGCCCCCTTTATTTTAAATATTTTTTAATTTTTCTCTTAAAATCGGAAAGCGGTTTACAGAATACATCTACCTACCAAGTTTTACATTTATAGTCCTAATAGTTTCGGAATAAAATGGCTGTGACATACGGACGGACGGACAGACAGACAGACGGACAGACATGTCGAAACTATAAGGGTTCCGTTTTTTGCCATTCGGCTACGGAACCCTAAAAAGCGTGATGATATGTAAACTTTCAGGTGGGTGTGAATTAATTTGTTTTACATCTCTCATATTCGGTAAGTAGGTCCTTATTACCCCCAAATGGGGCTTGTAGGTAACCAATTAGCGCTCTAGGGTAATAATGTAGCTAGAAAAGCCCTAGGGCGGTAAGTAATTTAAAAAAAATCTCTTCACTCTTTCAAAAAGTTCGCGTACATCTAACCATCATACTGGCAATAAACATCATGCATTCAGCCCAATGACAAAAGAGGTCGCTTCGCTATTCAGCCTTGTCTTCGTATGAGTATAATAGTCATCAATTTTAAATATCGAACGGCGAAGCTCAATTTCGTTCTTGAAAAAAAATATTAAAAAACAAAGATGAAAAAAAAACTTATTTAAAAAAATCTAAAAAACCCGACTGCTCAACTGAAGTGTAAGAAACAAGCACATTTTTATTTTTAAAAGTGACAAGCAGGCGGGACCCAATTGAACATATTTTTTTTAAATGGGATGGGTCCGCCTGCTTGTCACTTTTAAAAATAAAAATGTGCTTGTTTCTTACACTTCAGTTGAGCAGTCGGGTTTTTTAGATTTTTTTAAATAAGTTTTTTTTTACAACTTTTTAGTTAAAATATTAATTAACAATTTTTTAGTTTTCCCGGTCGTGTCACATTGGCACTCCACCGGATTCAGAAAGTGAGTCCATATTTTTAAACTTTCTCATTGTGTTATTTTGCTAGTATTACACTAATGATAAACATGATATACCTTTTTGAAATCCTTATGTTAAGCCCTTTAATTTGATACCCATATTGTAGTATTTGAAAAAAAAAAAATTTTTTCACCATGTATAATGGCTTCGCACAGCCGCCATGTTTAATTTTTTTAAATGTCACCTATCTAAGAACACTTGGGCTGTTAAGACAAATCTAACGATACCTCAATTGTGTGAATCCGTTCAGGGGTTCTGGAGATATGAGGTAATAAAGAATATTACAAACATACATACATACATACAAGATACGCGCGAAAAACATAACCCTTCCTTTGCAGTCCGGTAAAAAGGCGGGAATAGAAAACTTTTACTTTAAATATTGTTTGTTTTTTCGTGTTCTCATTTCACTATAAATTTTAACTAATAAAATGTTTTGTTCTTGTAATGCCGGTTTTTTTCTACTTACCTCACAATCGAGATGTAAAGCAGAGTAGTTAGCTCGGGTGTAAGCATCAATTGCACCCTCGAACTATAGGCGCCCTCGCTGCGCTTGTGCGTAAATATCTCGGGCTGCAATTGATGCCTTACAGCCCTTGGCTACTAATCTACTATTAACGCCTTTCGGTCTCGTAGTAAGTTTTATACTGATATATATAATACAACGTTTGTATACCAGAATACATAAACGACTTTTACATACAAAATTATTTATATAGATTAGCTTAATTTCTATGGCAGTATAATCGCTGATAGCGTTACCTACTAGGTACTACGTCATTTGGATGGACTGAGACAACTTAAAACACGAATTAAATGTCCAATCGTTTCCGTTATTGTCCCAAAGCGCCGCTTAATAAATTCATGGTATGTGTCATGAGTTGCGGGATGTTTCTTAAGAGATACCGCGGCCTCGGAAAGCAATGGTATCTAAAGGAACAGGATGGGTTTTTAGTCAGTAAAAAACTGAAACTCCCTTCCGCTCCACCTAGAGCAGAAAGGGAAATAGATGATTTTCCAACCGAAAAAACGACACGAGTGATTGCCCTCTTAGAAAGAGACTTTTGGAGAAATCTGTGGGAAATTATACACAAAGACGTATTCACAAATAAAATTACAGTGGTCCTATTTTGAACAAAAACAATTCCATTTTATTACTCGTTCCACCTCGATCATTTTATTTGTAACTCCAGACTAAAAGCGGCTATAAATTGTATAAGTACATAACTTACGGGGCTATCATAAACCCATCTCTGTTAACGACTGACAAACGAAGTTAAACAATACTTTTATACGTAGGAGCCATATATCCAGGGGTACTAAACATAAAGTGAACGGGGAGTCCGATCAAAACAGCCATCGTCTAAACGCTCTCTAAACTTTTTATGACAACGTTACTTGTGTAACTTATTTAATCTTACGGCCGAGCGTGTGGCAACCCTGGCCGAAGTTAAGCTCTTATTTCTGCCTTATTGTCCGTCCGATATCTATCGAATCAATCGGAAAGGTCAATGCCACTCCTTTGATAGCCAAAAGTTTGCACGTGGCGAACTTTTTGCCACGAAACCCATATTAATCAAGAGCTTTTTATACGAATAATGGAGTACATTCACAGAGTCTTGCTTCCGTAAACTTGAAAACATTCCGTTTTTTATTAAAGCGTAATGTTGTTATAGGTTCTTGTAAACATTTTCAGTTGAGATTCATCTGACGAATGCTTTCAAGTTTTCTCAGAAATCGAGAACGTATCTAAATTTTATTTCACGTAGAATTAAATTGAATTTATGTGATGTATTAAGAGATAAATAGTCACAATGAATAACCACAAGTCAACGTTTAAATAAAGTTACTAAAAAACTGTAATTAATGTACAGCTTCCATTCAAATAGCGCGATCATAATGTTCGCTTCACAAACTTTGCTCCTCGACCGTACTTGATAATTTTATATTCGAGGTTTTCCCAAAAAACTGCTAGCTCTAACAAAAACCGTACCTACCTTTCAACAAGACAATAATAAAATAGAACATAAAGATAAACCTGCCGACTCAAAAACCGGAAACAATAAAAAACGTAGTATCATAACCGCATAAAAACCGACATTTAAATATATCACTGGAGGGAATCGTAAAACACCATCTTAATATCGGTACGTATAATTCTTAAGTTGCGAAAAAAGCGAACTTTATTATAGTGAGGTTTTAAATGCTAAACTATAAACACCACTTAAGACCCGATCCTAATTAAACTGATCATACAAACTTAATTACAGAGTAGTTTCGTACATCGCGAATTATTATTTATAGTTTAATTTTATGATTTATTGATATTAATTAACTTCGTAATTATAAAAGTTTATAGCATTCTTGAATGGAGTCGACGACTTCAAACAAAAAAGAAACCAGTTAAGGACAAAAATGGTTACTTATAATTCGGATCGTATATTAGGCCGCTCGTAGTAAAGAAATATGTATTTGAAATTAATTAAATTTATTTTGCTATCAGTGGAGTCTATCTCATTATTGCCTATGTGTGCGCTCATTTCCCGCTCAGCACGCGCGACGCGAAAAAGCTGCGCTCGCGCAGCGATCTTAACAAAAACGCGTCTGCTCGCTAATGAAGAGTTGGAAGGGCATGTATTAATTAGTTGGCGCTCAGCGGCGCGTGCGCCAGCCAATATGGCCGACCGGCATTCCTTGTCAACTATTCTAGTCTTGATACGGTTCGAGTAGCTACGGATATCTATTGTGGGCACAAAGGAATTAACCTAATGGAAACTTTAGTACCGCATTTATAAACTGTTGCTGCACTTCGTGTCGATTTAGATTCCATTCTGTCTGTCAAAGTTTTAATGTAACTGATATGTAACGCCTTTAACTTAGCTTCGTCGCTTCGTTTGTATCCATAAATTACCATTCATACCATTGTGTTTTAATTACGCTTTAAGCATTCATGTGTTGAACACGAGACTGTACGAGGACCATTCACAAAAGTGCCCTAAACAACATTTTAAACGAACGTTGGTCGTCCACTGTCGACATCCGACATTATATTTAATTTGTATTCACGCAGTCGGATCGAGCGGGAAACGACTTCGCCGGCGTTATCTTCACAATTACACGCCGAATCTAATCTCAAAATCTGTGTTACAAAAAGAGCTATCACACGTCAGATAAACACACCCACATCCTCTAATGCTAACATCCACGTCTGTCTATCAAGATGACTAATGCCACTTTCCAACAAGAGTATTGTGTCGTGACTAAACGTGCACGATGCATTGTGCGTCGCATCACTGTGCCAGTCTGTGTCTGATATTCGCTAAACGCTATCAATTGTATCGGCATTACGCAATAGGAAGTCCACAGTAGTATATAGTATGGCGGCGTGGATAGTACGGAATTAGACCGGCAACGACCCGGCCCGATTTAGAATTGTCCCCGGGACAAAAAGTACATTGGGACCGGCGCGGCGCGCCTAAACGACTAACGTGCTCCTCTGTCACACCAAACTGAAATTAACTTATACTACATTTACTAAAAAACAATATTTTACCTACAAATTTAACATAATTAAACATTGCATTTAGACTAATATTACAACAAAAGCCAAAGTAACTTTGTTGGTCTGTTTGTTACTTCTGCACGAATTAACGTCTGAACGGATGTGTAATTAAATTTGACGGCAGTATTTTCTTTACTTTCACGCCAGCGAAACCGCAGACATGAACTAATACACAAATAAAATTGACGTACGAAAATACTGGAATCTTTATCCGTACTGTTAAAAATATAAGACGCATTTGCACTAAAAGATTTTTACAAATTAAACAAGCAACAATTGTTTACAGGAACAAAAGCAAAAAGTTTCAAGGTATATTTGATGAAATCTTTGTTTTAGTGAACAACGAAGAAAGAAACCGCAAAGAGTACACAAACGATTTTCAAAGTCATTATTGTAAATGGAAACGGTTTCACTTTTCACAATTCTAATCGTTTCTTAACTATTTTCTTATTTAGAAATAAGAGTAAAAGTTTTATGGCGAAGATTTTTTTTTATTTAAAGTGTTTAATTTTTTTACTTACAAGTAATTTTGATCACTTATTTTTTGATAATATTTATATGTTTTCTTGCTCTTTCATTGCTTAATTCTGATAACGCTTCTGAAAGGGAATTTATAGTAAGATACCTTAGAATAAATATATAAGTTTCTTTAGGGACTTTTTTGTATTGTTGAGCTTGCCTAGAAGACACCGATTTACTCTGTGATTATGACAATTTCATCATCTTAATATATTCATAACCTCTTCCAATTTACTAAAAAAAACCTGCGTAATTAACTTGTGAACTCTAAAAGTTACGCGTCGGTGTAAACGCGGCCACCGCTAAATAGCCAGATATTTCTGGACACACGACACCCTCCGCTCACACCGTAATAGACACCGCTACAATGTCTCATGACATATATGGTGTAGAAAGTTATGTCATACGATCGTAACCAGAGCTCGCGGAAGCAAAGTAAATCATTGTCGGCGAGGGAATACGCTTGAATCAATTTTAAGGCAGGAGTTATACGAGGATTTTCTTGTGTTGATTTACGATGTAAGCCATTCGTCTTGAGGTTCAGTAGTTCAGATTATATATGGTTTGCTGTGCGTTGGTGTGACGGGAACTTTAGTCAGAGTGTGAACGTTATTAATAAATGTGAAGCTCTTAATTTTAATTGCTGAGAAGTTTAGTGAAATCTGGTAATAGTTTGGTAGTTAATAAAATGTATTGTCATTATTCTAGGGGGCATCTTCATATATTATAAAACAAAGTATCCTCGCCACAACCGTCTGTTGTTTGTTCGCGATAAATTCGAAATTTGTTCAAAGGATTTCCATGCATTTTTCACCAATGAGGAAGGTTTTAGTGTATTTATTAAGGTTTTGAGTCAATTAACAGAATGAGATCGTACAAAGCGCGGTTATATATAAACGAAAGCCTTTTTTTTCAAATGACGCTAGAAGCGTCAGTCTTACAAAAAAAAAGAAACAGTTACGACTACTAAGCTAGAGTCGGAAAGAGGATTGATGTCCATCACAGTAGCAATTCGTTTAGACTGAACCTGATTTATTGTGACTGACTGCTTGCACTGGAGAATTAATCGCACACACGGGGTTTGTGTTCTCCCGATAAAATTAACATCAGATTAAACTCTAAGCAATGGACAATCATCATTAATGGAGACAGAAACAGTACAGGTTAAAGGAAGCTCAAGGGTCGGCTTGCAGTACTAACTAACCTAACCTAACCGGATACAGCTGAGTCACATGGAGCGATTGCCTACCTAACTGGTAACACAATAACCCTTGGCAAGGCTGGTACTCATTCTGACTACCCGTCAACGATTAACGTCTGTCAAAAATGTACAAATCGCTGCCCGGCAAAACAAGTGTCATAACATAAAAATGACTAATTCGAGATAACGAGACTTTTAAGATTTTTAACGATAATGATTTGATTGATAATGTAAAAATTATAGGAGTTGGATAACTGAAAATTTATTTACAAATAATAGTATGTTTGTGTATATAACCATACTATCTTAAATTAAAATCAAAATTATTATTTTTTTATTTTACATAGGCCTAAATGGGCACTCATAAAACGTCAGAAGTTAGTGCACGGTTCGAAATTGGTCGTTTCCTATGGAGAAGAACCGGCAAAAAACTCCACGGCTACTCTTTTAAAAAAAAATTCTTGATTTTCACAAACTTTACATAATAGATACAAATTAAAAGTCTCGTTATCTCGAATTAGTAATTTTTATGTTATTACACTTTTTTGCCGGGCAGCGAAATGACAGATGCTTTCTGAGGCACAGAGTATCTAATCTTGATATTTTAAGATGGTCACTCATCCTCTGGCCGATCTCGGAAAGTGTTGCTTAACCTTGAAGTTGTTTTTATTGTTGATAGTCTAGCGTTCCACCATCCCACCTGATGTCAAGCGATGATGTGTTCGAAGATGAAGCACGCTTACCTAGAAGTAACCTATTCACTCTTGGCTTAAAGACTCCCAGGTAGGCTCAGGAGCAAGGATAAGATATAGAAGGAGATTGACCCGTGCAGCAACTAATATTTAGCCACAAGCAAACAAATAAGGAAACAAGCCCTCAGTCCTCACAAGGAAACGACAATCTCAATACGCCATGATTCATAACTCGAGTAACAAGTAACATTCGCAGAGAGTTTCACAATTAGAACCATGTCATTGGCACTGACTTTCTCTCAAGTGTCAGCTCTATCATGGATGACCCTAATATCTTTCGCATTATCATAACTTGTTCATTACATAATTGCTTTGTATTTAGAATTAGAGAATGCAATCAAAGATAAGTTAGCTGCGATATCGAGATCTAACTGTACATGCATAACTGCGTTCGAAATGAGTTCCGGGTCCATGACAACTGTGTTTGTATCTGTGTCGAATGCAAATTAATAATCAATTTGGATTAATAGAATTACGCTAAAGTTCGTTGTATTATGAAATCCTTTGATATGAATCATATCAAATCATTTCAAAGTATAAGCTGAAAATGAGCACTTTTAAAAAGACAAACACTTTTGACTTTTCCCAAAGCCCGTTAACACTTGCCTTTCTTTCCTGTGTTCCTGTTCCAGCAAAAATGCTGAGAAGAAGTAGCGCAACAAACTTCCCAGCAACACATAGTATGTCTGATTTGTTTGAAGAGCATGAATTTATACTAGTAATTAAACAATAAAAATACATTAAATCTATAAATATAAATGATACTAAATCTAATCTGTGCTTTTGAAATAACTGTTTTCTCGAGTCCAATCAGTTATTTATACTACAATCAAACACAAACTCAAAAAAACTGTCTGTATTTCTGTTTGTCCGGGCTAATCTCTAGAACTGCTAAGCCTATTTGAATGGGACCTAGATAGAGGCTACTTTGAAAAATGAAAATGAAAATGAAAAATGTTTTATTCGATAACAAAATTTGTCTTAACAATAATGAGGTTGACTTCTTCTTTTAAGTGTGAAAACACCTGTGCCAGGAGAAGCCGCACTCCCTTAACTAGAATATATTAAATTAGAATAACAAATGTATTTGCATGAATTCTTTACACGATTTTTTAGTGTGTGTGAATGCGTGTGTGTGAGTGTGTGTGTGAATGCGTTTGTGTCTGTGTTGTGTGAGGGTGTGTATGTACGTGTGTTTGTTTGTGCATATGCATGTGCATATGTATGAGTTTGTGAGAATATATAAAGAGATTCATAGATATTTATACTTACATATATATTTTTTTTATAACTTGTACAAATATAAATCCTAAAAATATATTGTACTTTTCTATCACGGTATTCCTACAGGATCGGGACTAACGTGAGCAAAGTCACAGGAAACACATTTAGTAGACCACTTACTCCTTTATTACTAACGGATATAAACGGCAATTTTTTACCCTTGAAAACCTTTCCCACCTTTCTCAGGTCGTTCGAATCAACAAGTATCATTAACCCTTCAGAAATGTCTAAGCAATCGACCCCAATCATCGTGGAACTGTCTAATTGATCCCGAAGCAATTCCGCGCATTGCTTGTTAAATTGTCATATTAACCTTGAGAGCGGGCGACTCCTAATCTGTGCAAGTGGCCTCTCAGATGTATTAGTTAATTAATGCAACCCAACATCACCTTGACACGATCTAAACGAGAACGTAGACAGTGAACGACCGACCTTTGCATTGGCAATGAAATGTGTTGCTGTCAATTTGAAACGATATTACCGCATAGCTTCAGTGTGTGTGTCGACGACCGTTTCTATTCCGAAATATGATACGTCACAAAAGTAGTAAATAAAAACGCTCGAATATTCAAAATTATTCTTATTATACCACCATGCAATAAATGTATTGAGTTAAAGATTATCCTAATTAGTTGAGTCTATTTAGGATAGAGGAAGTGGACTATTATATAATTATATACAATTTAAATGTTAATCTACTCTTATATTTACGGTACATATTAATACGATTTTTATGTATGTGAATGTGAATACTTACAAATTAATTCATATAATTTTACTATATTCACATTGTATTCAATATTATGACAAGACACTACAGCATAAATTACTCACATTCATTATTATTTATTATTACGGTAGAGAGAAAAAAATGTCAGAAACTTAAGCTATGAAATCGCAAAGATTTTAAGTAAACTTTAAATTACCACAAATAGGCTCAATAAAAAACTGAAGCAAAAAATCGCGAGCGCTGAAACGTAAGAATTCTCGGCGTATAACGACCTCGGCTATCAAAACATCATAACAAAGTTCTGGGAAGTAATTCTATCGTTTAAAAGGGAGCGAACCAGGCCTAAGGGTTGCTAATCATCTTATTGTTCCAACGTTGGATAAAAAGGCACGCGATTTTTATACCAAAGAATAATCGTTTTAAAAAGTTATTTTTTCGTTCAGCGAAATATCTTGAGGGGATAAACGGATAAGAATCGGAAGCCGTGAATATTATAGCAAATAAAATATCGGAGTAATTGGATGATATTCAGAATAAATCGGTAGAAAAGTGAATGGACTCCAATAACTATTGGAGTCGATATAATATAGGTATTCTTAAAGTATTCCCAAAATTTACTGTGTATTAAATAATGAAATGAAATAATGATGTTTATTTTGCAAATAGGTTATAAATAACACTTTCAAACACGTCTTTTTTTCGTAAATGTAAACTAGATGAGGCCAGTGTTTCTTAACTGACTACTCTGAGAAGAAACACTGAAACAAACTCAGAGGTCAACGTCTCTTTTAAAGTCCAGACAATCTGTAGTGATCCAAATCATATGAGAGCCATGTAGGTTAATGTCTGTGGCGCCCTTTAGAGGACAGAATCAAACAGATTTGAGCAGGCCCGTCCAAACGGGTTATTCGCCAACTGGACACAAGAGACCGGACACACGTGTGTCCAGTTGGTGAAACTCAAAATTAGTATTACTTATTATTTCGTCATCTGGACACGCCAAGATTTTTATTCGTGTCCACATAGTGAAACTTAATTTAAATTTCTTTTATGTTTTCGCCAACTGGACACATGTTCGCATTTTACCCGAATTCAAGATATAGTACAGTCAACCACATTAATGTTTTGTGTCACAATCATCATCGGCCACTATACGCCCTACTGCTGGGAACGGGTAATTAAGTATGTAATTTTAAAATTATTCACTATTTGTGAATTTATAAAGAATATATTTTTGACAATGACAGTATTAGAAAGTCACTATCTCTATGCTTGTCTTATAATCTTCAACATGTAACCAGTTTTATTACACTTTTTGTATTCCCGGCGGCCAGCGACTAACAATGACGTACTTTGCTCTGATTGGTTGGAGCAGGTAACAAATTCCAACCCTTTGGTCATAATTCGTAATCAGTTTACTTCGTTTCGCGTGTGCATTAAGTGCAGTATTTGTACCATTTAAAAGTGACGCGGATTTTAATATAGGTAAGTACTCAGTTAGTTTTAGATTCAACATTGTATTTTTTAAGTTATTTTAATTTAGCTATGCCGCTATATTTTATATTTATTCATAAAAAAATCTTATTTATTGTTTCATGTAAAGACAAATATGTCCACAGAAGAAGTCGCAGGCCCATCATTGGTTAACAGAAATACATTTTCATTCATCGATTCTCAAAGAAATCGTCAAATTTTATTAAATGATGGATATAAATATGTTCACTTAAGGAAAAATAAAGATGGATCTTCAATGTGGCCTTGCTCGAAAAAGTCAACTTGTCGAGCTATGCCCAAATTAAATTTCAATAACACCACTATATTAAAAGCAATTGATCATAATCATGAAAGCGATTTGACGAATAACGAGATTCTAATGAATTTAAATGACTGCGAGGATCAAGTAAAGCATAATCTAGCTGCTTCTGTCTCAAGTATGTACTTTGATACTATTGAGCGAATAGAAGAGAAAGGACTCCACTTAGTTGCAAATATCCCACGATTTCAACGTGTGAAAAATAAACTATGTAGAAAATGGAACAAATCATTGGGCGTTCAACGCATATCGTTAAATAATATAGCTAATACAGTTGTACCTGAGCAGTTTCAAGACATCTTGCTTGCAGATCGTATCGGAGATCAACGTATTCTCGTTTTTGCCCACCATAATATGAGAGAAATTGTTGCACATTCAAAGAGATTCTTCTGTGATGGAACGGTTAAAACATGCGTCAGAAAGTTCCATCAGCTATTCACCATTCATGTCGATATTGGGAGTACGAAATATCATACGAACATTATTCCCACTATTTATGCTCTGCTGCCCAATAGAACAGTTAACACTTACAAAACATTATTTTGTTTAATTAAAAGCCAAATACCGGAGTTGCACCCAGAAACCATTACATGTGATTTTGAAAAGCCTCTTATACAAGCTTTGCAACATGAATTTCCAAATATAAAAATTGTGGGGTGTTATACTCATTTCAAGAGATGTCTGTGGCGAAAAACAGAAACGTTGCGCCTAACAAAGTTGAAATTTGGAAAAGATCACGTGAATAGATGTTGTACATTGCCACTTTTACCAACTGACTGATGATGATTGTGATTCAATTACCTTAATTATTACTAAAATACTCTATTTCCAAAATGTCAAATATTTTTGTGACAGAGTTATGTAGAATGATTATTGTTTGTAAAATCACCCACCCATTTTAGTATTGTTATGTCATAAGTACCTATGCTCTACTGATAATTATTATGATATTTTATTTTATTATTTTATGCCATAAATCAAGGTTGAAAGTTTCGACTCCGCTCTAGTACAAACTTTACTGCAGCTACATTTAGTAAGCAAGCAAGCTTGGCAAGTTTGTATAGGAGTGGAGTGTATCTTTCAAGGTTAAAAACGTCATTGCGTTTAACCTTGAAAAATACAATAATATATTTTGCTGAGTTACTTTCTTTGATTTTTCTGTGATACTTGAACTGATGATTTTAAATTATTAGGAATATTTAAATTATATTGAATATTGTCACGCTATTGTAATAAAAGTACCTACAGATAATCAAAAAAAGTAACATTAGCTAAGTATACTTTTCTTCACATTAATAAATCATCATGATATTATTTAATTGTTATATATTTGTTTTATTTCAAAATTTGTCTTAAATAAAAGCTAGTAAGGTTTTTCAAGTGAAAAAGTGAGGCAGCTTTTTCATGAAATCTAGGCGATTATTAACCTGACTGTACCCTTTTATGCAAAAAAACTGGGCATGTCCAGTTGGCGAAAACATAAAAGTGATTTAATTTAAGTTTCACTATATGGACACGCGTAAAAATTGTGGCGTGTCCAGATGACGAAATAATAATTGTACTAATTCTGATTTTCACCAACTGGACACACGTGTGTCCGGTATCTTGTGTCGAGTTGGTGAATAACCCGTCCAAACAGTGCATGCATGCAAAAATGTCAAAAGTCCAATATTCGTAATGAACACATCAAGAGAAAGCTTCAATAACTTTTCACTTTCCCGAAATCAGCTAATAATGATATTGCGGTAATTATCGAAGCCTTTTAAGGTGCCGGAGATTGACTTGTATAAATGATGCCCAGGTGCATAGGTGGCAAAAATTCGTACTTCATTTTTGCACCGTGCAATTATATTGCCATCAATTTTCGATCAAAGAATCTTGTCGAAAAATGTTTAACACTCGCGAGTTATTAATCAAAGTAATGAATGAATATAAATTAAAATGACCGGCTCATAAGTACAAACGAGGTGAACAAAGCCAATTTGATATGGGAGGGTTTGGACCAAGTTTGCAGGAAGATTATTAGATTATAACTTTCAGCAAAGGGACTCGTTCGCTAGCGGGTTTTGTTTTTAATATTGAAGTGAAAACTTCTTTAGCGGCGTTGTGCACTTTTTTGTAATGGGTAAAAAATGTTAAACTCGTGTCAGGACACGTGACCTGATCGAAAATTCGTAAGACGGACGGAGAGTAGACAGCCAGCGCGGCGTAGGAGAGGAAGTATCCCCCTCTCTTTCTACGGCGCGGCGAAAATGTATGCCTGCGCAAACTTTTTAATATAATATAAATTGTCATTTGTGTACGATAGCGCAATAAATAAATATTGTATTCTACCACATAAATGATAGTACTTTTATACAGATACTTAATTAAAGCAATTCGTGCAAAATTATTCCCTAACCATTCCAAAATATCAAAAAATTCACAACGTTAATATTCAATGTTTCACTTCTGCCGGCACTCCCGGAGTGCAACCCGGTTTTTTTACCTACCAAATGACTAAGGTACTGAGGCGCTGGTGGCCAGATGATATAAAAAGTTAAGCGTCGCTTGTCAAGGTCTGTCCGTGGATGGGTGTCCATCTTAACATATAGACATTCCTCCGCGAATCGGAAAGCATGTAAAGCCATTAGTTCCGGCTGTCATATTTACATTATCTATGACAGTTATCACGCGTAATAATTTACGAAGGAATAACAGCGGAAAATCAACCTAAACGACCGAAAACGCGAACAATATAACCCAAGGCCTACCGACAAAGCAATAAGAACAATAGTTATAATACACCCTCTAGTTTATAAGTAACCACAGAAGGATTCCCAAGACACCGTGAGACGTCGCGGTAGACCACAAAGGAAATGGCAAAATGATCTCAGACTTCCCAAAGGAGAGCCCGGATGATGGGATGGAGATGAGAATGTACCGGACTATCCGTAAATGTAATAGATTGTGAACTAGATAATCATAGTGTATATTGTTTTGAAACTGGTGTGCATATTGACGCACTGTTTCCGGAACTTTCGATGGCTGTGTCAGTCAACTCCATTTTGTGTTGGGGTTTTTCTATCAGACAATTATAGTCAAACAAAATAAACAATCCAACTTTTGTTGTACAAGAAAACAGAAATCCTAATCCTTACACCAGTTTCTTTTTAAAATAGGCAAGAAAGCCTGACCGCTATTAGATTATCTCCCTATTTAATTACATCGCAAATTCTTTATTCCCAGCCAAGTAATCAAACATCAAAGCGACATGACATCACCGTAATTAAAGAGTTTCTAATCGCTATACTGATCCACTCAAACGCACAGATAAGACACAAAAAACGGGCCAATTCTTCGTTTATCGTTAAATTGTTAGCATCAGAGGGTTTTGGTCTTCGGTGCATCGGCACGTGAAGCCGTTTGTCGGTGAAGCGCAACTTTAGTTTATGGCTTTTTTCATTTAGTCTTGTTCTGAGAACTGGCGGCTTTTTGGCGCCTACCTTAAGCCCTCAGTTTTTTTATACGTAAAAAAATTTGGCGTGAATGCGGTATCAGATTGAGGGAACACGTTCCTATTAGCTGTTGGTGCAATACTGTTTCTTTTTAAATTCTTTTGAATCGGTATTTATTATGAGAATACGAAGCTGCGCGTCTTTTGGACTCAATAATATCCGTTCGAGTACTTAAAACATTCAACCGATTGTTTTCAATGGCATTTATTGCTAGCCAATTTGTTGGCAGGGGGAAAACCATAGTTCTTTAGTAATTATCGTAAAAAATTCATTCAAGACCGTTGGTACTTGAAAAAACAATTGAAAAACACAGCGGAGCCGTCCCTCAGCTGCGTTTGGTTGGCGCTGAAATTGTTCCCGCAAGGTAAATAAAAATTTATTCACCAGTTACAACAATAACGAATCCTTTTACCAGGAAGACGCGACCATTTCACCAGCCACCCTCTACAACAAAAGATGAACGGAATCCATTGTGATGCAGCCTTTTATGGCACTTGCGCTCATGAATCGGAATCTATGGGTGGTATACTGTCGGAGCTCATTTTTGTGTGTAGTTACATTTTGTAAGAAAGTCTTAACTATTGTCTTGTCATTGGCCACTGTAAAACAAACATTATCCGAGGCGTCGATTATGACACTTCCCTTTTTAATGATAGCAGCTGGCCTGTTTGAAATGAAAAGGTGTTGGTAAGGTGGACCGAGTTAATGTGGAGCTTTGTTTCATCCTACATCTGTATCTAGCGGTAAATGCCCTCACCTGCTCCACGTTTCCTTGTTACGTGTATTTTTATCGCTTTGTTTTTGGAGTTCATTTCTTGCGGTGGACTCAATATCAAATTAGTGTTTATAATTGAACGATTGACTCGCATCCGGTCGTGCGCAATTTTATACGATTTCAAAGTCCGAAGTTTATGAGTATCTAATGCACAATTTAATCGAATACCCCTTCATTAGTGGTGGGTTTTATGATTTATTGATAAACTGTATTGGTATTGTAGAATAACATTTTAAATTGAATATTATAATAACGTAGGTATGTTTTCTAAAGACTAAATTTAGCGTTATTTGAATTGGCGGTTCTCAGATATTCGTTATTACTTATGGAAGTAAACAGTAGAACAAATGGAATCGTCATAGGAACGCCCTTTCCCCGTAAAACTGAATGGTGAAGACGATAGTGAAACAAACACAATGCCACCGGTATAACGCCAACTTATTTCAGCTCATAATTAGATGAAACTTTGCAGACGTCTAGAAAATTTGGTTTCAACAGTTTCAATCCCCGTCTTCGTTTAATTATGTATTTCGGTACGGTTAAGCCTTTTATTTTATACTTTGAGTTCTTAAGGGGTTTAACAAATCTTCAAAGGTTTCAATTTTTGAAACTCAATATTAACACAGTGTGTTTAATATATTTTGGACTGTGGAATGTATTTTCGAATGAGAATGTATCACAGGTGGGATTTTGGCCAAGCGTGCCTGGTTCTTGGAGCGTTTGAATGTTTGTAAAGTAGGCCACATTAGAGAGGCATGCATTCTGTCCTGTTGAGATTGTTAGGTATATTAAATTGCAGGAGTTCAAATATATATGTTTTAAGATGTGTCTATGTCACGAGTATGCCTCCTTGAAGATCTGTCGCTATCTATACTTCTATACTAATATTGTAAAGAGGAAAGATTAGTCTTTTTATTTTTTAGTAGTTAATGGAAAAATTGCCGAACTGATTTTAATTTTTGTTTTCACCAATGTGATGTTATAAAAATAGACTATATTTTAATTTGAAAAATTGATTGATAAGATGGTCACCATTCGACTGATTTTGGCAAGCGTTGCTTATCCTTGAAAATCGTCCAATAAGGCTGTTATTGCTTACCTACCTCAAGTCATAAATTATCCAGTAAAACGCTAAATAGTTGTGTATCGGTACACTGTCTTGACCATTTCTACAAGCTTATGCCTAAACATTAAGCGTAAATGGCAACACAATGAGCAACGGTTCGATGTGTTTTAATCTGAAGATAGTTGAAGGACTGGATAGTGACATACGCTAGTTTAATTTCTCTGAAAATAAAACTTTTTCACACGAGCGAAGCCGTGGGCAAAAGCTGGCTGTCTATATTTCCTAAAGTGCAGTGTACTTTGTCCTTTCGTTGACCGGCAATACAACTTCAAAAGTAACACTCGACTGATAAAATTGCAATGTGCAATCTAAAAATACGCACGCATGCGCTTGTTACAGAGACACTGCGCTTACACACCTTTCTGTACAATTTTATTACTCGTGTAGAAAGTCAACCGATCACTCTGATAAGTTTTACTCGACAACAATGCCCTTTGAGCATCATTAGAACTTAAACAGGATATTTATGCGTATTTATTGTTACGAGTTTCCGATATTTCGGCACTGGTGCAAGCGCCATGATCACGGATGAACAGAACTAGATTAACGTTTTAAATTCTAATGATACTGTTAGTGACGCTTTGAGTTTCACAGTGAGTTTTTTTTTGTTGATAGTCAGGTGCCTAGTGGTTCGTCGATCTTTATCTCGGGACCTTCCAACTCACCCCACTTCCCGCTTTCGTCGTAATGAGGACTTTAAACTCCTAAACATTTATTAATATCCCTACCGATGGCTTTTTAATGTAGGTCCTGCGATTGTTAAAGCTTTTTTGCTGATTCCGTGTTTTTGTGTGCTGTAAATCAACGACAGGTGTATCGGTTGCTATGTTGTCGATCAATTAAAAGATTTTTGTTGTAAAATTTTAGTACTGATTGGTCTGATGTGGTGTGGTGATAGTATTATGTATATTTTTACACATGACATTTAAAAAGAGAAATGAACACATACAGACATAAGAACACAAAGGTGCTGCTTATTTTGCAAAGAAATTTCTTCCAGCAGACCTGCGACAGGAGCGTTGGATAAGAGACAATATATATTTATTTACATCAGTAACTTAACAAATTCTACCTAGTTACAGCCACTAAATCTAACCACGTACATGAATACAAAACTATATAAATTGGTACCTAATCAACAATAATTAATAATACACATGATTTAAGCTCAAAAAATGGATGGTAATTAAAAATTAGGCTGTGTACATACTTGTGCGTAATTCAGGACGATACCATTTCCCTTTCTCAAAATTATCAACGAAAAAAAAACACCCTACCTTCACGAGCCTTACATTTGAACAAATTAAGATCATTACATCATTGAAACACGTTTCCTTTCATTACAAACAATTACTACAGAAGTAAGGTGTAAGCAATTATAGTACCTACTTTTCAAAAATATATATATATATAAAAAATATAAAAGCGACCACCCAACTGTACTATAATTACCAAATCAGTGAGTTCTGATCGCTCGTACATCAATTGTTCACGTATACTAATTTAATCATGTTCGGTTTGTTTGTATACTGTGTGCGCGTGCCCTTAGGTAATTGACCTGTCGATCAAAACATGTATTGCCCCCTAAAACTTATAACCTCAACCTTATTCCAATAGATGTAAGACATAGTTTAGAATCGAATTAAGTTCAGGAGGAGCAACATAATTATGTTTAGAAATTAATTTCTGGTCATAATTGCTTCACTCTTTATCTAAGATCACATTTCAATATCCTTATATCCTAGCTTGTAAGGTTCATATTTATTAACTTTTTCTATAGATCACCATAATAACTTTTTCCAGGAACAATTGTCCGAGACATAGAACGGACATAATGATAAGTCCAGAAGGCATTACAACTAGTAATTTTGTATAATTCGGAGCTTGTTTTAGTGAAAAAAAGTAACGCCTTTAATTATAAACAATTCTTGTAATTACGTCAGTTAACGCACACTAACTTTCAATTATGACAATTTGTGCGCCCTTTGTACTGAAGCCGAATATTTTTAAGGGTACGCAGCCAAATACGGAAGCCTTTGCAATCCGAAGACTTTTATTAAAGACGAGTCTCACCACCTTAATGGATTAATTACTTGCTGCAAGTTAATTATAGCTAACAAAACAAGGAAACAGGGTCGTAATTAATTGAAGAAATATTGTTTGGAATCTTGGTTAACAGTTCCAGAGTGAAATAGAGAGATAAATCTGAAATACGGGTTGAACAACATTGTAGACGCGATCTGTTGAGATTACGTGCGAAACATACGGAGCCCCACAATTATTTTCCTTTGTAATTGTTCAATTATTTCGACAATTAAACATAAAGTTTGTACTTTTCCACAAGCCTGGTATTAAGTGCGATGCAATGGCTTTAATAGTTGGGGATGGTAATCACAAATCATACTTAATAACATATTATGTAAGTAAAACAAATTTATTCGGATTATTTTTAGAACTTAATGTCGAGGGCACGGATACTGAGCTACTATTGTACGCACGCATGCGAGAAATGTAAATAGGTACATTTTGTGCATTGTTTTAATTATGTACACTGTGTTTATTATGATTATGGACTTATTATATAGCTCATGCCTGTGACTTCACTGGCTTGAATATTCGCACTTTTTCCCGGGATAAAAGTAGCAGATATGTTATTTCAGGTTGTACGCAATGTGCGGCAAATTACGTCCAATGTAATTTTTGCTTGATTGAAACACAAACATGCCAACATTCACATTTAAAATATTAGTACCTTTCATATATACACATACCTTCTCCTAGTAAAGTTTAAAAAAAAATTCTTTCGTTTTCTTTGCTGCTTATAGTGCCCCTAAGCGTATACTCCAACTCCTAAAACTCCGCCCCTAAGACGACCCACTGTGGAAGACGGGAAAGCTGGTCCTGATCCAGAAAGCCGGGCGCCCTGCGGACTCTCCGTCCGCATTCCGGCCCATCGTGCTGCTCGACGAGGCGGGCAAGCTCTTGGAAAGAGTAATTGCAGACCGCCTCTTCGGGCACCTGAATCAGGTGGGCCCGGATCTTGCGGAGTGCCAGTTTGGCTTCCGCAGGGGGCGCTCGACGGTGGATGCCATCATGCGCGTGAGAGCCCTCACGACGGGGGACGCGGTATCCCGGGGCAGGGTCGTCTTGGCGGTGTCTTTGGACATCACCAACGCCTTTAACACCCTGCCCTGGAGTTGCATCAGGGAGGCACTACGGTATCACCGGGTGCCGACCTACCTCCGTCGCATAGTCGAGGACTACCTGACGGACAGAGCCGTCATCTACCCCGGTCACCGGGGAGAGTGGAACCGGCGAGAGATGTCGTGCGGTGTCCCACAGGGATCGGTCTTGGGGCCGCCCCTGTGGAACATCGGATACGACTGGGTGCTGCGCGGCGACCTCCCTGACGGCGTCAGCGTAGTATGTTACGCTGACGACACGCTCGTCCTGGCGCAGGGAGAGTCGCACCAGGCGGCGGCCGACCTGGCGACGCAAGCGGTTGCGACAGTCGTTCATAGGATCCGGCAGTTGGGACTCGACGTGGCGCTGCACAAGACCGAGGCCATGTGCTTTCATGGCGGTCGGAACGCGCCACGGTCCGAGTCCCACATAACGGTGGAGGGGGTTCGCATCGGCGTTGGGAGGACGATGAAGTACCTGGGACTCGTCCTCGACAGCCGGTGGAACTTCAGGGAGCACTTCCTGAGTTTGGCCCCAAAGCTGAACCGGGCAGCAGCCGCCTTCAGGCGACTCCTGCCTAATCTCAGCGGGCCAAACGCCTCCTGCCGAAGGCTGTACGCCGGCGTCGTGCGGTCCATGGCCCTCTACGGGTCCCCAGTGTGGGCCCTGTGCATCCGGACGCGACCACTAAAGTTGGTCGCATGCCAGAGGGTCATGGCTATCCGAATGATCCGGGGATACCGCACGATCGCCGGCGAATCGGCCAACCTCCTTGCCGGATTGCTGCCCTGGGATCTGGAGGCGACTGCCCTCCAGCGCGTCTATGAATGGCGCGTGGAGGCGCAGCGCCGGGGCGTATCCCCGCTGCCTCGAGAAGTCGAGACGCGGCGGGAAGAGCTCCGGCGCGATCTCAGGGCAGTATGGAGGGAGCGACTGTCGCAACCGACGGCCGGGCACGCCGCAATTGCGGCGGTAAGACCCCTCTTTGAGGAGTGGCTAGATCGGCGTCACGGCGTCCTGACCTACCGCATGACGCAGGTCCTCACCGGACACGGAAGTTTCGGGAGGTACCTGTGTCTGATGGGTAAGGAAGAGACGCCTGGGTGTCACCACTGCGAGGGTCGCCCTGAGGACACAGTCGAGCACACGGTGCAGGACTGCCCAGCTTGGGCAGAGCACCGACGTGTCCTCACGGCGACAATAGGCGGAGACCTCTCGCGCCCGGCCTTGGTCGAGGCCATGCTGCAGGGCGAGAGGGAGTGGGAAGCGGTCGCCTCCTTCTGCGAAGCAGTCATGCTTTCGAAGGAGGAGGTGGGCCGCGTGAGGGAGAGGATGGCGTCCTCCCTCCAGCCCAGCCGCAGTGGTAGACGCCCACGGCGTCGGACGTCGGCCGACGATCTCCGGCCACCGTAGGCGCGGGCATGCGGACAGCGAGTAAAGGGCAACTCGCTGTCCGACCATGGACCATGCCCGGGTCGACGGCGCGTCGTGTTCCACGCGCGCCTCAAAGAGCGTCAGCAACATGACGAGGCCCCCTCTGCAGAGGGCCGAAGCCTGCCGGGGTCGTGGGACTCATCCCGTTACCGTGGCCCCGGTATGTAAAGGGTTATTGAAGGAACACCGTGGATTTTAGTCAGTAAAAGTCTGACAGTCCCTCCCACCCTGCCCGGGGTGGGAGGACTTATTTGATAATTTTACCACGTTAAAAAAAAAAAAAAAAAAAAAAAAAAGACGACCCACTGACTATGACAGCGTTTTTACGTGCAAACAACTCGCATGCAAATCTTTTTTTTTTGTTTAATAACATTGCGTGGCTTAATCCATCGCTTGATCATATTACACATAAATATCCCTTAATGTAAATAAACTTTCATTTTTGTATCTTGCTGGTGGACAAGTAACGTAATTGTAGATCTGCAAGATCTTAACGAGGCCAATACGAGAGCAGTTCAGGTAGCTGAATAATGGTCCAAAGACGTTGAGCATCGACTTGAAAAGAAAACGAATTTAAAATAATAATTAGCACAGAAAATTCAGTCCACGGCAGGTACCTACCAGATTCCCTCATGAAGATTTCCTTTATTTCACCGTTTTAAGATCTGTGGTGATTATGGAAATTACGCTGCCGTAATTATCAAAGACTAAAACCATAAAAAGCGCTAAGTTATGTAACAAAAGCTAACACTTATCAAAACAAACAAAATATTATTTATTTACAAGAAACAGACATATTGTATCTACAAATGACATAACTTCAGAACAGATAAGACACGATGACCACAAAACTATAAAGTACATCAAAACAAAGGATTCCTCGTAGAAGAGAGACGGATAACATCGACTTCGGACAGACTCAAGAATCAAAATTTAGACTCCTTATCAGAAAGCACTTTCGTTGCATTGTCCATGGTACCCAAAGTGTGTTTAATAAAAAGAAAATAAATTAATAACAAAAAATATAACAAAAAAAACGAACCAGTTAGACTATTTTAAAAGCGTCAATAGCCTCATGGCTAAGGTTTCGGACTTGTGATTGAGAGGTCACGAGTTCGAACCCCACCCATTACACTACTGCCGTAAACACACTCCATTCACCCATTTAGCTTAGTTGGAGGGGTAAAGAAGATTGCTAGTAATGGGAATTCTACCCATATTGCTAAACCTCCTTAAAAAAAAAAGTAAAAACAAAAACTCGTCAAACCTAGTGCGCCATTTTAGAGGCATATTGGATTTGAAATGATGTAACTAACCATGCAGTGACAAACAAACTTTCATCTCAATTGGTTAAATTCATGAAATACTTCAATCAGTAATTTTCAGTCTTCCAAAATGTGTGTACTGTATTATCTTGTGTAAATGTCTGAACTCAAATGTTTTAAGACAAACGGTCGGTACCAACTAATAGAAAGTTGCGAGAGATCAACAGTAAAGGAAGAAGTCAGAAGAGGCATATGTCATGTGGTACACTGAACTGAAAGACATCTTATGAACATTGTAACCATATATAACAGTAGTGTTACATGGGCGGACTTAATGCAGCAAGGCATTCTCTACCAGTTAACCTTTGGGTTTAAAAATATCAAACGTATTTAGGGATACATTTAATATCGTTTAAATAATGTTTATTGTGGCGAGAAAGTAATGATTATTCATACCTTATTTAGCGGTTAGTACGTTATAAAAACTTTTTACCAAAAAATTAAACCGACTCCCAAAAAATACTGCAAAGTGAAAAATAACTTTAATTTCGGTAGTCGGTGTTTTTAGTTTTGTATTTTCGTTTTTGGCACCGACTTCCGAAATTAAAGTTATTTTTCACTTTGCAGTGTTTTTTGGGAGTCGGTTTAGTTTTTAGGTAAAAAGTTTTTATTTCACTCTTTTTAGTTGGTTGATTTTTAATTTACCTAGTTACAACAGCCTAAATGTCAACTACCTATAACCTTTTACAAAATATTGCTTTTCCCAATGCTGGGCCGTTAATTGTTGAGGAGTTCTCCTGGTACTTCATCATCAGCTCTGCATCACCATATGCATTGTGATGAGCATAAAGTGCTTAATATATGAAATACTTATTATTGAGTAGGTTCGGCGGCCATCTGTGGTCTTCATCATCAGTTCCACTTCCCCAAATGGTACTTTTTGAGAGCAACTGCACAAGTTACTATAAGAAATACCCAAAACGCCATAGGTGTGCCTATAATATTTGAAGAGTTCCCTCGATTTCTCCAGGATCCCATCATCAGATCCTGACTACCAAGTCAGGATCTGATGATGGGATCCTGGAGAAATTGATAAGTGTTATTGTCACCAGACAATGGGACCAATTTCGAGGTATACCCTTTCAAACAAAAAAAGAATTTACCAAATCGCTTCAGCCGTCTTCGAGTAATCGATGATCATAAATAAAAAAAATAAAAAAAATATATACGCGTCGAATTGATAACCTCCTCTTTTTGTCGTCGGTTGAAAATACCAAGATAATTGAATAGGTTCGATTACCTCGGGCGTGCCCCAGAATGCGGCGTACTTAGCCTATCAAAACTATTAATTGGCTTGGCACCGACTTCAGCCCTTATTTGAAACGGAATTAGACATCCAATGAAAGAATATATTAAGTTATTTTGCGCTTTGCCGTGCAAAAGTGGTTTTGTTTGTTTTGAAGTCGGTTCAATTTTTTGTAAACAAGTTTTTATTTTATGATTTTTAGTACTTATCTCATTCTTTGTGTTACCTGAGATACCTGCATACCGTTCTCACTTTTTTTAAGTCGGTTAAAAAGAGTGTGCGGTACACATCTTTTTACCCCCTAGAACCATATTTCAGACCAATTTTATGTTATGGAAAGGTTTAAACCAAACTCGAGGAGTTCGACGACGTAAACGGCTTAGCGCGTTCAGCCATGATTTGGTGAGTTAAGCAGTGTTCGCAGAGGCCGAGCATCGGATGGGTGATCCAAAACTTGTTATCTCGAGTTCTTCGGTGCTTTAGAAGGCACGTTAAAACATTAGTCTCGGCTGCAGTCATTGGCACCAACTAATCCGCATTGGGCTTGCGTAGTCGGTTCTATCTAGCCGATTCTCGTTAGGTATGGTGTTTATCCGTAGAGAAAGTCTGTGCTTCAGCAGTGGTGATATTCATACGTAGATTATGCATATATATACGAGGGCAGCAATCGCGGGAGATTTGCTTTTTATATTTGAAGAGTTCTATCACTTATCTCCGAAGATCTTCATCAGAACCTGATGTATTATATACTAAAACCTTCCTTGCAAAATATGCTTTCAAACAACGAAAACGTGATCGAAATCGAATCAGTAATTTTTGAGAAAATTGCGGATATACAAACATACATACATACTCGTCGAATACAGAACCTCCTTTTTGAAGTCGGTTAAAAACTAGTGTACAATGGGCGGTCTTATCGCACAGGGAAATCTCTTACAGACAACCTTTGGATGGACAGAAATTAAAGGAGATAGATTTAGGGCTATCAGTGTATAACATAATACTAGTTAAACATAATAATATAAAATACATACCATAATACATAATATTAATATTGCTTCATGAACTATTTTTATGTTATGTAACGAAAGTAAATACTTCCTGACAATAACAATATCTAGTCAGTACTTGTGTTTACTGTGGGTACTTAAATCTTAATCATTTATCTTGTAGGGAAATAAAAATTATGACCATTGTGCAATACGTCTGCGCATAGATAATTGGATTGTTGAGTTTTCCTTATTGTAGGTGTCTAGGAAATTGTATATATTCTTCATAATTAATCTTCACGAAAAGGTTATATTTAATTGATTTAACATATAGATGGACTACCTCTTTGGATTCTGGTCGGCCAGTACTAATGCTGACCATGATAGTAGTTTCCTATAATTATGAGAGTCAACCAAAGTAGTGGTGACTTCCCACCCATCCGAACAAATTGTTTATGAATACTTTCATTGTGCGTCCAGCTAAGAAGTGGACTTCCCGGAGTAGGTATGTGTTTCCTGATAACTATAACCTGAGGGTCTTCAATTCTAGTGTGAAAAAGCTACTTCCAGGTAATCGCATTTAATTTACGCCCACATCATCGCTTACCATCTGGATAGATAGTGGTCAAACGCACGACTCACGAGTCAGACTCGCCCATGAAAGGTTCTGTAGTAACTACTCAAAATAACTTTGTTTTTCATAGTGTTTGTATGAAATCGATGTTTTATTAACGGTTTTAGAAAATGTGCTACATCTCAAAAACTGCTGAACCGATCTCGTTCAAACCAATTTTCGTTGAAAGTTTTTATTAAGATCTACAGTATATATTTTTTTAGATTTTTCACTCCATTATTATAAAAGATAGAGGGGGGAGGGGGGGCACACATTTTACCACTTTTCAAGCGTATATCTTGTAAGCCATTGACTTAAAAAGTGATTTTACAAACCTCAATGTCGAGGTTTAAAGAAAAAAAAATCTTTTTTTTTAAATATAATTGCAGTTCCACGTGTGGGGAGCACCCCTTAATTTTTTTGAACTAAAAAACGGGTAGCGGTTAACAGAATACATCTAGGTACCTACCAAGTTTCATACATGCAGTCTTAATGGTTTCGGAATAAAATGGCTGTGACATACGGACGGCCGGACAGACAGACAGATAGACAGACATGACGAAACTATAAGGGCTCCGTTTTTTTCCATTCGGCTACGGAACCCTAAAAATGAGCTGAAGTATGTCCTCTCAATCATGGCCCGGTTAGACTCACCATGGGAAATAACCATTAAATATTTTAAAGCAAATCGGTTTACGAATATAATTTCCATTAATTTAAATATAAATAAACCGTGCTCACACTCACGCGGGAACAAAGCTTGCAAGAACGACGGGAATTCAATGCATGTTGACCTTTAAATCCATCGGTTTAAAAAAAATATTGCAAGAAATGACCATGCAGATATAAATCAAGATCCCCTCCCCATTGTTAGCATGAAATCGAACCAGCGACCTTAAGGACGAAGGATTTCATTCATTTATTCATAGTGTACCGGGCATTAACATATTTTAATGTCTTCATTTGTTTTACGCTCTTTAAAAAGACAAACGGAAAAACAAAAAATGTTCGCGGGGGTAAAAAATAGCAGTAGCATTTGATTAAGACTGTAAGACATCAACAGCCTTATAATATAATCAAAGCCTTATTATTCATAAAAATATTTAAAGCCAACTGTAGATAGTGATTTCAATAAACTATAGTTTATAACATTTGCTTAGTTAACAGTAACTAAGCAAATGGATATAATCTAATTTTATAGGCCTGTTAAGTTAGACCCAGTTCCCTCTACATCAAGACTTCTTCTATCAAAGTTAGAAATTGTCTATATGGTCAAACAACAAGTCAAATGACATTTTTAGCCCAGGTCAATCTTTGAAAATGACAGACCAAGAGCAGTATCCAAATTGAAGTCTTAAATCTGGAATAAATCCCAATTTTTTTACTCCATTTTAAAACGACCAACAGTTAAATATAAAAAATCCTCAACTCAATGCATATAAGGAGTTATATTCATTCAAAAGTAACCAGATCACTTAACAGCGATCTTCACGTGAAATCACTTTTTATTTCGCTAAGGACGGGATAAACAAGCAATTATGTATCGTATCGTACCGTGCCGTTTTATACTGATTCTGTATCTATATTTTTAAGAGTGATGTTTGTAATTGATTCCTTAATGCATATGTGGGAATTTTAGCACGTCTGTACCTCCCTGTACCCTTTATCTATTCACACAGAAACGCGATCGAGTACATATAAAAATCTCACATAAAGATCGAGCAAAAGGTATCGTAAAAGGTAGTGTTCATACACATATGTGTAAATAACATAAGTTTCAGTACATAATTTGAGATACCAGGAAACTAAGCTTCGTTAGACCACCGCTCAAAACAAATATTTACAACCGCAAAGCATATTAAATCCGACCGTAATATTACAGTAGACTGAAAATATAAGAACGTAAATAACAAGTAACGCCAGTAGTTTACCGATTGGCATACATATACGAGCTATAAAGTGAACCAAACGGTCTAGTATCTACGACCGGTATGACCATGGCGGCGCTTCATGATCGTTTTACACTGTGGTTGCGGGCCGGTAGCATCATGTGACTGTCGCTAAGAGGTTAGCGTTAAAAATGGCAGTAAACGATCGGTTAATTCCTTAAATTCTGCAAAAGCTACACAAATATGGCCCATTTTTTCGGGTTAGTTCCCTCTCTGGGTGAAGTGTATGGGAGTATGAGACTTTTCCCGATTAAAAACCCACCTTGCTCCTTCAGAGCTCTAGCGGGCCAGGGCCGCAGTATCCCGCAACACAGATATATCGTCCAAATGTTTTAATTTCTAATAACTACTGCCCCAAAAAAGCAATCAGTTAAAGATAAATCCCTACTTTTCTTGGTACAAAAGGCACAATTATTCTTCTATAGTCTTCTCGCCCGTCACCACTTGTATGGTACGGTATTCTGAGACTATAATTTGTAATGTTGTCAATTCCCAGCCGAAATTGAGTAAACTTTTTTTAACAAGACTGTTGTCCCAACCCATCTCAGCTACAAAGATGTAGAAGCTATCATCAAAAGTCGGAGTATCAAATCTAATATTCACATGACGTCATCGTCAAGCTTTAACGAACGTAACGTACTACGCTTTGATTCAACCCGCCTCGAGTATTGTTCTCCGAGCGACACGTGTTTCAAACCGATTTACACACGTACTCGTAGTTTATAGTACGGTAACAATGTTCATGTATTTGTAAATACAGATAAGGCTAATACGGTAGCCATGCGTCATTACCCTAATGGTGTTACACACTTAATACTACTCTTCCTAGACAATGAAAAACTATAGAAAACTGTTCAGCAGAAACGCCAGATACCAATAACATTTTCTAAGAAAAATTAAACACCTGAAAAAAAAATTAGATTTCAATAATATTCCGATTGAAGCTCGCATAGATATTACTGAATAATACAACGAGATTACCGCACTGTACGAACGTAATCTTAATTATACCGCAGACTAGCACAAGAAAACGTACAAAAACAATGCTGAAAGAGATCAAGCGAGTTCAGTTGTCAAAACCTCTGTGCTTCACTGATCAGCTGTTTATAGATTGCCTAGATATCGGCTTACCAGATTTATTGCCAAGCAAAATCTTACATATTAATGAATCCGAGTGTACGTTTCCGTGTTGACGTAAAAACAGTGCTATTTCTTTAACAATAGACACGCTAGAATGTTTACGATGTTTTTACTACTGGCTTCGGCATTTGTAAATAAATAAATATAACGTACTGGTCGGCGGGGAATGGGGATATATTTTGATCTGTATGTTAATTCACCGTGTTCTAAAATAAGGCACACATAAGCGAGCTGTCATTGAGCCTCACGTGCCTTGCAGAGATCAAAGTGATGAGTATCATATAGATGGAAATGTATATGAAGCTTTAATGACCCGTTAATGAACAAGGGTTCCGGTACTGCAGGTATAACTTACCTGAGAACAGTCTAGAAACTACAGTATTAGATAAAAAAAATATATTAATTCAGCATATAACGTCCCCACTGCTGAGACACAGGCCTCTCGTGAGCCAATGCGGACTGGTGGAGGTACTATGTCTCGAATTTCTAGTTACGGTCGTCCTGGTCTTCTTACGGTGTTTTCCTTCACCTTTGAGAGCAAAAGTATACGAATTACACAAATTAATTTGCCTGACTAAGTTTAAACCAACTATGTATTAGACAGTCATAGAAAATAACGAAAATATAACTAGTTCAGGGACTATTAAAAAACTACATAAACCTTATTGAACCTCAAGTAAGTCACGTAAATAAAATAAGCACTAACCTCCCCATTTAACAATCGTAAGCCTCAATTATATTTCAACAAAAAAAGAACTTAGCCGACTGTACAATTCAAAAGCTCACCCAGAAAAATAGCTCACACATCATTTTCATAACAAAAACACGCAATAATACTTAGGGAACTTTTAAAAGTGCGTTGGCCGAAGATGTAAGGAATTTATTCACCCCATGAAGGAGATCGCATTTCCATTCACGAACGACAAACTGAACAAGGGGAAAATTGTAAGTACTTGGAGTATATTGTAATAGGGCTGGCGGCCATATGATTTTTAATGGTGCAATAAATTGTCAAATAAACGTCATATATGGATGCAATCATCCATCGATGTGGTGTGGGCGTAATAAGTGTCTTGGAAAAGTATTTTGGGCTATTGATCAAAAACATCGCAGCCCCTCTTTCGTTTAGGAAAAATATGTTAGTGATGTTTCAGTCACTTTGTATAAAACATCTAATTCATCTTACTAATATTATACCTAAGTACTCCTAGATACCAAAACGGCTGAAAGGATCGGAATGAAATTTGTTATGAAGATAGCTGAAATCCTGGAGTAACATTAGGCTACTTCTTATGACGAAACTCACTAAAACACCGACGCAAATAAAGTCTATTGCTAACACTATGGACCTATGTCTGTATTAAAATAAATTGAATTGAAAGTCGCCAGCACAGCTAGTATTTAATATTATAAATACGAAAGTCTGTCTGTTACGCATTAACGGCTAAGCCATTGAACCAATTTTAAAGTACTTTCGAAAGGAGATACTAGTTGAAGACCAAGGCTTCTATTTAACTTGTGAAAATCAACTTTTTTTTAATACGAGATGACATTAGCATGAAAAATCGTGCAAACAGCTAGTCTATAATAAAATACATAATTGCTAACACAAGCAGTCAGTACAACCCATTAGTGCCCAACCAATCGATCAAGCTGACGAGCCCAATCAATAACAATAATACACAAACTTAATCGATACAATATTGTAATTTCTCCATAGCCACAACGTCTCCCAATCAATGGAAACATAGGAATAGAGCTGCGGGCGATGACGCCAGCAATTCTTGGAGGCCGGGCGAGCCTCTAGCTTTTATACCATCAATGAATACATAATTCATTACCTTGTCAAGGAAAAATAAGGTATCAACGATAGTGCTGACAATGATGTTATACAAATAGATGATGACGTTATATTTCGTATTGCTAGGCGGTCACTCGAAGAATTGTAACGGTAGAGCATTCACGGAATGTTATGTTATCCTGGGAATCGGACGTAATGGATTCATATAACAATATTACTAGAAGACGATGGCAATATGAAACTAGTAAAAGAATTTTAAAAGAGCATTTAAATTCACATTACTAGCAATCTTTTTAACTTCTCTAGCTAAGCTAAATATACATATGTCTGGAGTGGGTTCACGACAATAGAGTAATGGGTCCTCTCGATCATAAGTCCAACACCTTTGCCATTTGACTATCGAAGCTTTATTCGCAACATTGTTCAACCAGATCGTGCGGTAGGTCACCTATGCGACCAAGTAAAATCCGCAGTAGGAACTGACTGCACCAGGTACTTTGCCAATAAGGAGAGATGGCGGGAGATCGTGCCGAGAGCTGGATCCGCCGCTGGTCCCACCAACGCGGACGCCTCTAAGATACCACAACCGCTCTGCCAAGAGTGAAGCGACAAAGGAGAAGATATTTTAATATTTTCTGTATAGTAGAACCGGGATTCGAGATTCTCAGTGCCACATACAGTTAACATAGGTAAAACTAGCTGTGCCCGGGACTTCATTGTTTATCCCGCATAAATCCCCATCCCGTGAGGATTTCGGGATAAAAAGTCTATGTCTTGCCCGACTACCATAAAAGTGCCATTAAAATCGTTTCAGCTGTTTCAGAGATTAGGCCGGACAAACAAATAGGCTATCCATAGTACATTGCTGGATTGATCAATACTTAAATACACAGACAGACAGACACTTAAATTTTATTTAGATATATATTTATTTGTTTTAAAGATGTATAGACAAACAATATCGTGCAAAAACCGTTAGTGCTACCCCTAACTGACAGTGCGAAAAGGAAACAATGCATCTGATACGTATTTCCCCTTTCCATGGCCGCCGCGCTTAGCAACACGCCGGATAACCACGACTTGACAATATGGTACCGCCCTATAGTAATATCTAACTGATTCACGAACAGATTTTAACTTAGTTTTTGGATTACTATCTTCCACTGTTCCTAGTAGGCCAACTGTTAAGAAATAACAAAGCAGTTAACCACGAATATGCTTAGCTTTACATAGAGTTTAAGGCAAAAGTTAAATAAAAAGAATAAAACTATATCGAAAGTAGAAGGAGATAGATACCCCGGGTTGCGGGAACAGCAACGAAATACCACAGCTCGGGAACGCAATGGCAACTATGGGAACAGGGTGGGTTTTTGGTCAGTAAAAGACCCAGAGCGGTAGGAGTGATTTGGTATCTTACAACCAATATTAAAAAAAAATATAGATATAATTAAAAACCATCAAGAAAACAATTCCTAACAAGTCAGCAGCTATTAACTCAAAAACCTGCAACTACACCCACAAAAAAACCCGATGTCGGTTAACCCACTTGCTGAAAAAACTGAACATCGCACCCTCGATAGAACAGCCCTTATGAATTGGCACGTCTACAAAGGAGAACGTGCGGCGGTGTCATGTCGCGGCTATTAGCCACTAGCCACCTAGCCCCACCGAGCCCCATCGAGCCCCACCGACGCGTTATCCGCAACACAGCTAGGTACGGCACGCCGCATAGGGTGTCTCAAGATAAAATCTGCTGCATTGTTTAACTTTTTAGCTAGATTGCGGAGGGTGAGTGCAGTTTGTGTTGGGAAAATTTCGCATTCAATTTCTATAATTGTATTATTGTATTATTATTATTATTATTGTATTTGTATTTGACTCAATATGGTACCTATAGGTCGAGCAGTGGTGGCCTAGTGATTTTAGGCATGATTTACAAGTACAAAAGGAGGCTTGTGTCTCGGCTAAGGAAACGTTATAGGCTGATTATATTATAATAACTATACTAGAAACTTCTGTATTCTACTCGACGACGTATGATGCGTGACATAAATAGTTTGAGGTCGCATAAAAGTCACCTTCAGCGTCAGATCGTGCGAAATAGCGATTCTAGTAGATATAATTGAATTACGAATATTACAATAAAACAACTTGATCAGGTGTTCGCAATGGGAAACCCACCACGAGTTCCCTGTAGCCCCACTCTGCGCCATTCTGCCCCACGGTGGTCATCCATCATGCACCACAATGGGCAGTTCTGCGAAAGGCTGAATTTGCAGCCATCTGATTTATGGCATGCTGAGATAACGGGCCCAGATACCATCGGACTATTATTACTGAGAAAAAAGGCGATAATGCCAATTAGTTTTTATAGAATTTACGTGAAGGTATTTTGTAACTGTGGTCGGTTAGGGATAGTGAGATTATGAAGTGTTATATACTATATACACTTAGACGAATTAGTAACAGTCAAACGTGTGTGGAAAATTGCATTTCACAATAAGTTCGATCTGTAAGTAGGAAAAAAGACATCCTAAATCATACTCTAATAGAAACTTCTATATTTATATTACAAATGGATAAGTAACTCTTTCCCTATGTCTATTAAAATTGCCAGTTAACGTCTTAATTGGAGTTGAATTAAATTCAAATTCAAAAATTTTAATTCAGATAAATCCATATTATGTTAGTAGTAGTAAAACTTACCGTAATGTTAGTATTAAATTAAATTTATAATAATAATCAACTAATGAAACATTAAGTTGTTCGCTCAATGGTACACCAGACTATTTGGGTAAGTGTGTCTGAACACTTACCCACCTAAAACTATTAAACAATTAAACTTGGTACGCGAGTAGATCGTATCCCGAAACAGGACATAGGGTAAGTTTTATCCTGTTGGTATGTGCTCTTGGGATAACCACCCAGAAGTTAGCTTGTCGCAAGGGACAACCTAAATTATAAAGGTATCAATAACTAAAAAACGATAATATATGACCTCATGATCAAATTGTCGAAAAGATTTTTGATTGGGAGGCCATTCAAAATCATGGTCAAATGCCATTTTTTGCCTCCCACTCTGGATGAAGCGAAAGGGAGTATCATACTTCTACTGACTAAAACCCACAGAACAGATAAAATACATTAGAAAGGAAATAGTTCCCGATTTGTATGAGAACGCGTGTCGCCGCTTGTCTCCCACTCCTTAGCTCCACTACAAGCAAGAGGCCCGTTACGTATGCGAATCACGCACACAAATAAATTACACACACTTAAATCGAGAGCTTGCTACTGATTGTAACCCACTGTCGATAAACATGCGCCGTGCATCACGGCCAATCAGGGCAAAGGACGAAACGTTAATGGTTGAAGTGTGGAGGACGCAACGCATGCAGTACATTATAAGCGGACTTGGTCATTGCATTGATTAAGCGAGTACACATCGGGCAATGTATATTTTTTGTAACTTGTTGCAATAATGTTGTTAATGTTTGGAATTTCATAGTGATCAGAATATTTTTATGTTTTTTATAAATAAAATTATAATTAAATGTTATTTTCGACTTACCGATGGAAAGATATACCTCCTCGCTCTATACTTGCAGTCTAACTTTTTGTTTTACAGATTATAATTGCACAACACGGCATATTAAAGCAGAACTCTGTGTTCCGAAGTAATCCGAAGCGCACTAAACGCGGTGAATGAATTAATCGGTCGAGCTATGATTTTCGTATCATAAATGTGGCGCGCTCGCCACGCCCACATTACCATTCCATCCTTATTCATATATTCCGTGCTAAAACCCACCCTGTTCTTTCAGTTGCCCTTGTGATCCGGGGCCGCGGTATCTCGTTAGAACATTCCCGCAACCTCAGCAGGACTGTCAAATGCCCTACTGTCTACTTAACGTTCAAAACCTAATGAAGTCCAACATGATTAATGTTACCATGGTATCAAACAGTGAGATATAGCCCCACAGAAACGTCTTGGTAACTTTATCCCTTATTTGACTATTCATAGAATAGGTTGGCTTATCTCAAGCGGAAATTAACACCCAGACTATGATTTTAACATGTGACACTATATTATGTTTCCCACGGCACTTTATATGTATATTTACTAATTTATTGTTGTACAAAACTGTGAAACCATTTTTTTTTTCAAGAATGACGTTTAGCAAATGTCTACATTCATATACGCAGTTGGCACCAATCATGTTTCTAAAAATATATGATTCCAGCCAAATTTTGTGGTTTGCTTGTCAGTTATTCTTTGACAATCCTCTCTTACTCTGCCCTTCTCATACTCAGACATAGTGAACTCTTCATTTCACAAACAGCCAATACTCCTCTTGAATGCGTTTCATCTCGATATCAGGATAGCTAACAGTCGCTATTAAATTGAGAGCAAGTTGCGGTTCTATTTGCTACACAAATAAATCAAAAGCAGATATTTCATTTTATTTTTCAATAGGTAATTTAACCACGCTCTTCACCACCCATGGTTGACTGATAGAGAATGCCTACGACATTAAGTCCTTCGGTGTACCTATGTCTATGAAGAGTAAATATAACATAACTTTCATTTGATCCATTATTATCTTTAATTGGCAATAAAAGAAACAATTATTAATATCTGAAACAACAGATAAGAGCCCAGTATTAGATACAAACACAAAATTAAATACAATTTCAGTCTCGGGTGGACGCACTAATAACAGTTTTTTACCATCAGCAATATACTACGCATTAAATTACAGACTACATTCTACTAATTTAGTTTTTATACAAAAAATAGTTAGTTTGAACATGGTATGAACAAAGAAAGCAATAAGAAGTAAACACAATATTATGATCATTATTAATCCCTCTATCTTCCTCTCCTTCCTTTCTCCTTCCTCTCTTTCTTCCTTCTCTATATTCTTCTTATACTTTATACATATAAATAATATTGAAGTTTCTGTCTGTGATTAGAAAATAACAGTATTTTCTCACGTGCTTATTTATAGTAGCCAGGATACTTTTTTTATTGACTATAGGTTCGCGTTTGACCACCATCTCACCTGATGGTAAGTAATGATATGGTCGAAGATGGAGCACGCTTACCTAAAAGTAACCTATTCTCTCTACCTCTTGACTTAAAGACCCCTAAGTTATAGCTATCGGGAAACACAGACTCCGGCAGGGAATTCCACTCCTTAGCCGTAAGCACAATGAAAGTATTCCCAAAACTTATTTTAAATTTGTCTGACTGTCTCTCATTCTGTTTGTCCAGGCTACTCTAGACTTTCACTGAAAGGTAGAGGAGGATATAGGGCAACATATAATCTACTTTTTATACCGGAATTCCAAGTAGTATTAGATGAATACAGTTGGAGTTATTTGCTACCGATAATTTCTAAACACCAAGAATCATAGAAACACACAAAGAAAAAGAGCATTGTACTCTTCCAAGAGCGTGACAGGTCAGTCGACTATAATAACACAAAAATGTCAACAAACGATAGCGATCGTAAATCTATTAACAGAACAAGCCGCATAGCAACAAACAATCAGCTGAGCGTGTTCCTATGGTGGAGACGGCTTCCAATCTAGCCGGATGCAATTCCAGTATTTGACATATATATAAATCATGGATGCCTCCGCCCTGGAATTATTCCCCGTATTCCCAAGCACTCTAGCGTTCCAGGGTTGCGGGAATGTCAAGGGCTGCCGGAATATAGTAACGTGATACCGCGGTCCCAAAACGTAAGAGCAACTGACGGAACAGGGTTAGATACTCGGATTTTTAGTCAGTAGAAGAGTGACACTCCCTTCCGCTCCACTCAGAGCGGGAGGAGTCTTTTGATGATTTTCCCACCGATAAAAAGGCACTCTTGCGCCGGGAGTTGAGGAAGTACAGACTAGTGGCGACTAGCCTCTGGGAGCCCGATCAGGTCAAGGATTTGACTCCCTCTCGATATAAAATGGGGATGCCCGTTGTACAATATGCACCGCCACCTCTGGACAGCGAATGTCTCCAGGGCTGCCGCACCTGGACCCATTTAAGGGGACCGCTAAAGAGTATTGTCTGCTCTCTGCTGAGCTGCTGCCCTTCGTGCGTCTATCAGGGCCAGGAGAGCACTCAGGATCTATGTAGGTACTAGCCTTTCTGATCTATACTATCAAAAAAATGTCAGCCCGTGCTTTCCGAGGCACGGAATAGTCTCAATACGTAATTGTTGGACATCCATCCATGCACAATCTCGACAAGGATAAAATACTCAAAAATTCGATCCGTCCTTCTGCTATTATTTAGCCACGATCTTCGTTAATCGCATAGCAACAGAATATCGCAAAAAATCTCTCTATACAACAGAAATGTATTTTAAAACTTACTTGTTATCAGAGGAAGTTTATCGGCTATTGAACTCGTAGAATCTGAAACAACCAAATGGAATATTACTGATCGATTACGGATAGTTAATGGTGCCTATCTGGTTGGCAACCATTGGGACGGCGGTACATGTAATTAGGACGAGGAGATTATATAGGATTGTGGAAAACTAATGTTAGAAACAATCAATCAATAGTATTATAATTATCAAAGTTAAGATTTTTTGTTTGTTTGAACGAATGGATGAAATCAATAAGCCGATTTCAATTTTTTTTCCACAATATCAAGTACATTATCAGCAAGTAACATAAGCTACTTCAATTTCGCTTAAAATGTCCTTTTCTTTATTAGTGATGAGCCCACGCTTGACCTCGAACACGCCTAGATGTGACGGTAAGCGATAGATGAGGTCTAAGATGAAGGCGCCTGTTCACTCTTGCTTTGAAGGCAGAAGGTTCGTATGTGAAAGGCAACACAGAAGCCGGCAGAGAGTTTCAATCCTTAGCCGTGCGCACAATAAATGTAAAGGAGAAGCTCTCAGTACGACAAGCCGGTATGTTGACCAAGTAAGGACCCTGCAGTCTGGGAGACCGCTGGTGGTCCCTTTCACAGAGGAATTAGGTCGCGAGCAGAACTTGTCTATGAATAAACAAGATACACCTGTAGAAACAAAGGTTGAGTAAATTATAACAATGATTCTCTTAATCCAATCAAAATTTCTTAAGATTTGATTTTGAAGCTATTTCAAAACTATGTGTCATTCTTGCCTGGTCTCAAAATCATTGTTAAAATATCGTCAACACTTAAATAAGTTACATTACATCATTATTGCATAATAAACAACAAATTTTGAAAAATTTAATACTTAAGTTGATTTTTCTTAGTTAATAAGAAGCTATAAACAGTTTATACAAGGACAATAAATCATTCAAGAAAACAATCATGAAACCAAAAAAACGTTGGTAAATGCGATACAATGTACCCTAATTTAATATTCAAAACGCGTAATTAAAAACTTGGAATTCTGGTTTCGATGACCGAAACCACGGGAACATTCCTAGTTCTGGTATGAATTCCAAAAATAACTCATTACTATTCATAATTGACAATTATTTATTATCTAACATTAAAATAATACGTCGCCATTCAATTTTAATCACTCATTCACCTGTAATAGTAAAGGCTACAAAAACCATACCTGATGATAATTTTATGTTAAGAATTCAACATGAGTTTATTTTCTCATGTAAGTCAAAGGAAACCATTAAAACATCAAATATTTAACTTCATAACCGAAAAAAATTGCCATTACGCAGTAGGTATCATGTTCGAAATTCAACAAAAAATTATAATCGTTCATTCAAATTCCGTTCGCTAACCGACCGATACGTTATCTTCACATAAGCCGTTCACACAGTTCCACGCCGACATGATGGATGGATGAAGTTTCCACGTATTTAATCACCAGCTAAACCTGAACCCCGTCACTAAACCAAAATATAAACATTCGCAAGAAGAATAATAGGTCAATTTACAGCAGTAGATTAATGACGAAATCAAAGCTCAAGTGATGGGCAAACATCAAGTGTACGGCAACACCTACTGTTACACTTTGTGACGCGGCATTAAATGCAACATTGAACTTTAAATTAATTAGTTAAAGTTCAAAATTCAATTACTTAAGCTTTTATCGAGTTGCTCAATTAGTGTAGTTCGTAACGCAGGTTTCCGTAAGTGTGAGATGGTTTTAAAGACTTAATTGGACGTGAGGATTAGAGAATAAGTAATTAAAAATAAATAATTAGTTTGGAAATTATAATTTTGAGTAAAGGCTCATTAGCATAGGAGTACTAACAAAAAATATGGCATCAGTAAAATAGACGATATAATAAAATGTTATCTAATATCAAAAGAGTGTAATGACCTTTGTTAGTATTTTCCTAATGTGTATTTATATGCATGCGTCATGGGTGTGTGTGCACAGAGTACAGACAAGGTGTGCCCTCCTACGTCACAGACATTATAATCTAATGATAAACAAACAATTTGTACGTGTGTTGCATCATGTATTCTGTCAGTTGATTCTCTAACTTTAATATAAGGTATTTGATACAAATAAGGCCTACCTAATTTTAGTTGCTTTTATTTCAATAAATATTAAAGCATTAAAATAAAAACTTAGATGTTTACTAGCATTGATTCTTTAATTTTATATATATATTAAAAAACGTGACAGTTTCTAACTAAATATAAGCAAACTAATCGAATTCCGGAAACATACACTTTGGCCATAATAAATATAGTACACATATTAAGGCCTGTATGATTCAAAATGAAAAATAACTGGAAACTAAGGTTTCATGACACAAGACATGGTTCCATAACGTTCATTAGCTCAATTTGTTCATTTTATATTAGGTTTTAAAACAAAATAAAATAAAATGCCTTTTAAATCTCTGCCAAAATTTAGATTCTTTCTATTAAGAAATACACATTAACGATCAACAAAATTAAACATTCATTATAACAAACTAAAGAATACTATCAAAAATTCTTCAAAAAACAATCAAAAACAGAAAAATCTCAATTTTTGGATAGGGCTTATTAAAACACAGTGCTTGAATAGGGCCCCAAACCAAAATTAACTTTATAATCATTTTAGGCGGTTAAATCAGTCTTTAATTCTTAATAACTAATTGAGATCTTAATTTTTGTCACACTCAGGGCATAAGGAGTCTTCAGAGTCGTCTTTGATTATTCCAATGCAATCCTCGTGATACCACTTAAAGCAGTCTTTGCAAGGACGCATATCTGCTACTTCATCTTTATGACAAGCGTGGCAATACCAGCTTTCTTTTTTTCCTACTTTCTTGCTTTTTTTTAGTACTACCTTTGCAATTAGTGGTTTTTCTTATAGGTTTTGTATTTTTATTCGACACCAATTTCTTTGTCTTTTCTTTATCGCCTGTATTTTTTTTTATTAAATAAATCCTTTGTCACTCTTTTTCCAATATAATTTAAAGCTTTTTTTGTGGTCTAGTTTTAATTTCTCCGTAATCAGTTATTGGCATAAATTTTTGATAGGCTGATTTCGTGCTAACTTGAACTAAAGGTATATTATCTTCTTCTGATGAAATCTGATCCTGAACCATATTTTTGGGCTTGTAGTAGGACTAAGATGATAGTGTGCGGGTATTTCTTGAGGCTGATTCAATTTTTTAGAGTTTTCGTTCACCGGATTAATAGCTAAATTTTGAGGTTGAGGCACGTTGTTAGAGATTTCAATTGCAAGATCTTTTCCTGAATACTGAGATATACTTTTTTTTATTATTACGAATGAGCCCACTCTTGACCTCGATCACACCTGATGGTAAGTGTAAGATGAGGTCTACGATCGAACGAGCGAGCCCAGAAAATGCCTATTCACTCTTGCTTTAAAGGCTGACTGATCATGTGTGGCAGAGAACACAGAAACCGGCAGAGAATTCCATATCTTGGCTGTGCGCACAATGAATATTGAAGAAAAGCGCTTAGTACGACAAGACGGTATATCGACCAAGTGTGGATGGTATCCTGTGGTACATCTGGTAGACCGGTAGTAAATCCATCCATCATTTTGGAGCCTTCATTTGCTGGATCAGTTTCTGAATCAGAAGAAGAATATATCCTAAAAGATGGAACTTGAACAGGCTTTTTTATTATCTTATCCATAATTTTATTTTCCAAAAATTCGTCTTCGTCAGTATCGCTATATTCTACAAGAGAGCGAGTATAGAATAAGCTATTAGTTCCAGGTTCTTGATGTGTAATACCAGTGCTTGTTGGTGTATGGCATGCAGAAGAATAATTTTGCAATACAGTGTCTGGTGTAACAGGTGTTGTTGGCAACGATTAAGTAGAAATTAGTTGCCGCACTACTTGTAAAGTGGCGATCGGTGACGAGGAGCGAGAGTCGTTGGCAGTGTCTGAGTGTGGTCTTTGGGGCATATTTGGTGAAGGCTCTATAAATTCTTCATTATTATTAAACATTGTGAAATTATAGGTATTTGAACGATCCGTTAGAACTGATGGAGCAAAGGCTGATTCGGGTATTGCATTTGGGTTAAGTGGGTATAAGCCGGTAGCCCTGAATCCACTTGTAATATTCGCAGGGGTCATGCACTTGAACCACATCCTTGTTAAAATTTCATTAAAATGTCATTTTGAGATTATTTTGGCACGATTTTCGTAGAGAAATTGTAAGACTTCTTGGTCCCAATACGATTCGAAAGGCTTAAAACACGACTTATCCATAGGATGCAGTTCGTGCGTCGTGTTAGACGGCAAGCAGTAGAGCACTATATCGTGTTTTTCAGCTTCTTCCACAATGCGGAAATCCAGATGGCTCTTTGCGCCATAAAAAATCAGTAGACACTTACCAAACGGCTTGAATTTGGGTAAGTGCTGTATGTAAGGCCTACGGTTACTAATATAGCCTACTATGCTGAAATAAGGCCTAGGCCTTATTCGATATAATACCCAAACTTACTTTGAAAAAGTATAATTAATTAATCAATAGCTAATAGTACAGATTAAGATTATGAACAATTAACTTAAAAACATTAAGAAACAATTGCCAAGGGAACTTTAAAATAAAAAGAGTAATTTTAAGCGAAAACTTACTTCGAAAGTGCAGGATTTTTATAAGGCAGCACAAAAACATCCACTTAGTTCGACAGATGTGTGCTGCTAGCGCAGGGAGTGCGGGACGCGACGCTCGCGTACTCAGTAGGGTTGTAATTGGTGTATGTACGAGTACACGTAGCATTTTGGCAACTAGATTTATTTATCTTTGTTTTTTAATGTGTAGGCCTAATTTCAGCGTAGGCCTTATTTGTATCAAGTACCTTATATGTCTAGCCGATAAAAAAAACTTTTTAGCAAAAAATTAAACCGACTCCCAAAAAACACTGCGTGAAAAATAACTTTAATTTCAGAAGTTGGTGTATTTAGTATTGTATTTTCGTTTTTGGAACCGACTTCCGAAATTAAATTAAAGTTATTTTTCACTTTGCAGTGTTTTTTGGGTCGGTTTAATGTTTTGGTAAAAAGTTTTTATTTCACTCTTTTTAGTTGGTCGATTTTTAATTTACCTAGTTACAAAAGCCTAAATGTCAACTACTTATAATCATTTACAAAATATTGCTTTTCCCAATGTTAGGCCGTTAATTGTTGAGGAGTTCTCCTGGTACTTCACGATCACCTTCACTTCACCATATGCATTGTGACGAGCATATTGTGCGTAATAACCATATTCAAGTAATTGAAGCAAATCACATGAAATACTTATTATTCCTACTTATCTACTGAGTTGTTCCAGTGGCCATCTGTGGTCTTCATCACCAGGTCCACTTCACAAATGGTGCTTTTCGAATGCAACTACACAAGTTACTATAAAAATACTCAAACCACCTTAGGTGTGGCTATAATATTTGAAGAGTTCCCTCGATTTCTCCAGGATTCCATAATCAGATCCTGACTTGGTGACAATGGGACCAATTTCGAAGTATACCGTTTCAAACAAAAAAGTATTTTCCAAATCGGTTCAGCCGTCTTCGAGTAATCGGTGATCATACATTTTTTAAAAAAGACGCGTCGACCTGATAACCTGCTCCTTTTTTTGTCATCGGTTGAAAAAAGCAGCACCGTTGATGCGCAGAGTGAGAGATAGACCTAACGATTACCTGAGAGTCATTGCCGAACATATTGAGAGTCATATCTGGAGGCACTGGATCCGCTAGCATATAGGATAATCATAACAGATTTTTGTATATGTATTTTTGTATGTGTGTACTACTTGCATAATTCTCTAGTTACTACTAAAAGTTCATTGTATTACTAACACTCTATGGACAACTTAGCCAGAAATACCTAGAAAGAAAACAAAATAAACATTAAACTTAATTCGTGTCGTATCTACTTCTATAACCTTAATTGAAGGTAGGACCAAGCAATCACAAGCTAGTCCTGCTTCACTTCTAATCTAAAGCTTATTTATTATTATTATTAGCCAGTAATGTCCCACTGCTGGACAATAGCCTCCCTCCATTCTTTTCAATTCTTTCTTTCCAACGATTCCACCTATGCACCTCATACTTCCAATCCAAACTCTCAAATAAAGCTTATTCAATTAAAAATCTCTAACCCTCAAATGCAACTCCAGCCACAAAACCATCTAACCGTAAAACGAATAGGTACACGATTCCATAGTAAACATAATCGCATCGGCAATTCATCGCGGTATAGTTTCAGTAATGGCCGCAGGGTGGCTCTAGTAGCGCATAAACAACAATTTTGCAGCGCCAACCACCCACAGCTGCAATGCAGGGTACGCAGAGATTTTTAGCCGAATGCAGTCTTTTGATGTTACGTAGGCTAGCCTTAGTGTTTAAGGGTTCATTTCGGTTGATTATGGGCATATTGTGGAGTAGGATAATTTGTGCAAGCAATTGTTAAAAGAAATAAGCAGGAATTGAGGTATTTTAACGGTTAATCGAATTTTAGAAATGTTCTTAATGGGCATGTGGGCTTTTATGCTACCATATTTTTAGTGGATTCAGTTTGATTAGAAATTAATGGTGGTGAAAAAAGCTACTGTTAAAAACAACAAGCTTTTAAACATTTTTACAAATAAATGGAACCATCAAACTAATCTTAAGTATGTGCCTCGATCTATTCTACGATACACCCAAAATTCGAATTTTCGTAATTAAAAACGGCAGATTTACTTACTTAAATAAAATAAAAAAATACAAAAAGCTCGACAGGTTAAAGCTAAGTTGCATGCAAAGTGTAATAACAGACAATCCCCAAAAACACCTAACGGCGCGTCGAAAGCACGAACCGACACTTTATTTATAACAACGTAGAAAGTTGAAAAATCTAATTTTCTACGAAGAGGTCACCCGTACAGGGCAGTGAACTTTCTCAGAAAACTAGACAAAAACTGTTTGGCAAAGCTTGCGTGGCTGAAATTAGCGTGAGAAAATTGCGCCTAAAGTGGATTTGGATGGCGACTTGGCTAGACTGGAGGTGAAAAGAAAATATTTCAGGAATAGTTTATTCGCGTTTAATTTTTTTTTCATATGAAAATGTTAACCTTAACACGTTTGTTGGTAATACAAATGCTACGCGAGAATATTTGAAATAACATTTTCATATTTCAGAATTGACGAATACGTCTGAGTCATCAAAATAAATAAATCGTACGATACTGGATTGGATCTTTAAATTATATAAAGACAGGTTTCAAACAGACATTAAACTATAACATTTATTATAAATAACACAGCTAAAACAGTACAGAAATAGAATCATTTGAAATGGAAACATCGCATCCAGAAATAGCTCGCCTCAACTCAAAAACAAAACACAATAATTTACGTAATAAATATTAACGTGGGTAGTATAATACAATGTTTAGTTGGACCATGACAAGAAGCTGTGGCGGAGATAAGGCACCATTAATGAAGGTCACTTTATGACGGTCTACGTGCAGTTATCCTAACCAAGTGATTACAAAATTGCAAATGGCCGACTAAGTTGCAAACTAAGCGAAGCTCCAGGCGTTGTTTGTATTAATCTCATTTTTATCTGTGGCAAAAATCTCCGTCATCGTAACGAAGTGCGTCCGTTTAAACTTGAATGGCATTAGCATTTTAAAAGGGAAACGTTTTGCCTTGTCGAAATATTCACGCATTCAGCACGGAGTCAACATATGTTTTTGCACGCCATTTTCTTTTCAGTGATCCGCAAAATTACCCAAAGGATCCTAAATCAGCGTTTGATGATACTTTTCACATCTCCACCACACAATGCCATCATGCGGATAATAAATTTTCAGTCATTGTGATCAACGAATCTCAATGATGACATTTGCCAAGTGCTTGACACTCACTATATTAGCCTATAAAACAGACAATTATATACAAATTGTATAATTTTAGCACATCAACTATACACCAATACATATAAATGTAAGTGTCCGTGTGTGTTTTCACAAGTGATTGCAGTTATTTACACGATATAAGAAAAACATTCATTTGGCATCAGTTTGTCGATACACATGCAAATTTTTTTATTTGTCTTTGCGTCTTTTGATCTATCTGTGTTATTGGTTGTCCAAGCTAATGTCTGGAACGGCTCAACCAATTTAAATGGGACTTTCACTGGAAGATAGACAAGGTTCTATGGCAACATATACGCTAGGAATTCCCGCAGGATCGGAATTTACGCGGTAATATTTCCCAGGCAAATGAAGTCGCGGGCACAGCTAGTCAATGGAAATATGACAATACTTAAAACAAGTAACTTTGCATATCAACCTCAATTAAATTGACAATCAGTTTCAACCACGGAGCAAATACAAAGAGGAGGCGGCCTAAGCAACTGTGCACTGTGATTTTCAACTAGGTCCTGACGTCATCGAGTGGGCGTGGCCTTTGACAGTGTACCGTCGTCGTTCGTGCCGTGCACTGCTTTGTTAATGTTCGCATTTTAAAGAATTTTCGTGTTCCAAGAAGAAAAGGATGAAGTGTTGTGTTTTATCATGTATAAACTATTCGGATAGACTTTCTGACGCCATGACTGGCATCACATTTCATCTGCAAGTAATTTTATAAGAATATTTCTAGAAAGATCTGTTATTAGCGTCGGCATCTCCCTATATGGTTCTACCCGACGTTAGATGGCGACACTGTGTCGAAGCATTTTTGAGTACGTAGAGCACAGTAATCATTTATTTTAATAATTATACGTAATGAAGTTTGTTTAACATTCATTCCTAAAGTCCCTTTAGTCACCAAAATATTATATTTGTAATATTTTGTAAAAAAATCGGCCATCTATCGTCATCTGGCAACATCAACCATAAACATAAAAAAGACAGGGCCGTAATTAGAATCCAATTTTTGTATACATAGTTAGATATCTAACTGGCGCAGCCGGTAGGATATCTAACTATATATAAACATATAATATAAATATATACATAAATAATGAACACAGTTAAGAGGAAAGGTAATGCTATTTTAATCGACATTTGAATAGAGATATTGTTTTTAAATCACGAATGCTAGGCGGAAGTGAGTTCCACAATTCTACAGCCTGGACAGAGAAGGAATAAGATTATTTTTACATTATTTATCAGTTGTGTTTTTGTTTGACATAAATTATTTCGCATCAATTGTCACGTGTACGGGAGAAAGTTTTTTGTTTGAAATAAATCATTAAAAAAAGACAAAAATTATCAGTTAAAAACAAACCTATTTAAAAATATCACTATTTTAATAAAAATATTATCAAGGTGTTAAACAAAATTAATTCTTAAAAACAGACAAAATATACCCAAAATTCTGAGTACGTCCCTGTAAAATCCTACATAGTGACATCTAGTGTGAGGTAGCTACGTAATTATAAAGAAACATCGACATAATTGATATCCTAGTTTTACTATCGACCGATAGATGGAAAATAAAGATGTGGGCGGGATCTAACACCCCCTCACCCCGCAAATTGTCACGCTTATTTTCATAGGGAAATCTTATTACAACATCTCCTCTTTGTATTTGCTCCGTGGTTTCAACACAGTGATGTCTTTCAAGTACCAAATTGCCGCCTCACACCTCCACAATTGAATGATCATTGATATTGCTCCCAAACAGTAAATGATTACATTTCTATTGACAGTTTTATGTGCCTTGTTATACAGTGTACAAACAGCCTTAAGGTCAATCGTATGCAACGGGCCGGGAGGTGTGGGAACATGACTATGTAACGAAGCATCAATACATGTGTCAGATGAACGTGTCAAACGGAATCATGTCAATGTCAAGTTCATGCATACAACGCTCGATTTCATGCGAAACATTTAAATATTGTTTTGAATGGACTGGATTGGGATATTCTCTTTGTTGTGGCAATTTAGAGATGACGTCAAACTCCCGTCAGGCAATCACGATACACCCACATGAATTACTCACTGCCTTTTATGGAGGGGATTTTTAACAGTCCAGGATATTTGCATATTTTGTGCTTTTTGAGTTGTACAACATACATTCAAGTAATAAAAGTTTCAGCAAATCAAATTATATGTAAATTTTTAATTTGTCTGAAATCATACTAATTCGACAACAACGTTTATACACGCAGACTGTTATTTTTTTAACGTATAAAAAACAGCAGACATTTTAATTAATAACCTTTTTCACGTAGCGAAACCGCAGTGTATTTAGTAATACGAGTAGTTAGTTTATTTACCTCCCTGGGCCCAAAGGCAAATAGAAGTGACATTGTCTGATGCCCTTGGCATCGCCCCGAGAACTTCAGACAAACCTGTTCATTTAGCAGATTTAAGAGATCAGAGGGCTCATACAACACGGTCGGTTTATCCTAAAGAGACTCAATGTAAATCTCTTTGCTTTATCGTGATTACTCTTACGCCAAAAGGAAGCTGAGCATAAATTTGGCCCCCCGCTTTAGAATGCCAGGTCAATTTCGTTAATAAATGACAGTTTGTACGCATGTAGTATTCATCGCTGTTCAAATGCTACGGTCGTTAGACCTCATACACATCGTGAGGTCTGTAGCAGCCGCGGAATTATGTACCAGACATGTTTTACAATTAAAGATAAGTACCCAATTTAGAGGCTCACTGTATGCTCTTTGGTGACGTTATAAGCTGCTTTTAACCGCTTATCAAGTTCATTACTCTTGGGTGAAACATGAAATTATGGGCGATGTCGTCAGCGTTTCGATTACAAATCTCCGCTCGTTTTATTTAGGGATGCATCCGATACCAATACCGATATATCGGCGATATCGCGAGTTTTCTGATCATCAGAATCGGCGATATTAATTTTACCGATACATTTTGAATTTCGCGCTAACCCATCTGAACGCATCATCGCCAATATGACACAAAAATATCTCAGTTTCCAAATGAGTTCTTTCGCATCTGAAAGACTATCCTCAACAGCAGGTCTCGTCCAAACAGATTTACGAAATCGGCTTTTACCGAATTATTGAAAAACGTCTTATCTGAATAAAAACTGTGAATTTAAATGATTAATTTTTGTCTCTGAATCTCTGAATTTTTAACAATTATTTTATCATACCAAAAAAAAATATATACGTTTATTTCTCTCCACAATATTTGCAATACATCATTTAGATTTGTATATTAACAGCTTTATTATTCAGGGAGACTGGTGCCTAAACTAAGCTGTAAGCCTGTATTTCAGGACACCAGGACTCCACCTTAAGTATTGAAAACAGATACAGATACAGAAACAGTTGAACCTGAACATAATTATTATCAATAAATGTTAGTAAGTGTGTATGTGTTGCAGTAAGATAGATACAGCCGTAATATGGTTATATCCCTAGGGATATAATTATATACCGGAACATAGTTATACGAAAGCGATTCATTAATATCTTACGGTCGCAATCTAGTAATATGCTTATCTGACTAAACTAATCTAGTTAAATAGTTATAAATCTACCACAAAATCAAATAAAACAATATATTGGTTTTTATTTTTATTACAAAATCAACTTTTTGCAACTTGCAATTAGTTACAATACTTTTTAGCAATAATACGTAGTTGGCAGTGATTTTATGGTGGTTACGCAACATCGAAGGAGCCCCGCTTCGCGCGGCTCCTATTTCTGGGTGGTTTAAAAAAAATACTGTAAGTACTCTGAGTCGGGGTCTTAACCTCCGCCGCACCCCCGCACTACACTCCTACAATTATTTCACTAAACATATAACCATATATATATGTATATATGTATATAACCATATCACGGCTATATCCATCTTACTGCGACATATGTATGTATAAAAGTGTATGAGTGTGCGTGCGTGTGTTGTGTATGGAAGTGTGTGTATTTTTGTGGGTGTGGTGTTAGTGAGTGTTTTGGGTGTGAGAACAGTGGGTTTGTGTGTATGAGTGAGTTTTTACCTAACATTTGCAAGATTAGACTATGGTAGCATAGGTAGCGAGTATGTTTTCGGTGTCATCATAATTTAATCCTTGTAGAAATGAAGTTATTTCCTTTTTACAAATGATCTTAGTAAGATTTAGTATCGGTAGCATTCTATTTATTTCATTATAAAGAAAACCACCTAGATGACCGTAGAAGGGTTTCAAGAATTGGGTTGAGAGCCGAATTTCTGGGCGATCTACGGGGTTGTAGCGTCTTTTACCTTGTGAAGCCGAAGGGTTGTAAGTTAGCAAGGAGTGTTGCTTTAATATAATGTTTTTGATGAAAAGTTGACTCACTGTTAGAACTTTCGCGTCTTTATATAGATACAACTCTGTGGGATAACGGTAAGGTAGGACGAAGACACCTTTTACCGATACATTTATAAAGAATAATTTCATCTATTTCTGAACCCACAGCTTTTTATATCTTTTTTTAAATCTTCCGTATCGGTATCGGCGATACTTCTTATAAATATCGGTATCGTATCGGCTGAACTACGTATCGAGGCATCCCTAGTTATATTATTAACTTTTTACTAGGAGCTGTGATGTAGGAAATCTCTCCTGATTACGCTCAAAGGACATTTGGCCGGTCATCGTTTGAAGTATTTACGTGTCACGTCCGTTTACACATTTTCGGCAGTCCAGGGAATTGAAGCATCTAAAATACTTGAATCTGCGAAATGAAATATAATCCACAGAAAGATGCTTAAGTCAAAATCTTCGTAATTTAGTTGAAAAATTCACAGAACGTCTTGAAACATTCTCCTGATGGAATACTTTTGTAGGTTTCTTGCGAAGACTCTCATTTTGATCTCAAATTGGAAAGTTTAATAAGGCCCGTGAGTTTGTGCAAGTTCCATCCATTACCAAACAATAACTTAAATTGAAGCTACTATTGGCCTAATGTATATTTTCTTATTATATTATTATTCTTCTGGATATCATTATGAAAATGAAGAAAATAAATTTTTGGGAGTTGAGAGAAAATTACCAAAGGCTTTGGCGTGGCTACATTGTCCTGGATATCATCCAAACAACCAGATAGGCCTTAATGTCACCGCAGTCTGAATGTGAGAACTTTACAAACGACAATGGAAGTGTGGCATCTGGACCAGGCTTGCGCCAGTTACCGTAATAAATAATAAAGCTAGAATCTCTGGACGTTAAAGCGAAAATATGCAAATCCTGATATACCACTCGTACTAAAAAAGTAATCCTGTAAAAGGCTGCGTTGTTACAAAAAGATAGCGACCATACGACAGCTCCTGTATCCATTTCTAAATTAGAAACAGTATAAATTTATTGGTTGTTACGGTGCGCCATCGAGGCTCATAATTTTCTGTTTTATCTCAAAGTCAATCACGCAAATGGTAGGAACATAAAGCACCCTTCATACGACATGTATGGTAGTACTACATTGAATAAATCATGCATAGCGTTTATTACAGTTATGTGTCGTGCGATCAATGAATTTTTTTTAACATGTTTGGGTAGGTTTACACTCACCATAGGCATTGAGATATTACTGCTTAGCAATTACCATCAGATCTGACGGAAATTAGTATGGACATAAGCATACAATACAACACACACAAAACAGATTTAAGAGAGAAAGAATTAAGAAGTTTATTTTTTCCAAAGGAAGTTAAAATAACTCACTTTTTTCCCTCTGAACACTATTTACTACCTATTTAGTCCTAGTAATCTTGCATACATTATGTGTTCCAAGTCTCACTAAAATGAATTCCTAAGAGTGGCCTTGAAAGTTTGAATGAAACACCATAAGATGTAAACGCTCTTACCAATTTTGCAGATCGAGAACTATTTCATGAGACTTTAATTCTTTATATACAAAAGGTTCTATAAGAAAGAAACGACAGACAGCATCCTATTCAATGTTCTGACACCGGAAATTCTCTAACTTTTCTCAACAAAACACAGGTCAGACAAATCGAATTGCAGCGCGACAGGGTGCTAGGTAGCTTTTGTACTCCAAATTTCTAGGAAGGCGCCAAGAGTGGACCGTTAAAAATCATAAATCGTGATGAAGACGCGAGTGTCGGGGAATTATCAGTCGTTGTCATATAACGCTATCAGTCACGATAACAGTTATGGGAGGTCGCGACATCACATCGTTTCGTCAGCGGCCGCAATGGAAAACTACGTATGTCCTTATCAACCAAGAATGTTGGAGTGACAAAAGTGATATTTGAGTTTTGTAACTCTGTGCTCCGCTGTAGCTTATTCGTTACACTTTCGTATGGTGTTTCTTCGATAAATGTGTTTGGATTCCTGATAATGGGAGTTTGTTAAAACGTTGCCTAACTGTTACCATTTCAAAATAAGTTAACATATTCGAATCATTGGTTTGATTAAATTATACTATTCATGCTTTTAAGAAGTTTCTTAGAAGTCTAAAGCGTACCTGCAGAACAAAAAAGCTAAATTGAATTCTAGCAACTTACGAATAACATCATATAATACGCGCCTCTCCCAATAAATCACTTACATGCTAAAACAAACTTAATTATACGAAAAACAAAGTTGAAAATTGAATAAACAAAACATTATCAGAAGCGGTACACCTTTTATGGGGTTTTTATTTTACAGTGATTGTTTACTTAAAGCTCAACTTTTTTACTAAAGGCTAGCTAATTGTAGTTTCGCAGAAGGACCGTGTTGACACTGGCACTATAGTTTCCGGTTTAACTTTTTTTACTGTATCTTAGGTTCTGTTTACATACGTCAGAAACGTTTTGGCACGGTCCCGTTGAGTGATTCCCATGAGGGGCATAAATTCCCCATGGTTCAAATAAAAAAGATATAAATGTCCAATATAAGAAATGTATCGTTTTAGAAATACTCTCAGTGGTTTTTAAGACGCGATAAAAATAATACGGAATGGATTCGAACTGGGAAGCCATTCACGTCTACTTTAGAAATAAACATTCCAGAATATATTATGTCAATTTATGTTAAATGATGATAGAATAAACACCATCAACGTAAAATAAACGTCAATTATAAATTAATTATAAATTAAATTAACCGATGAATTTACTGAAGCATAATTTCCTCTTTTAGCAGCGGTTAACGTTTTCATTAAGTGCCTGAAGTTACGACATTTATATTGGGAGCTTTGTAGAAAACGGATCAAAACATCAACAATATTGTGTATAATAAATCCCGGCTTCACAACTCCTGTTATTAATATTGAGCAAAAAAACTTCAATGGCAAGAACAGTTCATCTGCAGTCAAAACGTGCCCACACGCAGTCAATTCAAACGTCAAAAAAAAAAGAATACAATATGGGGTCCGATTCCAGAATTCATTAGCGACGCGTGCGCCTATGCGGGTACCATTTTACAGACATACGTTACTGTGTATATTAATGACTTAATAATAATAACCGTCCACTCATTCTATTTGTAATGATCCCGTATTGGCTGAGGATTCGAGAATTTCAATTGAAAGCAACTTTTTTAGGGTTCCGTAGCCGAATGGCAAAAAACGGAACCCTTATAGTTTCGATATGTCTGTCCATCTGTCTGTCTGTCTGTCCGTCCGTCCGTATGTCACAGCCATTTTATTCCGAAAGTATTAAGACTATACATGTGAAACTTAATAGGTAGATGTATTCTGTGAACCGCTTTCCGATTTTCAACCGACGACAAAAAGAGGAGGTTATCAATTCGACGCGTATATATTTTTTTGTTTTTTAGTGTATAATCACCGAGTACTCGAAGACGGCTGAACCGGTTTCGAAAATTCTTTTTTTGTTTGAAAGGGTATACTTCGAAATTGGTCCCATTGTCACCAGGTCAGGATCTGATGATGGGATCCTGGAGAAATCGAGGGAACTCTTCAAATATTATAGGCACACCTATGGCGTTTTGGGTATTTCTTATAGTAACTTGTGCAGTTGCTCTCAAAAATTACCATTTCGGGAAGTGGAACTGATGATGAAGGCCACAGATGGCCGCCCAACCTACTGAATAATAAGTATTTCGTGGATTGCGATTTGATTACTTGAATATGGATGTTAAGCACTTTATGCTCGTCACAATGCATATGGTGATGTAGAGCTGATGGTGAAGTACCAGGAGAACTCCTCAACAATTAACGGCCCAGCATTAGGAAAAGCAATATTTTGTAAAAGGTTATAAGTAGTTGACATTTAGGCTCTTTTAACTAGGTAAATTAAAAATCGACCAACTAAAAAGAGTGAAATAAAAACTTTTTACCAAAAAATTAAACCGACTCCCAAAAACACTGTAAAGTGAAAAATAATTTTTTTTATAAGAAAACAATTAATAAATATTTAAAATAAAGGGGGGTCCCCCATACATGGAACTAGATATGATAATATTTTTTTTCATGAAACCTATGCGTGTGTGGTATCTATAGACAGGTCTTCAAAAATGATATAGGGGTTTCTACAACCACTTTTTCATAAAGTCAATCGTTTAAAAGATATAAGCTTCCAAAGTGGTAAAATGTGTGTCCCCCCTCTAACTTCTATAATAATGGAGTGAAAAATCTAAAAAAAATATATGTCTGTAGATCTTAATGTAAATTTTCAACCAAAATTGGTTTGAACGAAATCAGGTCAGCAGTTTTTGAGATACAGCTTATTTTATAAAACCGCAAATATAACTTTGTAATTCATACAAACACTATGAAAAACAAAGTTATATAGCGTAGTTATAAAAATGTAAATAAGCTAGTTTTAATAAATTTTTAAGGTTTTTTTTTATTCGTCAAATAAATGTACATATCGCACCTTTAAAGTAAAACCGTTACTAAACGAAAATTGAGTTATTTATGCCATCAATCTAAAATATACGTAAACTACAGGTTAAACTTGTAATTATTCCAAAATATCGTCTTTTTCGCCATCTAGCGTCAAATCATATCGTTACCAAACAAAATATAAATCTAAAAAATATTTATTGTAAGTAAATAAAACGATTCTAAAGCACATGTATACAGTAAACAGATATCTATCATATAAACTCATAAGAAATCATAAAGTACTTGTACTTAGACTTACCTAGACTAAATTAAGATACTGAACTGTTTCAAATATTGGCTCTCCTGTAAAATTTGATAATTTCGTATAGTAACGGTTTTACTTTAAAGGTGCGATATTATATTATATTATATTATTATAGTTACTACGGAACCCTTCATGGGCGAGTCTGACTCGCACTTGGCCAATTTTTTTATGTTTACAAAGTATAAGATTAAAATGTGGATTGAACTACCCGCATGGGTGCATTAACTATGAACTTAAATACTCTCACAATCCATAAAATCAACGGTTAATGCACGTGTTCTTACTTCTAAACTTCGTAGGAACGATATAATATTCAAATATTATTAGAGACGGCTGATTTCAAGTTGGGTAAAACTGGCCATCTCGTACCTTATCAAGCATGTGTAATCTCATTAAAATTCTAAGATAATATAAAAGGAAGTGAATTTGAATTTCATATGGGAAGTTGGGAAATGGGTTAGTAGCTTTTAATATGTAAATACTCGTACACGGTTGGAATATAAATAAATAATAAAATAAAATAAAAACTTTTTTTTAAGACATTTGGTCCATACATTTTCAATTTCATTATTATATTTATACTATTAATTTATTATATTATTATTTCAATTTAACTTAAGTATCATCTCTCATCAAATAAATAAACATTAATTTAATTTAAGTATTTGCCTCCCTCTGGGGCGCCGCGTACGCGCACTTGAGTTTGAACCCAGTGTTCCAGAAGGGGGCTGTTCAGCTTGTGGCTGAGCACGTTAAAAGGAATGATGATCACGTCACGTTGACACACTTATTGTTACAACTCAACATCTTTAAGATGATAAGTTTAAGAAACTTGGCGGAATTTACTAACTTAAGTCCTTCAAATAACTTGAATTATCAAACACAACCTAGCTAGATCTAGGATATTCTCTTATATAGTAGGTATATCTATTCCAACATATTTTGAGAAAAGAAAGTTAGCAATCTATACAAAGAACATAATTTATTTATGACTAGCTTCTGCCCGCGACTTCGTTCGCGTGGATGGGGTTTCCCGCTTAAATCCCGATCCCGTAGGAATTTCCGGATAAAAACTATCCTATGTCCGTCCCAGTTTTTTAAACTATTCCCATGCCAAATGTCATCTAAATCGGTTCAGCGGTTTAGGCATGATAAGGTAACACACAGACAGACAGAGTTACTTCCACATTTATAATATTAAGTATGGATGTGTTACTTGCCAAGTAGTCTAAAGTCGCCAAAGTAAGAGCTTTTAATCCGACGACACAATAGCACAGCGGTTGAGCGATCAGCTGCTGCGCTGCATGTCGCAGGTTCTATTCTCGCACCGGAACAAATGTTCTAATGGCCTCGAGATAGTTTTTCCAGGTCTACAGTGTCTGTGGAAGTGAATATGAACGTTTGTACATGCTCCCTCGATACAGGAGAAAAGTTTCTAGTGTTGGACTAAGAAATCTAAAACTTCTTACAGATACAACATAAAAAGAAGTGCTATTAATTCCAACATACACCACGTGATAGTTAGTATGAGACAGTAACTATATTATTACGTAAAGTGTCGTCAACGGTAAAACCCCAGATGCAAAGGCTTACCGTTATAATAGACGTAAGAATAATGAATGATTCAACGAAAAGCACAAAGAAAAGCAAACTAGAGTATTATCAGTCGGAAAACCAACTCAAGCCCAAGATAACGATAAAATAAGAAAACTAAAGGAACATTGTAAACACGGGTCGACCTACATTTCACCCGGTATTCTAAAATGAATGAAAACAGTGTCAAACGCTTATCTCCCGCGCAAATTGTATAAATAAACTGAGGGAGCCAGTTGCTATGCCGGTCACAATGATACCCAGTGACGAAATATTATTTATCTATGAAGACACTACCGTAAAAACGTTTTATATTTTAACAAGCGAGCCGCCAATAGATTTAAATTTGTATTATTATAGTTAACATAAAACAAAATTTAAATAGTAATGCAACAAACAAACACACACTTCTATTCATTTAACTTAACTATCCCGTACATAACAACAATCTAATCTACTTTCTAAGTTAATATTTATTTCAAGTTCTGATTTAGTTAATGTATTTTAAGTAAGGCAGTCTATAACATGAAGACCCCAGATGGCCACCGAAACTACTCAATAATAAGTATTTCGTTGATTGCGATTCGATTACTTGAATATGTATGTTAAGCACTTTATGCTCGTCACAATGCATATGGTGAAGTAGAGCTGATGGTGATTTACCAGGAGAACTCCTCAAAAATTAACGGCTCTGCCCGGGGAAAAGCAATATTTTGTAAAAGTTGATAAGTAGTTGACATTTTGGCTTTTGTAACTAGATAAATTACAAACCGACCCACGAAAAAGCGTAAAAAAAAATTTTTAACAAAAAATAGAACCGACTCCCATTTAAAAACACTACAAAGGCAAAAATAACTTTAAGTAATTTCGGAAGGCGGTGTCTTTAGTTTTGTATATATTTTCGTTTTTGACACCGCCTTCCGAAATTAAAGTTATTTTTGCCTTTGTAGTGTTTTTATATGGTTTTTTTTTTAATATTTATTTCAAGGAATAGTAAGGCTAAGCATTTTTATTTCTATCCACAATTACATTTTCTTCAGGACATCTGGTCCCTAAATTGGTCCTAGATTAAATAAAGGTTGGAAATACTAGTCTATAAATTAGTTTAAGACGTAGTTCGACTGCAGATGATCCAATGTTGTGTTGTTTCAACATTATATTTATGAACAATTATTTAGATCCTATATATCCAAATATACAACATGAATTTGATGTTTCACATAGAATCTCAAAACTTATGCCATACGGTAACCGTGTGCTACCATGTAAAATACACCATCGCAATAAAATATCGCACACCAGCCCTAAAATGATAGATACCATCTTCAATTCTTCATTGTTAGTATTATCACTCGGCTCAATTTTGACATCATTAAAATCATTTGAGTCGGCAGCCGCAATTACATGAGTCAGGGTGTTGGCCCTTATGGCAAAATTGGCAACGCGCGTACGTTGCATGCGACCGCAAAATGTGGGCTCCAATTGCTAACATATCATTATGTAGGGGCTGGGGGTAAAGATTTGAGATAACATTTTTAAATTATATTTGACGGCCCTACACGTAAATGTTAATGGTGACAATTAAAATTTATCATTTAGGTACAGAAAATATCATCGTTCGTTTTTTATATTGCGTTCATCGAGATTAGGGTTGCGTATTGAATTCTTCGGTGTTTTTAATGACAAGCAACAGCCCTACAAGTCGTTGTGTTTTTTTATGATTTCTTTTCCACCTTTTAACTGAATAGGAAGATACTTGATATTTTCTGCTCCAACTATCAAGATGAAAGAAAAATTATTGTCACATAGGTACATCCCTTTTAGATTTTAAATACAAAATAAAACACATAAGTATTATGGTTTTGCATTGCTAACGGTGGTTGCTTCAGCTAATGATGACAAAAACCTGCATATTTAAATAACTGCCGTACATATTTTCAAAAATAGGTCCCGTCAAGCTTACACGGCAAGAAAATCGACTATTAATCACAAAACTAAAGGACAATATATATGGTAATTGTGTCGGTCTTTCTGTATGCCTATGAGGGACACAAAAGATCTCCTCTCATAATAAATTCATTTCGGCTTGTACAGAAAACTACAAAAAGAATTTGGTGAATGCATATTTAAACAAAGATGGTTTTTGTCTGTTCAGCTACGCAAGTTGTTTTTGGTGTGTATTCTTAAGGACGTGTACGGTGGCTACTAGCTACTTTATTTAAAGTTTGTTAACGTCTTCTATGTCATGCATACAAAATATAACAAACAAACCCTGGAAAAGGGCATCTCCTGCTTAAGCGTAATTTCATCTACCAGCCACATATATAGGGTTTGTCACACCCACAGTCTGGCAGAAACATCATACGAGATAGGACATAGACGCTTTGATTGTTGTGCTTCCACTGCGTTACTCGACTGGGGCCCTGGGTTAAATGTATTTCCATAGCAGTTGACAAAAATAACACAATGTAAGGGATTATCAAAGACGTGGAGTATGTACCACTCACGTGGGCAATCCGAAGACCTGGGTAGTCAATTATAGCCATTGATAGTTTAAAGAACCTGTGTAGACAAGCGCGCTGCTTAGTTACGCACGTGACCATTTTACCCAATTGTCCCTCAAGGATGGTAATGTTTTTCGAGAGTATATATACATATTTATTTAAATAGAAGGAAAAGAATGCTGAATAAATTTTACCAATTGCATCACCTTATTAGTATTTTTTGTGGTATTTTGATGTAAGTCTTTTTATTGTTGATAATCTTACTGTTATCAAAAGTGATTACACATTTCAATGGAATAGAAAGACCCGGAAGGCACCAATGTTTGTTAAAAAGTTTGTGTCAATTTAGAAAAGTTATTCCTATTCAAATTCATCCATTTAAGAAATTATATAATAAATTTTACAGAAATTGTAACAACCGAATGTTTAGCGCCCCTGAATAGCTATCTACGTTTTTCTATAGCTACCTATAAACCGTTAATTAAACAGTTAATAACGTATAATGCCATAGTAAAAGAATATTTATTTGTACGTGTGAGAGAAAACTGACATAATAGTCTATTCAGACATGTAAATGGGATTAATAATATCAATTCATAACGTTAATAGGATTTAAATGGAACGAATTGCTGTTTTCTTCACACAATGTACGTCGAAAAACGTAGCGAGGTTTTGATTCATGGACAGATTGTATGATTTAATTGTAGGTATATAGTTATTTATAAATGTATGAATACTTTCACTGTGCGTACGGCTAAGGAGTGGAATTCCCTGCCGGAGTCTGTGTTTCCCGAGAGCTATAACCTGGGGATCTTTAAGTCAAGAGCGAATAGGTTACTTCTTGGTAAGCGCGCTCCACATTCGACCACATCATCACTTACCATCAGGTGAGATGGTCGTCAAACGCAGGCCTATGATTAAAAAAAATGTATGTGTCTCGTAGCGGGTTCAGGAGTTGGAGACAGGTGTTAATATAAAGTTTGAGACAACTTTTAGGAGAAATAAGAAGGCCCAACTTCTGTTTTATCTGAGCTAAGGCCTAAATCCACCAACTCGCGATGGTCCCGCGTTGTCAATCACGGGCGATTGTCTCTGAAAGAGAGTAGGCCTGTCCAGTCCCAGCGGTGGGAATGTTGTAGGCTTATTATTATGTTAAAAGGCCTTGGATTTGGTTAGGTACCACAAGCAGGTCGCACCATGTTACAGGTATATCCCATATGGACATTTTCAGTACCAGTTCGAGTCGACGTCTGTGCCTGGTAGATCACGACGCTGCCCTCATATTACCTGAACTCTAGTATTAATAACAATTTACTAAACAATAGCAAGAATCTAGCGACATCGTAACTGCAAAATCACGGGCCCAGCCAAAACTTGCAACAGTGATTCACAAATGCAGTCTGTACTGAGGCTGGTAATCGCTTCGGTATTACATCGAAGAACCAGCCCAGTAAACTCCCAGACTGCTGGAGGTATACGGATATGAAATATAAAAAAAAACATATACAAATAAATGTACCCTTATAAAACGTCAGAAGCTAATGCTAGGTAGGTCGTTTCCTATGGATAAGAACCGGCAAGAAAGTTAGTAACACTTTTCAAAACTTTATTGATAGATAGAACATACTCTTTATTGTACACTATAATACTGTACACATACACAGAATTAAATAAGGACTTAAAAGATTATAAATGCGAAAGTTTGTGAGGATGTATGTATGTTTGTTGCTCTTTAACGCTAAAACTACTGAACGGATCTCAATGAAATTTGCTAAGTAAATAGTTGATATCCTGGAATAACACATAGGCTGCTTTTTATCGGTAAAAACCTCCCACGCGAATGAAATCGCGCGCGAAAGCTAGTTAGATATAAAAATACTTGCACTGTCTCCTTTTAAGCTTAAACGACACTAAAAAAGATAACTGTAATGTTTACTGAATTAGTAAACATTACAGTGCAATTCCAAAAATATTGGCCGCTATTAAAAAGGCGGTCGCTATGCAAGCAGTATCTGGGATCTTTGCATTCGTTCGCAAAAATAACTTCTTAACTTCGCAAAAAGAACAAACAAGTTATATTCGATTACGACGACAATGGTTGGGGTGCTTTTTTCCAATATTGTACGTCATTTGTCACTGGTCCTCTTTTGAGGGTCGCTACTGGAATAAAGAATGATGGTGTGTAGTATAAGGATTAGAAGACAGCGATTTGGGAGAACTTTGAAGTTAGGAGATAAGGACAGAATTAAGGATTAAAAAAAAATGATCACATTGACATTTCTAGCAGAGACAACGAGATGATATAGCATTCCCTGATACCCACAATATTTGGGATGAAACATACTGTCTATTTATTAACATCAATAAACCCCTTCTTAGTCTTAATTTATTATATATACCAACAATATAATAATATGTAAGTATCCCACGCGTTGTTTTTGTCTGCATTTGTCCACATCTGACAGATCATTTATAAACGCTTATGCGTAAAGTTTTTATTACCTTCTATTACAGTATGCCACTTTGCATTATCCGACAATTCAAAAAGGATGATGTAATTGATTCAATAATAAAGCCTTATTGGTACTAAATTGATGTGTTTATATGACATAGTCGTAGTATACTTGTTTCAAATAAAGTAGGTAACATCTGACTACATGAAAAAATATTTTTGCAAAAAATAGAACCGACTTCCATATAAAAACACTACAAAGGCAAAAATAACTTTAATTTCGGAAGGCGGTGTCAAAAACGAAAATATATACAAAAGTAAAGACACCGCCTTGCGAAATTAAAGTTATTTTTGCCTTTGTAGTGTTTTTATATGGAAGTCGGTTCTATTTTTTGCAAAAATATTTTTTTTCACGCTTTTTAGTGGGTCGGTTTGTAATTTATCTAGTTACAAAAGCCAAAATGTCAACTACTTATCACCTTTTACAAAATATTGCTCTTCCCGGTGCAGAGCCGTTAATTTTTGAGGAGTTCTCCTGGTACATCACCATCAGCTCTACTTCACCGTATGCATTGTGACGAGCATAAAATCCATATTCAAGTAATCTAATCGCAATGAACGAAATACTTATTATTGAGTAGTTTCGGTGGCAATGTGGGGTCTTCATCATCAGTTCCACTTCCTCAAATGGTGCTTTTCGAGAGCAACTGCACAAGGTACTATAAGAAATACCCAAAACGCTATAGTTGTGCCTATAATATTTGAAGAGTTCCCTCGATTTCTCTATGATCCCATCATCAGATCCAAACATGACGACAATGGGACCAACTAGAAAGTATACCCTTTCAAACAAAAAAAGAAATTTCCAAATCGGTCCAGCCATCTCTGAGTTACGAGGTAACATACATAAAAAAAAAAAAAAAGTTCAAGACGAATTGTAAACCTCCTTTTTTTCAAGTCGGTTAAAAAGCGATTTGTTTTTGACTGGTTTGACGTTATTGTACGGTCGAGTCAGTAAGACGACATATACCTACAAACATTCTTTTTTGCAACTGCCAGAGATACCGTCACACAGCCACCGCCCGCTATCGCTTATGAATCACACCGCACTAAACTAGAGCACCCGCCGACAAACCGTCCGCCGATAAGTAGTGGATTTAGCAACCATTATACCATTTTCCCGACGTTTACAATGATTAATGCGGCTACACCACTCTACACGACAATCTGCCGCAATTTGTACCGAGTCCGCCACGCGTGAAAACCAAACAAAACAGGCTGTGAGAACCACCGCCAACCATTGTCATACCCGATATTACGATTGTAAGCTTTTTAATGACAATCATGAATAATTGCCGGTTCCGTATGAGCATTTGTTACAATAATTTCTGTATCGTTATTATAATATAATGTGTATTTACAACGTCTTCACAATCTTCATATACACACAACGGGTGGTAATTACGTGTTATAAAAGATTATTATCATTATTTATGTTAAACAAGTTGAGCTGTTGATATGAAAGCTAAATGTGTGCTTTTTATTACGTTAATTTGTCTTATTTAAAACGTTTAAATGTATTTTATCATTTTAAAAGTTTAGTATTTTAAGTGCAAACCGTTTACCACAAGGCCAACTGAAGGAACGGGGTCGGTTTTTAGTAATGACTAGCGGAAGCGCTCAACCCAGAGCGGAAGGAGTCATTAGATGATTTTCCCACCGGAAAAAACGTGCAAACCGTTTAGGAGAAAATAAACAACGCAACAAATTAACATTGAATCTAAGTTCAAAAATAGGTGCAATACAAGAAAACAAGTATTTTCTAAACGTGGTATATTACGGAAAAAAATGTACTCATCATATTCATAATTTATATAAAAACGTTACTTAAATAAAACTTTTTTTAAATATAAATTATAAGTATATAGATTATGAAAGTGACAAGCAGTCGGGACCCAATTGAGCATAATACCTATATATTTTTTAAATGGGATGGGTCCGGCCTGTTTGTCACATTTTTGTTTAGCAGTCGTGCTAGATTTTTTAAATAACTTTTTTTATATAAATTAATCTAAGACAGTAGTGAAACAAGTGCAGCTTGAAATATTATAAACACAACCGATACTAGCGTGTGACTGTATCGAGAGGAATGTGTAACTCGACTACTTACTCAACTTGAATGTGCTACTTTATAAGGAAGTAGACAATTTTCCTGTGACTGCGTTCGTCACTGCGGTTTTGGTTTTTATTTAGCCTATTGTCTTTATTAAGAACCTCTGTGGTCAATTAATTGAAACAAAGGTTATATTATTGGTGATCGATTTAATAACAAAAAATATAGGTACAATCAATCAATTTATTTATTTAAGTATAAAGACTCGTTTAGTTAGTATTAAACTTCTTAATCCTATGTACTTGACCTACAAAGTTGGTTCATGGATAGAAGTTACAAGCTCAACACAGGTGAAGCGTTTGCAGCAGCGATTCACTAGCACGCAGTTGAGCCTGCTCGTCACACGACGTACAAACATGTTGGGACTGACGATCACCCGTTACAAATGTAGCTGAGGTAGAAAAAGAGAGATACGAGTAAAATATACGCTTGAAACATTCAACACTTATACCAAAAAGTGTTGGAACTTTCAATTTTATGTCTTGTATCTACTATTATCCGAATATATTTAAATGTCTTTTATTTTACTTTATAGGCTCGCGTTTGACCACCACCTCACCTGATGGTAAGCGATGATGGGACGAAGCTGAAGCAGGCTTTTTCAAGATTTACTTGGTTGGTATATGTTGCGGTCTACACAACAATAAAAACTTACATTCGCTGTGCGGACTTAGCTTAAACTAACTAGGATTACTGACAAACATACAAAGGGTGAATGGATTGATATGAAAAATTATTTTGTTAAATTAATAAAGAAACTGGGATAACGGCTGTTAGAAGTGATGAATTTTTCAGGACCAGGCTGAACGTTATTAACCCCACAGACCCAAGCGTTGCTTACAGTTACCGAGATGGGTCTAAGGATGGTGGTCACATATCGACGGTTAAAAGGAAATAGGGTATAAGCGACAAAAAAAAGAAATGTTTAGGAGAGCCATTCAAAGCTTAGAATTTTAGAAAAACTGATGTATTTTTTTATTAAAACATCAGACAGTTGAATAAGTGTTATAGTAAAAGAAGGATAAGGTACTTTTCACAGTGGTTTTATAAAAGATAATAGAACACAAGAAACAGTCGGCTTTCAAAACAATACCAGTCCAAAATGTCGCTTATACCCTACTTAGTTCCTTTTAACCGCCGATATCTTAACATATTCCTCCGTGCCTCATCACGGGAAACCGTCAGGGCCGGCTGTCATTTAGACATCTTTGGCAGTCATTACTGGCCAAGGGGTATCGTGTTACTAACTACAAGGTGTGATAGTCAGATAGATAGTCGCTCCATGTCAAACACTAATATTCATCCTAATATTAATCCATCCTAAGGTTGTCTGTACAAGATCGCTTTTAGCGATAAGACCGCCCATTGTAACACCTTTGTAGTTTTTAAGTTCTCATTTAATTCTGTTACGGTGTACAATAAAGAGTATATCTATCTAATATTCAGCTGCAACATACATAGTTAAAAAAGGCTAAACAGATGACTGATTTAAGTATTTATTTTATTATTTATGTACACACAGTAAAATACATTAAGGATAAGCATAATTATAATATTTGAGTACAAAGGTACTGCTTATTTCTTAACAAATTTCTTCCAGCAGACCTGCGAGATTTGATGTAAGCGTATAGCCAACTATTCCTCATTATTACTAATAGCTACACTTGTGTTCATAATTCGTCACTTTTATCGCCTTTTTTTTTTCTGGGTGGGAAAATCATCGAATGATTTCTCTCGCTCTGGGCAAAACGGAAGGGAGAGTCAGAGTTCTGCTGACTAAAAACCCACCCTGTTCCTTCAGCTGCCCTTAAGTTCCGGGGCCGCGGTATCTCATTAGAACATTACCGCAACCCCAGCAGGTTTATCAATGCCCTGGAACTCTGTTATTGGCTTAAGAGATAAGCAACAATATCTAATGGGGTAGGTCTTGTGATCGGAAGGTCGCGGGTTCGTGCTCCACCCCTTACACAATTGCCAATTGCCATAAACCTACTCTAGACTTAAGCATATTTAACTTAGTTGAAGGAGTTAACAAGAGCAATCTTGTTAAGTAATGTGAATTCTACCCACATTAACAAAAATAATTGTCATCACCTCACATCACCAACTGCATAAATTACGACTCAAAATGCTATAACTTTACAAAAACCTACATCAAACTATTAATTGATAGTGAAGTGAACATCTACAACTCATGTTAATAACTAATAAGCTATTGAGTTTCCAAATAAATCAAAATTTCGTAACCGAGCTCTAATAAAATCTTAACAATACATCAGCAACACTTAAAAACCCTTGGCAAGTTTAAATCAAATATTGATGACCCCTACACAATATGGCGAACACGAAGGGAAAGCCAAGCCTACATTTTTCATGAGCTCCCGTGGTGGTTTAAAATCAAAAGTTTACTTATTCATCAGGATTACATCCGTGTCCCAATTGGATGAATGGGATCAGTGCCGTGTTTGTGGAAAACAAACGACGATTTGTATTGTTTGAAACGATCGCCTGCCAATTTGGGGTGAGTTGAGGAAAATGTGGTCGGTATTGATGTTTTGTTGGAGGATATGTCACTTGATATTGTGGGTTGAAGTTCTTTTACTTTGAGTGAAGGACATGTGTATACTATTCAAACAAGAGGGGTGGAGTATGCCGGCAATTTACTGCGTATTCCAAACAACATACCGTACTCAATAATCGAAGGCGACCCTTTGATTATTGAGTACAGTATGTTGCATCTTAGTCGCAATTTGCCAGCTAAGGAGTAGAATAAGCTGCGCATCTTCTAGTCAAGCATAGTCCACCGTCGATCAAATCATCACTTTCCGCCAGGTGAAGTCTTTCTCAAATTAGAGCCAAATTATCAAGAATCAGTTCTAATTGCCCTACATTTTGAGTAATAAACATGATATTGGGGCACTCGGATGTTTAAAACTAGATCTGTTAATTAATCTTCGTGTCATGTAATGAACGATTTATCATTGAAAACCAAAACGACCAACACTAAACAAAGACAAATTAGACTAAAACAATGCCAAACTGTTTGGGTATAAACAAAGAATTAATCACTACATGGTAATTTCATCACTAACGTCAAATAGTTAAACTAAACACGTGGTTCCGGCGATTAATTCTGGGCATGTGCATGCGCATGACCTAAGAAACAATGATACCCAGAAGCCGTTGCTAGAATAACAGCTGGTCTGCCAAGTATCCCACTTCTGCTGCAAGGTAGCATATCGCTACTTTCACTGCAGAGGACACACGCTTACTTTTACATATTCATCCTCATGGGACGGCCCTTTGCCAAGATCCGCTTGGTTAAGATACTGGTCATGTATTCTGTGGTAACCGTATACGCAGATGCGTTAGCTAGGGTTTCGTAAGATCTCCATGTAACAACAGGATGGACTTTCTATTATGTATACCAATAAAGCAATCTTTAAGAGACCAAATTATAACATTCTTGGCGAATTCTTAAAATCTTGCCTGATGATACCTACCCTATTCAATCGTTACGGCGTGATCAGGAAATAAACAAACAGATAGGCAAAGTTAATTCGCAAATTTACAAACATTTTAGGAGAAGAACAACACAAGAAACACTAGCCTTTACCAAACACCATTGTTATTTTTGTTGCAGTTTCTGTCGGTTCACGCAGCTTCTGATCAGTTGATCACACATAACGTCATATTTACTCGCGCTGTTGCGAATTCTTCTAAAGATTACTGACCGTTCCCGTTGATACCGATACCTACGTGCCACAATTTGACAATAGAACAACGTGCAGTCGCCCTATCCTTACCACTCCCTTGTGGCCCGGGGGCTAATTGATAACCAACATTTTAACGGCAAAATCTAACAAAAACATGATATTGTATAGATATAACCAAAACCCAACAATATTACTACAGGGCAACTCCGAAACCCAATTGCCTATTTCAAGTTATTTCACCATATCGTATCCAAAGTTACAACTACACGAATGAACATCCCAGGACTACATTAAAAGGGTTGAGTTTGCAAATTTTGCCGGAGGTAAGCCATTTTCTACGTGTTTATCCACATTTAACCCGTTGGAGAATCAACAGGGTCTCGTTTGTCCGTTAAGGGTATCAGTTATAGTATTATGGGGATCAGATACATGGTCAGCGATCAGCGAATCATTTCGAGGGTGCCAGTTTTGGTGATCAACAGTGTGACTAAATTAAACGGTTACTTGGGTCATCATGGCACTGCTGATGTTCTAAAAGGTGATAGCTAGTGTAATGCAACATATTACAGAAGCATATCTATTGATAGTTTCGCCAAAAACCAGTTGTTCATAATTTGCACCGCAGCGATCGAAAAATCAAGATTTCCTGAGAATTCGGCGTGGAGAGCTAAACTATTGCATATTGAATTATTTTCTACATGTACATAATAATATATTGCTGGCCGGGAGGGCGGTGGTGCATACTGCATGCAAGCATGAACAACTGGTTTTGGCAGAATTAAGACCAGATATTTTTCTGTATTAAGTAATTTCTTATTGATTTCCGCAAAGCAACGCCCGATTAAATTCTGTTTTATAATGTAAAAGATCAAAGAATCATTTAAAGAAGTGCCTCATAAATTTGGAAAAGAAAGCTGTTTAATTACGTAAAGATGGATGAACTTAAACATTTCTGTATCTACCCACGACATCCTGGGTGCGTAAAAATCCAATCCAAATACACCTTGAAGCGCAATAATGATGAGTAAACAAACGGCAAATGGTTGTAAATCAAACAGTTCAACACATTTCATGAATGATTTGTACTTGCCACACAAAACTTGGGTTATTACTATAATAATATATATACGTTTATAATATATATACGTTTATTTGGACTCAAAAAGCATACACGGACAAACATTTACACACAATTACAATTAGGTGTACACACAATAAAAACCTTAACATAAAACTAATTAATGACATTCATTGAAATGTTTGAGTGAACTCTGGTACCCAAGAAAAGATTTAACTTGTGTTATGGGTACCAGCATTCTCTAATTAATTAAATTCAAACATTTTTGACATTAAATATATTGGTTTAAGTTACTAAATTATATTTAAATAATCTACTTAATCATTTTAAATTTTGAAGTGGACGGCTGAGACTGTATGTGAGTGTGTATGCGTGTGCGTTGTAAGGTAGTGTGCGTGTGTGTGGTTGCGTGCTTGTGTGTGCATGCATGCGAGAGTGAGTTCGTCAGTGTTTTAGGCATGTACATGTGTGAGTGTGTAATATGTGTCCGTGAGAGTGAAATAACGTGTAAAGAGGAATGTGTATGATAAAAGTTATATTTTTAGTAGATTTTCGGTGTCCTCGTAATTCTGTGATTGAAGCCATCCAAGAACTTTTCTTTTACATTCACGTAAAGTGGTAGAGTAAATGGGACAGATTTTATTAATTTTATTATATATATGACTCCCAATCCCGTAGAAATGTCGCTTAGCGAGTGCCGTTCTACAGCGTTGGGTAGGGCATACCCTATAACGTTGACGTTTGTCTTGAAAGCTTGGATCATACTGTAGGGACGAATGCTTACGCAACACAGTGTGGAGTATATAAAGCTGCCTTACTGACAAAACTTGACATTCCTTGTACAAACTTGACGTAGGATGTCTGAAGGGTTTGAAGGACATAACCTTCAAGACCGCCCTTTGCGCTCGTTCAACTTGAAGAAAGTGAACTTTAGCAGCAGCACCCCATACAGTAACACAGTACATAAGTATTGTCTGACACAGAGCATAATAGACTATTTTTAAGACGTTGCTATCAGCTGAATATCTCAGTTTTTTAAATATATATATGAGTTTTCTGACGCGAACAGTAAGAGCATCTATATGGGATTTCCAGTTCAATAAGCTATCAAACTGGACTCCCAGATATTTAACCGTAGCAGATCTTGCTAATAGCGGGCAGGAGCACAGTGAGTCAAATGAAGTTGGAGAGCAAGAGTGTGCTTTTAATATAATGGAGTCAGGAGCGGGTAAAGTGGCAGCTTGCAAAGCAAAAGGTAGGAAAACTGTTTTTGACAGGTTAATGGTAAGAAGGTTGTCATAAAGCCAGTTCATTACGGATGCAAGGGCATTTTCAGCATGCATTGTTGTTTCGGACCAGCTGTCACCATGTATTAGCAGTGCGGTGTCATCAGCATAAGCGAAAATTGAACAATTTTTTAAGGACATCATGCATAGCTGGTTTATATACACTAAGAAAAGCGTTGGACCCAAAATTGAGCCCTGAGGAACACCAAAACTTATATTATTACTGTCGCTGACCACTCCCTCTATCTTGACACACTGCGTTCGGTCTGTCAAATAGTCTAGAAAAATTTTCAGGGTATCACCACGAACACCACTTGCTTCCAACTTTAAAATTAGGTGCGGGACGGACACAGTGTCAAAGGCTTTTGAGAGGTCTAGAAAAATACCTAAGCACTTTTTTTTGCTGTCTAGCTTAGCTACCGTATTATCAATAAACGAGCTAACAGCGTCTTCAGTAGATTTGTATTTCCTGAATCCGTACTGGTTGTTAGCTAAAAGATGGTATGATTCCAGAAAGATAGTTAGTCTATTATTCAATACTTTTTCTAGAATTTTCGATAAAGCAGGTAAAACAGATATAGGTCTATAATTATTAACACTGTGTCTGTCCCCACTCTTGAAAATTGGATGCACAAGTGCTTTTTTAAAAGCTTTGGGAAAACGTCCAGATTTGATGGCGCAGTTGATTACGTGAGTAATGACTGGAATTAGCTTCCGCGAGCATGATTTTATAAGGTGCGCTGGTATTCCGTCCCAACCCGTTGCAGCATCTGAACGCAGACCGTTTATAGTTCTTTCGACCTCAGCATCATCAGTTTGTAAAAGAACGAACTATACTATTCTAACAAACATAAAAACAAGGAAATATGACTCATCACCCGCTAGAAATAAGATTGAAGGCGGCTGTACCGTTATGTTTGCTTTATACTGAACAGTTGCATGTCAAGGCCTGAATGATCGTAGATTTCAAGTTAAGAGCTGGAAGCGACGGATTTAAATATTGTTTCTAGACGAAGAAATACATCTCTTTTGTTTACGATGTTTTTATAAATTATACACTAACTAACCGTAAAGTTCGCAACTCTGTATTGATTTAACAAACGAACCAATATGAGGATTTCGTAAGCAACTCACTTTTATCTGGGTAACGTCTTTTGATAATATTCCCACACTGCTGACAAAATGCTTGTCTACAGAACATAATATATTCCTCTAGTTTTGTTTCGCCAGTGTAATTTATTTGAATAACAGTTCGGAAAAGCTTTGCGAAAAAGAAATTGTAGAGGAAACTAGGTCAATAGTTCTAATCTGAAACGATTATTTGAAATAGTTGTGAATCGTTTCAAAATATTTACATTTCTGTTGCTATCTGGGGTTTTTATACTGGTATTTTCCCGGGCTTTTAGTGTCACCACACATTAGCTATAAAGGGCCTGTCACGTGCTGATAACCCACCTGACAACTATTTTCCCGCGGATTGCGGTCTGACCAGTACGTAATAGGTACCTTTATGTATCGCCACCTACAGTTAAGTAGCTATTTAAAATCTTTACGACATGGGTAATAAATAAGTAACATTATAAACATTAATTGAAACAAACTGGCTTTAACTCTGTACCGCTGCTAAAACACGAACGACTCACGAACGAAAACGAAATACATATTTATTTTACGCTTCAATAGCCTAATGGATAAGGTGTCGGACTTGTGATAGAGAGGTCGCGGGTTCGAACCCCACCCATTACACTATTGACGTGAACCCACTCCAGACACAAGCATATTTAGCTTAGTTGGAGGGTTTTTTTAAAGATGGGCAATCATCCAATGACTGTCTCCCGATATGGGCGAAGCGGGAGGGTGTGTCAGACTTTTACTGACTAAAACCCATACGTGTTCCATCATAGGCCCTTCGTGTACCGAGGCCGCGGTAACTCTCGAACTATTCCGCAACCCCGGCAGGCAACGGCCCCCTTTTGGGCCCCGACAATTTTGCTGACACTCTTTGAAGCGCGCGTGGAACACGACGCGCCCTCTACACGGGCCTGGTTTCAGTCGGGTGGAGAGCTACCCATTGCTCGCAGCTCGCAAGCCCACGCCTACGGTGGCTGGGAGTCGCCCTGCGATTCCCGACGCCCGGGGTGTCTCCTGCGGCGGCTGGGGCGCAAGGGCTGAGAGGGCCTTGAGACCCGCCTCTCCCTCACGCGTACCGCTACCTCCTTCGCTTGCATAACCGCTTCGCAGAAAGAAGTGACTGCTTCCCATGCCTCCTCGCTCCGGACCATGGATTGAACCAAGGCCGGGAGCGAGAGGTCGCCGCCTATCGTCCCTACAATAAAACGGCGGAGCTCTGCCCAAGCGGGGCAAACCTCAACTGTGTGTTCCACCGTGTCCTCAGGGCGATCCACGCAGTGCTTTGCTAGTAATGTGAACTCTACCCACACTGCAAGTAATTAAAAAAAAATACGACTGCAAAATACTACCTCGTTGTAAGAAACACGTGAGTCTGTACCTTGTGCCTGGTCTAAGAATAGTTTACATCTATGTAAATCATAGGATACCGTCGTAACTGATGTGAACGGTGATAGTACTACTTGCACGTATATATTTTTAGCTGCTTTGAACCTCGCGCCCCGTAATACACTGGATATAAAGTCAGTGATAGTAAAATATACGCTCAAAACATAAATAAACCAACCTTCTTACTCTTCATGAAAGTCGATACAAACGTTATCGAACCTCTGTTGTGTTTCACGCAGACATCGACTAATGACTGGTCTAATAATTCTGTTAATGCAGCCAATATACGTAAACGATTTGACACATAAATAAACACATTGCACTTCATGACCTAATTTTCGTTAACATAATATTATAACATAGAATGCAGGCGGTATATCTTTATCTAGAAACTGGATTTTCCCGTGCATAAGAGAATAAGGTAAAATATTATAATTGGTCATATTAATAGGTTTCCCGTGAACAGTGAATGCACTCTGAACGAGGGCTGTGCAATGACTCAATAATGCACTCTACTTATAGATACTTTACCCTATAACGTAAAAGTTGAATTATTTAGCTATTTACTGATTAAAAATCTATCAAATACACACTTTAAAAGCCTCTTAACATACATTGCTCTCAACAAACTGAATAATATCTCTATCGTATGTGACACTAGTCTTGGCAATGGGTATCGTGTTATCCTTCGACCAATAATTATAGTACTAGATGTGCTTGGACCATACTAATTTGAAATAGGGCCACAAAACTATACGTGGCCCTATTTTTCGGGCCGTTTTTGAAGCGCTTATCGGGCACCTAGTACAGACGCCAGCACATGAAGCTACCCGAAACTGACAAATTTTCCTAATCAACCTTGAACCTAATTTCTTTAACAATAAAGTTGAAAATCTATTAAAGTAATTTGACAGATTGTTGTAGCTTGATGTGCTGGCGTCTGTACAATTGATCGAAGCCTGATAGGCGTTCTAAGTAAAACACTAGTACTCAACTGCATTCGGTTAGACTGAAAGCTGACACTGACAGATGGAAAAAGGCTAAGCAAATGGTGACGAGTATGCCGCACGTCAGGATAACTGGTTTCAAATACTATATGCGTACTATCGTACCATTATTGGCCTAGTGGTCAGTGGCCTTGACTGCTATGCACAAGGTCGTGGGTTCGATTCCCACTCAGGACAGTGTTTGTGTGATGAGCACGATCATTTGTTCTTTGTCTGGGTGTAATTTATCTATACTAATATTATAAAGCGGAAAAGTTAGTTTGTTTGTTTGTTTGCTTGAACGCGCTAATCTTCGAAAGTACTGGGTGGATTTGGATGCAATTTGGTATGGAAGTAGCTTGAAGCTTGAGGAAGGTTATAGGCTACTTTTTACGCGACTGCAAAAAGGGAGAGTTATGTTTTTACCACGATAGAATCCACGGGAGCGAAGCCCCGCGTGAGTACTAGTCTATAATATGTATGTACTAGTACTCTCGCGGGGCTTCGCTCCCGTGGATTCTATCACGGTAAAAACATAACTCTCCTTTTTTGCAGTCGGGTAAAAAGTAGCCTATAACCTTCCTCAAGCTTCAAGCTACTTCCATTCCAAATTTCATCCAAATCCACCCAGTACTTTCGAAGATTAGCGCGTTCAAGCAAACAAACAAACAAACTAACAAACTTTTCCGCTTTATAATATTAGTATAGATTTAGAAATATATATGTATGTTTATCAGTTGTCTAGTACTCATAGCACAAGCTCTGCATAGTTTGGGACTAGATGGCGTTGTGTGAAAGTTGTGGAATATTATTATTTTATTATTATTATTTCAAATTAGCAGAAGCAAAGTTAACCAATATACTATGTAGATCGTGTCCTTACTTATGAAATCCAGAAATACCTTTTCAAGCCTTCGCAACAGAAATTGCCCAGTTGTACTCACCCTGAAACAAAAAGAAAAAACATCATAAAACACTAATTACTTGTGAAGAAATATTAATAACCAGAAGTATAAGAAAGGACAGAGAGGACGAAAGGGGACAAAGTTTACGTCCACTCAAGTATCCCAAAGTGCCCCAAAAGTCTAGACCGGACGCTTGTTGGACAATTAATTGTCCCATTCCCGTATAGGGGTAGACAGGGGACGTCTGATGTCCCAGTCCCCTAACGTTGCCGAGTATGTATGTGGCGTCGTTGGAGACTCATAACTGCATTATGGGCAATGCTAACCATTTGGGGTAGGGTCATTTACTTATTTTAAGTATGTGCGAAATGGAGTTTTATTGTGGAATTTCCGTATATGGTCCATTTGAGTAAGACATTCAGAGGCTTGCTGCGAACTAGTTATTATAGTAACAACATTAATAGACAAAATTATTGTTATAATAAAATAATACGGCTGCTTTACTACCTGTAAGTAACTCGCATTCAAGTTTGTATTCATTGCGAGGTACGATGTAGCGATTAATCACATTATACTTTCGTAGCCGGTAAATGCTAACAGCGTTTTAATTATTGCACACACTACCCAGGATAAATTTATTAGTAAATTATATTTATTTTACATTTTGTTTATTAAATAACGGCTTTTCAAATATTTTCTTTTGTAAATTTAAACTATTTTTTATACGAATGTCCTCAATCACGCCTGAATGCAGGCGATAGATGAGGTCTACGAAGAAAAGAACAAGCCCGGAATACGCCTGAAGGATTAATCTTCAACCATGCATAAAAACCTTTTAACAATACAATACAAACTTCAAGGAACGATTTCTCGTTCCCAGAAAATACGGCATTAGGAAACTTTCAAGGACAAGTTACGACAAGTTCCAAAGAACAGATAAAGTATAACAGGATAGGTATTATAAAGCTTTAACTTCTGAGTTCCAGATAATATTAAGTTAAGCCAGAACGGATGTTATGTGAATCAGGATGTTTAAAGTTGTTACAGCGTTTATGTCGAAGAAAAACTGCGGATGATATGATCGGTTTCGGTTTTATTATTAAGATTGATAGATATAAAGATAGAATATACTTTATTGTACACCAATAAGCGAATCACATTTAAATAACAATATTGTAAAAAAAAATTATAAATTGCTTATTTCTTTTTATTGACAGGAGTAATCAAATTGTTAAACACACGCACTGCCTTGTTACTAGAAAACGAACGAGAAAGAGGGTAGAAAGATTTGTCTGCTCATAAACTTCCACCCGCAATTACTCCAGTTCATCCGTGACCATGGCGCTTGCAACACTGCCGAAATATCGGAAACTCAAAACAAAAATACACATGGTAAATATCTCGTTTAAGTTCTAATGATACTGTTAGTGACCATGTTAGCTTAAAAACTTATGCCTCATTACTGCAGCCCCTATACGTTATCTGCTTAGCCTTTCCTCAACTATGTAGGGCCGGCTTCCAGTCTAACCGGACACAGCTGAGTATTAGTGTTTTACATGGAGCGACTGCCCATCTGACCTCCACAACCCAGTAACTGGGTAACGCGAAACGCCTTGGCCAGACCAGTGTCAGATTTACTAATTTCTGACTCCCCGTAACCAGGGCCGGATTAACCATTAGGCGGAGTAGGCAACTGCCTAGGGGCCCCGCGTCAATTAGGGGCCCAGGCCCAGTGCACGCACCAAGAAAACATGTTTCTTCGAACGAGAATTTGATGTGCGTGTGAACTTAGGGACCTCACTGTTATCCCACAAAATACAAATCGTTAGATTTAGTACTAGAATTAAAACAATTTTAGAACAAATCTGGGAATAAGTAAACAAATATATAAAAAACCACAGCCCTTAAGTGCTTTTCCTCAGTTCACACACGATTTGGTCAGTTAAAGTAAGAAAAGGGGCCCCGAGAATGCCATTGCCTTAGGCCTCTAACAAGGTTAATCCGGCTCTGCCCGTAACGACTGTCAAATGTCTAAATGTCCAAATGACAGCCGAGACCAACAGCTTAACGTGCTTTCCGAGGCACAGGGGTATCACACCGCCAACTTCCAAACTCCGAGCTACGACTGAGAAATTTCTAACATAAAACCCCAATGGGAGTTTTTGACCTCGTGCTCAGCAGTCGCGCTTGCAACCACTCGACCAACGAAGCAGTACTGCAGCCGCTTAATAACTTTTTAGTTTATTACTGGTTAATAAACACCTCTATGTAATAGGAGTCACAGACAGCCCACTGTGCAGAGTCAAAACGTTTTGTGCGTGTCGGTGGGATGTCCACCATGTAATGATCGCGCATCGCCGTTTGTCTTGTAGTCCGATGATGGAACGGGCTTGGCGGAATAAGATTGTGTAATTCCATCGCACACTCCACGAAATGTAACCGATAGAAAACCGATAGACTTGCAACTCGTCGTCGATGTTCAAGGCTCTGCAGCTTTGACTCGACCAGTGCATCGTTTCCAATGAGTCTCTTGTTACCTGCTATTAAGATGCCCTGTGATCGCTTACTACAAGGCTATTATACTTCGGATAACCAACTCTCCGTCAAATGGTAAGTAAAACCAGGACGTTGCTTGTCTTTCTAGAGGAAATGGGATGATAGAATGAGATCCATCGAATGATTAAGTTATTGCACCCGTACGCAAAATACGCGCTTGGTCGTGGAGTTCCGGACACTTGCCCGACAAACAAACCGCATTATGAATATGTTTGACAATCTTCCATCATAAAATTACCTAATGATGAATCAATCTAAATATCTTTATCTATACACTAGCAGTTGCTCGCGACTTCATTCGCGTTGGAAGTTTTTCCCGTGTAAATCCCGATTCCGTGGGAATTTCGCAAAATCTCGTCTAAGCGAGCATCTACGTACTAAAAGGAAACCCCATGCAAAATTTAAGAGTTCAGAGATTTCAGGAATAATCAGTGAGTGGTATTTCGCTTTTAAATATAATAAAATAGTAAAACAGTGTGTCTGTACATTTAATCTTTTTACAAAAATAATAATAGGGGGGGGTTACGAAAAAGTAATAGAGGGAAGAATTTTAAAAAAGGTCTGTCTGTTTGTACACGCTAATCTTTGGACCTACTGGATAGATACAATTTTGGTAAGTAGATAGTTGACATCCTGGAATAACACATAACGCTTTTTATCCCGGAATTCCCACGGGATCGGGATTTACGCGGGAAATCCTCCCACACGCACGAAGTTGCGAGCAGCAGCTAAGCAGTATGTAATAAAAGCATACTTTTGTGTACACACAAACAGTCGATTTAATTCAGAAAATCATAACTAACCACACCCACATAGAAACATTAAAATGGTACCATCACGCTTACAAACGTTATCAATATGCAAATCTACTGCCAACGACATGACTATGCGTTTCAACAGAACCGTGCGTCAGAAACCACATCAGCACAGCAAACATATGAGCAATTATAATTAGTCTTATTAGCACACCAGTGTGTATTTTTTAACAAATGTCCTTCGACCGCATTTTTTACTCAATGCGGGCCTCAATCCTCATTAGGATTCATTAGGTTCCATTGAACCAGACATAAAACTGAAATCATTGACATAACTATAAAATCTGGTGTTCCACTTGACTGCAATTTGTATGATGTAATCGTAGTAAAACTGGCACGTTTAAAGATGTAGGTTACGAGTATAGTAAAAATGTTTAGGAATAAAAGGGGACATGATAATTTAAAACAGGCGTATGCCATCACGATTTAACGCAGGGGAACAACTAGACTTCGTATTCGAGTAGGCTAGTATTTTTTTCATTATAGAAATTATTGAATGACATATTATCATGAAACGATTGATATCCGATCTTCGAAATCAAGATCTAGTTGCAAAATACCATAATCTTGTGGTGACACTTCCAAATGTTACAATCGACACTAGAGTCCATATTGTTGTAGATATTCGGGATTACGGGAACATTCTTACGAGAACGTTTCCTTCAGTTGACCGCGGGGCCGCGGGTCAGGGTGAGTTTTTAGGCGGTAGAAGTCTGACAATCCTTTCAGCTGCACCCAGAGTGACAGGAGTTATTTTTAATGATTATTTAATATAATTATAGGTATATTAGATGCATTTGTGCACGCAATAATAAATCGTAAACTAAAGTACTCAATAATAACAGATCAATTAAAACTTGAAACACAAATTGTAAGTAAATACCAGGTCCATCAAACAAGAGTGCACGACAACTGCTCATAATACTTCATGAATTTTTCATGACATTTGTAATAATATGACGACCCTGCGTAATTTGGTATTGGAGTAGATGAGTAAGCGGAATCGGTTATTTATAAGCGAATTTCGTCACAACCAGCAAAAACCAAATATACTGACATCAATGCCAACGTAAGTTAGGAAGTTGAACGTTCAGGCATAAGTGATGCACTAGTTCAGCAAAATGTTACATAGAATATTATGTGAGATATGTAAATCAACCGTATTCATAACGATGCGGCCAATAGTTTATTAGATAAACTCTTAATAAGTGTAGATATTGAGGATATCCAGAGCCTTGAACATCGACGACGAGTTGCAAGTCTATCGGTTTTCTATCGGTTACATTTCGATGAGTGTGCGATGGAATTACACAGTCTAATTCCGCCAAGCCCGTTCCATCATCGGACTACGAGACAAACTTTATGTGGCCTTATGTGATGAACACTATTGACGGGACCCGAAAGAGCCAATACCGCGGTCCCAAGACTTGAGGGCAACTGGAGGAACAGGGTGGATTTTTAGTCAGTAGAAATTTGAAACTCCCTTCCGTTTTACCCAGAGCGAGAGTAGTCATTTGATGACTTTCCCTAGGAAAAAGAAAGTAGTAAGCCTGGATTTACATTTATATTAATTGATTTAGCCACCCAAGGTGAAGGAGTCTGCTACCAAAGTTCAGTTCAAAGGCGAGCCGATACCAGTTGGAAGTGCGCGTAAATTTAGTTGTACCCTGGGCTCCCAACTCTTGGTCTGGCATAATAATCCATTATTCCCGGACGAAGTAACCTTTCGCAATTACTCCACATTAAAAATAAAATGAAATAGAAAAGCAAAGTAGATTGAACCTGGAATCAAGCATATTAGATGGACGAAGATACAAACAGGCTATATTAAGTACAACAACAGACGCAAGATAAGACGAATTTAACAAATATCCCAAAAACAAACTCAATCCAAACAGACATACCAACGTAGAAATATTTTCTAAGCTCATTTTAGTGTAAGTCTACGACCATTAACTAAAGGGTATTATCGATGACATAAAGCAATTTGTAGTAGAGTTATCAGTAGGAGGTATCTCGGTATCGACTGCTAATGACAGTGGGCAATCGAAGATACGATACAGATTATATTGGAAATTTCTATCGGTTTAAAACATATTATTTTGGGAAGAGATCTTCGATCAACATCGAAGGAAGATATACGTAGTTTTTGGGATTCAACGGGATATCTAGATGATGAGGCTTTGGGTATATTTAAGTTCCAGGGATGTGCCGTCCCGCCGGGGTTGCGGGAATGTTCTAACGCAATACCGCGGCCCCGGAACTTAAGGGCAGCTGAAGGAACAGGGTGGGTCTTTAGTCAGTAGAAGTCTAATACTCCCTTCCGCTCCATCCAGAGCGGGTATTTTTGTAACGGGGTCTTTATGCTCATGGTGATCACCGGGCTAGTTTTAGTGATCCAAGAATCCCACACTCCCTTCTCCCCTAAAGTCCAGGCGCGTTTTGAAGGTTTCGGCCCAATAAGAAAAAAGGTATATTTAGGCGAATTCATTGTGTTTCTAAAGAAACGATCATTCTGTCTTATACCCGATTTAACTTCCATTCCCTAGTTTCTATATTCTACTGTAACTGTTGTAGCGTAAAACCGCTACGGTTAAAACTTCCTCCAATTCTAATCCAAACTTTTCAATATGAATTTTTTCTTCTTAGCTGTTATTCACATTTGAACAAGGAATCGTGAAAAAATCCTCGGATGTTTTGCCTTTTGACGGCGTCATTACATTTTTGGGACCCGATATGTGATGGTCAACCTTATTTTTTGATTCATACCGAAATTATGAAGTGAAAGTTTTTTTCTGTTGGTGTAAAGCCAATAAAAAATATAAAGTGTCCTAGCAAAAGGATAGTCTGTGGGTGATTTTCTGGTTAATTTGGTATGTATTGTCGCCTTTTTTCTTTTCGATCCATTTCGCACTAGTTTCATAATTAATCAAAGATTCAGCTTGCATCGGTGGTCTGAAGTTTCTTTTTTGTTTAGATCCCGTTACAAGCCAATATTTGGCTCCACCCTACGGGCAAGCGACGTCGGTTATCGACGACGGAGGTCGGGGGGCTCTCGCCCGATATCCGAGCACATCCTGTGCCTGAGACGTCCATCTCAAAGGCCTGAAGCGAGTACGAGGTAGAGGCGGACCCCGCAGCGCAGTGGCTCCGTGATTTCTACGTTACTTCCCACAGTCGTGTCCAGCCATCCAGGAATTACCCAGTTTTCGCAGCAGGAGTTTTATTTTAAATAGTGCACCTAGTTTGTATATTTCTAATCTAAAAATTATCACGTCAAAAACTCTTTCTAACCTAAGGCCTATCAAGACGCGTTGGATGCTCTTAGTGTTTTTGTAATTAAAATTACTAATAATGCGTATTCGCCTAGCTATAACCGATTGCAATCGATTTTTTGTTAGGTAAGTTAAAAATATTTGCATAATACTTTCGATAACATTCTTTTTCTTTCCGCTAAGTTAACCCACGCCATCACTGAAAGGTTCCCAATAATAACTAATATTTAACTTTTTTATATTTTTTAATTAAGTACTTGTTTTCTATCTTTTTCCTTTTAATCAAAATTAAACGTGTTAAGTAGCGGTTGTCTTTTACTGTGCACTTAATTTTATTTACGCTACAATATGGCGCCCGAATTAAAGTAAGTTTGCATATTAATTATTACTAAAATACCTTTTTTTTTTTGTTATCTCGTGTGTGGTTGCTCTTGAGAGCAATCTTTAATTTTCATCTTTCTTATTGTGAATTTCAGGTTTTAGAATTGGTCAAATACCCGTATGGAAGTTAAAAGGATTACCTGTCTTGAATGTTTTCCCGATTCATACGACTGGACTACAGAATTGCTAACTGAATTTATGTTCCTGAATTTATGTTCTTTGCTAAATTGTGTGATGTTTGTGAAATTCAATTTTAAAGATTAACTTTGTAACTATACCCAATTTCCAATTCTTTTATTTTCTCCCAAAATATACTTATCTATCCCGAGTTTTATTTTATCCCAGTAGGTAGCGGTAGTTAGTTTCCCGTAGAGTGTGTTTGATGTGTGGATGGTTAGGCATCGTGACCAAAGGTAAGCTTTTTGAATGGTCGTGTGCTAGTGTCTACCTTTTTTATTTTTTAGCCCGTCTGTTTGCTTGTCTGCTATTTGCTAGTATCTGTTTTGTTGGATTCTCAGCCCAGCCGATTCCTTTGACGTTCATGTTGTTGTCTTCTTCCCGCATCGATATTACGGCACGATATCTAACGATTTCCTGCTAAGTCCCGCTCTCTTTCATTTAACCTATTTCTATTTTGTGTTTAAAAATGTCTGAAGAAGGTTCTATCGGTGAGACTCCTTTACGCGAAAGTATTATTATTTCTAGACCTCCTCCCATTTCACCTAGGCCCACTCCGGGTACTAGTCGTTCTAACTTACCTTCTCCTATGAAATCCGAGGACTGTCCCGGTTACCTTCTAAAGCGATTTTCGCTAAGAAAATGGAACATAAATTATACTGGAGATACCACGGTCTATTCTCTGTGATAATGCTACCGTTTTTCGTAGTAATCAGTTTTTAAACTTTCTTAGATCGTTTCGCATTGAATCCCCTACATATACCCCTTATTACACTCCACAAGCAAACACGGTAGAACGTTATAACCAAAGTGTCGTTACTTGTTTGAGCATATTGGTTGGCGAGAACCAAAGGAATTGGGCTAAATTGTTACCCAAGGTCAAACTTTACCTCAATTCATGTATTAATTTAGCCACAGGGTTTACGCCAAACTTTCTCATATTCGGTAGAGAAGTCTGTATGGATTCATCGCGTGCGAATAACCAGACTCTAAGCACTAATTTAGCTGAAAGTCGGGAACAACACGCGAGTAATCTGACTTCGCTCGCCGAGATTTACGCAAAAGTAGCGAACAATCTTTCTTCTGCTTTTCTCCGTAATTCACGAAATTACAATACGAACCGGACGGCTATTACACTTAATGCCGGCGACATTGTATGGAGGCGTAATTTTTCAAAATCGTCAGCTGCTGAATACTTTACAGGAAAGCTTGCTCCTCGTTTCATTAAATGTCGTGTGATCAGAGTCATCTCCATGACTACATATGTCCTACAAGACTGTGATTCTCATCATATTGGACAATATCATATAAAAGACATACTTAAATGAATTAATTTGTTCCATATTCTTAACTTAATCAGCATTACTTATGTTAGGCCATTAGTTTTCAATTAACGACACCTCTTTTATTATTTCGACCCTCATTCCTCCCTGGAGTTAATATTTATTCATAACCATTTCCTCTCATTAAGCGTCGTATTTTTGATTTTGATTTAAGGTCCACCCTCTTCAACTTAACCCTCTCTCTTTAACTTAACCTTCTAACTTATCCCTCTATAACTTAAGCTCTTGACTTTGAGTCGTGTTAGACTTTGAGTCGTGTTTCACTTTGAGTCGTGTTTGACTTTGAGTTGTGTTTGACTTTGAGTCGTGTTGGACTTTGAGTCGTGTCTCACTTCGATTTTTTATCTGACTTCGAGCTTTTGTGTTCGACTCCGAGTTTTTGTTTGACTTTCTTTGAGTTTTCGTCGTATTTTTAGGTTATTTCTTAATCTCAACTCTTATTTGTTTCGTCTTGAATATTGTTCTTTGTTCCTATATATTTAAGAATATTATTCTAGTTCTATCGTTTGTTTTTCTATTCTAATGTAGGTTTAGGAGACGCATCTGAAGCTCGCACTGTTAACGTCTAAACTGGAGGCCGGCTTTCAATTTTATTCAGTATCAGCTGCACTTCGATGTCGTTGATTTGATGTATTTAGTTTAAAGTTAGTTAGGCTAGTTTATTTAATTTGTATATATTATGGTTTTCACTCTTGGTTGATGCTATCCCTTTTGTGTTGTCAATCTGTTATTGTGTTTTCAATCTGTTATTGTGTTTTCAATCTGTTGTTGTGTTTTCAATCTGTTGTTGTGATGTCAATCTGTTATAGCGTTGTCACCCTCTCACTGGGTTGATACATTCACTTGGGTTGATCTCTCACCTTTCTTTTAGGGTTGTCAACCACTTTTCTTTTAGGGTTGTCAACCACCTTTCTTTTAGGGTTGTCAACCACCTTTCTTTTAGGGTTGTCAACCACCTTTTTTTTAGGGTTGTCAACCACCTTTCTTTTAGGGTTGTCACTCACCTTTCCTTTAGGGTTGCCACTCACCTTTAGGGTTGCTACTCTCATTTTTTTTTTTTTACTGGAAATGGGGTACTGTAGCGTAAAACCGCTACGGTTAAAACTTCCTCCAATTCTAATCCAAACTTTTCAATATAAATTTTTTCTTCTTAGCTGTTATTCACATTTGAACAAGGAATCGTGAAAAAAATCCTCGGATGTTTTGCCTTTTGACGGCGTCATTACATTTTTGGGACCCGATATGTGATGGTCGACCTTATTTTTTGATTCATATCGAAATTATGAAGTGAAAGTTTTTTTTTTGTTGGTGTAAAGCCAATAAAAAATATAAAGTGTCCTAGCAAAAGGATAGTCTGTGGGTGATTTTCTGGTTAATTTGGTATGTATTGTCGCCTTCTTTTCTTTTCGATCCATTTCGCACTAGTTTCATAATTAATCAAAGATTCAGCTTGCATCGGTGGTCTGAAGTTTCTTTTTTGTTTAGATCCCGTTACAAGCCAATTTTTGGCTCCACCCTACGGGCAAGCGACGTCGGTTATCGACGACGGAGGTCGGGGCGCTCTCGCCCGGTATCCGAGCACATCCTGTGCCTGAGACGTCCATCTCAAAGGCCTGAAGAGGGTACGAGGTAGATGCGGACCCCGCAGCGCAGTGGCTCCGTGATTTCTACGTTACTTCCCACAGTCGTGTCCAGCCGTCCAGGAATTACCGAGTTTTCGCAGCAGGAGTTTTATTTTAAATAGTGCACCTAATTTGTATATTTCTAATCTAAAAATTATCACGTCAAAACTCTTTCTAACCTAAGGCCTATCAAGACGCGTTGGATGCTCTTAGTGCTTTTTTGTAACTAAAATTACTAATATTGCGTATTCGCCTAGCTATAACCGATTGCAATCGATTTTTTGTTAGGTAAGTTAAAAATATTTGCATAATACTTTCGATAACATTCTTTTTCTTTCCGCTAAGTTAACCCACGCCATCACTGAAAGGTTCCCAATAATAACTAATATTTAACTTTTTTATATTTTTTAATTAAGTACTTGTTTTCTATCTTTTTCCTTTTAATCAAAATTAAACGTGTTAAGTAGCGGTGTGTGTTTTACTGTGCACTTAATCTTATTTACGCTACACTGTGTATATTTAGCGAACAATCTCTGAGTGGCCGATCTATTTGGTGTTGTACTATACAACGTGTAACAGAAAGGTTATATGTACATACCAAGGGCACGGCTTCTTTGGGTAATATCAAACGATATTGGAAGGGTTTTTTAATCCTATCTCTACATGTTCGGAGTCACTGCCTGGACGGTAGGCTACTACAGTACTAGGCGCACAGAATTACGGAAGAGATTTATCGTGATATTTGCAAGTAACGTGCAAAGTTATTGATCTACGTAGTGCGGTGACACGACTGTTATGATTTCAATTTAAGAAACTTACGAAACCGAAAATTTGGAAGTTATCAATTTTTAGAGTATTTTATTTTGAGTTGAAACCCTTCCAATGTCCTTTGATATCATCCAAAGAAGCCGTGCCCTTGGTATGTATATACCCTTTCCGTTACACGTTGTATATCACTCTCAAATAAAGCGTAGCCCTATCTGAATTCGAACCTACGCACTTTCGAGTCTATGGCTTTGACATCGAAAGTGAGTGGGGTCCCCCGTAGGCAGCGAACCAGTCGATACGCCCATATAAAATGAAAACGGCACAAATCTATCATTGTATCGTTTCGAAACCTACACAAAACATTTCCGATTACGATTGTTAGAGTGCTTGCTCATCAGAAAAAAACATGGCGCAAACTGTCTTTAGTACGTGCCACAAACTCAGACTCTGTGTGTGTGGTACGTGGCGAGTTTCATTCTTCCGATCCAAATTCGATCTGTCTACAGAGTTACATTCATAGTTTCATTGTGCGAACGGCAAACGGCTTCATCTTCAACCAAATCATCGCTTACCATCAGGTGAGATGGTGGTCAAACGCGAACCTATTATCAATAAAGAAAAAAAACTGAATAAACTGTAAAAACGTTTTGAATTTGATGCCTAAAAAAATTACTACATCTCCTTGTGTGCCCTTCCACGTCGTCATCGGTGGTAACACAGAAATCAGATCCCTCAAACATCCGGCGCACCTTGGACACTTAGCACTCGGTAACGCACAGCCTAGATGACTAATCCTTTCAACACGATGGCACTAAATGGTTTTTTTCCAAAATTACTACTAAGCCATTCAAAGTATCTTCACACACTGGAGTGAATACTCGGAAGCCCGAAGCTAACTCATCTCCAAAAATAAGCCCACTACAGACTACAACCCAGACACCTATGCCGCCCATAAAGACAAAACATCAATTCACACCCACACAATACCACAAATTAATATCATCTCTCCACAACGATAAGATAGATAGGACGCCATTTTTCTCTATTAACTATATTAATATAAAAGCAAGGGAATTCACAACACGTCATAAAGACGGCCCATATGGATCACTCATGGTGCCCTTTTTCGTGGTCGAGTATAATTTGGGACCACGGATATTAGATCTGCAAATTGGTCATGTTATCTCCCGCCCTATCCTAGGGTAACCATTAGGAAATAGGGATTTTAGGAAAGTATATTTACCGGTATTAAAATTTTCATTATTCTCTGGGGTTTGTATTATCGAACTCTTAATACTAAAAGATACATATAATAATTGTAAAGCTTATACAACTATTAACTTTCTAAGTTACAATACTTTAAGTAAAAAACTATAATCGCCTTTTTAAGTATTTCAATAAGATGGCATAGCTACTAGTTACAACATGAAGCGTAGGTACTACTTAAATCTATAATGTTAAACGTATGAAATCATTGTATTGACTTCATTATCATAATTAGGAGTTATTTAGAATTATTTAAATACGCGCAAACGTAAGCTACCAGAGACAGTAACTCTGGTGATCGGCTGTAGCGAACTTTTTCTGTAAAGCATATTTTATTTTCATCAATTGTAGTCTAATTAACGGAGTCGTGAGTTCATTTGATTGACAATGACTCAAGCTGAGTATTTTATGGCAGTCGGACGTCGTAACTCTAAGTGGCCAGTACCAACAAATAAAATAATTTATTAAAGCCTTTGTAGTACAGCGTGATGTTAGCCTCACGTGTTAAGAATGACCAAAACTGGGACATCCTAAAACTTCAACGTAAACAGCTTGTTCTAATAAAATCATGGTGACGCCATTTAAAAGATGAAATAAATCGTAGCCATATGACAGTGTCTGATCTTCTAAGCACAGACAAAGATAATTAACATTCACGTCTGCACCACATAGGTTGTTGGAAAGTCAAACTAAAAACGAACGATGTGAACGTGTACCTACTTTGCCTATTCTTATATTTTCAACTATTGTATGACGTATACATGAAATCAGAAAACCTCTAAAAATATTCCTTTTTCAGACAAATTATTTTTACAAGTTCTCACCGTACGGTCAAAATTTGACCGTACTATAAAATCCATTATGCAAGTACTTTATAAAAATGTTATCTATCTGCACTCCTCCTTACAAACTTTAACTGCGCCAAATTTCATACTCCTCCATACGCGTGATTTTTATAAAAAGGGATACTTAGTTATTGCTTCGCATATTAATATATCAAATATTATATACATTAAAAAAAGTCTAATTTTGCAAAAAAAAACTTCATACTGCGGAGATGATGCTAAAGTGCTACATAAAGTGGGAAAACAGCGAAGAAGAATAATAAGACAGTCTCATTTTGATGACAAAACAAATCAAACTAGACTATATCCGCAACGAACAGTCTCACATGCTGATGCATTTACGAAATCAACCGAAATGACGACGACCTTAATTTTACTACTTACATACTTCATAAAACCACGAATCTTGTCAAATCCACCATAAGTTTAACAAAAACAATCTCAGATCCAGCAAGTCATAATCTCCAATACATTAGAACCATGGTCACTATACACCGCTCCCTCCTTCGCAGTTTGTTATGGCGACCACAGGGCCATCTAATGGCTTTATTGACCCACGGGCTATCCGCAAAATTTACTAAGAACATTATTTATTTCAACTAACTCCGATAGATATACGGAAATAACGTCACTATTGCGAAAAACTAAGTGACGAAAATTGTAAACTAAACACGAAATGTAATTAATTATCATTACAGTTAAGTGCATTAGATATTCTAGCTGACTGCATATGACACAGACAGATCACCAGTTACTAAAAATAAAACTGCATGAAATAATCTATTACCAGAGTCTGTTCACGTTTTAAAAGAAAAACCCTGTTAACGTAGCCATTTGCGTCATTGCAGTTATTGAAATTAAACCATTTGATTTTTTTCATTGGAGAATACATGACACTGGCTTCGATCCAGTCTGTATTTTGCATGGGTATTTTTACAGTGCAATAAAAACTGCGTTTCCTAGATCTAAAATAATAGTACATTGTTCATCGAGGGGAGAAAGTGACCGATTACCAACGAGGGTGTAGTTTGAGGCCCGAAGCACAGCTGAGGGCCTTAATACACACGAGTTGGGAATCGCACTTTCTTCCGAGTGATACATAGTGCTTTATACTATACCTACGAGGAAAATAGCTTTTTGTACATTAATAAATGAAACCGAGTTAAAAGATAGGACCTATGGCCATAGACAGTAGGTAACTCATTTATTTTTCGCGCCAAATTGTTATTCTTATTATGTTCGAATACTGAAAGTTAATGTGAGAATTTGTTCAGCAGCGTGTTGGGAGTAATTTTAAATCAATGTTGAGCAATACTATGTGGCCAGTATCATTTTCTCTTGGTGATAAAAACTTTTTTGTCTTTTGGCATTATAAGTATTTTTAGTTAGCTACTGAATTGGTCTAAATTAAAAAAAAAAACAGCGCGTTGGTAATGGATTTTCATACACTTTTCCCTCCCTCTCTAGTGTCTCCAGCACGTTAGTAATGAATTCTCATACACTTTTGCGACCCGCACATTTGTACTACAGTAATGACGTCCTTTCTGTCAAACTTTTTAAAAAGTAACAAGGCACTTTCCGAGCAGGTATAGTATAAAGATTATAATATACCTCCCTGGATCGCCTTGTCAACTCATCATCATCTACTTAGCCTGGCTGCCAGTCTAACCGGATGCAGCTGAGTACTAGTGTTTTACATAGAGCGACTGCCAATCTAGTTATCTTCCGCAACCCAGAAATAGCTGGGTAACAAGATACCTCTTGGCCAGACCAGTGTCAAATATTCTAGCATCTACTTACCCGTAACGACTGTAAAAGATGAAAATGAACAAATAACAGCCGGGACTAATGGCTTAACGTGCTTAAGATTATCACCCATCCATCTCCAAAATTGCAAGAAAGTTTGCTTCCAAACTCCCATAAGCACTAAACGTTTTGGGAATACTTTCATTGTGCGTACGGCTAAGGAGTGGAATTCCCTGTCGGAGTCTGTGTTTCCCGATAGCTATAACCTGGGGATCTTTAAGTCAAGAGTGAATAGGTTACTTTTAGGTAGGCGTGCTCCATCTTCGACCTTATCATCACTTACCATCAGGTGAGATGGTGGTCAAATGCGAACCTATGATCAATAACTATAAAAAAAAAGTATTGAAAACGATATTCAAAATTCGAGTGCGTTCGAAAATTTAGAGAAAAACGTTATTCTTTCAATAAAATAAACATCAAACTTTATCGAACAGGCTATGAATCTTTTGTCAGATTTTAACATCATTATCATTCACACTGCAGAGAAATTCATTTGGCCAAGTTACTGATAAACATAATCTAACTTAATAACTAATTGTTAGAAAGAGACAGATTGGAGGGAGGGATGGAGTAGATACTACGTTATTGAAAAACTGATATAAGCTGGTAGTAATAACATATTAACAGGTCCCTAAATTTCTAAAGCACATTTTAATGGGCTGGTTTTAACAGAAATAATCGTAGTTTTAACATTGCCCCATGCTGTTATTGGTGTGTAACCGTTGTAATAAATTAATATTTATTATTAATTAATTACAACATTTAAATAGGAATTATATTTTTATCGCGAGTGCATTTTTACAAACACCTAAGATCCGTAACAACTTATTGCAGACCACACAAACATTTTTTCCAGTGCGGAAATCAAACCCGCGACATGCAGCGTAGAAATACTTCAATTGATTCAAGAAAAATTTCTATTACATACAAGAATACTGATTTCAGAGGCCGCAACAAAGGTTTCAGCTACAATAATTAGAATAGCAAATATGTACGCAGCTAATAAAATCACGGGGTGACCTTGCCAGCGACAATGAGGAAGAATGGAAACGGAATGTATTTGCAAAAGTAATTCTGAACGATAAAAATGTTATAATAAAATTATACAATGACATAAAGAAAAGTAAGATAGCATCTGTAAGTATGTGTGAAATCCTTGAGAAAATGGGTACACCACTGCGTGCGAAATATTCACGAATAAAATTCTTTTACAAATGAAACAAGGTTGAAATTTGAAAATAAATATCAGCCATTTAGCATGAAGGAATCAGTAGTTTCACCCCTGAAAAGGTATCAATAATAAAAATATAAGTCACCCTATGTGTGAATCTGTGTGCGCGTGACTAGGTGCGTGCGCATGGCACAGTGACCGAGATGCGCAAGCGCCGCCGCCGGCACCTACGACTGTATGACGCAACCATGTAGGGCACCTACAACGCTATCCGCGACCGACGCGACTATATTATCTATCGCTGATGTCTGAGATAAATACCGCCTAGCAACAGCATTAACATAAAACCATTCAGTTTAAAATACGCCACACTCAATATAGACCAGCAGAAAATTGTTGAAACGCATTCATAAACATGACAACAGGTTAATCTCTGTTAAAAACCGGACAAGAGAACATAATACACTAGAAATACAAAAGCTAACTACATAATTCACAAGCATTTGCAAGATGACGCAAATGTTGGAGGGAAATCTAGGAATTGCGTCCACGCGACATGCAAATGCTGCGTGAATCTAGTAGAATTTTTAAAAGACGTTGAAAACATTTTCCACCTCGTAAAAGTCTGCATGGATTAGCTCGAAAGAAAATGCAATATTTTTTCATCACTAAATATTCAACCCAATCTTCTGAATGCAACAATGTAAGTAATCTTGCCTTGTGTCGCGTTATCTAGTGACATCGCAATAGGGTGCCGGGTTAACGATACATTGCAACAGTTGCACTGGTCACGTGGCACTGAATACGGCGTTAGAGGTAAAATAGCTAATTACATGAGGCCGACATAATTCACAATAGACGAGGAAAATCAACGCTTGAATATTAACTAAGTAATTAGCAAATGGAATTGTTTTAGGGCGTAAATCCCTACGTACCGGTAGCGTCTTCATGTTTATTTAAACGTAATGTCGTAGATTGTGTTACGTATAATGATATCAGACCATTTTCTTTTAAGTATTTTTTGGGGTCAGGTAATAGTAATAGTTTAGTAATAGTTTATTTGTCATTAACAGATTTACACAGTACATTAAAACATACAATCAAAGCTCTTAAAGAAAAGACAATTATCTAAAAGATTAATGACCCCCATGCTAGGAAAATCCTGTGTTATGGGGACATTGAATCCGTCCATGTGAACTTCTTAGATCAAATATATTTTGGAAGTAGGTGATACATTTTCTTTGTTAATAACAATTTACTTAATTTAGATTTAAGTTCCGACCAACCGTCAAGGATGAGTTTAAAAAGAGTAACGTAGGTGAAATTATGTAAGTGTGTATATGAGTTATGTATGCGGTGTGTGTATGTGTGTGTGTGAAGGTGAGGTGAGTGCAAGAAGCTTTGTAAGATGATGGCGTATGTGTGTAGAATGGTATAGTAGTGTGTGATGTGTTAGAAGGTGATGGTATTTATACAGCTATATGAGCGTGAGTAAGAAAGAAACGAATTTGAGAAGTATTATAATATTTGAGATAATTAGTTATTAATTAATTACTCAGATTGTCATTTGTATGGTGAGTTTATTAGTTTTTCTGTTTCATCGTAGTCCAGCGACATAAGATATTGTTTAATTTTATGTTTACATTGACTTGCATTTAATGTGTGTATTTTAAGTTTAGTGTGCAGTTTGTTATACAGTAGGGAGCTCAAAAATGGATAATGGCGCTGTGCAAAAGTTGTATTGACATGTAGTTTGGGGCAAGCAGGAATTGGTCTTCTCCTTGGGGTGGACCTACTAGCATCAGGGAGGGGTAGAGTAGCGTGCTTACGCATGACTGTGCGAAGAACAAATAGTTGCCTCACTGTTATTGCTTTGTAGTCCAAATATAATTGGCGAGTCGGATAACGGAAAGGCCTCCCCAGGAGAACTTTGATCACAGCACGTTGGGCGCGCTCTACCTTTATAATTGCTGTCTTAGCAGCCCCGCCCCGTAAATGTGGGGTGAGAAAAGTGCTTCGGAAAGGCGATCGAAAGAGCTAATTGATAACGGATCTTTAAGCATGTTACACCCTAAAATATACAAAGGTACTGAACCCCATAGATATTAGAATAAAACTAAAATGCGATTTAAGAAAAAAAATTTTTTGCAATAAATAGAACCGACTTCCATATCAAAACACTACAAAGCCAAAAATAACTTTAATTTCGGTAGTCGGTGTCATTTGTTTTGTATTTTCTTGTTTTTTTTGACACCGCCTTCCGAAATTAAAGTTATTTTTGGCTTTGTAGTGTTTTGATATGGAAGTCGGTTCTATTTTTTGCAAAAAAAAAAAATGTTCACCCTTTTTAGTGGGTCGGTTTGTAATTTATCTAGTTACCAAAGCCAAAATGTCAACTACTTATCACCTTTTACAAAATATTGCTTTTCCCGGTGCAGAGCCATTAATTTTTGAAGAGTTCTCCTGGTACATCACCTTCAGTTCTACTTCACCATATGCATTGTGACGAGCATAAAGTGCTTAACATTCATATTCAAGTAATCTAATCGCAATCCACGAAATACTTATTATTGAGTAGTTTCGGTGGCCATCTGTGGTCTTCATCATCAGTTCCACTTCTTCAAATGGTGCTTATCGAGAGCAACTGCACAAGTTACTATAAGAAATACCCAAAACGCTATAGGTGTGCCTATAATATTTGAAGAGTTCCCTCGATTTCTCCATGATTCCATCATCAGATTCAAACGTGATGACAATGGAACCAACTAGAAAGTATACCCTTTCAAACAAAAAAGAATTTTCCAAATCGGTCCAGCCATCTCCGAGTTATGAGGTAACATACCTACATAAAAAAAAGTTCTAGACGAATTGAGAACCTCCTCCTTTTCTTTGAAGTCAGTTAAAAATCATACACTGAAGAAAATCATACACCGTTTCATTAACCAGAATTCAAATAATGCATTAAGAACAAAGAAACATATAAAAGCTCAAAATACTTTCAGCATTAAAAAATGCATAGCTTAGTGAAGATGGAGTTGCCAAGCGGAACTTGCATTGAGCTGAACTGTACTGATCTAGGTTGGATCGCCTACGCCCTACGACTGCCAGTTCATTGGCATTTGCACTCTTTCCTTCAATGCCAAAATATTTTATGCACAACTCATTTAAAATTACATGGTAATTCCCTGCTTCGAATATTATTAAAACGAAACTGTACGTTCATAACATCACTGATTGATAAACCATTAAGCCAAATTCATTCCAACCCACGAGGTGTTTCAGCCCCAAAACACCTATATTCCCGTGTCCGTAATATTCTAGTTTAAAAAGCTAAAAAAATACTTCTAATGTAACAAAAATACTGCAGAGGCGGACACGACATATCAAGATCAAGCTAAATATTTTCTTTGTGAAGCGGAATTAGAATTCTTTTGATATGTTTCTGTTTGTGAAATGGGACTAGTAAATAGACTAGAATAAATACTAAGTCCGTATAACAATGTGGCGTATAAATTACACCACGTGGGTTTGAAAAATTTTGTTGTTTCCGATTTAAAAACGACTGAGTAATAAGTCGAATTCATTAATTTTCAGTCTGTGGCCCATAAATTACCTTACAAACCAACATACAAACAATACATATCAATAAAACTAATTGAGTTATTAAATAGAAACTTAAACCTACTCATATGTTAGTAACACTCCACATACGCACTAAGTTACATTGCCCTCGTGTGGCACTTGTCCGCGGAAGCCACGGAACACCACGTCCTGTGGAGTCCTCTGCCATTACGAGGTCCAGGAGAAAAGTCGGTACTTGCACCACAAACGCCTTGAAGTTAACGTTGCGATGCGACTCCAACAGCTGCATCTCATGTATTTGGTCCTTCAGCGTACGTACTTCACAATATCCACCGCTTTAGTGGTTTAATGCCGAATGTATAACAGAAAGCATTAGAATTACCATTGACATAATGAGCTCTACAGCCATAAACCCATGAAAACGTTCAAAGATCTACCAAAAAGGGAACCCAGTGTTTCCTAACTAGACTGCATAAGGAAAGTGGTTGCAATTGCACAATGGTACGCAATGAATCAAGAGCTATTTTAAGAAGCCGGCGTCGCATACATATCTTGGCACTCGCAAGAATGCAACGCATTGTAAGATTGTCAATTTATTTATAGAAGTCTACCGTTTACCTTTGGACGTGTAGCGTTCTCAGATGTGGTTAGGTGTCTGCTATAACTGGGGTATTGAAATAGTTACTCAGAGTTCTGCGATTTGAATGGATAACTTTGTGAGTCAAGTAGCAATGTCTATTATTACTTATGTTGTTCGTTCATTCCAGTTCGTTCATTACACAAAAATTAAATACATATACATACATACAGGCGTACATGTCGCCAATTAAATAGTTGTTTTTGTTTAATTGTACTAACTAACAATTGGTCAGTTTTTACTAACACAATGGATCAATGGTCTGAGACAAATAAATTATTTAAAACCAAATATATAATAATACACATTGAAAGAAGAGTAATAATAACCAATCGAGTGACTGAAGAAAAGTAAATGGGACACAAATCAGTGACTTTAACTCCTTTAAGCGCACACAGATGGTGAGAGTAAATTTTCCACAAAGTAATCGTGAAAATGTATAGGTACGACTGGCATTGGTCTTGTCTTAATTCTTACCATATGGAGTTATCCTCTAGAAACAAGTCTTAAAACTATCTCGAATGTTAGTTTTTTAACATATTCTACATTATCTACCGTAAACAATTTGTATTGAAACTAGAAAAAACGGAAGACTCTTTTTGTATGTTTAAAAACTCGCACTAAAGCTTCAGGTTACTTTGAAGCGAAAAGCTTTGTCGCTAAGAACAAAAATACTGCAAAAGCATTTAGTAAGTGGGTAGACCTAGGTTACTAGACCACGGCTTCCCACTGAATTAACTCAATTAACCCATTTCTTTAAATTTTACAACAGGCGTGGGTTAAAAAGCAGCTGATACGCTAAATTTACGTAATAATTCTCTCGTTTTTAGTGGTACTGCGAAATCTTTTTTTATCAATATTTATATCAGCGACATCCCACCTGATTTTGCGCGAATTCCGTATCATTTTATGTGACGCAGAATGTTTTTATTATTATCACGGAAAGATACCGAACGAGCTCCATACATCCGCATTTAACAATATTTACAAACTGTTAGAATGGAGTAATTCTGTGTTTGCTGATTGGAATAACCTGAGACTCTAAGTCATGAGTGAACAGGTTACTTCTAGGTAAGCGTGCTTCAACTTCGACCACTGCATCGCTTACCATCAAGTAAGATGGTGGTCAAACCCATAAAAAAATACTAATACTGTTTGGTAAACTGACGTAAACCTAAAACGATGGTCTGATTAAGCTAAGCAGCACCTAGACACTAAAAAGATCAGCAACGTTTTACAACAGGTCAAAGATCGTGGAGGAAAGCGCCAAATGGAAAACAACATAGGCTTTAGGGGGTTTGCAAATTCGTTTTATTTTTTATTTAATAGGTGTGTTTAAATTTTGGTGTACAATAAAGTATATACTATCTATCTTTATTTTAACCCCACAACCAACCAACTGCTAAGGATCGCCATTTCACTGATGCTGAAATGTTGTGTAGCAAGCAGTACCTAGTTTATTCATAACAAGCTGTGCCCTATATTTCGTTCGTATCGAAGGTTTTTCCTGTGTAAATCCTGATTGATGGCTGTTGTTGTTGCCCTGTAACCTTCTTCCAGTGAGTCTCATTGAAATCGAGACAAAACACAGTTGTTTTGAAATCTTAAATTTTATAACAATTTCTACAAGTAGGGAAATCAGAATAATTATCCCACTGATTCACACATTACCTCATGTAACGCATACTTAGGTATTGTTTATGATAATCATAAAACACATAGCGAATTACCGTCAAAGGATTCCCCGATAACAGGATAAACGGTAATCAAACTTAAATCAACATTCTAAATATTAAGGAAAAACAACGCACAAAGTTCATGTTTTCCTAACCAAACGATGTTGAAACTATTCGTGGAATATTTTAAATATCGTGTTTGTAGTAAATATTTATTATGTAATACTTAAAAAAACTTCCTATTGAGATAGTAGAATTTTAAGTTTAGAAAGTCATTAGTCGAATGTACCTACGTGGTTGTCATAACAATAATTCAAATATATGATGTTCTTTTTTTGAATAGTCTTTAAAAAAAAGTTTAATTGGGTTCATTTTTAATGATAAATGATCTTTATTTTGCAAATTGGTTATTAAATAACACTTTTAGACGTAAATTAGGTGTTAGGCTAGTATTAGGGCTAGACTAACCCGGCTGCGGGAATGTTCTGACGACATACCGCGTCCTCGGAACGCAAGGGCAACTGAAGAGCGGGCGGAGTCATTTGATGATTTACCCACCCAGGAAAAAAAGGGCTAGGACTCAAACTGACCTATGTATAGTATCTGTAGGTTATACAAACATTTATTCCGCAGCGGTAACCATACCGCGACACGCAGCACAGTAGGCTTGTTCATACTCGGTCACTGACAGGAACGCTCCGAACTAGTACAATTGTTCAAATGTACTAGTTCGGTCTTCTAGTACTATTAGTTCATTTTAGTTCATCGATTATTAAGACACCAGTCAGACGTAATGGAATACCTGCATATTTGATTTTCCTTCATACTTTGCAGGCTTAGGACTATCATTTTAATTATGATACATTTTAAATAATTTGAATATCATTTAAATAAGTAATATTGAATGAATTATTAAAATGGCGTATTTAAAAAATCAAATATTTACAGTGATCTTCATTTTTATATACATATTTTCTTTTTTACAATCCACACGAAACAAAACCAAGCATAACTTAAGCAACATAAACTTGAACTTATATTGTTGAACAAATGACGTTGAGTAACTTCACTTAACAAAGTTAAAATAACAAAATACAAAAGTACTCTGTGATCTGATAACAAATAAAAACATCGAAACTATCAAAGAGCCATAGAACGTCCGGGCCATAGATTAAGCACATAAATGACCGGGCACAGTTTCTCGTTCTCCAGGTCATCGTAGTTCGTACATCACTTATTAGTTCAGCCGTTCTTACTCGGCTCTCGCGATTGGATGTCGCTAGGATTGGTGATTAGTTCACTGTACTAGATGTACTAGATGACCGATTTGAGCGACAGAAACAGAATAGTTCGTTCTAGTTCACATGACGGAATTGCGTCCTAATAGTACATAGTACATGTACTACACAAGCCTACAGCACAGCAGCCAATTGAAAGCAAATTGTTGAATATTATATCTTTTCATTTACGTTACTTTTAAAATAAAATAAAGATTAGTCTAGACCTAAACAAACGTGCCCTCGCTTTATCGTCAGATAGGAATCCTGTCCAATCAGTCCACATCGCGCGCCAGTCGCCTCACAAAGGCGGCTGTAATCATAGCCAATAGCTACCCAGCGAACACAATGCGATATCTTCTGACGATCCTACTAACCTATATACTCCCACTTATCAAGCAACCTTGAGGCAGCGAAGAAATTGGCACGAACAGCATAAATACACGAGTGGCATTGAAATCCGTAATTTGTGAATCCCATTCATTTTTATAAAGAAAATGATGTTAGAATTAAAAGTACGAAATGTCGTCTGGCCGGATAATTTACATTATGTATATGAGTGTTGCGCGAGTGGCGGAAAAATACCCGCAATATATTACAATGTATTTAAGGAACTGGTAACGGCGTAGTAAGACGAATCTTCAGTGTCTAGCATCGTAGTAACACATGTTTTGTACATTTTTAGTCGTGGCAGACGAGTATTGCTTCCGGGATTTCGTCAGTAAGAAAATACTTTAAAAATTCCTTCAAAATGATCACATACACTGTATATAAATAAAACTGAAGTGCCTGTCTGTGATTTCAAAATATCTGTGTTTTCTCAAGTGCTTATTATAGTCATTTACACAACACCAAAACGCAAACTAACTTTTTGTTCCTATTTTGTCTGTTTCTCCCGTGTTAATCTCTGGAACGGTTGAACCGATTTTAATGGGACATTCACTGGAAGATAGAGGAGGGCTACTTTTTATCGCGAAATTCGTGATGGTGATTCACGGGAAAATCTTACATGCGAACCAAGTCACGGGTACAGCTAGTACTAAAATAGGACAATATAATTATCGTTACGTATTCAAGGTAAGAAGCCTCAAACACAACATATTTTATACGCACTTTAAAACGTCAGAAGTTAGTGCACGGTTTGAAATTGGTCGTTTCCTATGGAGAAGAACCGGCAAGAAACTCCACGGTTACTCTTTAAGAGCCTCAATGATGTGTCACCGTTAACCTGTCGTTGTAATATGACCTTCTTTGTATGCGTACAACATTTTATTTGCCCCCAACGAGTTAGCATACATTAAATCCATTTCCTCATTAAAATTAAACAATTCTCGAAGGTTAAGGCCGGTACGCCGTACATACATATAGGCGTGTACGCCGCATATCTACACACAGCCATAAGTAATTGAGATCTATGTTTAACCGACTCGGAAAGCTCATCATGCAAATCGAGTAATCTGATAACGGTCTTACGTTTATAATAAACTATTATAAATGTAAAGCAATAATAGAAACATGTGTATCATGAAAACATCAAAGAAATGAAGTCATTAGATTAACCTTGAATCTACATGATTGAACAGTTGAATTAATTTTCTTCTTGATAAAAAGTACCTAACCTACGCATATTTTTTTACGATAAACTAGTTACTTTATGTATTCCGTTTCGTGTCATTAGTAGTTATTCTTGCTAATAACTCTTTTCAAAACTTCAAAATTTTATACCAGGTTACCAGAAAATCGGGGTTGTTCAGTGGCAGGATTGTTCTAACGCGATACGGCGGCCCCAAAAGCAAAAGGTAACTGAAGGAACTGGGTGGGGTTTAACTTTTTAGTCAGTAAAAATCTGCCACTCCCTTATATTCTTATAAGAAAGCTTCACACGTGTCTTATTGGTAACAAAACCGAATTGACTAGCATTAATACTTAACACGTCTCATTTAAGTAGTTAAATTTCACAAAAATGTACACTTTTTGTGAAATTGTACTAAATGAGACCAGTGTTTTGAAGCTTGGTGAGTGTCTTTTTTAACGTCCATTTATGTATAAATAAGGTAATGTAAAAAGGTACAAAGAAAACATTTCCAATCATGTTTGAGCAGCTTAGTGCAACTGCATACCAATATTTAAAATGGAAAGATTCAATAACTGACCTCCACAACCCCGTAACTGTTGGAATATGCATCGTAAACGAACACAATGTAAAACAAACCTAGTGTGGAAACATTCTTTGTAAACTAGTACAATGTTTAACAGATGTAATGTCATTTGAGTTTGACGTTTATATATTGTTGTCCCTCTCTCTCCGATGGCCGTATGAACAAGACGTGTAATTGCATCCGTACTCATTAAAATTGATTTAAATCTAAGTCCATCTTTTCTTTTTGCCATATACCCTTCAGTAACACGTTAAGTATATCTTGGTAAATCTAGCTGTCAGATATACTGGCTTCTGAATACCGGTATCTATTGCCAATGATCGACAATTGACAGCTGGGTTCCACGGGTTAAGGCATTTCTATAATCATTTATCTGAAATATATTTAACTTATTTTCTATTTATTTTATTCCTTTGCTGTATAATCTCTTCACGAACTTTAGTTAACGGCTATGGAATGCTTAAGTCCGCCTTTGTACCTTTTCGTTGCATAAAGTTAAATAAATGAGCAGAAGAGAAGAATCCCGTGTCTATCAGCTGAGTTCACATTGTGGGCAAACTGAAAGTGTACCGCCAGTGGGCGTAGTCACGAGATCGTATGAATCAGCCGGTTATTCCCGACATCCTGGCCCGATTACATGTTACACTGGTTAAGGGGAAGCTGTACTGCCGGGTACCGGATAGGGTTAGAGAGTTGTCTTCGTAATTGGGAGTTATGATCGCGCATAATAGTAAGTTAATAGGCATAAGTTTTGTTGGAGAAAACCACAAATATATAAAAATACTTTATTATATTTTTAACAAGCTTCTGCTCGCGACTTCGTTCGCGTGGAAGGGTTTTCTCGCGTAAATCTCGATCCCGTGGGAATTCCGGGATAAAAAGCCTATGTGTTACTCCAGGATGTCAACTATCTATAACTTTCATTCAGATCCGTTCAGTAGTTTTTAAGTGAAAGATATAGTTACATTCATCCTCACAAAACTTTTGAATTTATAATATTAGTAAGAATACACACACACAGACACCACCGCAGACAAATCCACTATATTTATTGGATGTAACACTCATATACAATACCTACATCTTTTCAAACTCACGTTCCATCATACTATTTTATTCTGTACTATGTTTCTCTCGTAATTTAGCGATTATTGCTTCAGTCTTGTTTTCGTCTTAAGTTCACAGCTGTGAACTTAAGAGCTGACATTTCTTAATACATATTACAACGAAGCCCAGCAAGGAAGTCAATGTATTTTGTAAATGAAACAACCTTGAACCCACCCGAACACAAGCATAATATTGAGTTCGGTTGGAGGGGTTAACTAGATTGTTAGTAATATGAATTCTACCCACATTGAAGTTCTCATTAAAAGAATAAATAAAATAAAAACTATTTAGTTAAGAGTCGGTTTAATTTTTTGGTAAAAAGTTTTTATTTCACTCTTTTTAGTTGGTCTATTTTTAATTTACCTAGTTACAAGAGCCTAAATGTCAACTACTTATAACCTTTTACAAAATATTGCTTTTCCCAATGCTGGGCCGTTAATTGTTGAGGAGTTCTCCTGGTACTTCACCATCAGCTCTACATCACCATATGCATTGTGACGAGCATAAAGTGCTTAACATCCATATTCAAGTAACCGAATCGCAATCCACTCAATACTTATTATTGAGTAGTTTCGGCGGCCATCTGTGGTCTTCATCATTCCTCAAATGGTACTTTTTGAGAGCAACTGCACAAGTTACTATAAGAAATACCCAAAACGCCATAGGTGTGCCTATAATTTTTGAAGAGTTTCCTCGATTTCTCCAGTATCCCATCATCAGATCCTGACTTTTATGAAAATGGGACCAAATTTCGAAGTATACCTTTCAATCAAAAAAAGAATTTTCCAAATCGGTTCAGCCGTCTTCGAGTAATCGGTGACCATACATTAAAAAATATATATATATATATATACGCGTCGAATTGATAACCTCCTCTTTTTGTCGTCGGTTGAAAAGGTAGCATTCAGACTAATCTAATTATATTTTTTCCAGAATATTACCAACGCCTACAGGTTAAAAATAAAATGTAAACACGAATGAAGCTGTAATTCCTGTTTAGTTTCCAGGTTAAGTAGGACAGTCTGTATTTTTGTGGCTTCAATCGTCTGGGTTAAAGGTTACATAACTTAGACGATGTTTAAACACTAATTCGGCGTAAGTAATCTTATTAAACTATTACTTACTACGAAGTTATTCCAGTGACTAAAAAAATATAATGTACTAAAAAAACCGTTAAAGTATTAAATTATTGCACTGTTTATGCACATAATAAATATGGTTCAAGTACAAATTATTGTTACTATTTAATTCGGAATTGATTTTTTAGAAAAATCTAAGACCGCAAGTCCACAGGTGAAAGCACGATAAACTATGAGAATTAGACTAAAGAATGGATTAATCCCACAATTTAAACTGGGTAGTTATTTGACTTATTTAGATAGCACTGCACATATTCAATTACCATTTTAATTAAGAGTCATTTGATTAAGTTCCCACCCATACGCACAAAACGTTTTGGGAATACTTTCATTGTCCGTACGGCTAAGGAGTAGAATTCCCTGCCGGAGTCTGTGTTTCCTGATCGCTATAACCTGGAAGTTTTTAAGTCAAGAGTGAATAAGTTACTTCTAGGCAAGCGTGCTCCATCTTCGACCACTTACCATCAGGTGAGATGGTGGTCAAACGCGAGTCTATTCCGAATAGAAAAAACCAATAAGATTAATCATTGCACACAATGTAATAAACCTTTTCACTTCTCATGCTCTGAAAGTGCTTCTTAGTGCAGGGTATAGGCTGCACAATATCGAATTTTGTGCACAAGGGCACAAAATTCGATTATATTAAGGCAAAGAAAATGAGCCATACAGCCAAATGCAATAAGAAGTTCATAGATAGAATTTGTTATTATATAATATTTACTTTAATTTATTTGCCTTATGTGTTTTTTAAGATATAATAGATATTAAAATTTAATTCAAGTACGGTAGGTTAGTTGATTTAAGAAAATTATTATTACAAAATTAATTTAATAGTAGGCTGTATAGGTCTGCAGCCTAATATCAATGTCGTAAGATTAAAAAAAAATAAAGCGGCGGGAAACAGCTCTTGTTCTTTTTTCGTGCATTTATTAATTTCTTCAATTTGCTAAAATTGTTAAAAATGTCCAATGAAGAAGAGGATTTAACAGTCTCTCCTAATACGCTTATGGAAATGAATGCACAGAGAGTTGTGCAACAGATATTACCGCCAAAGTCTCGGGAAAAATATCTCAAAGTTTACGATAATTTTGTAAATTGGAGAAAAGAAAAAACAATTCCCTTCAGTATTCAAAACTGTTCTAATTTTACTTTGAATTTTAATTAAAGAAATGTTATGTTATACTACTGTTTTATTTCCTCGCAATCGAAGTGAAAAGCAGAGTTTATAACTCGTCCACAAAACCATTTTTATCCTCGAAATTACTATCAGCCCTCGCCCTTCGGCTCGGGCTGCTAAAAGTCTCGGATAAAAATGGTTTGTTTTGTGCACTTGTTGTAAAATCTACTATTTGATTAACATGTAAACTCCGAATGCAGGTTAAAGGGGCTTTTAATAGACTAAAGATAATCACCACCACGCTGTCTCAAAGCGGTTTTAATGCTCAGTTTACGAGTGATAAAAAAACCAACAAACTGTAAATTCACATACTTAAATACATTTAATCGACAAAAATCCTTGATCGCTTCGCCTTAACCCGGTAGCACGTGGGACGAAATGTAGACTATTAACTGAATCTTTATAGAGCCCAACTCTAGGAATGCGGAATACCAACTTGACGATGTTCGCCTTAGCAACAGCCGCGTATAATAATACAATTATTGAATTAATTTAATGCGCCTGCGAAAACGTTTTACGGAACGCGACGACGAAACGAAACGGGCGGACGGATGCCTCGAATTCCGTGTCATTGATGAAAGCGTGCGGTAATTATACGGGTTTTGAGATCGTTGCTAAGGTCTACAGTCTACAGTCTTTCACATAGAGAGGAGGCGTATGTCCCAGCAGTGGGAACATTATAGGCTGGTCATGTATTACTAGCTTCTGTCCGCAACTTCGTTCGCGTGGTATAAATCCCGACCCTGTGGGAATTACGGGATAAAAAGTAGCCTATGTGTATTGTGTGTGTATAGTATTCCAGGATGTCAACTATCTACTTACCATATTTCATTGAGATCCGTTGTGTAGTTTTTGTGTGACAGAGTAACAAACATTAATACTTCTATACATCTATCGTTACTAACTTTCGCATTTATAATATTAGTTAGATAAAATGTACAGTATGGACTACTCAGGACTATAAATAAAAATAAAAATAAGTAAAGGAACGCTAAAGAAAAATCTAAAAAATATATTGGAATGCTAATCATATAGGTAATTAACACATTGTTATTGTGAGATTATAGATATAGGATTATATTGCAACATATTTTGTAGAAGTAATTGGAATGGTTCATTAATGTTAATTTATAAAGAGCGCCTCCTGCCATCAAACGTAAAAGTTTGGCGAGTCTAGATTTAAGTGGTACTTACCTCTGTATGTAAATTAATTAGGTAACTAAATAAATGATAAAAAATAAAAATAAAATATAGTGGCAATAATTGGAGGGGGCTCTCTGGGTCTGTCTACTGACATTCATTCAGTATCTGTTGATAATGATCAGGCAAAACTACTGGGTTCAATAATATGAAATGTAGTTAAAGTATTTTTGGTATTTCTCCTCCTCCCCAAGGAGAATAAAGACGGAAAGGAAGAATTTATCATACATATACTGATCATTTTTATTATTCCATTAAAAAAAGGTTCCGGTTCGAACAATGTTGACTTTTTACGAAACTAAAGTATGTAAATTCATAATTATACATAATATGTAATAATATACATGATCAAGTTCGTGTCCGGTTCGTAAACGACCGACATAATATCGAAAATCACTTTCCATTTAAGATTTCATTTCACGTTACAATGATTAAAACAGTACTTACTGTTCTTTTCAATAAACAATCAACCTTATTTTAAAAAAGATATTGCTCAATTGGTATAGTGGTCAGTGGCCCTGACTGCTGTGCTCAAGGTCGTGGGTTCGATTCCCACCTAGGACAAATGTTTGTGTGATGAGCACGGTCATTTGTTCTTTGTCTGGGTGTAATTTATCTATAATATGTATGTATTTAGAAATATATATGTATGTTTATCAGTTGTCTAGTACCCATACCACAAGCTCTGCTTAGTTTGGGACTAGATGGCGTTGTGTGAAAAAGTTGTGGAATATTATTATTATTATTAAATACTAAATTTTAATACTGATTCGAGTAAAGTCAAATTTTGCATACTGACTCGAGTATATTCTATTTCATTTATTACGAATGAGCCCGCTCTTGAGCTCGATCACACCTGATGGTAAGTGTAAGATGAGGTCTAAGATCGAACGAGCGAGCCCAGAAACTGCCTATTCACTCTTGCTTTAAAGGCTGACGGGTTATATGTGGCAGGGAACACAGAAGCAGGCAGAGAGTTCCACACCTTGGCTGTGCGCACAATGAATGTTGAAGAAAAGCGCTTAGTACGACAAGACGGTATATCGACCAAGTGTGGATGGTATCCTGCGGTACGTCTGGTAGACCGGTAGTAAAAGGGGGATGAAGGGATTAGGTCGTGGAGCTCTTGCGCACACTCTCCTAAGTACAATCTGTAAAAGATAGGCAGGCAAGCAACGTTTCGCCGGTGAGCCAGGCTGTGAAGCTTGCCTGCCAGAACCTCGTCACCTATGAGCCTTTTAGCTCTGCGTTCGATCGAGTCAAGTGCAGCTAGCTGGTATTTGGCTGAGCCATCCCACAAGTGACTGCAATACTCCATACAGGAACGGACCTGTGCTTTATATAAATTCAAAAGCTGTCCGGGTGTGAAATATCGCCTCACTTTCTGTAGGATGCCCAGCTTTTTAGCTGCAGTCTGAGCTTTAGACTCAATGGTTGAGCCGAAGTTGAGGTCAGACGTCAACTTCATGCCCAAGTGCTCCAGGCGGTCGGTAATAGGTACAGATGCACCTCTGAAAGTAGGAGACCATTCAAATTTAGCGGATTCCTTTTAACGGAGAAAAGACAAGCCTGTGTTTTTAAAGCATTGAATTTGACCAGATTGTCATCGCCCCACTGGGAGACGAGATTTAAGGTCAAATTCGTTCGCTCTACCATGGCCTTTCTAAGAGCGGCTATTTCGTCCCTACCAGCTCTAACACGGGACAAGTATCTCTCTGAGACTGTGCTGTCATCCGCGTACCCAATAGCTCCCAGCTAAAGCAGGTCTAAAAGATTAAAATTATCTATTCAAAATTAAGAATCGGCAAATCGCTAATGGTTAGAATTTTTTTCAATAAGACTGATGAAGTTTTGTTTCAACAGAACAAAAACAAACAATCGATCGTTGAAGACTGCCGGTTTCTTGATTATACTTTGACCCAATAAATTATTGGTTATATTTGTTACTGAGACTAACTAACTCGATTAGCGTGTAACGTAACACGCACCGCTAACAATCCACTTAATAAAACCGAAACAAATATCAGCACATGAAATAATCAATGTTTAATTTTCCCCGTACTGATCAATGTTACAATATTTATAGCGAGCCCCCATAGGAGGCCATGAACAAATAGGTACTATAAAAATCACAAACACACGTGCGTTTGTATTTTCTATTTTTATTACAGTGTTGCGTTTATTGAAACGTACACGCACTTCCGCGGCCATGTTGGATTGTTGATAAACAAACAAATAATAATAGTGATATTGAATATGATAATGAATTCAACATAATGCTTGATGAGGTATAACGTAAGTAATGGTCGGTTAGTGCCACATTACAAGTGTTTGTTGAAATTATCGGAATACTCGACTCGTAGTACATTTGTATGGAGATTACGACCACAGAGCATGGAAACGAATTTTATGTCATTTTCCATACAAACTAAGCGAGTCAGTGAGCATCACTGTTACCTCATAGGCTTTCACGGATGGTGTAAATCTTTGACAGATGTTACGGGTTGTCTGAAGTAAAAAAAACCTGACACCAGTCTTGCCAAGAGGTATCGTGTTACCCAATTACTGGGTTGTGTTGCTTTAGAGAAAATACTCGATAATAGGTACTTGGGGGGCAATTACCTATATTTACATATTTTGTGTTGTAAACATTACATGTATTTTTTTTTACATTATAGCTAGTTTAAATTTAGTAGATAGTCCTACTGCTCCGAGAAGAAACACAGAAGCGAACTTTTTAAAACCCCAAAATTCATACTGTCAAATGGTCAGAGGTGATACCACGACCGAATAGATTTGAGTGTCCATTTGTCAGTTATCGTATAGCTCAACTTAGAACTCAGGGGTGCTCAACAATTGACTGTTTTATAATCAGCATCGGAGGAGCTCGTGGCTAAATATTAACAGCCACACGGGACGATCTTCAAGGTAAAGCCACTTGCCCAGGTCGGTCCGTGGATGGGTAACCATCTTATATTGAGATTCCTCTGTGCTTCAGAAACAACATTCACGGAGCTATATTTTTCACAAAACTTGATTGTGCTAGCGGTTTTCACTTAATTCCCATAAAGCTGGCGGTTCGCGTCACGACAGAGACAAGCGACCGAGACAAGAGACTGAGACGGGAGACTGCGACAAGTGTCTCGGTCTCTTCTGCATGTACTGTGGGTCGAGACCGAGACCGCAACCAAAGCTACAAATTCAGTATCAGCGATTCTGTCAATGAAATCAGTTTTATTGTATAATGGAAAGCCAATAGAAGTATTGGAGGAAGAAAAAGATGATGATTTGCTGTTATATTATTATTACAAATACAAATTTAAAAGAAGATTACCTATTAACGAATTATATTTAACTAAAGGCCCAGAAGGCACAGTCTTCGTCACAAAAAGTATTCATTTTAAAAACTACACACATATACTTTTTGAGCGCGACACGAGACACTACTAGTCCGGGGCAGCGACCGTCTCGCTGTCTCCAGTCTTGCGTCTCTGTCTCCTGTCTCTGTCTCGCCACCGAACTGTCGCTTATACGTTGCCTAATGTCAAGTGACGGTCGCGGTCTTCGGTCGCGGTCTCCTGTCTCGGTCGCTTGTCTCTGTCGCGACACGAACCGCCACCTTAAGAGTCCATATTGCTTTCATTTATTGGTCTTGGCTGTCATTTGTACATCTTTGACAGTCGTCACGGGTAGTCAGAAGTCATTAAATCTGACAGTGGTGTTGCCAAGAGGTATTGTGTTGCTCAGCTACTCAGTTGTAGAGGTCAGATATGCAATTGGTCAATATTATCACTAGTACAAAGCTGCATATTTTTAGAGTGGAAGCTGAGTCCAACAATGTTGAGAAAAAGCTAATGACATATTGAACGCCGGGTAAAGCGTACCATGCTCTGTGATGATTTAAGTATGTAAGAACGAGTTTGATTGTCAGCTGTTTATCGCATTGTAAGAATCAAATGAGGAAAACGAAGCAACACTTCAAAAGACATTGATGAATAATTCGATTGAAATTTCAAATGGAGTCGGTACCAAAGTGAATAACTGTTATAAAATCCATGTCACGACAGCTGATCGATATGGCGCCGATGCCCGTTAATTTTTGGTATATAACAGTACATAAGTGGTAGTTTTTAAACGTTGCCCAACACTACTGTTTTCTTCAGTTTCGATAAAAAAAACATTTACTTAAATTGGTAGATACAACCAGACCCAGAATAAACTATCTTTAAGCCATGAAAACATTTGTCCAGGTGATGGAATCGAACTTGCGAAATACAGCGTAGTAATCAATCGCTCAACCACTACGCCAACCGTTCTTCACCGTTTTAAGAGCAGTGGTTATGTTAAAAAACACAAAGAAAGTTGCCTGACTGGGTTCGAACTCACGACCAGCAACTCGCAAGCTTGGTACCACTTGACCACCACTAAGTGATTATATAGATAACCAAAATCCTGATATAACTATTCAGATATTAATCAATTAAGCTCGTAAAGTGAAAGTCTATCATTATTTATTAAACACAAAATGTACAATGGCGGACCTTATGACTTACGCATTATCTACCAATCCACCATGGGTGACTAAATAGATATAAAAACAACCACGCCATGTACAAAACTTCTAAAAAAAACTATGTTCAAAGTTCATTACAACTACAATTTAAATTCACCCGCCATTTAAATTCAACCGGAATTAGTATTTAAAATGATTTACATAGAAGGAATACCGGAAACAGTCGCAGCTGTTATTCTTCCCGCGCAAATTGTAGTGTCAACTAAGGGCAATGAGTTGCCAGGGTGCGCAAGCGCAAGCGTGGCACACCACTGATGTCTGCTTTAGTCATCGTTGGATAGGGCTCATGATGTAATCCTGTGGCTTGATGTTGTCTTGTAAATCGTTTTAAACCAATTAACGAGACGTTTATTTATATGGGAACCAAATTCCAAGAGAATTTTGAGAATACGTGTTAAATCTGGAGCGTTAGAGAAAAAATAAATACCTAATGTAAATGTAAGTTGGTTGAACCGTTTGATACTTTTTTATTGCTTGTACGATCTCGTTTGACCACCATCTCACCTGATGGTAAGCGATGATGGAATTACCAGTCGCGGTCGGGGACAGAGTTGAAGAGTATTTAAGTGCTCCCGCAACCCTCGAAGAAAGTGTGCGAGCCAACACGAAGTGGTTTCGATCAGTTAGAATTTGAAAGATCTTTTCGCCCACCGCAAAGCGGAGGATATCCACGAGAATTTCTAAGAGATAGGACGATGTTGTATTAATTTAAGACAACATAATTTTGAACACTTCTTAACGTGCAAAATCTTAAAGATAGCAATGTAGTGAATTAATGTAGTTAAATAAAAAAAAGCTGATATATTTAAAGTCAAGTTTAAGGATCAATCTGAAAGCATATCCGTTAATAGGAACCATAAGTAGAGTACAATCAGAAAAAAACGAGACGCTATTAAGCCGTATCTCAAACATTATGAAGCAACAAAGTTAATAACACAGAAAGAACACCTAAGTTCTTCACCACAACACACCGCTTTTCTTAATTAAAGCTTTACGGAATATAACAGTCGATTAAAGTTCCGTACACACCAATAAAACGCGCCGGCTACATCAGCCGGCATACAAAAGAACATTCTCAAAACGATAACCACTTCAACGATCGCAATCACACGGCGTTCATTTAAAATTTATTGCTATTTCGAAAAAGATAACATACGGAGTCGAGCGCCCCCCTCTAAAGTTGAACAATAACGTGCCCATCGACAATAACCAATAACTCTTTTGAATACGACGCGAAAACGGCGCGCGAACAATAAATTCGTAAAGAAATCGCCTCCCGTTTACCCCCATACGTTCTATATACGAATAATAGTGTACCGGTATAAGTAACACGGTATTATGGCGACACCCAATTTATTTTTTAAGTTTATCGCTCGGTTTGCAGTAATAAATTTCTTGGTGCATTAAAGATGGGGCGCATTGTATTGCAATATATTTCTCGTGATAGTTTAACCGTCTCCTCGAGTGTTTATAATAGCCTTAAAGTTACCGTTGAATATTTAAGTGTTTTATGTGAAGAAAGAATGCTAGCAATTTTATGTAATTTTTATAATTCTTATTTAAGTGAAAAAGTGCGAGCACGTGCAATGTTTATTTTAGAGTAAAAGTTACGAAGTTTAATTAAAACGCCTTAAGTGCGGTCTCGTAATAAACGCAAGAGTTAACCCCTAAACAGTGAGGATGGTGTAGCGTTACGATAGTTAAAACATATGTTTTAACTTATTTATATTTATAATATGACACGGCAGTAACTATGAGTTTAATAGCGCTTTATATTTCCTTTATTTATGTGATATCTAGCATAGAGCCCGAATGCCTCATAAAATCCATTACAAGGTCGAAGGACTATTAAAACGATATCAGCCTGCACTCGAAATGATTTCAAAACACGTATTACGGCGATGCAGCCAATAAAAACAGCTAATTCTTATTCATACCTCCTTTACGATGGGAAATTGTAATTTATTCAAAATATTACTGGGTCCACGGTCTAGCGGCTCGGGCCACGGGCTATGGACTTTCCTTAATGCGCAGACAACTTTGTTAAACTTATTAACATACATCGCGATGCACATTTGATTTTAATGTTCGAAATTGCAAAAATCCATGTCAGCTTTACGCTCTGCGGGTTCGCAAACAGTAAGCTTTTGAATCGTAATCGTAATCTACTTAATGGATTTATTATTCCATTTTTTATAGAAATTGTACCATTAAGTACTAGTAAAGCTACTGTATAATCAATAGTATTACCGAGTCAGTTCTTATCTCCTTAAGGTGTGAAAGAAAAAGTTAAACTAGATTAAATCTTCCGCTTTAAATTCTAAGAGAGTCCTTAACCTACGAGAAGGGTACGTTTTTATTAATTTGGGTTATTCTTTGTTCCTTCTCAGAAACTACAAAAGATATAGACTCTAAATTCTAAGAGAAACTCAAACCTTGAATAGGACACACTAAAATCGCATACAACCATCGCATCATCTTTAGCGAGTTTTTAAGTCAAGAGTGAGGTTGGGAAAACCAAAAAGATAGCATTTCAAATCCAACGATCGCATCACCATTGCATACTTTCTGATAGGTATAACCTGGGGGTCTTTAAGTAAAGAGTGAATAGGTTGCTTGTAGGTAAGCATGCTTCAGTTCGACCACATAATCACTTACCGTCAAGTGAAATGGAGGTCAAATGCGGGTTTATTTATCTATATACATATGACATATGTTTATAAAATCAATTGCTGTTCGTTAGTCTCGCTAAAACTGGAGAACGGCTGAACTATTTCATGATTTATTTTTGTATTATCTTCCCTCTCATACTTTCAAAGGTCAGAAAGACAGTGTCTGTCGGATAAAAATTAATAGTTAGCTGTTCGTTAGTCTAGCTAAAACTCTAAAGTTTAAAAGGTGAGATAATTTGGAAAAGAAGCTGTACGAATTTCGCCGGGTCATCAACAAAAAATCCAGAACTCAGCCCTTTTACTGCTCAACACAAAAAGCCTCAATACATCACTCAAAAAAAAGAACGTTTAACAGACAGGTTTGCGGTGATCACGGGTCACACCTGCACCTACGGGTTGGCGATACGTGCCCTAAACTGCCGGAACCCACTGAAACTGAGACTGTCATGAAATTGATAAAATAGGCCAACGATACTATAAAACGGTACCGAAGAAGCCGCCATGACCTTTTAAGAAGAAATTTTATATGAAAACGTTCGTGCACATTGTAAAAGATAATAGTTAGTACTTAAATACAAGTTTTTCGTTCATGTCCGTCAAGTACTTGATGGGTTTATCTTTGCTTTCGTTGCGGGGAACAACCAGTGGCACTTGTAGATAGTTAAGTGCACGTCATTAAATTTCTGAATGCTTTTTATAATGACTGAGGTAATAAGTTCTGCGAATAGCTAACAAATGATTCATGTTTACCACATACAGTAAACACAAAAAATAATAATATTTGGGATTCGGGACTTAAAAATAGCAGAGGTGACCCAATGGGTAAAGGCACGCCTTAAGTAAGTCGTGGAATTGAACCCAGGCAGGCACATTACTTTGTCAAGTTTGTCGCAACCGGCATGTCCCAGAACCGAAAATCTGGAGAATTGTGACATCCGATAACCCTTACTGGACCCGCGTGGGTTACGAGCCATTCCATCTCATAGAGAAGAAAACTTCAGAGGTGTCTCAGCAGCGGAAACATGACGTGGTGTCAAAAGTTGCTACTAATTACAAAATCTACTTTAAATAAGGATAGTTCTAAAAAAAAGATAAATTCAAATCGTAATATCAACTCGGCCACAATATTGAAATGGGGATTTACGAATATGAACACTTCTCGAAATGCAAGAATGACCTCTCAGATTAAGGATCTGAATTCCTTATCAGGCCTAACCCTGTACGACCAAGTTTGGTGACCGTCACCTATTCTGCAAATGCTGAATGCTCTAAACGATATCCTTGAATCTAGAACGGAATAGATCTGTTCGGTGTTGGTGATACTGTTGAACTGGAATGTTTGTCGATTTGAGAGAAGACTGAGTAAACGTCTTTATATGTATTCTAATTGGAGTGTATGAGATATTGCGCTTAATCTGTTACACCTTGTATACTTATATCAACTTTGTGACTAAAATCAAAGTCATGGGCATTCTGTCGTTCTAGTTTTCGATTATAAATTGGTCATATTAAAACAAATCTCACAATTCAGACCTACTTGGACGCCAAAGCTCGTTAGTATTTAGTTGAACCATTCCCAATGACAACAAACTTCATCTAAATTAAACAGTCGCTAACGTCACCGTTCAAAAAGCCAATAACTAAAACAATGTCATGTCAATACCAATTTAATACGCGCCAATAACCCATACAATACGCTTAATAAAATTGTACCGAGGTTCGTTTTACGATCGACGGCGGCGTACCAACGTTGCATCGTTGCAGTTATCAAATCAGTGGATGGATGACGTTGCGTGTTTGTTTTGACGGCCCACGCTACAAAGCCACAGCGTACAGACCATAAACCTCGGGTAATTGTGTATAACGTGTACATATGTACAGGTATCCGTGTCTAGAACATGCATGTTTTTTGAAGCTTGTCTGTTCGTTAGGGGGGAGTTGATGGATTTTCTTTACTTTTATCAGTTCAGTTTTTAATTTTATATAAGTGTTTTTGCATTTCACGGACGAAGAGGCAGAGGTTGGTTGAGGTGGTTGAGTAGCGTAGTCCAAGATTTAGGTACTTACAGGTACAGTAAATTATTGGTTTCAATAATCAAATATGCTTCAGGCAAAGGCCCATTCGAAGTTGTAATGTCATTGATGACTAGAAAAACATCTCAAAACTAAACCAAAAAAAAAGAGAATGAATGACACAAAAACTTAATAAAACAGATAATTTGTAACCTACCCAATTTCATGTAACAATAGACACGCAATATGGTTTCCGAGAAAAAAAGTAGAAAGTTTACATTATGGTTGGATTCTTCAAAGTATTCCGTAACATCGCTTTTCAAAGAACGGTCGGTTAAATGTAAAATAACAACAGTATACGCAAGCGGTCAGGTAAGGATAGCAGGTAGTGGCTATCGGTTGAATATCGGAACGAGTATCCAAACAATATGTCCGAAATAACGAACAGATAGACAACAAAATTAATAAGATTTTTAGTGAATAACGGATGCGGACAAAAGCTGTAAGTGTAAAATTGGATTTATGTGCCGACAAAGAGATGAAAAACATTGTCAACTTGCATTTGAATGCATCTATGCATAAACTTTCCTAGAAGTCATTCATATGACAGCATGAGACATCGTTATCTGCTTAGCCTGTTCCAACTTGTTGGGGACGTCTTCCAGGCTAACCGAATACAGCTGAGTACTAGTGATTTACAGACACCAGCACATCAAGCTACAACAATCTGTAAAATTTCTTTAATAGACTTTCAACTTTATTGTTAAAGAAATTAGGTTCACAGTTTTACAGTTTCGGGTAGATTCATGTGCGTCTGTACATAGAGCGACTGCCTATCTCCACAACCAGTACTAAACAAAAAAGTAGCTGGATAGCAACCCCTTGGCCAGACCTCTGTTAGATTTTCTGGCTTCTGACTTCCCGATGACTGTCAAAGATGTACAAATGACTGCCAGGACCAATGGCTTATCGTCCTTTTAGAGACACGGAGAAATCTCGATGTTAAAAACTTTTTACCAAAAAATTAAACCGACTCCCAAAAAACACTGCAAAGTGAAAAATAACTGTAATTTCGGTAGTCGGTGTCTTTAGTTTTGTATTTCCGTTTTTGGCACCGACTTCCGAAATTAAAGTTATTTTTCACTTTGCAGTGTTTTTTGGGAGTCGGTTTAATTTTTTGGTAAAAAGTTTTTATTTCACTCTTTTTAGTTGGTTGATTTTTAATTTACCTAGTTACAAGAGCCTAAATGTCAACTACTTATAAAATTTTACAAAATATTGCTTTTCCCAATGCTGGGCCGTTAATTTTTGAGGAGTCCTACTGGTACTTCACCATCAGCTATACATCACCATAAGCATTGTGACGAACATAAAGTGCTTAACATCCATATTCAAGTATTCGAATCACAATCCACGAAATACTTATTATTGAGTAGGTTCGGCGGCCATCTGTGGTCTTCATCATCAGTTCCACTTCCCCAAATGGTACTTTTTGAGAGCAACTGCACAAGTTACTATAAGAAATACCCAAAACGCCATAGGTGTGCCTATAATATTTGAAGAGTTCCCTCGATTTCTCCAGGATCCCATCATCAGATCCTGACTTAGTGACAAATGGTACCAATTTCGAAGTATGCCCTATCAAACAAAAAAAGAATTTTCCAAATCGGTTCAACCGTCTTCGAGTACTCGGTGATCATACATAAAAAAAATATATATACGCGTCGAATTGATAACCTCCTCTTTTGGTCGTCCGTTGAAAATGGTCAGATGACAGCATGAATGACCCTTGATTAATAGCCGAATGTTTCAGCACAAAACCATAACAAATCAACCTTCGACATTATTAATAAGAACTCAAAATGCGCATTAATTAAATAGTATCTCCATCTCGTATCGTGCCGAAACCTTTTAACATTTTGAAATTCTACACCCTTTTAAACATTTAAAGCTCGCCTTCCTTCGCACATCGTTTTAGTGTGTCCAAATTCTCGGTATGCGCCGACCCAATATTTGCTCAGAACATTAGATAAGCATGATCGACCGGCCGGTACGTTCACGATCGATAATCTGTCACATTCATTCATATCCCAACAGGCCTTGGGTTTAGAGAGGAGAGCGCTAAAAATAGAACATCGAGGTAAGTATTTATGATTCAGTTTAAATCGTATGCAACTTAAACTTAAAAATGTATGAGAGAGCTCAGCTTGATAATAAATTACTGAAACTTATAATTAAGTCTCCATCTATTATCATTTAAAATAATAGAAAATTTTTATGACCAAGTATAGTTTGAGCATAATGTCTTTAGATTGAACGATCTTTGAGATTAAGTTAACTATAAGGTGTATATATAGGTATATAATTACATATATACTATTTTAAAATGTGTTTCAGTATTCTATGCCGTTCAGAAAATGAGTATTCGTTCGTTTACTCTGTCCCTAAACTTGAGGACTTATAATAGGTTCACTATTTACTAGTCCATCAGTGTCCTGTTTTATTATTAGTCCCTCATATAACTACATATATATATGGTCTTCCATATGTCTAAAATAAGAATTTATTTCATACTTATTTTTTAAGTTCCTCATATTTAAGTGAACTACCAATGTTACTTTTAAGAAATAAATAAATGTCAGAAATACTACTCTTTGCGATTAAGTTTTAACGCTGCATTGTCAAGTATATTACCTAACATAGTGATAAATCTGTCTGCATCCAGTAATATCCGGAACACATACACGACTGGCATTAACGAGTTAGGTACGAATAGTATCAGTGCTTGAAGCAATTGAATCGAGAAAATAAGTTATAAAACAAAACACATAAAGGCAAACAACGCCATTAAATTTGAATCCCCAATACCTAGACCTCTGATATATTTATACAGTCTAGACGAAAATATTGTTTATTGCACATTAATGGAAAAGATTTAGAATACCCTTAGTCCTTTCTGGAGGGGGACGAAGGTGAAAAGTGCACTTAATTCAATAAAATAAAGGGGAAACTGAAATAAGTCACTGAATAAATGATGAAAAACAAGCAATTAGGGTCTCAGAACTCTAATAACAAAAGGAACATAAACAACTAACATTACATATTGCCATAAAAGTTGAAACATTGCCTGATGTTAAGCAATTCATTCAAATGAGAATTGCTAACCATTATACCTAAGGGCTGTGTCTATGAATGAAGAACACAGTATCGTCCAAAAAATATTTAAGTATCCTGTAGTACCTTTTATGAGGTGTCCAATGAAGTTATAAAAATAATTGTACAAAACGTTCTAAACAGTTTAACTTCATAAAAAGACATCTACTTGTCAATGCAGAATTTCAATGTGTATTTGTAATTCGATTGTATCAAACATTTTGTTAATAAATATTTTGTATTTTGTATTACTCTACATAAAACAGTAGCAACGCATTAAATCACATGAATTATCAACAAACAGTGGCGTAAAATTAGAACGTACTACGGTCTACCTAGTTCACTGAAAGGCTGTCTAAAAAAAATTAAAGCTTATCTACGGTAAAATATAATTGCCCATACATCAACCAGCCAACCGTTCAAGGGCGCTCGACCGGCGGTACTGAACGCTACCAGTTTGACACCAACAAGGTTTTCATAGCCAACTAACTACGTGACCATGCCACTTCCATTGTCAACGATCCGCCAGTCAGACTTCCCAGAAATGTAATATCACCTCACTGGCCTTTTATTCCTAAAATATAGTTTAATCTAGGTGTCTCGCCGTACAAAAACAATCATCAAACACAAAATGCTTTTTTGAAGAAGCAATTACGTTTTTTGCAATACAATCTTCTTTAAGCTTTTTCTGTTTCGGAAAATGAAATGACACCAAATCTTGGGTAAACAAAAGATAAGCGTTTGAACAATAAAGTCCAGCGATCGATTAATTCAAATAAAATAATAACATTCATTTCATTTTGGAGCGTAGGAGCGAATGCAAATAGCCGAGCTGAATATCTGACTAGACTACAGCAACTTCCTAATTTCGAGTCTCCGGAAGGATCCCATCTAGGCATGTACCTCATCAGGAAGGGGTTGACGCCGTCTCGTCGCGTAGTATTCAAATCCGGCGCGTTTATAGGTCCATAACTCAGAACTGGCGTTGTTATGAGCATCCGACATTCCTCAGAGATTAAACCCAGCCCCCGAATGCTAGATACGCCTTAACCGTTCATACGTGACTCGAATCCGTCGCGGGGACTAAAAAGTGCCCGCTAATTTTGTTAGGCACAAAATGGACAACTGGCAAATTTAAAATGAAGACGTTGCGCAAGATTTATAACTCAATTTGGACATTTGGGCGGTGCTTACGTCATGTAATGGCTGGAAAATACCATTGGTGCTTTCTATGAAATGAATGGACATTGACATTCCGATACATGTGGCGAATAGTCGTGCCCGGGGGAGCCCGTAATAAAATGGAGCTTTAAAGAGATTATAGACTGATTTAATGATGAGCAGATTTATGTTCAGTTTATAGACTTGAGTGAGCCGTTGCTGCGTTCAGTTCGTTGCCTGTCGCACAGGGGAAATATCGTTATTTCCCTTGTGCTACAATACAAGATGCATCCAGGTAATTCAGTCAGCCGTAAAGTTGAGTGAATAAAGATTCTATCTAGTCGAAGCTACGAAGTACGTATAAGCTACGGGATCCTTCGAAGTAACGAATCTACGTACTGTTGCAAGTCTCAAACTTGTCTAAATGCGAGGCATTAAAGGGTCTCAGACTGGTGAACTCACGTCATCGTCGCTACGTGATTCGTTTGTTCGATACACTGAAGTTGTTTAACACACAGACGCTCAAAGGCCTTTTTTACTACACACTTTTTAGAACGAAAGCTATAAAAATGTAGTGCCAGAAGCACAAGTTTTTTCAGCGAACTGGCACAAGTAGGCCACTTGATTCTGAGTGTTTAACCGAGACACTTGAAGCCACAGTAGGGCTCCCGATCACTATCGAAAGGGTAGGAGTCCCTTTGAAGTCAAAAGCGACGAATTTGTAATATTTAGCGTTGGACCACTAAACTAATGTTTTCGTAGATAGGTACGCTCTTGTGTTGGGAAAAGGGTAGCGATGTAGTAAGGGAAAGATATGCACGTATTTGTATATCAGCCGAAAATATATTCGCTTAGTTAGAAGCAAAAAATCAGGCTTAGCTACGCCGCGCCGTGTAAATAGTAAACGTAAACCGCATTATTGAAATAAACCAAACCGATTAATTACTCCAACAGTCATTCAATAAATCAATATTAAAGCGGCTACTGAATAAATAAAAACGAACAAGCTCCAATTTTTTAAATTATATACCCTCACAATATCACCGCCATTAGCAGAGAATAGGAGCTTTCAAAACTGTAACAATACATCAAAATCAATGCTGCAATCGACATCTCGCTATCGCAATCCCCACATACCTGGCGTTACCCTCAATCCTAATCCCCAATTGCAAAATGGTTCCCACAGATTCGCAGAATTCACAGAAAAAGAAAATTTGCAATATGCCTTAGAAAAGCGGAGAACCTAAGAATTTCACCGTAACAATGCTGTGTAGCACAATGCAAGTTACAATAGTAGTGATCACAATCAGTTTGGGGGCAAAAAATGGGTGCTTGGCAGAGATGGGCAATTGAAAAGGGAACGTCTGAGCCGAGCCATCTGCCGCACCCGGCGCTGCCTGCCATGTACAATGTGACCAAACGATCCCATTACCCTGGACTGTGCCGCTACAGACGCTAATTTCGACAATCGCTCAACAAAGAGGCCTGTCGTAAAAATTTAAGACTTGTAAAGGGGTAGGGGTTATGATTAAAGCAAGTTTAGCCATAAATATGACGATTCAAAGTTATTCTTTGAGACTAGGGTAAAAGCGAGACTGGTGTGCTCGTGATTCTCTTGTTAGTTAAACGCCTTAAATTATCTCTTTTGTACCATTGGAGGCATACCCCAAGGTATGAGACAGAATCTGCTAATAACTCTTCTACATACATATATGTATTACTAGCGACCCGGCCCAGCTTCGCGCGGTCTCATTCTGCTAATTTCCACAACGCTTTAACAAATTATACACTAAAACCTACTTAATTGAAATCACTCTATCCATTGGTAAAAACTGCATCAAAATATGTTCAGTACCTTTTTAGTCGCCACTATTGCAATAAATAGACATGGTAAATATCCCGTTTTATATTCTAACAAGAATGTCTGATGTTTGTCCCACATCCCTCAAAAGTGATGGGCACACCACAACACACCCTACTCCGTATCTAACTAAACTATACCGTACGCGTCTCTGGAACCCGTAATTTCTTAAGACAGCACGTGTTCCGATTGTATGGCGCAATTTGATGGTAAAAAAAACAAAGCGTCCCCTGTACGAATAAATACGGAGATAATATACGATTTTACTTTTTTCTACACAATGAGTTGTGTCATAACAGGGCAAATAAATTTTATTAATAACGTTAAGTTTATTTAAAAGGTGTAAGAAGTTGAAAATGGGTTATGATGATACGGATGGGTGAGCGGCTCGGATGCATTTGCTTGCAATTTTATTATTAACTGGTCTTGTAATCACTATTTATCCCATGAATTGTAGCTAATGGGTGCACTTTAACTTATTCGAAGTGTGATCTAGAGTGGAATGAAAGAGTGGTGAAATGAGAAGTGGGTGTATGTATCTAAATGAAATCTCTATGCATTATTATCAGTTATTTTTTACCGCTTACAACATCCGTCAAGCGTGCTAAGTCCAGTTAGTCGACACATGAGTCGGCTAGCCTGACCGCAAACATACTTTAATGTAGGTTCTAGACATGTCAGATGACTTACAAACTGATTCAAAAGGCGAATTAAATGTAGTTTTCCTTTTCACAAACGAACCTAGAAAGTACTTACTCATATAACAAGCAAAAAACCTCGTTTCCAAGTCCTTTTTTCTTCTTTTAAGAGCCGTTCATTCACATTCCGAACGTAATTCAAGACAAGCCGCGAGCGTTTTCTCACGCGTTCTAATTTCAAATTTAGGCGCGAAGTTGCTGCCAGACACCTAGTGATGGGCGGCCATGATGACTAATAACTCGTAATGGATAATTTAGTTACTCGTAATGTTTTGATTAATTATACTGGTATATTATTTCTGGACCAGACGCTTTGTACAAAATTACTTAGAGTTCGTTTGTGGTATCTTAATTAAAGATTATAAATAAGATAAGATGCGGATAAAAGGTCAATGTGATAGCAAATATACACATTTTATTAATTAAGAAATTAAACGCGGCAAAGTCTGCACGGTCGGATTATGTTCATAAAAACCACGGCTTGATTAAACCATAGAAATAAACTCAAAAAATCGTATAAAAATTCGTTTAATAAAATCAACCATTTCAATTTGATAAATCGATAATGGCTATTCGGAACTGCGTGAATTAGTCGATTATGTAAATGATTCGTAATGGTTCATCACTAAATTCTTGGCGATTGCACGAGCCGCACTCCGTCTGTCATGTCTTAAAGAACGAGTTTATTAACACATTTCTGTTAATTCTTTAAAGAACCAAAGCCATTGAGCTTTGAGATGGACCTCACGCAGTCTGGCAAGCCCGCTCCCTCGCACAATAATTGCTGATGCGAAATTAATTTGCAGCAAAAAATAGGTATGTTGTTGTTCTTTAAATATTAAACATGGCGTCATAATAGACGCAAGCTGCCAGTGAATGGAACATTCAAATGCATCAAGTAGCAAGAACCTATTTTGTGGTTAAAAATGACCACCCAATGTTGATATTGTAAAATAAACTACATAAGTACGTATATATTTTAGTTTATTGATTTTAGATGAGAACGTAACTATTTTATTTTATTAACGTTAAACATACTATTCAATGATGATAAACAAAACGGTAAAGGTATTAAACATCGACTAATCTCGCCACCAAAACTCAATACAGTAATAGAGACTTAGACACAGAGCACATTACCTCCTCTGTAAACAAGGTAACTAACATTTACATCGAGCTATTATTATTATTACATACTAGCCCGTACTGGCCCACTGCTGGGCAAAGACCGTTGGAAGGAATGCCCTCCATTCCTTCCAACGGTCTCGATTCTACGCCTCTTCCTTCCAATTCTTAAGGAAGCCATCCCGGTTGGCCCGCCATCTCCTTCGCGGTCGGACGCGGCTCCGAGTTGCTATCTCAAGGCACTAATCCTGGGTTTTATGGTTTTAGCTTGTCAGACAGACATGTCCTGCCGAGTTTCATTTAAGTTGAGTAGCCTTTTGAGCCACATTAACAATTTGCATTGTGAAGCGCATTGTTGTTTCGAACGCGGTCCATTAATTTTACACCTAACTTATTGCATTCCATTGCACGTTGGCAAACAATATCCAAGCCATATACAGAGAATATTTCACATTATACTTAAAGTAAAATTAACCGAAATACGGGTTTAGGGTATTTCCACGGAGTCTATAGGTAAAGGCACTCACTGATTAAAAAACGGTAGTCTTAGACAATACCAATACTTAACTAAAGGTTTTTTGTGCAAGGACATGCTTTCATTTCAAGACGATCAATTTTGGTGCTGTTTGGTATAACTAGGTTTTGCATAAGTGGGCCACTTTCCTCAACTATAAAAAGTTATTTCGACACCTAATAACTTTTTAAAGACGATTTGCAGAAAAGCTTTTAAAAAGTACAAAAAGTTGCAGTAAGTCTGCGTCACTCCCTAAGGTCCCGCTGCTAGACAATTAATTTAACATCGAAAACAAGTTGTCACCCTCACAGCGGCCATATTGCACAGGGGCCGACTAGCCGGGCCAGATTTTATTCAGTCCATAAAAAGCGACTTTACAACCTACTTCCCGGCTAGACGCGGTCGCGTGTGAGCTAACGATCTCCCATTAATATTTAATACATACTAGTTAGTTACATACATATTTGAGTTAATACGAGCCGACTCCATGTAATATCCCGTAAGAGTAGCGTAGAAACGCGAGCGTAGTGGCCCCACACGCGAACTTAATGTGCTGAAACATTGAGACGTTTTTATTTGTTAAATAAAGACGTTATGTTTGAAATGAATTGCTTAAATTGTTACCGCCGTTTTCGCTGGTTGCTTTTAATGATATTTTAAGCAGCGTAGAATCTGTGGTTACTACACTACACACGCACTTATATTTTATTCAAAATAAATAATAGTTGTTTGCCGCTATTCTTTAATTACGAGGAAAATAAAGATATTTTGGTCCGACTTCTACAGTTCAATACGAATGATTTATGTTTGTGAATGACTTTTCTGGGTGAACAAAGTTACAAATGAGATGAAGACACTTAATAGCGTAATAGTCATGGTTATTTTCAAGAAAATTTATGAAAAGGCTGTTTAATAGGGTCCAGTCGATTAGCAAAGTTTTAAGATCTGAATAACTACCCCGAACTTCAGAGTAACAACTTAGCAAATTAGTCTAGACACTATAAAACATTGCAAAGACGCTCCACCCTAAAAATAGGATTAATATCCGTACTTTTCTAAAACTTTCACAGTCAAGGGACCTGTCCAAACAAGCTGGGGTGAAGAAAAGAAGTGAAAAAAAATCAGGCAATTTTGAGAAACGTTATTTTTATCCCTCGCCAGACCAGATTGATTTTTATGTATCCCTCTCCGCTGAATGGACACCGTTCGATTTTTTTAATTAAACGTCAAACGGTTTTCGAGTCTGTAAAGCCCGTTAATAATGCTGGCAACTTATAAATACAGCTAGTGTGTGTACCCCGATGATAATTACCCGTAAAGCGTAATGCAATGTTTACATCCAGATGATTTTAAGGCAGCCGGCCGGCTTCCTCGAAACTTTTATGAACAAAAACTAATAATAGTCCCGCAGATATTTCGCAATGTGCAATTACACAATTTTTCTTCAGTATACATTACAGTGCTAAAAAGATGTTGGATTACAAGACGAATTGTTTGAGTGGCGCGCGCATGCAGGCGGGACGTCTCAAATATTCGAAGATCGCACGCTTGCACCAATAGTGTAACGGACTTGCATTCCTAACAAGACTTACTGTGAAAACGATATATAGATTCCTTATACAGCAAATGGCTATGAACTAAGGTTAATAACAAAGATATAATTACTAAGAACGAATGATATTTCGTAATGAAATGGCGATGAATATCCGCAATTAGAGTTTACGAACAACTACAATGATAGAACGAGAAACTAGGTATAGTATCTTAAAACATGGATAATATAATGATGGATTGTATAGTTAGACGTTATTTTTCACCAGCGGAAGTAGTTGCCACAGAATAGCGAAGCAAATGATAATAATTATGCAAAATGTCGCATTTAGATTCAGGTATTCGTTCGCCAGTATGTGCAACTGAATAGAAAATAACATTTTAATGCACGAACAGCTGCGAGCACTGGCTCGTTATGGAAATCCTTACATAATTCGACGTACATAATTAAAATTAATTTATTTTTTGTATCTGAATTTGCACAGCGGCGTTATCTAGATCAGGCGCCACTGGAACACTGATTACTACATGTTTTATGGTCATAAAACGACTGCGGAACTTCCTACTTCTCACTATGAGTTTAAATTTATTAGTTAACGAATTCATTACGAAAAAACATATGAAAGCTGTTCGTATCTCACACATTAACAAAATAACGCGAATTTATATCATCATTCAAAAGCCCACCAATCAAATATACATCAAGAACCGTTTAGTAAACCACAGCAAATAAATACAATACTTTTTATGAAGATCATCATTCAAAATCACACACTACAATAAAATATTTATTTAATTTAGTCATACGCACGAATACAAAGTCAGTCATCAGCAGCCCGCAGCGACCCATTCACTCGTTCAATCATTCATCCTGTAAAAGCGCGGGAACCATTGTTGGGGGTATCAAACCGATTGACAGACTGTGTTAACTGTCAATGTTATTATTCAGCCGCGGCGACAGCACTAAAAATATACTCCCACGCATTTAAACTTGGTGCAATCTTGACGCAGAGATAAAACTGAAACCGTGTAACGCATAGACCACTAATCAATTTTAGTATTTTTGGAGCCTCTGTCAAGCAGTGTTAGAGAAAGAAGAATAACACGCATTAATCTTGTGCTTTCGTGGCAACGAACTCTGGAATAAGCATCGTCTTTAGTGACTAATTATTGGCTACGAAAATAGATGATGTTTTACAGAATCTTACTGAATCGTAGTTTTAATTGCTGTCGATCTGTATCTTGAACGTTTTACAGTTCAAATCAACAGGATATGAACGAGACTTAAGTATTAAAACAATGTCACGTGAACATAATCGCGCTTATTCGTGATCGCGGCATGCGTCAAGCTGCGCCTTCACCTGGGATCAAGTAAAAAAAAAACTATTAAATATAAAGCATCGCGGCACGCGACTACAGTCCAACGAACTAACGTTTGGACATACTGCATAACCATGGTTTTTTCAACAACCCCCCTTTTTACGGTGCGTTTTTGTGCAAATCTCGCATCCATTGTACTTTGAAACGAAACCGTCCACAATGCTATAAAGGAAAAAAGTACGAGTCGCACCTGGCGGGAAGACGCCGCCGCCGACATGCACGAAACGACGTAACCGCCATAACCGAACAGCCGTAAATCAATACTGTCCCACTATAAATAAGGGCTTAATTGCTTAATACGGAACTGGTGTTGCCCGCGACAAAATTCGCGTCAGACAATAGTCTTGAACACACAAAGGCACAAGACATTGAGTAACGAGACGCCAAATATATGGGGATCCATTTTTTTCACATAGACCAGATGCAGGTGATGGCAAAGTTATAGATGAAGGTTAGATTCAATTATTTGTGTATTGACAATGAGAATTTGGAGCGTTTCTAATCCTGTTGCCATGCGGAGCCGAGGAGCTCATTCAAAGCAAAAGGAAAAGAAAAGCTGCACCGCCCTGAGGCAGTACCAACGGCGCGTTAGTGCCAGCCATTATACCCCGTGAAAAGTTATAATAACATCTGTATGATAATACTCCAACGTAATAATTAAGTTCTATTTTCGAAGTTAGTCTTGGCAAAAAACGGCGGACTTCATTCTACTCGATATCGCTGTGTGCGGGATAATAATTTGTTCTTCGTATCCGTTCGGATAAAACCAAAAATTATAATTTCTTGTATGTAATGAACACAGCATAGCAGAGTCAGCAGCGGAACAGCGCTAGTCATCATATTCATGCGAACAGACTTGCGTGTAAAACTTAATTAATTAATTAAATTATGATAGCTAGCGCGAAAATTAATTTTACTCGCGTTACACGACATTTTTACATTCAATAAGCTGGTATGAATTTGTAGGTAGTTTAACACAACTACTTGTGTGAATTTAAGAGTATTGTTATCGTGCATTTTTACCCGACTGCAAAGGAAGGGTTACGTTGTTCGCACGTATCTTGTATGTATCACCTCATATCTCCAGAACCGCTGAACGGATTCAAATAAGTAATTGAGATATTGTTAGATTCGTCTTAGCAGCCCAAGTGTTCTTAGATAGGTGATATTTGAAAAAATCACATATAGTGAAAAAAAATTTTGTTTTTCGAATTCCACAATATGAGTATCTAATTAAAAGGCTTATCACAAGGATTTCAAAAAGGTATATCATGTTTGTCATTAGTGTAATACTAGCAAAAATAATATAAAGAGGAAGTTTAAAAATATGGACTTAGCTCTTTCACTTTCTGAATCCGGTGGGGTGCCAATGTGACACGACCGGGAAAATTAAAAAATTGTTAATTAATATTTTAACTGATAAGACGCCTGATATAAACCGTGTTTGATAATCACAGTTTATGGTCAGCCCTGCTAGGAACAATCTGTGCGGGGACCCATTCCGAGCTAAGTCAGTGTATACAGCATAAACAAGACCCCAAGCATAATGTCCCTAAGTGCGTCGTAAACTAGCACTTCTGCAAATTGCTCGTAAATTATATATATATATATATACGAGTGAATAATATGCAACCATTTAAACAACTAAGTCTATTATCATATACGTTCAGATGTAATAAAGTTTATTGTGAGTGGTAAGTAATACAAAAGTTTTGGCAATTGTTCGATTTTATGGTCTATTCTGCCCTTTATAATATTGTTGGAGTGTATTAAGGTGTAATTTGAGGCTCCACGGTGGTGCGTGCCTATCTATGAGACAGATAATCCGTAGGATTTGTAATTGTTACTAGTAATGCTATCCGCACGATCCTAGGCCGTGTTGTAAGTGTGATATAACTTAATAGCATGGCTGTATACCTTGAAGGGTTACACAGAGATGTACTGTAAATAAGATGACAAATGCTTGCACTATCTGGACAGGTCCGCTCAAATTTGCGTGGTTATTTCCTCAAAAGAATACCACAGACATGAACCTACATGCTTCTCATAACTATAAAAATACAAATTGTCTGGACTTTAAAAGAGACTATGACCTCTGAGTTTGTTTCGGTGTTTCTTCTCAGAGTAGTCACTTAGGAAATACCGGCCTCATCTAGCTAAACTTAGCATGCAAAAAAAACATGACGTGTAAACGTGTTATTTATAACCAATTTAAAAATAAATAAAAAATAAGCAAAGCCATCGTCTGAGTATAAATTAAGATCCTGGGGTTGCTACTGAAAGATGTGAAGCAGAAGGAACAGACCGACAGACAAAAGTTTACTTCTACAGTCAGGCATGTTTCTGGATTTCTGAAAAGCTCTCGTACGTCGTTCCCTCTTTTTCATCTCAAGGTCTCAGTATACAGAAACAATAGCTTGCAGGCAACAAGCCGCAAATTCTCAACAAACACATCAACACATTTTGTTTTCCAAACAAACTTAAACAAAACGCAATGTTCTACAACATATAAGAACAATATAACAATATATTTCTCTTGTTTTCAAAATTAATGAATATGGATAAGTTTATAACAAGGAGTATTGATATTACGCATAATAACTGAAATAACTAAGTAATACGTTCTCAATAAGATCGTAACCAAATAGAAGTGATTCCGAATAAGTCTTCTACTTCGTCGCAATAGGATTTCGAGAAAAATGTTGTCATGAAAAACTTGAGCCACAATAAAGACAAACCATAAATAAACCAAATCACATTATGGAAGTTATACGTGAGCTTCAAACCAGGTAGCACAGTAATTTTTCAATTCAAGTAGAAAATATATTATGATTTAGTTAGTACCTACAAGATTTTTCCCTATTAATTTCCTTGTCCAAAAAAGCGACGAAGATTCATAACGGAATGTCCAGCGACGTGAAGCGAACAAGCACAGCCTTCAGATAAATGCCCTGATAATGGGATAAGGCACATGACCAGTTTCTCTTGTCGTTGTAATCGATAAAATGGTCCACGACAATCCACACTTGCCTAGAAATAACTTATTCACTCTGGACTTGAAGACCCCAGGTTGTAGCTATCAGGAAACAGATTCCGCAAGAGAATTTTACTCATTAACTAGGTAGGTATACGCATAATGGAACTATTCCCAAAATGCTTATTAAATATGCTTGGGTCCTTAAGTATTCATTTGACCAAGAGTATGACGTAGATTTCGTCATACTCTTGGTCAAATGAATACTTAAGGACCCAAGCATATTTAAGATTACCCGTTACAGCCATAATTAACAAAGCAATAAAATATGTAGCCAGACTTAAGTAATAAAATTATACTTATTTTAATTATTTGCATATAAAAACGAGCGTGCACATAAACGAAGCTTCTACCTGCAGACAAACCCATTAAATGATCACTCGTTAAGTGTAACTTGAAGTAACGTACGCCCGCATTAATTAGGAAGGTAGTATAAAAGATTGATGATATTTCAACGTCGTTACCGCATCGCAGACTTGTACATGACCTGTTCAACTGAAGAGGGCATGCTAAACAGTGCGTATATAATTAATGAGCACATATTCTGTTATTGCAATTATTATAGAATTAGCTTAGAATACTGATTGGAATATGCCAGGAAGATAGATAAATCGAGGAAGGAGCATTGTAGTCATTCCCATAAACAATATTGGACAAGATTCGGCTTATTCGACAACGAAACGACATCAAATGGAAATCCTGAGCCGGACGCCATCGGAATCTATTGAGAATACTCGACGTCTATGTCAGACATTTCCGACGTCCAATTGATTCCAATAAGAGTCCAACTACTTGTAACAATGCTCATAATTGAACGAGAAAGTGGCGCCAACGAGACAGGGACAACACAATACGACATTTAAAGTGATTGCAAAGTCAACAACACCATAACGTAATGCCCGGATCCACTACACGATTATATCGATTATAAGTTCCGATTCACCCTTTTATTTTATCCACTTCCTTTGGATATTCCATATCTAGACAAAACATCCGGTGCTGTTAACCCTTCAGCTTGGCTTTGTTTGTAAATATAAAAACATTTAAAATGTTAAACTTTACGTGCGTCACACGGCCCAGCATTAGGACGCAAATACACCGGTAGCTAAGCGACAGAACGCGAAACGAATACTATTTTTAAAGCACACACGGGTTTATAAACATAGGGAAGTTTCGTCTCACACTCGATGTAGGCGACTTTCTTACAAACACGACACTGTTTTTAGATCATCGAACTTTCGTTTGATGTCGCTAATATTAGATTTTAAGAAATTAACGCTATTAAAAGTAATCTGATTGGCTTTAGTGTCGTTTAAACTACATAAACTTTATAACTGCTCATAATCTACATATGGTAGGTATTAATATCTGCATGGAATGAATTTAATTAAATATTGCAGTCAAAATGCGACGGCAATTTATAATGTAATTGCTGGTATACGTATACCTCCCTCTACGTTAACGCCTACAACTAATACCTCTAATACCTTTTTTTGTTATACCCAGAGCCAGTGCACATATAGTGCCACCGTCCTCCCAGACTTAATGGCGGTTAGAGTCCTCACAGAGAGACTCACAACGCAGACGAATGGCGGACAGAAATGAGAATCTAATAAAGAGTTTGTACTCAGAAAATGTTTATCTGAACTGGTGCTATTAGAAACAAAATAATATCAGCGGCACACTCAATGTGTCCCCATCTTAACCCGACCCACGTGTCAAAACGTCCCAAAAAAGAACAAATAACTAAATCTCATAAATTAAGTAGTTTGTATTCTCCTAATACGGTAGAAATGTTTCACTTGTGAGATGGCAGATAACATGTTTTTTTTAGCAGTTCATAAAGTACGTGAGATTTATGAATTATTTATGGTGGACAGTGGATTTATTATTCAAAGTAAGTATTTAAACCTACAGCTTAGCCAGAATTATTGAGCACCTATGATGATATCTTTCAGATTTTTGGGGATTATCTAACTGAAATATTAATTACTTAGACATTTTATCATTATTTATTAATAGGTAATAGATATTAGTTTTAGTAGTTAATAGATAGTTACTTTGAATTAAGATGAAATCATCATGGTGTCAGATTTCCTAGTGTAACTTTTTCAAATGATACCTATGAGGTTCTTGTTTTAAAAAATGCGTAACATTCGATTTCCGACTTTCAATAGCTTTTTTATTTGGCTCATCATTGAATACGAGTTTCGACGTGTGAAGTTACAAAACAGACTGACGCACAAAGGTTACATCAGGTTTAACAAAGATATAAAGTAAAGAGAAATATTGAAATTTCGAAAACCTTTAATATTTTAATCAATCAATTTTATTTTCAAATTATAGGGTCTCATATTTGAAGACATACTTAATTTAAATTAGCGTGTTATTTTTTAAATCGCAGGTTCACTACCTCCGACTCAGATCGCCAGATCGGATGATGGTCACATAACTTAAATTTAAATCGGGAAACCAAGAAACATCCAAGCACCGTAGCGAATGCTAAAACCCTTGAGCCTCAATTTTCCGGAAAGCAATGTCGTAAGCAAATACACATAATATGCAAATAAAGTTATTCGAAATCAAAGACCAAGTAACATACATAAGTAGAATGCGCTGACATATCGACGTGTTCTTAGAACAAGACGTAAATGCTAAACTGACGCGTTGAGTTTAATTAATTCCACATTAAAGTATGCAGTGTCCTCACGACTTTCTGAGTAGGAAACGTGCTGCAGACTTCCACCTAGCTTGAATGTATTAGAAGTCGTTTCACAGAAAGGCTATATCTATATGAACTATACGGAAACTAAGGAAAAATTCTCCAACACACGCAAACAGTAGGTTTTAGAACTGCTACAATTTAGGTAGTGTTTGATTAAACCATCGAAACATCTCTATTCCTTGTTCGGCAGAGCTCAATAGCAAGTAAGTCCAATTTCGTAACAATACAACTCGAAAATTACGCCTGCGATTCGCTACAACAAGCATATTTTACCATCATGACAGAAACGAAAGGATTATTATTTGGTTCGAGGTAATGTCATCCTCCCAGAACATATTTAATTAAATTTAATAGACTCTCAACTGCTATTATGAAGATTAGTAGGTATTTAATAAACAAATATTAATAAATCACGATTCACGAACCTTAAATTAGCCATACAAGTCGTACTTATTCATGATAACGTAGTGACCTCTCGTAAAACACAGCCTTAATGGTCTGCTATCAATAATTATGACTGTAATTAATGTAATATTTGAATAAATTATGAACGAGAAAAAATTAAAATAGATATTGCTTCGCGGCTACTATGCCAGCGTTGCCGAGAAATTTATTCAAATTGACATAAGTGAGGAATACTAAATAGAAATGCGTTGTGTATCTATGGTAGCCGGAGGCATTCAAATTACTTTTTCGAAAACCGAATTCTAAGTAGTTTCGTCTAGGTAAGTGAAGTTCAAGGCCAGTTTATTCAAATTTTCTATTTGGATTGCATAACCTGTTATTTCACAACATTTCACACGAGTGTGAAGCTAGACAGGCCTTGACCGTTGAAAGCGTTTAAAGCAGATTAACGGACGTCTAACGTGAGGCTTTTAAGTCAACTTCATTGGAAACACGTGAGTGCTGAATAGTTTGATTGTGTTAAGTATTTTGAGTGTGAAGATGTCCTAATTGGAAATTCTATAAAAATAAAACATAGGGCAAGGTTTAAGGCAACAGATCACGTGGATCATCGCCGACGAGATGGACAGACACCAGTAACACAATACATGAGTGCTGCGAAAGATCATACCTATGCCAGGGAAGAACGACATGACGACCACGACCATTCTGTCAAGATTGTAGCGACCAAGACGATGTTCTAATTTATAATTTATAGACGCATGTTCAGATTTTTAAGAAATAAAATAAATATTTAAAATAAGAAAGAATTTTTATTATTGTTTATTATTTGTTATAATTACGCTAACATTGCAATGGCATTGTAAGGTACTAAGCATTTCGATAAAAAAAAACTTCTACCCAGAAAAAAAAACAAAATATTAACTCAAATAAAAAAATAACTGTATAAATCTTCAACTAAGCTACCTAGTAAACTGTTAAAGAATACAAAAAAAAAATTGAAGAGAACTCATATTTACTAATAAATCTACTAGCATTAGTTTAAACTTTTGGTAATCAAATAATAATTACCGTTTTCATAAGATTTGCAATTCGATTAAAAGTCAAAATTCTAACTTTGTTTTACTCATGACATTCATTTGATCAAACTAGCGCCATCTAAATTATACTGAAACTAAATGCAGTCGCGCTACTCACCACTAGATGGCACTGAAGTATGAGCGACATCTCTTGGCAAGTTAGTTCAACAAATCAATGTTTAAACTTACCAATAACGCCATCTAGCGTGGAGTGGCCGAACAAGTACCTCACTTGTTCAGCTACAATCCAAACAGCGCCATCTAGCGAAGAACACTGCATCCAATGTGCACTTTATAAACACACAATTAATTCAGAAAACTGTTGAACTCACTTTTCAATAAAATTATTATTTTCACGTAATATATTGGTCGTTTCCACAATTTCTTTTAGAATTGTTCACTATAAAATTGCTTTTAGCACATATTTGACACTGGCACATGTGGTATTTCATTTTTGGGTTATTTATCTGAAACAATAAGAAACAATTGATTAACATTTTTACATAAAGAATGGAATTGAAATGCACAACCCAGGTCAAACATTAATTGAGGCGAAGAAGAATAATTGATTACCGAATTCATGGTATTTTTTTTAATAGGTTAAAGTCAATTTAATAAGTGCATTTATTTTCTAAGACACAACAAGAAATATATAAAATACTTCGTAAGCATCCAATATGGCAGTCATTAAATTATTTCATTCATCTGATGTCACATGGGCACCATCTCGGCAAAATGACCACACATGTATAAGAATCAGTTATTCACAGAGTCTGAACAGTTACAAATGACAACCTCATCTAGTAATATCAATCTACATTTGAAATAAGTAGCCTATATGACACTAAAGCCTAATTAGGTATCCTAAACATTAAGAATTAAGTTTATCAATATCCAGAAATTACGGCTTATCCTATATACCTATATACATTACTTATAAATCATGATTCTTATTAATATTACCCTTATAAATATTAATTTTTCTAAATGAAGTGTTTTGTTACATAATGCACTTTTTCTGCATTAAAAAATAATGCTATGATAATTCACTGAATGTGTTTTAAAGAATTTTCAGCTGCCATTTAAAAATCTAAGGACATTAGTCAGTATAATCTTGCATACAGAGTACATTTTCTAAACATATGCTTGAATTTAATAACTAATATGCTTGAATTATAACATTTAGAAGTTGACAATGAAATGATTTCCTATGTGGCAATTGCACATGTCTAAAAATTGTTTTACTTGTGATAGATTTTACTACAGTAGAGATCACAAATTTTAACTTATGAATTGTTTTTCATAGCATGTAACACAACTACATTATTATTTTATTTTTTATATTATTTTATGCTGCATATAAAGGGCCTTCAGGAAAGTGTCATAATGAGGTGTTATGATAACTAAATGTGGAAAACAAAAAGAAAAAAATATTATGACCTTTCTAGAATGTCCTTCAAATGCAACTTGTTTTTTTTTTTAAATTTCAGTAATCATAATAACCCTATTATTTTGTAATACGTACCACAGACACTTCATCCAACTGAATACTAATCCAGGATGTAGGATACATGACGACACGAGTTCGTAATAAAACAACCAAAGTATTTTCCAACCTAAGATTTCAAACTTATTTTAACACTGTTGAACACACGTTTTCTAATGGATAGACCGATTATCTGGGCTCGGGCGGGGGCTGTTGCATAAATAAGACAGCTCTTATAAATCTAAGGTCACCTTGCAGCACACTTTTGAACTGAAACTTTACAATTAGCCTGAAAAATGCAAGCACGTGCACATAGAAATGCACCTATTATGCACCACGTAATTTAATCTCAAAATTTTATATATTCACACACTAGATACGCCCAATGAGCACCAATATAACACAACGAGCCGATTATCGAGGGTTTACGGTCAATTTAACACGTGAACTTTATAACCAATTCGAATTACAGCGGCTGAAAAAACTACACAAAGAAAACATATGATCGATCGAAATTGAAGTGCACACTGCACATGGAGTTGTCTTTGGTTCATCTTCTGTCATCTGTGAGGAACGGGAAATGAAAACGAATCCACAACCATAGATAACTTTTCTCACAATGAAATAAGTTATTTTATTACACTATTTAAAATATTTCATAAATAATAACTTTGATAAATTGAAAATATTTCATTAATAAAAATAGCTTTGCATCAAAAATAATTGCAATGTTTTATAAACTCTAATAAAGACGGCCTAACAATGAATGAACTTATTGAACGATTCTGTAGGAAAATCTCTGTAAAGCCGGCTCTTCACGTTGGCCGACACAGTGGCGAATGTAGTGGCCAATGCCTATTGGCCAACGTGTAGATGGGGTGTTTGTTCATCTTGGGTGCACAAACACCCCATCTACACGTTGGCCAATAGGCATTGGCCACTACATTCGCCACTGTGTTGGCCAACGTGAAAAGCCGGCTTAAGAAAAATAATTAGGACTTACCGTGATATCTATTCCTTGCCAGTATTTTTTTCTTAATAATTATCATGTCATCGTCATTAATGCCTGCAAAAAAATAATATATTTTATATATCATTCTACCGCAGGTCTGCTGGAAGAAATTTCTGTTGAAATCACAAGATAAAAATTATAAAAAGAACAAGTGGACGTAGTTACGCAAAAAGGATCCAATCCACACTTTTCCGAAATTTAGTTATATTGATATCTTTTATAATATCACCCTAAAGATGCGTTTGGTATATATAACTCAATTTCGGAAAAAGTGTGGATTGGATCCTTTTTGCGTAACTACGTCCAAGTGTGTAATAGGCAGTTTTATCGCACAGGAAAATCTCTCTCACTATTTATTGTATTCAAGAGTTTGAGCTATAAGTATAAAAAACCTTAAATCAGAACTATTACATATTGCATAAATTACAAATATACTGAATTTAACAAATCAAACTATCAATATAAGTCATTAATAAAATAAACTAAATATTACCGGTTCGTTTTCCACCCATAAGCTTTCGAATTCTTTTTCGAACTTTCCGACTATATTCTGATGAGAGGTAACAATAACACTTTCGTGATTTGTAACCATAGCCTGGGTAGACCAGTTTAATGAACCAGACATAACGAAACCTTTTATTGTTTTGTTCTTTGGTACTTGTTTCATATTTTTTGTAAACTGTGCATGAATGTTCAACTGTTCCGCATGTGCTTTCAATAAATTCTTTCGTTTTATGGCTTTTGGCCCGTCAATAATACAAAACTTGTGGTGCATTAATATTGTTTTTTTATATGTCTGCACTTGGATGAAACCTGGAAATTACAAAACATAAAGTTTAACAATTATTAATGTCATAAAAAATAAGTTGGGTGTCACTTTACTGCACACTCAGTATCAGTAATACTTGGGTAAATAATTATACTTACTGTATTCTTGTAACTTTTTAATTTGCGATGGTGGTGTGAAAGCCATGTCACTGTCAACAACTATTCTCACTAAAACATGTTTCTGTCCCAGCCGTATAATTTGTTCTGCTATTTCACTGCTTGTTATCAGATACATACACACGTCCAGGGTCTCACGTGCTGACTTTATATATTTGATTAATTTGAAGCAGTTCAGCTCTCTACTTTCACAAATAGTTATGTCTTTGTTAGGTGGTACTCTTATTGTATGTCTCACTACATCGTCTGAGAACAGTATTACATCATTAATCTCACGGTTTTTAATACTCAAAATTTCGTTACATGTGTCTTCACTGGAACTCTCGTCTTGAGGAGACTTACTTGAAGAGAAGAAATATTTGTAAGCTTTTTTCACTATTTGTGTAGCGATAACCATCGTCGCGGTAGACGCAAGCAGAATCTTTGCGTTTCTCCAATCCATCGCTAACAATTAACTATTAATTAAAATTACGTTATTAATTTAAAACTATCAAATTAAAAAGAAACTTTTGGAAATCAATAGTCCACCATGTTGTCCACGCATCTGCCTAATTTTCAGCGTGTCTAGACTTTTCTTCGAGTACCCACAACTTTTAATGTTATCAAAATTGCATGTATAAACGTTGTCAAGTAAAATTACGAATTTTATGAAAATTGACAGGAATCAGTCGATGAAATAATTTAAACATATTTAAGCTAATTTATTATTTTATTAAATGTAATATTTTATTAAATATATTATTTAATTTCTACAGATTAAATATGTTACATTCTAGATGAATGAACTAGAAAAAAAAAATAAGGCAGGATGAGTTTTGTCTTTAGTCTGCTGATATCTAGTCTGACTTTAAAAATATACCAACAACAACAAACGGAATCGGATAGATAACAAATTTTGATAAAATTTTGATAATAGCGCCATTGTTTTAGCAATTTAAACTGTTGATTATGTAAAATATACTTGAATTTAATAATTTATCCTCTAGTCGTATTTTAAAAGTTTATTTATCCTTAAATTTACAAGGTTCTAAAATTAGATTCATGGATTCTGTGCGTCGCATTTAGAAGAAAGAAAAATGCCAAAGATACCATATAAATCACCTGAATTATTAAATGAAGATGATGAGGACTACGAGATTGTGTCTTTTGAAGACTTTTGCGATAAGTCTCCTGGTTCTAAGACGGATTTACTGACTTTAAATGACAACATAAACTATCGCCTTTGTTACGAAGGTGATAAGAATTCTAAATTAGGTGAAACAGAAGGCGAGAGTTCAAGAAGTGCCGATAGACAAACTGAAACTTCATTGAATGGACCCAAGGGTGTTACTTTTAAGAGGAAATTGTCGAATTCTTTCGCTCCTTTTGGGCGGTACAACAATGCTAAGGCGGGTAAGGCTCCACTGTTTAGTGGCGTCATTCCTAAGCCAAGAAATGAAGGTGAATCTGGCTCCAGAGAGCACAGGTAAGTTATGAATATCCATATATCCATTTTAAAAATAATCAATTTCAGCATGATCACAGGTAGCAACTTATCAAATTGTATATTTATGGAGTACAAATTACTATTAAAAACTGTGTTGTTACTCGCCTACAATTGCTCATTTTTAGACCAATAGTTTTGTAAATAGACCTGCTATGACATTGTATAATTGGATGTAGATACGCAAAAAGGATCCAACCCACAGTATGGTCGAAAATGAGCTGAGTATGCCAAATTAGTCTCTATGGTCTATATTTTCGATTAGTAAAAACACCCTAGTTAAAATATGTGACTTTGACCTTTTTATGTATGGGGTACCAACCCACATCTTTGACAGGTTTATATTCTGCAAAAACGATCCAACCTTATTGGGTCATTACTTAACATTATAGAGAAATTATACGATATTGAAAAGATTGATCTGATCTGTAAAGATTGTCTACAAGTCTCTTAGAGGTAATTAATACCAATCTTCAAGACAATTTCGAAGGGTTTGGGGGTGAACCAGACTTTAATATTGAAATGGAGTAAGTTGAATAAAGTTAAATGATGACAAATCATTGCAAACAGAAGTAAAACTGATCTCAGGTTTTATAGATTCATAAGTGTTTTTTTTTGTATTCAGATATATAATAAAAATTCAATAAAGAAAATTACTATTTTATTATATAAATACATAATTACATAACAATTTGCCATACTGGATTGTTACTGTGAAATTCAATATAAGCTTAGCATAATTGAAAATAGCTTTTAGCTAAAACAATCCAATATTTACTTAAATATCTCTAAAAATATTTATTTATTCCTAATAAAACTTTCTATAAAATGACACCAATTTTTACAACTATGTCCCAAATCAACAAAATCACAAAATAGAATATCAAAGAGCAAATACAACTTAAACTTCAAACTTCATTATCTCAAAAGTGACATTTTGTGGGTTGGATCCTTTTTGCGTATCTATGTCCAATTAATTGTCCTGCAATATGTTGGAACTAATGTACAAATACCCCTACATCCAGGTAGCCAAACTGCAACATATTAGTGATAAGGATGGTGGAATATCTATATATTATTGTGTGTACTGTTGTCCCTATACTTCCATACCAAACTTGATCTAAACCATCACTACATATTAACACTATACTGTATATTAACTTACCATCAGGTGAAATGGTGGTCAAATGCGCACCTGTTATCAATTAAAAAAAACCCAGCCAGTACTTTAAAAGATGTGACATGTATAAACAAATAAATATACTTTTATCTTTTATCTTATATCTGGTTAAACTGAAAGCCAATCAATCCCATTTTAGTTGGGAAAAGGCTAGGAAGATGACATGTGTTATTGTTATACAATCAATTTAACTATGCTGTTCAATCTCCATCATTTAATAGCGTAACATTCAATATTGTAGCTTATGATTTAAAACAACATAAATATGTTGTAAATGTAGAATAACATAATGTAGATGTGTCGTAACTAGCAGCCTTTTTAAGTTAACTAAATTACTTGGAAGATAACATTCTCTATGCAATATTTTTTTTTCTATTTTTACCCAATTATGGCCAAGCCCGAAAGGCCGGTTAATTTTTTTGGTTATTCTCTATGTACCCCAATCCCTGAGGCCCACGTTCCGGAGGAACCCGATTTATTTTTATCTTGTTAAACTCAATTAAAAGTCAGTTTAGTGTAAAAGTAACGTCAGCAAAGATATGAGAAATAAATTATAATAGTTCACTGAAAAAATGATAAAGTCTTGCTTGGTTAAGGTAAATATACAATTTATATCAGGACGAGCGATTCAGAATGCTTGGAATCGTTTTCAAGAGATGGGTCTGGTGTCTAGAAGATGAAGATCCGGCAGAGTTAGAGCCACCACTGCACATGAAGACCATTATGTTCACAGCAGAGTTGTTGAGCAATAGTACGCTGTAAATGTCCTTCTTCAATTAAAGTCACAGTTCTAGTTGAGTTAAGCTAGTCCATATGTCTTCGAAACCGGCATATTGTGTGCAATAATCCAATTAACATGTTACTTAGCAGTATTTGAACTGTTCACTACTAAATCCACACATAGTCTGAAACTATCAATAAATTAAAATAAGGGTAAATTGAGTGATTGCTAAAAACCTCAAAATATGCCCACTTAAACAAACTTAACTTAAATAATCTTAAACAATTTTATGCTTACTTAAATAGCATTTATCAACACTTAAGATTACGTTAATCTTAAGTATCAACCGCTTAAGTATGCATTCAAGTTAATAAATTAACCCAAATGTTAAAAATTATCAGTGGCCCCATTGATATACAAAAACCCAAGATGCAGTCTAACCTAACCGTTTTCGAGATATTGGACTTGTGTGAAAATAAAAATGATTTTTGGCTATTATCAAAAATAAGTTTTTTTAATGTATGATTTTTGTGTAGAAGATAGGTTTGTTTATTATTCTCAACACAAAAATTGCTGACAACTGAACCAGCAGGACGATTGATAGTTTAAAAAAGAAATAATTTATGAAAACATATATTATCTATTATGTATACTTTAAAAAAAACAGGCAAATCAGTCAGAAATGCTGGAAACTACAACCTCTTAACGGATCTAGCTCGACTTAACCTTTAACCCTGTATAATACTCAAATTATAAAGTGGAAAAGTTTGTTTATGAAATTGTAATCTTGAAGAGACAGTGTACCTGCTCTACCTTTTGTTAAATCTGTCCCCTAAAAGATCAGTGTTGTCCTGTGTTTCTTATTCCTCTCTCATTTCGTGGATGGTACCTGGGTTTTCAAAGTATTTGTCCTGTAATCTGTAACCACTGCTTAGTAAAAGATATCTCTGCAGTGGGCTCTCCGTAACACACTACAATATAATGGTATCTATTAAAAGACCCATGAGTGCCCATGACCAGTAGGTAATGGCACTGGTGACCAAAGCAACCTCTATTAGGAAGAGTTACAAGCTCCAGGTTTTATCCCTTTAACTGTAAAATAAAGAAAAGTTACTATGACTACAATGAAACTTAATTGTTATAGAATTAATGTATTTCATTTTTGTTTTTATAAACTTATTTAATACCTACTTATTGAGTTTATTTATTCCTTAGTCCCCAGTTTATCATTACACATTAAAAAACAGGTTCATTGACCGAGTAGCCGATATATATAGCATGCTATTAAATATACAATAGTTTTATCAAAAGAAAATGTGCATTTACTATTCCAGTGACCAAATTGCAGGCTAAAATAAAAATAGAAACCAATAGCAGATGTAAGAGATTAGTCATTCCTTAATAACTATATAGTACATGTTACAAGGTTGAAAGTGAAACAACAATAACATCACTCATTGTTTCATTATTAATCAACCATTTGATTTGCTCAGTAAACATGAACTTTGATCGTACAATAAATTGTCTAATATCAAACTGATATAAATAGTTCCACACTCTCTTTAATGTCACTAATACTGTGGGTGAATAAACTTGTGTTAGGTACGCTTTGTGTGATACTCAAGTGTAAGTCATGGAAAAGTGAGTGTCATTTTCATTAGAACTTTGGGAGTATTATTAAATTTATATTTAAACTAGCTGTGCCCCGCGGTTTCACCCGCGTATAATTCTACTACTATTATTAACGCGAAAATTTCTGAATATTGATGAATAGATGTTAAAATTTAAGTATACGTATCTCGCACTGGATAGAGAATCGTGAAATAAAGATAGTTTTTAATTATATTGTTAAGAATCGAGTATTTCGGTATATACAATATTTTAGTCCTATTTTCTTGTGATATTGGTTTTCCCTGCATCCGGATCTAGATTAAGCAACATATAATTGGCCATGTGAAAAGAAATTGGCCAAGTGCGAGTCAGACTCGCCCAGGCTAGTAGGATAGTAGCTACGCCAAATTCCTTTGCGTTTCATAGTGTTTGTATGAAATACAAAGTTACGTTTGTGGTTTTAGAAAATGTGCTATAAGTATCTCAAAAACTACTGACTATCTCGTTCAAACCAATTTTTAACCGACTTCAAAAAAAAGGAGGAGGTTCTCAATTCGTCTTGAACTTTTTATTTATTTATGTTACCTCATTACTCGGAGATGGCTGGACCGATTTGGAAAATTCTTTTTTTGTTTGAAAGGGTATACTTTCTAGTTGGTCCCATTGTCGTCACGTTTGGATCTGATGATGGCCACCGAAACTACTCAATAATAAGTATTTCGTAGATTGCGATTAGATTACTTGACATCTTTATTCAAGCACTTTATGCTCGTCACAATGCATATAGTGAAGTAGAGCTGATGGTGATGTACCGGGAGAACTCAAAAATTAACGGCTCTGCACCAGGAAAAGCAATATTTTGTAAAAGGTGATAAGTAGTTGACATTTCGGCTTTTGTAACTAGATAAATTACAAACCGATCCACTAAAAAGCATGAAAAAAATTTTTTTGTTGTTTTAATATGGAAGTCGGTTCTGTTTTTGCAAAAAATTTTTTTTTGTTTAAAGTTTTCATTGGAGTCAGCATATTTTTTTTTTACACTTTATTATTTTAAAAGAATGAAACATCATTCGTCATTACTTTATTACCTATAATAAAAAGGAATTGAATCCCTATTATAGGTATAGGTACCACGGTCCACGACAAAATTAAGAATCGTAAAAATATAGACAAATACGTATTTTTATAACTGTATACATACATCAATGAAACTAAAATGAATCAAAATGAATAAACTAACAATAAACTTAAAACTTAAACATAAAAAAATGGTATAAACGAAACAACACCATATCAAAATAACCTATTCAAATAAACAGAAAGTAAAATAAAACACACAATATCCGACGTAAAAAAAACGTGAAATAATTTTCACTTCTGTAAGAAGTCTCTTGAAATAGAAATGGGGGTCTCTAGATATTGGAGAGTGTAGGTACGCGAGTTACTGTGTGTGATACGCGCGCCGTTTCGGTAAATAACGTTGTTGAATAATTTAAATTTTACATTTTCTCCTACACTTTAATTAAGTCTAAATTATATACTGTAAAAGAACTTTTTAGCAAAAAATAAAACCGACTTCCATTTAAAAATACTACAAAGGCAAAAATAACTTAAATTTCGGTGGCCAGTGTCATTTGTTTCGTATTTTCTTTTTTTTTTTCTCGACACCGCCTTCCGAAATTTAAGTTATTTTTGCCTTTGTAGTATTTTTAAATGGAAGTCGGTTTTATTTTTTGCTAAAAATTTTTTTTCACGCTTTTAAGTGGGTCGGTTTGTAATGTATCTAGTTACAAAAGCCAATATGTCAACTACTTATCACCTTTTACAAAATTTTGCTTTTCCCAGTGAAGAGCCGTTAATTTTTGAGGAGTTCTCCTGGTACATCACCATCAGCTCTACTTCACCATATGCATTGTGACAAGCATAAAGGCTTAACATCTACATTCAAGTAATCTAATCGCAATCCACGAAATACTTATTATTGGGTAGTTTCGGTGGCTATCTGTGGTCTTCATCATCAGTTCAACTTCCCCAAATGGTACTTTTCGAAAGCAAGTGCTCAAGGTACTAGAAGAAATACTCAAAACGCTATTGGTGTGCCTATAATATTTGAAGAGTTCCCTCGATTTCTCCAGGATCCCATCATCAGATCATGATTTCGTAACAATGGGACCAACTAGAACGTATACCCTTTCAAACGCAAAAATAATTTTTCAAATCGGTCCAGCCGTCTCCGAGTTATGAGGTAACATACATAAAAAAAAAAAAAGTTCAAGACGAATTGTAAGCCTCCTTTTTTGAAGTCGGTTAAAAAGGCAGAGTTTATATTCATAAAATTGTCTTTCAAACGTAAGTATTAATATGGCCGCATATTAATAATACTACAAAGTCAGGCCTTATTTTTTAAATATTTTCTTTACATAATTTGGCTTATTGTGGATTAACTTTTTGTAGTATATGATCTTTACGTATATCTCAGCATTTCGCCAGCGCACGCGATTATAGTAATTTAGCGGCGTATTTTGTTCCGACTTACTTTACTAATACCCTTATTTTAGGAAAACCGAGCCGAACCGAATAGCAACATAATGCTAGATAGCCTATAGCCTTCCTTATGAAACTGCCTATCATAATCGAAAAGAATTTTTGAAATTCACCCAGTACTTTCGAAGATTAGCGTGTTCAAACAAACAAACAAACTTTCTTTATAATATTTGTAATTCAGTATAGATATTATTTATAATTTATTCTATGCACATAAATAAAATTTGTGATTTCAAAATTACTGTTTTCTCAAATGTTTATAGTTATTTACACAATAAACTTTTTTTTATGTCTTTCTGTTTGTTCGGGCTAAACCTGTGTCTGCATATAAATGATATTTTTATTTTTTTAAACCGATTTCAAGAAAGACTAATCCGATTTTTATGAGAAATTTTGTCCTGAAATATCCGTGCGATTGTCAATTACGCGGGAGAACACGTACATAGATAATATCAACTCCCACAAACATTTAACAATGTTAAAGCAGTTCAATCTAAGTTTAAAATTATAACACAAATAGTTAATTTCCACTGACACTTTTGAATTGAAACTGATTCATATAAAATTTGATAATATATTTAACTACCAATCATTTATAAACCAGATTAAAAGCAACCCTGTCATCTTTCGTTATCTACAGCCAGAAGTAAAATCTATTCCGCATTCAGTATATGCATCATTTAGTACCAAGAATGAAATATTAACAAAGATTGTCTTCACTGATTCTTGCTTGCTCAGTCTTAGCTGATTTCAGCTATGTCCACTATGTTATAGCTATGTTTTAACACATAGTTCAACATATTTGATTATAGTTACAGATTTGATTATTTGTTTCTATAAATATATGTAAGGTGTACAATAATTAGTATATAATAATAATAATAAATATCTTTATCTTTTTTAGGTACCAACGCTTTTCGGAGCGTCGCAACATATTCCAGCGCGCTTGGGAACACTTGCCCGGGCTAGGGTCGGGCATGTTGGGCGTGGCACTGGTCTGTGCGCTGTGTGTGGGCGCTTGGTGGGCCGTAGGGGGCGCCGTCGGCGGGACTTGGGGCGAGGAGCACTACAGGTTGCTACTACAGATACTAAGGCAGTTGCAATAACTTACAACAATGGCCTTATCGCTACCCGCGATCTCTTCCTTCCAACCTAGAATATAAAGAAATTTCCAGTTCGCTAAAATGGTGGCACTTGGTGTAAATACAAATTTAAAAATTAAGACAGAAACATGTTACTTATAAAATATACTAAATAGATACACAAATACATACTATACTGTCAACGGAACTTTAAGGACCATTAGAACTAGTCAGCATTTCGATTGGGCGCTTGGATCCAAGTTCAACCGTTTCTCTTATTACAGAAAACTATGGGAAAGAACTCATCCTGACACCATCAAGAAACCACTTTCCCCAATGCCATATGAAAAGGTAATTACATATTTTATATGTATAAAGTTTTATGTTGTGTGAGGAGCTCTTGGGTAAATAGTAACTGCCGCATGCGCGGATTTTCAAGGTTAAGCAACATTTTCCGAGGTCAATCCGTGCATTTGTGACCATCATAACATATCGAGATTATTCCGTGCCTTGGAAACGCATGATAAACCGTTGGTCTTGGCTCTCATTTGTACATGTATGACAGTTGTAAAGCCTGCAATACATGTTGGCCGAGCGTTGGCAAATAGGTACAACGCAAGAAATAATGTTCACATGTTCGACAAGTTCGTCGAACGCCAATGCAGACGACCAATGTAGAAGAGGGTCTGTAGAGGTACCACACGTCGGCCGAGCGCAGGCGAGCGTCTTTGATTTGTGACCAAAAATCGACACCGATCCGAAGTGGGCAAGTGATCACGAGCAACGGCGAGCAAAGACAAGTTGCACCAAATGAGCTCTATACACGTTGGCGCTGGCCTACACTCGGCCAACTAGGCAAGTGACACCGAGCGATAGCAAGACAAGGCAAATATACCGCGACACCGCTCGGCCAACATGTATTGCAGGCTTTACGGCAATCAATCACAAAAGTATTTAATTTCACATACATAGGCTTACATGGGCACTTATAAAACGTCACAAGCTAGTACCCGGTTCGAATTAGTCGTTTCCTATGCAGAATAACCGGCAAGAAACTACATGGTTAGTCTTTTAAAAATAATTGATTTTCATAATCTTTGCATAATACATTGGGTATATGCGGAACAGGGTGCTAAGTCCCGAATTCCCATTGAAAAGGGAAGATTTTCCGACTAGACAGGTGTTCTTGTCTGGTGGTCACCGGCTCGATGTTTGTGATCGGGTGATTTGTATGTAGGCTAGTTGAGCGGTAAACTTTGATTGCGCGATACAGGATTTCTATCGTTTAGTTTGTATGTTGCGAGATAGATGTCGCTACATACAGTTACGGGTAGTGAGAAGCCAGATAATTTTACACCAGCCTTACCAAGGGGTATCATGCTACTGGATTGTGTAGATAGATAGATATACTCTTTATTGTACACCATAACAGAATTAAATAAGGACTTAAAAACTACAAAGGCTGTTACAATGGGCGGTCTTATCGCTAAAAGCGATCTTTTACAGACAACCTGTAGTTCAAACAGGCAGTCGCTTTATGCAAAAACACTAGTACTCAACTACACCCGGTTAGACTGGAAGCGACCCAACGTCGGTAAATTTGTTGTATAAAGGCTAAGCAGACAAAAATGCCTACAAAAATTGGCCAGATGCGAGACAGACTCGCCCATGAAAGGTTCCGTAGCAACTACGCCAAATAACTTCGTTTTTCATATTGTTTGTATGAAATACAAAGTTATATTTGTGGTTTTAAAAAATATGCTCTATCTCAAAAACTGCTGATCCAGTCTAGTTCAAACCAATTTTAGTTAAAAGTTTTTATTAAGACCTAAGGCATAGCTTTTTGATTTTTAACTCTATTATTAAAAAAGTTAGAGGGGGAGGGAGACACATGAAACATAATTATTAATAACATTATGTATATCTTTTAAACGATTGACTTTAAGAAAATGAGGTTTTAAGAACCTAAATGTCATTTTTAAATACCTGTCTATAGATAGCACAAACATTTGATAAAAAAAAATATTTTTAGTTTCAGTTCCATAGAATATTCATCTTATTTTATCAATTTCCAGTTCCCAATCCAGCAAGCTCCCGAGTACCGTTACCACGACCACAACAACCTGAGTACAAAGAACAAGAGTAACGCCACAGAACGGAAGAAGACAGAGTTGAACAAGAAGAATGTGTACCCTGACAGGACGGTGGAAGTCCAGCAGGATATGTGCTCGAAGGTCGACGAGATCATGAAGTTTGACTGCTTCCCGCAAGGCACCGCTAATGAAAAGGACTGTGTTAAACGAGGTAGTTAGATTTTTAACTTAAGGGCCTATACTACCTCAAATGGCTTAGCACGATCCTCCGTTATGTCGAAAATACTGCAGCAATAATTTTGAAATAAATATATGGTAAAGTTGAGGATTAATGTTAGGTTAGGTTAGGACAACAGGATTCCATAAAATTTTCTTGATATAATAAAGTTCCAAAGTTACCTCCAAACCGAACAATAAACCGCTAATATTCAAAAATAACCTCAAATTAGATAATGAAACTTTGCACATTAATTGAACTAACTATAAAGCAGGTCTTATGTTATTTACTTTTTTAAATTACTATTATTTTCACCGTAAAAAGAAATAAACTAAATTATCGGTGTCTTGGAGTCTTTTCCCTGCCACCCTGTCTCGCTTGCTCGCGTGACCGCGGCCAGTAGTGTCCGAGCGAGATAAAGAGTGAGAAGCGCTGAGGTAGTATAGGCCCTTAAATAGATCCTACTTGTGCTTTTCATTACCCATAACCATATTTCCCCCTCTTTTTTTTACTCTTGTCGGAGTGGAGCGGATGGGAGTGTTAGGCTTCTACCGACTAAAATCCACCCAGTTTCTTCAGTTGCCCTTACACCCACAGTGTGCTATTTGACATGACAAGGTTTATGATTGTCGTAGTGAAGAGTATAGTTTATTCATGTTAGCTTGACACGGGGACAAATTAAGTAAGGCAAACCTTCTTAGTTTAAACCTCTTTGTATTAGAGAAACCAGTATGTAAATCCGTTGCATGGTTATGAAGAAGTAAGCGAAGAAACAGACAAACGTTTCATCATATCAAACTCAAACTCGAAATATTTTATTAAACATATGCCTATATGGGCACTTATACAACGTCAGAAGCCAGTGCACGTTGTGTCGTCATAATTGTTATGCGAGTCCAGTTTATGCTGGTTTTGTTACCACTAAAGTGCACTGCCCAATGATTCATCGAAAATCATGGCGATTAATCTAGACAATGCATAATGTGCAGTAATAAGTAAAAAGTTTCGAAGAAGAAAACCCTTGTATTCCGGGATATCTCTTTAGAACATTCTGGCAACCCCAACACTGCCCGCCCATATTTATTTATTTAATCATTTTCCTAAAGTATACATAATAATTATAATAACAATTGTATTATTAAATAAAACCTTGCCTTGAACTCCTCATTTATTGATTAGCGATTTACCAACAGCTTTGATATACAGTATCTACACTAATAATCACTACATAGTATAAAACAAAGTCACTTTCCTGTCTGTCTGTCCCTATGTATGCTTAGATCTTATAAACTCCACAACGGATTTTGATGCGGGTTGTTTTTAATAGATAGAGTGATTCCTGAGGAAGGTTTTAGTATATAATAAGTTAAGTTTTTGTGTAGATTGAATGAAATACGACGATATTACTTCAACATGTCGGAAAGAATTAAGCCTATCGGGAGCTTTAATCGAAAACGCTGCCAAACCTTTTGAGTGATAAAAATACAATGTATGGCGGGATTGTTTCTCTTTTATAGATCAACAAAAAAGTCCTCGATGGCATATGTCTATCTCCCAAGAATAACCCACAATAACCATTTTTTTTCTTTTACAAATTACATTAAAATGATGGGTTATTTACGAATCTTTTTTTAACAGTACAGTATTATTCCTTATCTTACATTACTAATTTAGTATTAAATTAATAAATTAAGTACTTAGTATTAAATACGTCAGATAAGTTGAGGATTTAATGTAGAACAAAATTGCTTTTAAAACTATATCAATAAAATGAATATCTTATGAGTTATCGCCGATATATGAGTGTGGCAAACCGGACGAGAAATTGATTAAGCAAAATCATATATAAGCAAATGTAAACTTTATTACCCGAGCGTAGCCGGGCCGGGTCGCTAGTGAAGAGAAGGAAGCGGAAGAGATTGATTGTTTGTTTAAACGCGCTAATTTTCTAAAGTACTTGATTTGAATGAAATTTGATATTTAAGAAAGTAAATAATTTGGCATCAAAAATATTTCTTTCCTTTTCTGGAAAAGGAAATGGTAACCCAATGACATATGCTTTGAAATTGTATTCATGATTGACCTTACTTATAAATATTGCTAAAAGATCTCCACACTCAAGTATTATGTTAACGCATAATATCCTCTTCAAATCTATCTGTTTTATAATAATCACGATCTAACAGCCATTTGAACCTCCTCCTCCTTCTTTCCGTTAGCCGCAATATATCTCGTGTTTAATTGACCTTGTTTGAACTGCTTTGGCTTTTGCGGTTAGGATTAATCTCAATGTATACGTTTTAAACAAATTAATATTCATCACAACCACCAACCCAACCACCAACCCATTATAACTGGGGTTTAATTTGTGACTTGTAGAACCGTGTGTGTGTGACCTGTATACAAAAAATATATTCTATGTATCTGGATGATCAGTTATATTAACCAATAATATGTACATATATCGGTCTTTTTTTCTGTACAATACTTTTATTTCACAATAAAATCTCAATCAAAACTCACAAGCATCCTTAACCAGTTGTGAACACAAAACAAAACCTAAATAACACTAAGAAATACCTACATTATTATTGAACTTGCATTACTCCATCTACTCTCCTTTGCAAAGTTAACAGACGTTTTAATGGCGGATCGTTTTTCAAGCACGTTTTGTATAACAGCCCAATGCACGTACTTGGAAAATTTAAGGCTTTGCAAGTCGAAATTCAATTTAATCTAGGATGAAATAATTAAAATAATAGTTTCTTTGTTGGGTTCCTTTATAATTAACTTATCTGTCTACAAAGCAGATGCTTGATGTATGTTTCTAACAAGATGGGGCGATGCAATATACCACATTACGCCACATCGTTTACGACTCTCTTTTTTATAGTTCATAGGCTTGCGTTTGACCATAATCTCACCTGATGTTAAGCGATGATGTGGTCGAACATGAAGCACGCTTGCCTCGAAGTAACCTATTCACTCTTGACTTAAAGACTCCCGGATCATAACTACCAGAAAACACAGACTCCGGCAGAGAATTCCACTCCTTAGCTGTACGCACAATGAAAGTATTCTCAAAACGTTTAGTGCGTATGGGTGGGATGTCCACCTCGTAACGATGGCGCATCGCCGTTTGTCTTGTAGTCCGATGATGGAACGGGCTTGGTGGAATAAGACTGTGCAATTCCATCGCACACTCCCCGAAATGTAACCGATAGAAAACCGATAGACTTGCAACTCGTCGTCGATGTTCAAGGCTCTGGAGCTTTGACTCGACCAGTGCATCGTTGCCAATGAGTCTTTTGGCCTGTTTCTCGATAGACTCAAGCGCGTCCAGTTGGTATTGGGCAGATCCATTCCAAAGATGAGAGCAGTACTCCATACACGACCGAACCTGGGCTTGATATATAAAAAGCACCAAAGTTCAAGAGTTGAGACCGGTAACGTCACTTCTTGCTTAAAAGTGTACTAGCTTGTGATGTCACAGAAAATTTCGTCTTATTGTATCATTATTTGTTTGAGTGACAATAGAAAACTAAATTGTCTAAGTGCATGTAGCTAAGTATTAGTGTTTTACATGGGATAATTGCCTATCTGATCTTCAAAACTCAGTAGCTGGGTAACACGATAACAACGACTGCAAATGACAGCCGGGATCAACCGTATAGGGTGCTTTTCCAGGCCGAGATGGTGGCCCATCTACCTTAAAGATCACCTCGTGCAGCTGTTATTATGAAGCCACGATCTCAACATGCAACATATAAGAAACTATAGTACCTAACGTAAAAGAATTATAAAACCAACCTGATGGTAAGTGATGATGTGGTCGAAGATGGTGCACGCTTACCTAAAAGTAACTTATTCACTCTTGACTTAAAGACTCCTATGTTTTAGCTATCGGGAAACACAGACTCCGGCAGGGAATTCCACTCCTTAGCCGTACGCACAATGAAGGTATTCCCAAAACGTTTTGTGCGTATGGGTGGGATGTCCACCATGTAACGATGGCGCTTCGACGTTTGTCTCGTAGTCCGATGATGGAACGTGCTTGGTGGAATTAGATTGTGTAATTCCATCGCACACTCCCCGAAATGTAACCGATAGAAAACCGATAGACTTGCAACTCGTCGTCGATGTTAGTTAAAGTCTTAATAATTTATTAAAATAGCCTTCTTCCTCTTTCCTAATTTGCCATGCCCGACAGGGTCCCCAATGATTTGTAACTATGTATATTTTGTATGTACCTGCCACCTAAGTTCACATTGTTGAATGCAATAAATGTATCAAGTATGAGCTCCTAATCTCCAATGCTCTTCATTGGTAACAAAAACTAAATCCAACCAAACTTCATTCCAGGTTGTTGCTGGAAGTCTACCGAAACTCAAGGAGTACCGTACTGCTACTACCCATCTCACTTCGACTCTTTCCGATTCCTCAATATGACAGAGGACAAGCACGGCATGAATGTATACTTGGAGAAGGCCCGGCCTTCGGGCTATCCGGGCGACTTTGAAGTCGTGAGGATGGACTTCAAGTATCTGTCGGATGATGCGCTACAGATTAAGGTAGGAAAGCAGATTCTATTTCTAACAACAGACACAAAAAGAGGGGTGTTATAAGTTTGACGTCGATGTCTGTATGTGTGTCTGTCTGTGTATCTCAAACGGATTGACCGTTTTCGATGATAGATTATGGCCTATTGTCTCTCATAGTGAGGAAGTTTGTGTTCCACCAGTAGGAACGTGGCTGGTTTTCGTTGTTGACTATTCACTCTTGACTTACATACTCCCAGTTTTTGGGAAAAGGTTTTGAGTAATAAGCTAGTATGTATGTCTATGTATAACGTGAGTATATTTCCCGGTTTGGGGCGACTTATCCCGCTTTTGGGCTGTCTGTCAAAAACGTCCCGCTATAGCAAACAATCGATATTTTTAACCAGCTTATATCGTCATTTGGAAAAATAAATATTATAGATGCACCAACAAGTCTAGAAAGCCAGCAACCTATCAGATTTGCTTGTTGTGACTACTCATTAGACAGCCATTTGATTGCCAACAAGTTGTCTCTACCTAGCCAAGTATGAAATGACAAACTTAAACTTGCACATGAATAATTGTATTCATATAATTACTTCTATAACTGCAAATATAACTTTGTAATAGCAAAATATTTTTTTTCTATGACAAAGTTATAAGTGCCTTTATTTCTTTTCATCAAATCTGTCTGTCTGTTACGCTTTCAAAGCTAAACTCCTGATTCGACTTTGATGAAATTTGGCATGGAGGCAGTTGAAAACCCAGGGTTATTCATAAGCTATTTCATATCCCACAAAATGTATGTACGTCCTAGTAACAAAGATAGTTTGACTGCTGGGTGCCAACTGAAAACCAGCGCTGGGTGTCTTTCGCCCAGCAAATGCTGAGTTGGCACTTGGTAACCCTTTTGGTGTGGACATGCTCAGCGAAACTTTTATTGTAATTTTTTTATATTTGTTTTTTTTACTGTATGATGTTGTGTGTGAGTCTATCTCCGAATACATGTATTTCAATTTCATATTATACATTTTACAGATATACGACGCAGAACATAAGAGGTTCGAGCCGATGCAGCCAGAAATAGCGATGGTGTCGAAACCTATATCGAAGAAAAAGTACAGGGTGCAGGTAGATGGTTCCCTGCTCGGGTTCACAATCATCAGGAACTCCGATAATGTTACTATGTAAGTTTTCTGACTAAGTACCAAATTCTGGGTACAAAATTTTCTTTACCTTCCTGCCTTGTAGGCTCCCAAATAAACTTAACCCATTTCTTTATTCAACTAAATGTTTGCGATTTACATGACTTAATCTCATAAACATATAGATAAGTACGTATAGGTGACGAGGTTCTGGCAGGCAAGCTTCACAGCCTGGCTCACCGGCGAAACGTTGCTTGCCTGTCTATCTTCTACAGATTATCTTCGGAGAGTGTGCGCAGGAGCTCCACGACCTGATCCCTTCATCCCCCTTTTACTACCGGTCTACCAGCCTTACCGCAGGATACCATCCATAGTTGGTCGATATACCGTCTTGTCGTATTAAGCGCTTCTCCTCCACATTTATTGTGCGCACAGCCAAGGTGTGGAACTCTGCCGGCTTCTGTGTTCCTTGCCACTTATGACCCGTCAACCTTTAAAGCAAGAGTGAATAGGCATTTTCTGGGCTCGCTCGTTCGATCGTAGACCTCATCTTACACTTACCATCAGGTGTCATCGAAGTCAAGAGCGGGCTCATTCGTAAAAAAAAAAACATCATACGTTTAGCTTTTTCCCAATCTATTAAGACTGTGTTGGGACCTGCATTCGCATCTGACCACTAGTGTTTTACATAGAGAGATTGGCTATCTGAACTACATTACCCAGTAGCTGGATAACACGAGACCCCATGGAAAGGCTGGTGTCAGATTTCCTGGGTTCTGACTACCCGTAACGACTGTCAACGATGTACAAATGATAGCCGGTACAAACAGCTTTACCTGCGTGTAAAACACTCGTAAATAAGCGCATCGACTGGATGCTGACCAGACAAGTAGAGGTGGGCAAAGTGTATCATTTTTGAGATTGGATCATTTGCATCTCGATCACTGAAATGATCCGGAACACTGATATGTTTCATTTGGATCATCGGCTCAAAAGACTCAGTAAACGCCCGCGACGCGACGTCATGTATAGAAACGTAACATTCTTACGTTGCGTTGCGGACGTTTAAGCTTTGTTTTCCTAGGATAGCGGTGCCGTCATATAGCGGCCGTAATACAGCGGTGAATGACGTCACTAGAACGTTGTCTATGTAAACAAAATGGCGCGGTTTCCTAGAGAGCGGTAACTGACACCGTAACGTCAAAAAGCGGTGCCGCCATTTGCATGACGGCCGTCTTGTCGGTGACAGATGGTTTCGTGAACGTTTCATTGATAGCGATGAAACAGACTGTGTTAAAACGGCCGTGGAACTTTCCACATGTCGTCACCGTAAAGACGGCCGCCTTTATGCGTCCGTAATATTACGGCCGCTATATGACGGCACCGCTTTCCTAGGAAACCAAAGCTTTACTGTTGAGACATAGAAATGTTTTGAGGCATCAATACTGAATGTTTTATGTCTACATATTTATTGTAATAAGTGAGATTATAAATAAAGTCGATCTTCGTGCATAGGATACAAGAGTCAATAGTTAAAGTAACTCAGTGTGTCTCGGTCTCTCTCTCTCGTTCGCTCACTGCTCAGTCGCCACACGAGCGACGCGTCGCGCGAAATGAGCCAGAGCAAAGTAATGTTTCAGATTCAAATGATGCATTTGAAACGTTGTTACTGAACCAATCTTTTCAATCACTTCAATGATTCGAATCAGTGAGTCGGTTCCGTAAAGAGTTACACACGCCTACAGACAAGTTGATTGACTAAGGAGATGATGGTTGATAAGACATTAATTAAATCATATTCAAAATCTTCGACGAAATATTACACAGACTATTCCAACCACGATTGAGACAAATGTAAACGATTTCAGACCATACCGTGTGCTACATTACAGCACAGTTTTATTATATTGATACCATACAATTACGATATACAGAGTGTAAGTAACATCGACGCCCGAACGCATAACATGGATTCAGTACATGATTCTGGACCCCACAGATTTGAATTTGTGTCGCAGGTTTTTTTTGTTTCACACTGTTCGTTATTCCTATATACAACGTGTAACGGAAACCCCATATTTATCCAAAAGGACTGAAAATAACATCTGGTATGGAGTCTCTATGCAAAGTTTCAGCTCAAAATAAGTAACTCACAGAATTGACCCCAAATTATTGGTTTCATATGTTTCTTGAATACCAGTAATAACAAACGTGTCACAGCACTACGAGGGTCAATAACTTTCCACGTCACTTGCCAATAACACCATAATTCTCTTCGTTTTTCTTAATTTGAAAAATTCGGTCTCTGGTATCAATGTATTGAAATCTATACTAATATTATAAAGAGGTAAAATTTGTAAGTTTGTAAATTGTAAGTTTGTATGTAGGGGGTAATCTCTGAAACTACCGAACCAATTTTGAAAATTCTTTCGCTTACATGTAACTGCATTATCCCTGAGTGCTATAGGCTATAAATTATCTTTATATCATGCATATTAGCCGAGCTATTATAATCTTTGTCAAGCAAGTCGGGGACAGGATCCCTTGGAATATACCCGACTTCTACGCGGACGAAGTCGCGGGCAGAAGCTAGTTTCTAATAAGTTCCACACACGTAGACATATGATTACAAAACCCTTGCCATATCGTTTGTTATCATCCAAAGGAGCCATGCGCTTGGTATGTATATACCCTTTAAATTACATGTTGTATACTAATATTATTAAGCGGAAAAGCTTGTTTGTTTGAATGCGTTAATCTTCGAAAGTACTGGGTATAATATGTGTTGGGGTTGGCTTTCAATCTAAACAGCTAAATCTGATGAAATTTATTCACTACTTTCACTAAAATGAGTAATGTAAGTGTAAGTGTAGCGCGCTACGCTTACGCATTGCTCATTAACCGACTTCAAAAAAAGGAGGTTTACAATTCGTCTTGAACTTTTTTTTTTTTTTTTTTTTTTTTTTTTTTATGTATGTTACCTCATAACTCGGAGACGGCTGGACCGATTTGAAAAATTCTTTTTGCGTTTGAATGGGTATAGTTTCTAGTTGGTCCCATTGTTACGAAATCAGGATCGGATGATGGGATCCTGGAGAAATCGAGGGAACTCTTCAAATATTATAGGCACACCTATAGCGTTTTGGGTATTTCTTATAGTACCTTGTATAGTTGCTCTAGAAAAGCACCATTTGAGGAAGTGGAACTGATGATGAAGACCCCAGATGGCCACCGAAACTACTCAATAATAAGTATTTCGTTGATTGCGATTAGATTACATGAATATGTATGTTAAGCACTTTATGCTCGTCACAATGCACAATTATGGTGAAGTAGAGCTGATGGTGATGTACCAGGAGAACTCCTCAAAAATTAACGGCTCTGCACCGGGAAAAGCAATATTTTGTTAAAGGTGATAAGTAGTTGACATTTTGGCTTTTGTAACTAGATAAATTACAAACCGACCCACTAAAAAGAGTGAAAAAAAACTTTTTAGCAAAAAATAGAACCGACTTCCATATACAAACACTACAAAGGCAAAAATAACTTTAATTTCGGAAGGCGGTGTCTTTAGTTTTGTATATATTTTCGTTTTTGACACCGCCTTCCGAAATTAAAGTTATTTTTGCCTTTGTAGTGTTTGTATATGGAAGTCGGTTCTATTTTTTGCTAAAAAGTTTTTTTTTATAGCATCTACATTCATTGCGGACTCAAAAATTACTAACTCGGTATCCTAATGAATATCGAAATGTTTTTATGGAATTATGTGTAAACTACTGCGTAATAAGTCCCTGACATCTTGTTTATTAATCCATTTTCCTATTTCCAGAGTGAATACCCAAGATATTGTGTTGGGGTTGGCTTTCAATCTAAACAGCTAAATCTGATGAAATTTATTCACTACTTTCACTAAAATGAGTAATGTAAGTGTAAGTGTAGCGCGCTACGCTTACGCATTGCTCATTTTATAGCATCTACATTCATTGCGGACTCAAAAATTACTAACTCGGTATCCTAATGAATATCGAAATGTTTTTATGGAATTATGTGTAAACTACTGCGTAATAAGTCCCTGACATCTTGTTTATTAATCCATTTTCCTATTTCCAGAGTGAATACCCAAGATATTGGCGGTCTGATCCTCTCGGACAAGTTCCTCCAGATATCAGCAGTGCTACCGACCAGCCATCTCTTTGGGCTCGGCGAGAAGAGAGCTAGCTTCATGAATAACGTCAACTGGAACACTTTTGCTCTTTTTAATAGAGATCGAGCGCCTGTTGAAGGGGTGAGTTTGTGTAAAATTGATTTAACTTCTTTCTAAACTATTTTTAATTGAGTGTCTCACTTCAGTGGCTGTAATTTTCACCTAACGGTGTACATTAGTGATGTCCCCAAAAGTTTAAAAGTCCCGCTGGCTCTGTTTGTTGACGACAAGGCTTTCGTTCCGTTCTGGCTGGAACAGAAGGGAACAACGAGTACGATGCTGCCAAATACTTTTCCCACAAGCTGAACGTGTATAAGGTGGTACAGAATGCTCTAAAGAACGCTATTTTTACTTCTGCAGTACAACGTGCTAACCATATTCGCACTCACGGACAGAGCTCTTTTACAGACTAAAACCCCATCTGGTTCTGTCAGTTACTCTTGCGTATCCTTCTAGAACATTCCCGCAACCTTGTCAGTGGCTACTTGTTCTAGCAAGTATCAGTCCGCTGCCCTGTCTCTCAAATCCTTTGCAAACATTTTGGGCAAATGGTTTCAGAAATGAAAAATCGAGGTGAACCTCGGATTGGTAGAGAATACGTACGGCATTAAGTCCACCTTTATACTTATGTGAATAGGGTAGTTTCCTAAAAAAAATTATTTAGTCCGTCACGTAGTTTAACAAAAAACATTGGACACGTATTTTTTATTTTTTCACGTAATTGAAAAATTAAGACGATACAGTGAGTTGATATTTCGCGTGACGTCACACCTCGGTACAATTCTTATCAATGTGTGACGTCAGCAGCCCCCACTCCTGTACTTTAAAGCTTTCCATCTTTGTGAATTTTTCTTGACTTGAAAAAGCAAAAAATACGTGACCAATATTTTTTTTTAAATCTACCTAATGGACCAAATAAAATAATTATTTTGTAACACAGGAAACTACCCTATTAAGTGTAAGATAAGATGATAATCTTTATTTTTCGCACCACAATATACTAAATACCCAAAAAAATTAAACAACAACACATGTATATGGTTAGATAAATATAATAAAAGAAACATGTGACAATAGATACCCTGACTCCATTAGGTGTATATCCATAGGCAGGAAGGGGTGGGGGGGTGGCCCGTTATTAAAAATATTCATATCAAGTTAATATAAGTTACTACTTAAAAATAAATTATATAAGTTAATAGTAATGCAATATAAGTAGTCAGCAGTTTTTGAGAGATATAGCAAATGTTCAAAAACTTCGAATATTGTTTTGTCATTTATACAAACATTACGAAAAACAAAGTAATTTTTTGCTGTTACGGGACCCTTACTGGGCGAGTTTGACACGCAGTTGGCCGGCCGCTTTTTAGGGTTCCGTAGCCGAATGGAAAAAACGAACCACTTTTAGATTCATCATGGCTGTCTGTCTGTCCTCCCGTGTGTCACAGCCACCTTATTCTAAAACTATTAAGACTACAGAGTTGAAACTTGTTAAATAGATGTATGTATTCTGTAATCAGCTTTACGATTTACATAAAAAAAAAACAAAAGCGTGCTCCCATACATGAAAGTGAAACTAAAAAAATAATTTTCATCAAACCTATGTATATTTGCTTAATGGATCAATAGATAGGTTTTTTTAAATGACATTGAGGTTTCTCAAATTATTCGAAAGACCCAAATTAGTAAAAAGAGAGTGTTGAAATTAGCGTTGCCTTTTTGAATCAGCACAGAAATTAACGAATATTGAATTGAATTGTGACATGACCAAAAGTGGGAAAGCAAAAATGCAATGGCTGATCCCAAGTCAAACGCCGCAATAGTGCCCTAAGGGAAAGCTTACCAATAAAAAGGTAATGGTAACTGTTTGGTTCTGCGATGCTAGAAAAGATATTGCGAAAGCTGAATTGGGATCAATATGGCTTAGGCATTGTTTTACTCATGCCATCTGCGAAAGACGGCATTATTATTTTTTAAGAAAACCCACATAATCTAGGACAAATGATTGAAGACCTAAACTATGAAAGACAAAAATTGGTTTACACAAGAATATAAACAAAACCAAACTATTATCCCATTGCGTAAACCTAAAGATCCAAATTAATAATCATTTTCATGTGGAAGAATATGTTCATCTAGGGCAGATCGTTTCACAGAAACACAAATCCATTAAAGAAATAGACAAAAGAATAGCCAAAAGATGGAAAAAATACTGGTATCTAAAGGTGGTAATGAAACCCACTGAAATAAGCTCAGAACTGAAAAGGAAAGTTTTTGATACATGTATTCTCCATTGCCTCACATATGGTTGCATCATAGAGACAGTCTAGTGTACTGCCAGAGAGCAATGGAGAGGAGCATGATTGGCTTCAAGCTTCAACAACACCTTTATAAGATCAAGGACTAGAGTCGCAGCCGTCCTAGAAAGTGAAACACGGCGGTGCTCCGCCCACACGTCCTTCTTATGCTCCACCGTGTATCGCTTCTACCACTGGGGGCCAGGCCCCCCTGGAAAATATCTCCAGATACGCCAATGTGTATGTCCCTGTATGTTAGGAGTCAAAATAAATTTCATTAGACAGTTTCGACAATGGTACATAGTTTAGATAAGTATATATTGTCGGAGACTGGTGCCTAAGCTAGGCTAGAGGCCTGTGTTACAGGACACTATGATCCTTTACATTTTAATTTTATAACAGTAGGTCTTATAAAATAGACATGGGCGTTATTAGTTATTCTTGATAACCGTTATCTAACCGGTATTTAGTGGCAATAACGTTATTGATAACGGTTGCCGAATAACGGTATCAAAACTGCAGTTAATCTAACTATTCAGTTCTTGTATCGGTATAGTTATTACAACAACTGGATAGCTAAAATAACTAAAGTATGGATATAACAATGAGTGGAGTAAAGGGAATATAACGATACTGGTAATTTTCCTTCATAGCTTTCTTCTAGGCTTAGGACTAGCACATTTTCTATATGAAAAATATACAAAAAATCCGGCGCATTTCAAGATCATCATATTTACATTAATTGATTAAATTAATATAGCTCACTAACTCACCGTCACCAAATAATCACTATCATGATATACTATATATATATACATATATATATATACTATATATATATATATATATATGTATGTATTTAGAAATATATATGTATGTTTATCAGTTGTCTAGTATCCATATCACAAGCTCTGCTTAGTTTGGGACTAGATAGCGTTGTGTGAAAATAAAAAAAAAAATGTTGTGGAATGTTGTGGAATAGTCAATTAGTCAATCCTACTAAGTTATTATAAATGCGAAAGTTTGTGAGGTTGTATGTAGGTATGTTTGTTGCTCTTTCACGTAAATGCTACAGAACAGATTTCAATGAAATTTGGTAAGTAGATAGTTAAGATACTGGAATAATACATAGACTACTTTTTACATAGCATGGCATTCCCACGGAATCGGGATTTATGCGGGAAAAACCTCCCACACGAACGAAGTCGCGGGCATCATATAATTACAGTGTTAACTCTATATAACTACACTCGAGGGACTTCGCATATTTTGATATCATAGGAAAAAAACTGTATTAGAAAATGAAAAAAGAAATATTTCAGACTAGTGTTAGAAATAACAAATCTTATTTTTTTTGTAAATAAATAAATTTCCGAAATTATTATTAGAAATTGCTGAATTTTGGAATTATGTTGGGGCCAAGTGGTAGAGCTTGTGATGCCCTTTAAAATGAGCCCAAACTCGGCGACCACGGGAACGAAGTTAGGTCGCGGGGGGTGATGTAGCCCTGAGAGGGGGGCGGGGAGGGGGGAGGGGGGTCTCGTGGGGAGTTGAGGGGGGGCATACATTTTTAAAAGGTTTTTTTTGAAGGTTTCACTTCTACCACGTGTGAATTGCACACATGTTTTTTTATTTTTTCTTTTCTTGGGTGGGAAAATCATCGAACGACTTCTTCCACTCTGGGTTAAGTGGAAGGGTGTGTCAGACTTCTACTGACTAAAAACCCACCCTGTTCCTTCGGCTGCCCTACATTTCCGGGGCCGCGGTATCTCGATAGAACTTTCCCACAAACCCCAGCAGATGTTGGCCACCTACGCGTATTTTTTTTATATTTTATTTGGGGAATAAACGTCATTACATTAAACATAATAATAATAAGTAAGTCAAAACAAAAAAAAATATAATCACAACACAATTTTCCACATAATATTAGCTAAGAGGTATGATGTGATGAGGAGTCAAGCTAGTTATTACGTAGGTATTATTCACATTAAAGTAAACTATTATATTTTTATAACTCTACAAACTTTCAAATTATTCAGCAACTTCAAAATGACTGGTATCTAATATATTCAGTTCCTTAATAACTTTAGTTCTAAAAGTATTTCTATTTAGCAAAAATATCTGTGATAACTGATAACCGACAAACACATCAAAACTGTTCATCATTAGACCAGCAATTGGTATATACGACCATATTATTTCCTTAAGATATCCATGATAATGATAACCAATGTATGCCAACAAAACGATAATCGCATCTTCTCTTTCTTGCACCTAATTATCGGCTAAGTGAGAGAGGGAAGGCATGGTTGCCAGTTGCCGGTTGGTTATCATCGGTTTCGGTTTCTAATGTTTTCGTAGTTGCGCGTTTGGTTGTAGCTACTCGTACTCTGCAGATGCAGGTATTTGATAACCGTTGCCGGTTGAGACGATACCGATACCTAAAGTTATTGCTACGGCAACCGTTTTCAGTTACGTTTTGTTATAACTGACACATGTCTATTATAAAACCTTTTATAAATATGTAAATAAATATACCTTGGCCATGTGTTTCCCTTCCCGTATGGTAACGGGCTGGGTGGCAAGTTCACTATAGCTAAACTATTCTTACTTCTTACTGGTCTTACTAGTATTATAAATGCGAAAGCTTGTGAGGTCATCCTCACAAACTTTCGCATCCATATGTATAGATGCACGCATGAACTAATGAACGGATCTGAATGTCATTTGGTAAGTAAATAGTTGACATCTTGGAATAACACATAAGCTACTTTGTATCCCGGAATGCTCACGGGATTGGGATTTACACGGGAGAACCCTCCCACTTAGACGAAATCGCGGGCTGCAGCTAGTTTGAATAAAATATTGAACATAGATCTTTTTTGTAAATAAATAAACCTTGATCAGGTGTTGCCCTTTCCGCCTGTTAAGGGGCTGGGCGGCAGGTTCATTACATCTGGACAAGACTGTAGTAATAACTGTAGTAAATGTATTTGATAATCCTGTTTACTAAAGGTGAACCTATACGGCACGCATCCCTTCTACCTGGCCGTCGAACACGACGGCAAGAGCCACGGAATGCTTCTGCTCAATTCTAACGCGATGGGTATGGTTCTTACACTTGTATATATTTGTAAATACACCTAGTTGTTAGTGGAAGTATGTGGATTTTGTGTTGTGTGTTATATTCCTTTGAGCCTTTAAAGCTAGAGTGAACAGGCATATTCTCTAGTTTTTGCTTGTTCCATCGTAGACCTCATCTTTCGCCTACCATCAGGCTTGATCGGGGTCGAGATTGAGCTCATCCTGATTTTAAAAAATTTGGGTGAAGGTCCAATATCGTTTGTCGCTTTGTGCTATAATATTTATTTATTCACTGCATAAGTGTTGTCACGATTTGCCTATAAGCTATTTAGAATGTGCTCTTAGTAAAGATAAAAGTTACAATAGAATATAAAAAATATGTAATTGTGTATAACAATGTAACGCGTATAAATAGTGCATGCAATGCTCTTCTCTAAGTGATGGATTACTTAAACATAGATTAAGATGTAAAATTGTGTATGTAATAGTGTTTTCATTGTTGAAGAGTCACATAAAATAAATAACATTATTTAGAGTCATATTTAATTGTGAATCTGATATACAGTAAAGAAACAAAAGACTTAAAAACCAATGAAAAATAAAAACACTTTAAAAGCTGTCTGATATATTGTGAAAATCTTTCAATTCTGTAAATACTTAAAGAAAATTCCAGCAATTTTTAAAGATTTTAAACTTCTTTAATTATATTTTATCATAAAATATTGACGCTATGTGTAACTTAATAACTGCTTATACAGTTGTTGAGATAGTTATATGTATTAATTACTTAATATTACAAATGCGGTTTTTGTTTGTCATTCTTTCACTTCAAAAGGAGTGACCGATTGATGTGATTTTTAGTGTGCAAATAGGCTAACTTTTCACGCGAAGCTCGTAAAATATATTCTTAATTACTTACAGACATAGTGCTACAACCAACGCCGGGCATTACCTACAGAACTACAGGAGGTATACTGAATCTCTTCGTGTTCCTGGGCCCCTCTCCCAAGGAGGTGGTAGCCCAGTACACCGAGCTGGTCGGAAGACCCTTCATGCCTCCATATTGGTCGCTTGGATTCCATCTGTGCAGGTAAGCTTTTTGGCCTCGCTGCTTGCCTTTCGGTCTTCTACAGATTACACCACGAGTGTTCCTCTTCGTGTTCCTGGGTCCGTCTCCCAAGGAGGTGATAGCCAAGTACACCGAGCTGGTCGGTAAACCCTTCATGCCTTCGTACTGGTCACTTGGATTCCATCTGTGCATGTAAGCTTCTGGACCAGTGGTCTTGTTGCTTGCCTTTCGGTCTTCTACAGATTGTACTCTGAGACTGTCGCAGGAGCTCCACGACCTGCTCCCTCCATCTCCCTTTCATTACCGGTCTACCAGATGTACTGCAGGGTAACATCCATACTTGGATGATATAACGTATTGTAGTACCAAACGCTTTTCTTCCACATTTAATGAGGAATGAGGTCAACGATGGAAGGAGCGAGCCCAGAAGATGCTTATTTACTCTTGCTTTATAAGCTGAAAGGTCATAAGTGGCAGGGAACACAGAAGCTGGCAGAGAGTTCCACAACTTGGCCGTACGTACAATAAATGTAGAAGAAAAGCGTTTAGTACTACAATACGTTATATCAACCAAGTGTGGATGGTACCCAGCAGTGCGTCTGGTACTCCGGTAGTAAAAGAGAGATGGAGAGAATCATCTCCTTTGCGGTCTGCCATGACACACACACACGTTATTCATTACAAGTATTTTATTTAAAACAAAACTGCCGTTGATATCATTTGAAACAAATTATCTTATCTTAATAATCTTGTTAAGTAATAAATATAATAATAAACGCGAGTTAAACCGCGGGGCACAGCTAGTTGTAATATATAATTTGTAAAAGTGTACTAATAAAAGTTGCTTTTCGTTCAAGGTTCAACTACAACACGGTGAATGCTACCAGAAATGTGTGGAAATCAAATAGGGATGCTGGCATACCATTTGTAAGTAAAAAAGTAATATTTTATCAAAAGAATATAATTCTTTTAGGTCGCTTTTTAACCGACGAAAAAAAAAACGGAGGAGGTTATCAAGTCGACGCGTATATTTTTTTTAGGAATATTATGTATTTCATGGGTTTCGCTTCGATTACTTGAATATGGGTATTAAGCACAATATGCTCGTCACAATGCATATGGTGAAGTGACGCTGATGGTGAAGTACCAGGAGAACTCCTCAACAATTAACGGCCGCAATAAATCATAAATCGACCTACTAAAAAGAGTGAAATTAAAACTTTTTACCAATAAATTAAAACAACTTCTAAAAAAACACTGCAAAGTGAAAAATAACTTTAACTTCGGAAGTCGTTGCCAAAAAGAAAAATACAAAACTAAATACACCGAAATTAAAGTTATTTTTCACATTGCAGTGTTTTTTAGAAGCCGGTTTAATTTTTTGTTAAAAGTTTTTATCACTCGTCATTACCATACAAAGGTTTGTATGGCCTGCTAATAGTTGTTGAGAGTCTGTGTTTGTGAAATGTATTCACCATACAGGAGAAATTGCTAGAAGGGGCAATGTGCTATAAAACAAAATCTACCTTGCACTCTACGGGTACTGAAACCTTAAGAATATATAAAACTTACAGAAAAATCTTTTCATAAAGAGAGAAATTGTTCGTGGACTTATTTATGGTTGTCGCTTGATTGTCTTGGGAGCTAGCCGCTATGTACAATTCCCACTGAAATACATTCATTTGAAGCCTTTTGGCTTCATGTTTCCTCCTCGCCCATGAAGGGTTCCGTAGTAACTATAATAAATATAATATACTTAATATATTTATTTGAAAAAAAAAAAACAAAAAGCCTTAGAAATTTCTTAAAACTAGCTTATTTACAATTTTTACAACTAAGCCAAATAACTTTGTTTTTCATAGTATTTGTATGAATTACAAAGTTATATTTGCGGTTTTAGAAAATATACTGTATCTCAAAAACTGCTGACTCGATCTCGTTCAAACCAATTTTGGTTGAAAGTTTACATTAAGATCTACAACATGTGGTTTTTTTTAGATTTTTCACTTCATTATTATGGAAGTTAGAGGGGGGACACACATTTTACCACTTTGGAAGCGTATATCTTTTAAACGATTAACATTATGAAAAAGTCATTTTAGAAACCTTAATGTCATTTTTAAAGACCTGTCTATAGATACCACACACGTTTAGGTTTCATGAAAGAAAATATTTTCAGTTTCAGTTCCATGTATGGGGAGCCCCTTTATTTTAAATATTTATTAAATTTTCTCTTAAAATCGGAAAGCGGTTAACAGAATACATTTACCTACCAAGGTTTACATGTATAGTCCTAATAGTTTCGGAATTAAATTGGCTGTGACATACGGACGGACGGACAGACAGACGGACAGACAGACAGACAGACAGGCAGACAGACAGACGGACAGACATGTCGAAACTATAAGGGTTCCGTTTTTTGCCATTCGGCTACGAAACCCTAATAAGAATCCTTGCACATTCTACCATTCAGGCATGCAAACATTGATGCAGTTCATCGTCAAACATAAGTACAAAATCTTGATTTAAACTAAACATTTGTCAGCTAGAAAATCCGATACGGAGTAGTAACATTTGCTTAAAAGAAATACAGTTAATTTCTTTTTGAAAGTACATACTGATTCTTCTTTTATGGAGTTAGGAATGTGGTTAAAAATAGTCGGTGCCATACCAAAGACACTTTTCCTCAACAAAGCTGTCCTAAAACCACCTGTGCGTAACAAGTTTAGGTATTGAGATCGCAAAGTAACATCTCGGCATCTGTTTTCCGATAAATTTAAAAATAAATGTCTATTGCATTTAACAAAAAGAGCAATTTCTAAAATGTAAAGGCACGGAAATGTTAATAAATTATGACTTTTAAAAATTGGAACACAGCTGTCAGTAACTTTCAAACTAAATATTGCACGTAGGCAGCGTTTTTGGGCTTTAAAAATACTCTCTCTTTCAGTACAGTATGTAATCCCAAACCTTAAAATGGAAACGACAAGACTATGATATGCTAGTAATACTGTTTTAATGTTAACTTTTTTCTTTAGATTATAAAGTGCATATGCAGACGTGCTAAGTGCTAAGGGAGGAAGTGTCAGACTTCGATTGGCTTAAAACCAGTTATGTTCCTTCAGTCGCCTTTGCGTTCCGGGGCTGCAGTGTCTTGTCAGAACATTCCCGCAACCCTGCTTTAATTACAAACCTAAAAGCAATGAGGTTTAAGAGCCAGTGTGCAAGAAAGTGTGATGGAAACGAAATCTTACTGTTTCCGATTATTACTTAGGTATATTATCCCAGAAAATTAGCTAATTTATTTGCCGATTATTGACATGATAACGTTTTTCTTCTAGGACGTACAATGGAACGACATAGACTACATGCACGACCATAACGATTTCACAATAGACACACAGAGGTTCGCAGGCTTGCCAGAGTTTGTGAAGGAACTGCAAGCGGAAGGCATGCACTATATCATGATTATTGGTGAGTATTCCACTATTGTAATATTGTTGAACGGGTTGTCCTTCAAGGTACATTTATTTTTCCTTTTTTTTATTGATACAAGCCTCGCGTTTGACCACCATCACACCTGATGGTAAGTGATGATGTGATCTAAGATAAAGCACGCTTACTTAGAAGTAACCTATTCGCTCTTGACTTAAACTCCTCCAGGTTAGCTATCAGGAAACAAAGATTCCGACAGGGAATTACACTTCTTAATACACTTCTGGACACATCTATTGGCCCACCTTGTATTTTCAGTTTCGTTTGGTCCTAGCTAAAATTTTATATTAGGTCGAGCAAAAAGTTTTTATGCAGTTTTGAACCTGGCACATTCACAATTTCATTCAATAGTCTTTTTTTGAATTTCGAACACAGAATTTAAAGAAACAAAAGACAATTTGGAGCCTGTTTGTTGATATCAAACAATCGAATACTAAGAAAACTTGGTTTTATTGGTTTACTTGGATTTAATTCTTGAAAAAGTGATTGATATCTTTGCTTTTGCAACAAACATTACTTATTCTTAACATTAAGGTGAGGTTCTATCAATAATCTATGGATACTTCACCTGAAGTCGCCGCCCAAGCTGTGGCACTTATTCAGGCCGGACACAGCCAAAGAAACGTGAGTGCTCAACTTAATTTAAGTCGATCTGCGGTCCGAAATGTTTATCGGAGGTACCTAGAGACTGGCGGCTTTGTTCGTCGCCAAGGAAGGCCACGATCTCGGGTCACAACTGAAAGGCAGGATCGATTCATCGTGACGACCAGCTTGAGAAATCATCACCTTACCTCCATTGAGATACAAAACCAACTTCGCGACTTCCACGGAGTATCTGTGAGCGCTCGAACTGTTCGGAGAAGGTTAAAAGAACGCGATATGGTACCACACAAGCCAGCTAATGGGCCCAAACTAAAGCGAGCCCACCGAACAGCGCGCCTTCATTTCGCACGCAGTCATTTAAATTGGACACAGCAAGATTGGAGCCGTGTACTCTTTTCTGATGAGTCTAAAATTGTGTTACATGGCAATGATGGAAGGAAGAAGGTCTACCGGCGTAAGGGAGAGCGTTTCGCACAATGCTGCTTTGAAGAGAGGGTTGCTTATGGCGGTGGCTCATGGACTGTCTGGGGCGGTATATCCGCGAGCGGCAAAACTCAACTTGAGGTTGTTACAGGACCACGGCTGCCAACATTAAATGCTGAAAGATACATTCGTGAGTGCTTAGAACCTCACGTGATACCATACGCGGACTATGTGGGCCCAAATTTCCTTTTTATGCATGATAATGCAAGAGCCCATGCGGCCGGCATCGTCAGGGAATATCTTCGGGATGTGAACATCACAGTTATGGACTGGCCAGCCAGAAGCCCAGACATGAACCCCATTGAGCACATGTGGGACGAGCTAAAAAGGCGTGTTAGGGCTCGTCAGCCAGTTGCCCAGACGATGCAGGAGTTGAAAACTGCCATAGAAGAGGAATGGGAGATGATCCCTCAAAATTTCATAGAGCGGTTGATAAACTCTATGCCTAATCGTATGAGAGCTGTGGTAGATGCCCATGGAGGCAACACGCGTTATTAAATTAAACCTTTATTTGATAAAACATGTTTTTTATTCAAAAATTAATTGCCTTTAACAAGGCGCATATCCGACTTGTTAGGCGTAGGTCCATGTCGTATGGTATTCTGAATTCAAATTTAAAACTATACGATCGAAAAAGATGGTAAAATGTATCAGGTTTAAAACTGCATCAACAGTTTTTGTTCAATCTAGCAATCATATTTCGGTAGGGGCCATCGAAACCTAAACTCTAAGGTGGGCCAATAGATGTGTCCAGAAGTGTATGTTTTTTATTTCCCAGAAACAGTCATTTCAATTATCAGTAACAGAGGCTTCTCAGCTCTCTTCTGAGGAGCTCGTGGCTAAATAACAGCCATGTATGTCGTTCTTCTAGGTTATGCATCACTAGCTGAGGCCGGTCAGTGAATGGTTGAACATGTCGTTGAACCCATCCGTCATTTTTACATCTTAGGCAGTCGACACGAGTAGTCAAAACACAGACTTGCCAAGGGGAATATTGTTACCTAGCTACTGGCTCAGAGGACAGACAGACAGTCGCTTCATGTATAAAAACTCAGTTGCATTTGGTTTAACTATAAGCTTACCCTGACATATTTGGGAACACTCAGCAGATGTTGTTGAAACTGTTGATAATGAGGGAACAACTGAAAGTTGCAAGAGCATTAAAAGAACACATTTTTTGCCCTTTGTTGTCGAAGTGTAGTCATTTTTGATGTCCACGCAATCATTACTGGTCAAATCATATGATAAATGATCTTTATTTTGCAAATTGGTTATTAAATAACACTTTAACACGTCTTCTTTTTGTGAATTTAAACTAGATGAGGCCGGTGTTTCTTAACTGACTACCCTGAGAAGAAACACCGAAACAAACTCAGAGGTCCGTCTCTTTTAAAGTCCATACAATCTATACTGGTTAAAAATATATGGGACATACCATCTAAGGCGATCTTTTGAGGAAAGATGCTCACAGATTTGAGTGGGCCTGTCCATACAGTGCAAGCATTTGTCAAATAACGTATAGCTCAACTTAAAACAAGGAGCTTAACGATTTGACGAACAATACCAAGGTAAGGACGTTTGGGTAGGCCGTAAAAAGCATTCAAACTGCCAGACAATCATGTTTAACTCGAATAAAATAACCTACATGGTTCACATATTCACATTAGTTTATAAGGATTATGTAGATTGATCTGAAATGGCCTTTTGAAGAAAGAACCACACAGATTTGAGTAGACCCGTCCTGTCAGTGCAAGCCTTTGTTAGTTAGTCTGTAAGTTCAACTTTGGACCAACGATGAGAACCATTTAGGTTTTTGTCTGTGATGCTCTTTTGAGGAAAGAAACACATATATTCGAGTGGACCTGCCCAGTCAGTGCAAGACTTACATATAACTTTAATGAGCTCGAACGATTTGTCGAATAATATAGTAAGAACATTTAGGTAGGCAGTATAAAGTACTTACTCAAACTATCAGACAGTACGGAGACATAATATTCGTTATTTTCTCACATTCACAATTTAGCTTTTGAGAATCATGCAAATAGAGCTACACGATTGTGATTGTGATTATGTCAGCAATCGTGTAGCTCAACTCGCGACTGCTAAGGAGCTCAGCGATTCGACGAACAATACCAAAAAAAGACATTTGGGTCGGCTGCATAAAAATGGTGTTTGCTCAAAATTAGCTATGGACGATGCTATGGACTTTCTTCGTGTTAGTACTGAGGGAACTGTTCTTAACATAAAAGGACTCTAATGGGGATATAATAAGGTCGATTGAAACTTATCGAAGATCGCTGTCTGCTGCTCAATAAATCACTCACATCACTATCGCATACATTTTCAACTGCGCATCGACTCGTGCGGTGTTCCGTACCGCCATTAAGTTTGATTCTATCTGTACAACCTAATTTGCTTTAGATCCTGGTGTTGGCGGATCAGAAAAACCCGGTACGTACCCACCGTACGACCGAGGAGTAGAAATGGACATATTTGTTAAAAACTCTACCAACCAAATACTTATTGGACAGGTAAGATTCGCGTATAAGTTACATCAATAAGCTAAGCTTACAATTTTATTACTTAATCTATATGGTGAAGGAGCATTATCTTTCCCTGTACCTTTTCCCCGCTCTTTCTCAACTATGCATGTAATATTTATTAGTATATGATTTTTGTATTTTATATTATTATGTTCAATTAATATTATTTATGATGTTTGTACACTGACAGCCCTAAATCTGTCTCCTTTAGTGTTGTCCATCCAAAGGTTGTCTGTAAGAGATCGCCCTGAGCGATAAGACCGCCCATTGTACACTAGTTTTAATTTCTGTATCCAATGAAATATTGTAAGGTGTACAATAAAGTATATAATAAATAATAGGCTTTTTTCTAACACTCGAAATTCTACGAACATCAACATCTCCAATTCTATGTAAATTTATAGTTATCTGTTGAAAGTTTAAGAATTTAAACTATTATCCTACCCTTGTCACGTTAAAAGTTGTGAGTAACGTCACAAGCTATTAGTGCCGTTATCAGCGATTTTAAATCGCCCTCAACACCGTATTTTTTTGAAATTGCTCTTTTTCATAGATTTTCAGATTTTTTTAGAAGGACTATCCTTACCTCTATATATATACTAACCTTCCTAATAAGCTTTGATCCCGCAGCCTCCCGATCACAAAGGCTATTGACGCTATAAATATGTAGGCACTATTATTATCTACCTGTACTGATATCACAAATACTATTCAACCATTCAGGTTTGGAATACTGGCTATACGGTTTACCCCGACTTCAGTCATCCGAACTCGAGCAGCTATTGGCTGGAGATGATGACCAACTTCCATAAGCAGGTTCCCTACGACGGAGCGTGGATTGTAAGTAGTCACAAATTGATCTAAAAGTGCTTCGTCATATTGTCACCACTTTAGTGCTAATGGTTGAGATCTATTTTTAGAGATTACTTAGACAGCACTTTGGAGAATAAGTTAGGGAGAGCAATTACTGCGACGGGGAACGTTTTTTTTTTTGCTTATATTTTTAATAATTTAAACTACTATACCTTATACTCTTACGTATTATAAAACAAAATCTGCCACCGCATCTATCTGAAATTATTCTTTTTATTTGTCTGTTTGTGATAAACTCAAAATTCCTCAACAGATCTTCATGTGATTTTGCCCTATAGATGGTGTGATTCAGGAGGAAGATTTTAGTGTATAATTTATTACCCGTAACGACTAGTAAAATTTGTATCATTGTGCGGATTTGACCTGTATTATAATATTGCTACGAGTAGGGGTTCGGGATAGAAATAATTAACGCCAATTAAACCAAAATGAACAGTTTAAATTAAACACAAAATTAACACAGTTATTCGCACTACAATACTTGTCACTTAACACTTAAATCGCACTGAAATTCACTTGTAGTTTCGATGATGTCACCTCGTATCTTCTAATAAGACTCTGCGTTCCTTTGCAAGCTATTTATACCGCGATGTATGCGTTCCAGAAAATTCATGGAAAATGTTCCGGAAGTTTCTCGACATACTCAGTACTGCTACTCGCCGTCAGGTGGCGTTAGTGTCTCGAACGTTCTAGAAGTCGAAGTTTCTCGACGTACTTAGCTAAGCGACTGGCGTAACAATATTTATGCAGAAACTTTGTCATAAGGGGACATCCCTTTTCTAAATAGTAGAGAAATAGATAAAGTGTGTTTTTCGACTATTCAAACATTTAATTAACTTGCAGGACATGAATGAGCCTTCGAACTTCCGCGACGGCACTGCAGTAGGTTCGTGCGGCCCAGAGAACCTTCCCTACATGCCTCACACTAGTGACACACAGCTACGTACACATACGCTTTGTATGGACGCCAAACATTACGCAGGATCTCACTACGACAACCATAATTTGTACTCACTCACTGAGGCTGTCGCTACTTACTTGTGAGTATTTTACATTACTTACCATTTGGTGAGATGGCGGTCAAACGCGAGCCTATTAACAATTTTTTTTTTCATATGTAGCTTAGTTGGAGGGGTTAACCCATTAGTGCATAAAGTTTATTTTCGCCTTTTTCGTTATAATAACTATTAGATATTGTCTTTTAGAATATCTTTAACGATTATATGATATAAAATACTATGTTTATATGTTAGTTTAGATTTTACAGCCTGTCCGATAAATCGGACGCTATGCATGGCGGACACAAGTGACGCTAAAAATATATTGAAATAAAAATACGAATTGAATGACAAATTTATTGTAAAAAAAAGAAATTTTATTTAATTTATGACATGGTATGCCATATGGCATTTCGGATGAAGGCTTACGTCACATTTCTGACGCTGAAATTTACTTTTCCCTCCACATTGGTTCGCACATCACCGTTCTGTATTTATTGGGACCAGCCAATGATCTCTACCATCGTATCTCATTGTATTCTCGTTCTTGATGTGGCCGTGTCTCATGTGTAGCAAGTAAGCTTCTTGCTAGAAAGCGTCGAAAAACGAACAAGGATTCAGTGTCTTTTGTACACCCATTCTTCCCAGCAAGTAACCACCCGTTTACTACTGAGACGTCTACAAAAAATGGGCCACCACCATTTCTTTATACGCATCCGAGTCCGTAAGTTTGCCACAGCTTGGTCGTATTTGTCTACTCCTCCCATATACTTATTGTAATTTGAAATAAGTGATGCCAGTTTGCGGCAATCTGCGTCCTAAATGGTTTAGATTCGCATTATGCTCCTCATCGGACCTGTCACTGTCTTCGTCAGTAACTTGATTCACATCCTCAATAGGCGGCTCAACAAAGATTATCATCTTGATATAATTATCATCATGGTCACACTCCAAACCAGACAATATTTTATGCACTTGCAAACTGTAACAATGCAACAAACACCACATGCAGTACCCGCTGTGCATAGCGTGCGATATATCGGACAGTACAAAATTTGCCAGCGAAGCATTCAAAATAACAGTGGTTACGTAAAAATAATATTGTAAATAAATAGTCTGATACTTTAGCAATAAAAATATCAGTTTTTTACAGCAATTACCAAACAAAATACAAAAAGAAATAAAATATTCTCTTGCCTTCGCCGCGAAGAATGTTGATTATGTGCTGACATTTTGGAAACTGACAGCTAACGCGCAGTCGTGTTGTTTGATTTCATAATGGCACTTTTGCCATAAGAGTAAATATAATAAACTACTATCTTATAATGAAAAGCTTTGAAAATAAAAGTTTTAAATCTTAAAAATAAATATTTTTTTGAAGTCCGATATATCGTCGGACGTTATGCACTAATGGGTTAATATGATTGCTAGAAATGTGGATTTTACCCACATTGTTGATCGATGATTCGGCCTCATAGAGAGGTTTGTGCCCCATTAGTGAGAACGATTTGTCTGATTATGTTATATTAAACACAATAAGATTAAAAAAAACATGTGTGTTATTCACACGTGGTAGAAGTGAAACCTTAAAAAAAACCTACAAAAATGGATGTCCCCCCCTTGCCCCTAAACCTGTACTCCCCACGAGTCACCCCGTTCTTCTCCCCGCCCCCTCTCAGGGCTACCTCCCCTCCCCCCCGACCTAACTTCGTTCCCGTGGTCGCCGAGTTTGGGCTCATTTTAAAGGGCATCAAAAGCTCTACCACTTGGCCCCAACAGAATTCCAAAATTCGGCAATTTATGTGTCTGTCTCTTTTTACTGTCGCTTTTTCGTTTCATAAACTTTTAAATCACAACGATGCTAAAGAAGTTTTCACTTTAAAAATTGAAAGGACCAGTTTTCGTACAATATAGCATAGTGATTGGAGCCTCCTTTTAAACAAATAATGTGTGTTTTAGGAGACTCCGCTCTTCCATAACTAAACCTAAACATTATTACCTAGTTTAGTAGTTAGGGTTACCTAGGATTAACATTAATACCCATACTAATATTATAAATGCTAAAGTCTGTCTGTCTGTTACGCTTTCATGGCCACCACCGGGGCCGATTTGGATGAAATTTGGAAAGAAATTAAAAAAAAAATCAACCTCTAAAGAGTTGAAATAGGAGATGAAACTGTATGAGAAATCTAAACCACTAAACTGATTTGAACGAATTTTGGATTTTTTCCTCAACTTTATTAACGCGGGTGAAACCGCGGAGCACAGCTAGTATACTAATAAATATCAAATATAATTACTCACTTACTTTCCCTTATCCCGCAGTTCGCTAGCGGAGATCAGGGGCAAACGACCCTTCATAATCACCCGGTCGACGTTTGTGGGGAGCGGCAAGTACTCCGGCCACTGGAGCGGGGACATCGCGAGTGATTGGCACGACATGAGGATGACGGTGCCGGGTAAGGAGTAATCGACAGATTATAGCTTCTAATATTTACCTAACACGTTGCCAGATGAACCCAAATAGTCACAACATAGAAGCAGCCAACAGAATTAGGCGTAGAGGCAGACTACTGCATGTTTGAAATGATGAGATATAGACGGTTGCTGGCGAATATTGCCCTCTCTTACGACGAGAGACTGTTAATCTAGAATATCATTTATTGATTACATAGGGCGTTACTTTGCGGAAATCCATACCTAACTAATAACTACAGTAAATTCCACCAAAACTAGTTGTTCAATCTTGCATGCATTCGCCCGCAAATATATGCACATGCAAAAGAGATGCAATTAAAAATTTGTACCACATTTCGCCGTTCACTTGTATAACATAATATAAATAATCCTGGAATATTATATATTTAAGGTAGCTGATCCCGACATGGCCATTGCTTGCCGGGGTTCTAACGAAATACTGCGGCCCTAGAACGAAAGGGCAACTGAAGAAAAGGGTGGGTTTTTAGTATACCTACATATCTTTTGGTCTTTTACAGAACTGCTAAGCTTCAGTGTCTTCGGAATTCCGATGATGGGCGCTGACATCTGTGGCTTTAGAGGCGACACTACGGTGGAGCTGTGCAAGCGGTGGATGCAACTCGGAGCTTTCTATCCATTCTCTAGGAACCATAACTCTGATACATCGAAGGTAAGCTGGTTTTAAACAACCTACTGAGATCTCCCACTCCATGCGGACTATAACTAAGAAATCTAATTAGAGATCAAAAATGTAAACAAAGACGCTGCCAATTTTAAATAATAACGTCAATTGTGTAGTTTGCCAAAACATATTGCTAAAATTGTAGGCATATTTTAACAATTAACATATAATATTACACACAGTTTTCAACTTTAAAATGACGTAAACTACGATCCTAGAATAAAATATAACTGTTTGAAATAAAACCGTTCAACTTATTTTTATGCTACTGGCAATAAGGCAGTAGTCATTCAGATTTCATTTAGTGTTTTCAACTAGCGAAACGTCTCGGCTTCGCATGGGTGCGTTAAACTAATGAAATGAATGAGAATTTTCTTACACACAAGCATCGTCCTAACGTGAAAAGCTTGAGCAACTTGTTTATAAAATATAATATGACTGTTTTGCATTCCAACAAAACAGGTATTATGTGTTGAATAAGACACACAGCGTTGAGATGAAGAAAGCTGATGTAAATTCGCCCTAAATTGTTTATCTATGGTTAAAAACTTACCAAATTGTCCATGGTTTTATACCTGTCTCTCTCTTTCACCAGCGTGCGTCCTTTTCTTTGACAGAAGGACGCTTGACACGAAGCTGTCAATGTCATAGAGTCTTCAGTGCACCAGCAAGAAACTTGCTGCAACGCTGTGTGTCTTATTCAACACATAATACCTGTTTTGTTGGAATGCAAAACAGTCATATTATGTGCTTTTCTAAGACACACAGCGTTGAGATGAAGACCTGTTTGGTATCTGCTGGTGATAAGACACAAACGCTATGATGAATTAATTATAATAATGTTCTAGAATATAAATCAGTTTTATTATAACACACTGTAGGTAACAACAATTATAACACTCCTTACTTTGTTGGTAACTTTCAGAATCAACAATATAATCATTAGTGACATAAGAAAATAATAATAATAAAATTCTTAATATAAACCCTTATCAAGGAAAAATAGTTTATTTGAATCTTAACCTCTAGAGCCCCATTGGCTCAAAAACGTGCCAGTAAACCAGTATTAGCTGAGTAAATAATGGTGGTTCTTGAGAGGTTAAGTAATTGTTTCAAAAAGTTATACACTCTTTATCTAATCAATATTACAAAAATATAACTACAATAAATCAACATTTGAGTAATTATTGTCTATTTTGTTTACTGGATGATAATAAAATTTCTGAAAAGTTTTAATACTCTACCAGTTTCCTCCGTCAAGTATTTCTTGAAAAGGTCTATTATCCAAACCAACTTCTGGAGGCAACATCTGACCTGATACTGCCTGGTGGGGCATCAATATTAGCTTATATCCACCCTGCAATCATTGTTCTTGAAGCAGGTTTTAATATCCCTGATAGAGAGATAAATAAACTTGTGACAGTCCTGTCTGTGCTTCTTTTATCTTTACATTTTTCTATCAAATTATGGATATGTCTAATTGGGCAGACACAATGGTCTGGTTGTTTCCGCAACAACCTGACTGTCTGTGTGTCTTTGAATCTGTTTTTGAAGCAAACTTTGGCCAAAGACTAATCTCATCTCAGGTAGAAATAAGATTATCAAGGCTGTTTTCTAATAATGTGAGATCATGGATTCTACGACCTAGGGCTAGCAATATTAATGCCATTCGCCTAGCTATTTCAAACAGGGACCCTGAGTTTACTGATATCTTTAGCCAGTTAAAGAATATTGCAGTGTCCCATATAGGTATGGTTTTTAAAACTTGATGAATGAAAAAATGTTTTGAAAAGTTCTGATGATGTACAGTAAGTTGAGACAGCTGATTTATGAAGGAGAATACTTCTATAAGCCAGCTTGTCTACTAAAAATAGTTTTGCCAAAAATCTAGCAACTTGTAACACTCAGGTGCTTTAGGATTAATCTTATTAATGTTAGACCAAGATAACCATCTTTTAATTAGAGCTTTATACATATGTTGTTAAAGTAGATGTCCGCCAACTACTTCTTAATAAGTTTTGTTCCTCTACAGTTCAGTTAGAGACTTGGTCAGCCCACCCCCAATTTTTTAGGCAAGGCAGGTCAACTTGATCCCTTGTGCTGGGCAGTTGCCTGTGCTCCAATCTATTAAGACCTTCCGCAGGTTCTTTCTTGGAGGCGGCTCTGCTATGACTCTCGCTCGCAAGTCGGGTAGCCAAAAGCATGTGGTCCATTGTAGCATTATTAAGATGTATGTTCCTCTAGCACTGTTTAAATGAGTTAATACTCTTGGTATTAAGCTGGGCGGGGGAATGCCCAGCCCAACTAATAGTCCCATTGTCGGCTGAAAGCGTCGCAGAAAACTGCGTAACAGTCTCTGGAATCTAATGTTACGTACTTAGGTACGACAGCCGCTTCTCTTGACGCGAAACAGGTCTACGTCTGGGACGCCCCACATTCTGAACATAGCCTCCGTGGCCTGGGGTAGAAGATGCCACTCTGGTATTTTGCGGCCTCTTGATAGGCGATCCGCAATTCCGTTTGGACTCTCCGGGAGATAAGTGGCTCAGAGAGTTAAATGTAACTGCTCTGCAAGTTTTAGGAGCCTGGTTGTCAGCCAGGGAATGTGTAGTCAGTGCAAGGGAATGTGCCCCCCTCGTTTCTGAGGTGTGCAACAAGAGTCCTGTTATCGGACTGAATGTGTATGTGTGCCTGTGCAGCCTCTAGAGTCATCCGCTGACTGTTTATGGCTGCAAATACAGCATACATTATTATTTTTATTTTATATATATATATATTAATGACTTGGTTTTTTTTTTTTATGGAATGTAGTACATCTTCCCGATAAATAAATGTTATTTAATTGGGCTCCCCACCCTGAGTCTGCTGCATCCGTAATCAAGAAGTGAGTCACACTTTTCTTGATTATTGGTACTGAACTGTGATGGCTTTTAGCCATCATTTTAGGTCTTGCTGAACGGGCAGAGTATAATTTTTTTGTTTTTTGATTGAACTATCTTCGGAGTTACATTCTGCGACAATGTAGTCAACCTCCTGACACTGAGTAATAATATTGCAAAATTCAGCAGACCTAACAAAACTGAACTTCTCACAGAGAACAGTTTCCATTGCTCAAACATCTTGGAAATGATTAATTTGACTACTATTATTTTTTTGGAAGGAAGTCTTACCCAGTTTTGCTGAGTGTTACATAGTAGGCCAAGATATTCTACCTCCTGAGAGGGTTCCAGAGCAGACTTGTGATAATTTATGTGCCATCCCAAGGTTCCCAATGTTCTCAGTGTTTCCGCAACCTGAGAAAAACAGTACTGTATGATCCTGGTTGACCAGGAAAAAATTGTCCAAATAGACAATAATGGGAAACCTTGCGTTCGTAGGATTTCCGCAATCCAGTTGGTTATTGTGGCAAACCTTTTCGGGGCCAATGATAGGCCAAATCGTAGGATTTCTGCAATCCAGTTGGTTACTGTGGCAAACACTTTTGGGACCGATGATAGGCCAAATGATAAGGCTGTTAACTGCAGCACTTTATTGTTGTTAATCACGGAGGAAATTCCTGTGTGTTTCTGCAATTGGTAAGTGAAAAATAGGCCTGGTGAATGTCTATTTTCACTAACCAATCCCTTGTCTGCAAAAAATTTGTTTGTGAAATTAACTGGAAATGTTTCACTGACATGTACGAGTTGAGAGTTCTGAGGTTGAAGATGGGATGTTGTCCTCTGTCTGATTTATTTTATTTTTTTTTTTACTAAAAAACTATCAACATAGGAAAAACCAGGATTGAGAACTAGTGGTGTCTCTAATGTTTTCTTTTGTTTTAATTGAAGGATCATGTCTGTCATGTCCTTTGTTGTACGGGTTGCAAAAAAAAAACTTTTTAAATATGTGATTGTCTAGATACGGAAAAGGGGAGGTTTCTTTATGAATGGAATACAGCCACCTGTTATTAACTTCAAAATATAATTGTTTTCTCCCCTTTATTGCCATAAATGAGCACGGTCCTTTAGGCAACACAACACCCACTGAAAGTTTTGGTTTCATAGTCACAAGTGTTTATTATTTTTTCTTTTCTCTCTTGTAATCTTTACTCTGAGTTTTGTAATGTCCGTTTTTTTAATGTGAAATGGAGTATTAAGCCAAAACTGAGAACCTAAAGAAGCTATGATATAGTACAAAGCTTCTCGGCTAAATAGGTATTCCCGACTCGGTGGGATATTTTGAAATGTAGTTTTCTTTGGATTTGCAATATCTTTTAAATACGGTCCCGCCTTACATTTATGCACTCTGTTCTTTTACCACACACAACCTGCATTGCAGTTTCTGAATTTTTATCTGACGGGGAGGACCCTGAACGAAAACTACTAGAAAAAATCTTTTTCATACAATGTCTTAATTTTTAACTTATTTAGGATTTGCCGATGCCCAGTCAAGCAAATCCTGTAATCCTAAATTTAATAGTTGTCTCTGTTCTAAAATTATTGTTAGACAAACCAGAGTCAGTAGTTTGTCTGGTCGGCTAAAAAGTCTTTAGTCTTATCAAAATGACACTCACTCTTCATTAACTTTAAGACCTAAAAAAAGCTTAAACATTGAAGATGTCGGATTTCTCAAAAATTATGTGGATGGAGTCAAATCGTCTTTCTGTTGTTCAGGCAATTGTTCTAACTGACTAGGATTAGTCGGTAGAAGAGGTAAGTTAGTTCATTAACTAGATATGAATTCCTCTTGTTGAATAGTATCTCGACACGCGGGTCCGAAACTTGTTTGGACTTGTTTGTACTTACGTGAAAATTTTTGTCTTTGGTTGGGTGGAGGTGAAGCTATCCCTCCTCATCCTCCGAGGATGAAGATGATGATGATGATGACGACGAATCATCAGGTCTCCTTTTGCTCGAATGCTGATCTTCATCCGGAGTATCAACACTAGAACTTTGTTCACCTCCGACACTCACCTACGTAATTTCGTCCGGATTCATCACGAAAACACGAATCACTTAGAATAAACACTCTCACAACTTAAATAACCGCTGTGTGCTTATCTAATATAATAAATTATTAAAATTTAACAATTTGGAAAATTTTGCGATCTTCTCGCGGCAAAATTTACAAACGCTATGACATTGACAGCTTCGTGTCAAGCGTCCTTCTGTCAAAGAAAAGGACGCACGCTGGTGAAAGAGAGAGACAGGTATAAAACCATGGACAATTTGGTAAGTTTTTAACCATAGATAAACAATTTAGGGCGAATTTACATCAGCTTTCTTCATCTCAACGCTGTGTGTCTTAGAAAAGCACATAATAAATATATTTTAATTTCGTTTACCTTACCTTATATTAGGACTTACCTTAGGCTATCATGTTTTTAATTTTAAAACGATGCTTTAGCGTTTTTCCTAAAACACTAAATTAAAAAAAAATACTTAAGTAATTTGAATTACTAGGGAAATGTTGAATACCCCTGAACTGTCACTTTGACAATAACATTTCTTTGTTTACATTTTTGATCTCGAATTCGGTTTTTGGGTATAGGAAATTAAATGGTCGACATTCCATCTATACGCCCTAAACGTTTTGGGAATACCTTCATTGTGCGTACGGCTAAGGAGTGGAATTCCCTGCCGGAGTCTGTGTTTCCCGATAGCTATAACCTAGGGGTCTTTAAGTCAAGAGTGAATATGTTACTTCTAGGTAAGCGTGCTCCATCTTCGACCACATCATCGCTTATCATCAGGTGAAATGGTGGTCAAACGCGAACCTATTATCAATAAAAATAAAAAAATCATTATCGGCTTAGCCTTCTCTACAATGTTGGGGTCGTTTCCAGTATTTCCGGATGCAAATGAGTATTAGTGTTTTACAAGGGGCGATTGCCTGTCTACCCCAACCCAGTAGCTGGGTAACGCGATACTCCTTGGCAAGACCAGTGTCAAAACTTTCTGGGTTCTGACTACCCGTAACGACTGTCAAAGATGTACAAATGATAGCTGGGACCAACGGTTTAACTTACTGTAACGCCAGTTGCTTATTGAAGTACGTCGAGAAACTTCGACAGAAATCTAGAATGTTCGAGACACTAACGCCATCTAGCGGCCAGTAGCAGTACTGTGTATATCGAGTCGAAACACAAACGCCATCTAGCGGCGAGTAGCAGTACTGAGTATCTCGTAGCTTCTGTAATATTCTTGGCAGTGTAGGCGGTGAGTCGATTTTACAAGAATGTTCTAGAACTCATAGACCGGGGTATAAATAGATCGCAGAGGAACGCGGACAGTCGTCTTATTACAAGATACGAGGCGATACAATCTGAGATCCACAAGTGAATTCTCAATCAGTGCGATTTAAGTGTTAAGTGACAAGTATTGTAGTGCGGATAGCTGTGTTAATTTTTATTTTGTGTTTATTTAATTATAAAGTGTTAATTTTGGTTTAATTGGCGTTAATTATTTCTATCCCGAATCCCAGCTCGTAACATTACTTTCTGAGGCACGGAGGAATCTCGATATGTTAAGACGGCCACCCATCCACAGACCGACCTCGGCAAGCATTACTTAACTTTGAAGATCGACCCGTGCAGCTGATATTATTTAACTGCGAGCTCCTCGACGACTAGCAAATTAAAAATTAAAGACTTCTACTGACTAAAAACCCACCCTATTCCTTCAATTGACCTTACGGTCCGGGGCCGTGGTATCTCGTTAGAACATTCCCGCAACCCCGAATGAATCTCCATCTAGTAATATTTGGGCAACAGCTACATATAATTTTTTATAATCTTTATTTTTTTCTTTCAAATTATGTAGGTATACAGATTTAATTGTTTTTACATAAGTACAAGGTGTAACAGATTAAGCGCAATACCTCAGACACCTCAATTAGAATATTAAATTATAAGTCTAAAACAACATCAGTAACTAAATAAATTGAAACCAATCCTAGACATTTTTTGTAAAATAGTTATCCTTACTAAACGCAAAACGTATGTACGTCATACAATATCCTTACGCAGACGCATACACTCATGCAATGTTAGCGGCCGACGCGACACGCACCCTAGCGCCTAGCTGGCCATAGCTGTGCGTTGGTTCAATGAACTAATTTAACATAGGTACCTAAAATATTGTTACGAGCTGGGGTTCGGGATAGAAATAATTTACACCAATTAAACCAAAATTAACACTTTACTTAAATAAACACAAAACAAAAATCAACACAGTTATTCACAGTACAATACTTGTCACTTAACACTTAAATCGCACCGAAATTCACTTGTAAAGCTTCGAATTATATCGCGTCGTATCTTGAAATAAGACTGCTCTCTGCGTTCCTCTGCGATCTATTTATACCCCGGTCTATGAGTTCTAATATTCTTATAAAATCGACTCACCGCCTACACGGCTAAGAATATTCTTGAAGCTACTCGAGATACTCAGTACTGCTACGCGCCGCTAGATGGCGTTAGTGTCTCGACTAGATATACTCAGTACTGCTACTCGCCGCTAGATGGCGTTAGTGTCTCGAACATTCTAGATTTATGCCGAAGTTTCTCGACGTACTTCACTAAGCGACTGGCGTAGCAATATCACAGACTGATATGAATAACTTTTGGTAATTAAGTTTACCGTGTAATTATTGATAGTTTTCTAGAAAGTAAAATTATGATTCGCCAGCTCTACCTATTGTAGCGTAAATAAAATTAAGTGCTCAGTAAAACACAAACCGCTACTTAACACGTTTAATTTTGATTAAAAGGAAAAAGATAGAAAACATGTACTTCATTAAAAAATATAAAAAAGTTAAATATTAGTTATTATTGGGAACCTTTCAGTGATGGCGTGGGTTAACTTAGCGGAAAGAAAAAGAATGTTATCGAAAGTATTATGCAAATATTTTTAACTTACCTAACAAAAAAATCGATTGCAATCGGTTATGGCTAGGCGAATACGCAATATTAGTAATTTTTGTTACAAAAAAAACACTAAGAGCATCCAACGCGTCTTGATAGGCCTTAGGTTAGAAAGAGTTTTTGACGTGAGAATTTTTAGATTAGAAATATACAAATTAGGTGTATAAAATAGAACTCCTGCTGCGAAAACTCGGTAATTCCTGGACGGCTGAACACGACTGTGGGAAGTAACGTAGAAATCACGGAGCCACTGCGCTGCGGAGTCCGCATCTACCTCGTACTCGCTTCAGGCCTTTGAGATGGACGTCTCAGGCACAGGATGTGCTCGGATATCGGGCGAGAGCGCCCCGACCTCCGTCGTCGATAACCGACGTCGCTTGCCCGTAGGGTGGAGCCAAAAATTGGCTTGTAACGGGATCTAAACAAAAAAGTAACTTCAGACCACCGATGCAAGCTGAATCTTTGATTAATTATGAAACTAGTGCGAAATGGATCGAAAAGAAAAAAAGCGACAATACATACCAAATTAACCAGAAAATCACCCACAGACTATCCTTTTGCTAGGACACTTTATATTTTTTATTGGCTTAACACCAACAGAAAAAAACTTTCACTTCATAATTTCGATATGAATCAAAAAATAAGGTCGACCATCACATATCGGGTCCCAAAAATGTAATGACGCCGTCAAAAGGCAAAACATCCGAAGATATTTTTCACGATTCCTTGTTCAAATGTGAATAACAGCTATGAAGAAAAAATTTTATTGAAAAGTTTGGAATAGAATTGGAGGAAGTTTTAACCGTAGCGGTTTTACGCTACAGTACCCCATTTCCAGTAAAAAAAAAAAAATGAGAGTAGCAACCCTAAAGGTGAGTGGCAACCCTAAAGGAAAGGTGAGTGACAACCCTAAAAGAAAGGTGGTTGACAACCCTAAAAAAAAGGTGGTTGACAACCCTAAAAGAAAGGTGGTTGACAACCCTAAAAGAAACGTGGTTGACAACCCTAAAAGAAAGGTGGTTGACAACCCTAAAAGAAAGGTGAGAGATCAACCCAAGTGAATGTATCAACCCAGTGAGAGGGTGACAACGCTATAACAGATTGACATCACAACAACAGATTGAAAACACAACAACAGATTGAAAACACAATAACAGATTGAAAACACAATTACAGATTGACAACACAAAAGGGATAGCATCAACCAAGAGTGAAAACCATAATATATACAAATTAAATAAACTAGCCTAACTAACTTTAAACTAAATACATCAAATCAACGACATCGAAGTGCAGCTGATACTGAATAAAATTGAAAGCCGGCCTCCAGTTTAGACGTTAACAGTGCGAGCTTCAGATGCGTCTCCTAAACCTACATTAGAATAGAAAAACAAACGATAGAACTAGAATAATATTCTTAAATATATAGGAACAAAGAACAATATTCAGGACGAAACAAATAAGAGTTGAGATTAAGAAATAACCTAAAAATAACTTCAAAGGAAGTCAAACAAAAACTCGAAGTCGAACACAAAAGCTCGAAGTCAGATAATAACTCGAAGTGAGACACGACACAAAGTCCAACACGACTCAAAGTCAAACACGACTCAAAGTCAAACACGACTCAAAGTGAAACACGACTCAAAGTCTAACACGACTCAAAGTCAAGAGCTTAAGTTATAGAGGGATAAGTTAGAAGGTTAAGTTAAAGAGAGAGGGTTAAGTTGAAGAGGGTGGACCTTAAATCAAAATCAAAAATACGACGCTTAATGAGAGGAAATGGTTATGAATAAATATTAACTCCAGAGAGGAATGAGGGTCGAAATAATAAAAGAGGTGTCGTTAATTGAAAACTAATGGCCTAACATAAGTAATGCTGATTAAGTTAAGAATATGGAACAAATTAATTCATTTAAGTATGTCTTTTATATGATATTGTCCAATATGATGAGAATCACAGTCTTGTAGGACATATGTAGTCATGGAGATGACTCTGATCACACGACATTTAATGAAACGAGGAGCAAGCTTTCCTGTAAAGTATTCAGCAGCTGACGATTTTGAAAAATTACGCCTCCATACAATGTCGCCGGCATTGAGTGTAATAGCCGTGCGGTTCGTATTGTAATTTCGTGAATTACGGAGAAAAGCAGAAGAAAGATTGTCCGCTACTTTTGCGTAAATCTCGGCGAGCGAAGTCAGATTACTCGCGTGTTGTTCCCGACTTTCAGCTAAATTAGTGCTTAGAGTCTGGTTATTCGCACGCGATGAATCCATACAGACTTCTCTACCGAATATGAGAAAGTTTGGCGTAAACCCTGTGGCTAAATTAATACATGAATTGAGGTAAAGTTTGACCTTGGGTAACAATTTAGCCCAATTCCTTTGGTTCTCGCCAACCAATATGCTCAAACAAGTAACGACACTTTGGTTATAACGTTCTACCGTGTTTGCTTGTGGAGTGTAATAAGGGGTATACGTAGGGGATTCAATGCGAAACGATCTAAGAAAGTTTAAAAACTGATTACTACGAAAAACGGTAGCATTATCACAGAGAATAGACCGTGGAACTCCGAAGTTAAAAAATATTTCAGATTCCAAAGCTTTTATAACTGAATTGGCGTCAATCCTTTTAAGGGGGACTAACCAAACATATTTAGAAAAAACATCGACCATAGATAAAATGTATTTGAACCCATAATACGCGATTGGAAGCGGTCCTTGATCGAATGTAACCGGACTCGCGTACATTCTAGATAAAGCGTCTGGAACGACGTGTTGCGACCCTTTGCGATGAATGATATCAAACGTGTAGAACGACTAGTACCCGGAGTGGGCCTAGGTGGAATGGGAGGAGGTCTAGAAATAATAATACTTTCGTGTAAAGGAGTCTCAACGATAGAACCTTCTTCGGACATTTTTAAACACAAAATAGAAATAGGTTAAATGAAAGAGCGGGACTTAGCAGGAAATCGTTAGATATCGTGCCGTAATATCGATGCGGGAAGAAGACAACAACATGAACGTCAAAGGAATCGGCTGGGCTAAGAATCCAACAAAAACAGATACTAGCAAATAGCAGAAAAGCAAACAGACGGGCTAAAAAAAAATAAGAAAGGTAGACACTAGCACACGACCATTCAAAAAGCTTACCTTTGGTCACGATGCCTAACCGTCCACACATCAAACACACTCTACGGGAAACTAACTACCTACTGGGATAAAATAAAACTCGGGATAGATAAGTATATTTTGGGAGAAAATAAAAAAATTGGAAATTGGGTATAGTTACAAAGTTAATCTTTAAAATTGAATTTCACAAACATCACACAATTTAGCAAAGAAAATAAATTCAGTTAGCAATTCTGTAGTCCAGTCGTATGAATCGGGAAAACATTCAAGACAGGTAATCCTTTTAACTTCCATACGGGTATCTGACCAATTCTAAAACCTGAAACCCACAACAAGAAAGATGAAAATTAAAGATTGCTCTCAAGAGCAACCACACACGAGATAACAAAAAAAGGTATTTTAGTAATAATTAATATGCAAACTTACTTTAATTCGGGCGCCATATTGTAGCGTAAATAAAATTAAGTGCTCAGTAAAACACAAACCGCTACTTAACACGTTTAATTTTGATTAAAAGGAAAAAGATAGAAAACATGTACTTCATTAAAAAATATAAAAAAGTTAAATATTAGTTATTATTGGGAACCTTTCAGTGATGGCGTGGGTTAACTTAGCGGAAAGAAAAAGAATGTTATCGAAAGTATTATGCAAATATTTTTAACTTACCTAACAAAAAAATCGATTGCAATCGGTTATGGCTAGGCGAATACGCAATATTAGTAATTTTTGTTACAAAAAAAACACTAAGAGCATCCAACGCGTCTTGATAGGCCTTAGGTTAGAAAGAGTTTTTGACGTGAGAATTTTTAGATTAGAAATATACAAATTAGGTGTATAAAATAGAACTCCTGCTGCGAAAACTCGGTAATTCCTGGACGGCTGAACACGACTGTGGGAAGTAACGTAGAAATCACGGAGCCACTGCGCTGCGGAGTCCGCATCTACCTCGTACTCGCTTCAGGCCTTTGAGATGGACGTCTCAGGCACAGGATGTGCTCGGATATCGGGCGAGAGCGCCCCGACCTCCGTCGTCGATAACCGACGTCGCTTGCCCGTAGGGTGGAGCCAAAAATTGGCTTGTAACGGGATCTAAACAAAAAAGTAACTTCAGACCACCGATGCAAGCTGAATCTTTGATTAATTATGAAACTAGTGCGAAATGGATCGAAAAGAAAAAAAGCGACAATACATACCAAATTAACCAGAAAATCACCCACAGACTATCCTTTTGCTAGGACACTTTATATTTTTTATTGGCTTAACACCAACAGAAAAAAACTTTCACTTCATAATTTCGATATGAATCAAAAAATAAGGTCGACCATCACATATCGGGTCCCAAAAATGTAATGACGCCGTCAAAAGGCAAAACATCCGAAGATATTTTTCACGATTCCTTGTTCAAATGTGAATAACAGCTATGAAGAAAAAATTTTATTGAAAAGTTTGGAATAGAATTGGAGGAAGTTTTAACCGTAGCGGTTTTACGCTACACTATCTACCTGTAGGCATTATTGCATTAGGTATTGTACCTGTGACCATGCGAACGATAATTCAATGACCGGACATTACTTTCGCTTGATGTGATATTATCACCGTGTAAAATTCAATCTTTCTATCACACTTTCACAGGCTAGGACCGGTTTTGAATTTATCTATCTTTCGCTATTTCTTGTGTTTAGGTAGGTATAGTTTAATGTGTGTACTACAAAAATATTCAAAGACGGCGTGTTTAAAAGATTTGAATCATAATATTTACAGTAATTAGACTACAATCATATTGATAGGAAGAAGTACATACAGAACTGGACTATTTACACTTTACACTTAGGTTATTAGTTTACACTATTTCTGCGATCCACTTTCAACAAAGTTTCAAAATGAACACCGCCTTGGTCTATGCACTTATTTGCACGCTTTCTTAAATTGTATTTTAATTTTGTAAGCACTTCAGTGTCACTTTTCACTGTCACAAATGCTTGTTAAATTTTACATTTGAGTTCCTCGACACTTGTTGGTTGAGTGGCGTTCAAGAGTGATTTTATGCGACCCCACAAATAAAAGTCTAATGGTGTTAAGTCAGGCGATCTGGCAGGCCACGGCACAGCTCGTCCGCGACCTATCCAGCGACTGCCGTACTCCGTGAAATGCGTGGGAGCAAGACGATCTGGTAAAACAAGTCACGTAAAAGTCCGGCGGGGATGTCATCAAATAGCACTCATACTGCAGCCAAAACGGTAATTGAACTCCCGACTAGCTAACGCGTCATTATCCAGACAGCGAGCCAGGGTTCTCACCATCTCCGAGTATTGGATGTTGGTATACCGGAAAGCCATCGCGCGCGGAAACAAAAATGTCGTCACGGAAGTAAACAAAATGACTACACTAGATCGCTGCTGGCGGATGACTAACTTTTGATGTTAGGTACTCATGTTGGTCGGGCGGCAACGTGTGTCGGCATTTCGCATAAACATCAAAGAGGTAGCCTATAAATGATTTATCTCTTTGAGATAAGGTTTAAATTTCTTTAAATTAAATAATTTTACTTCGTAAAACTGCCTAAAATTGTTTATGTATGTAGGGAAACTGATTACCGAACTAAGTTTGATCGTGCATTCAAATAAGCCTTTACTCATTGGAGATAAGGTTGGAATTCCTTTAAATTACCTATTTGATTTGACGCACACTACCATTAATGTTAAATGCATTGATATTATTTACGTGTGTGTAATGTGTATTACGAGCTATGAGCGAACTACAAATTATGTCGTGCGTTTAAGTAAGCTCTATTGCTCTTAGGGCCGGTTGTTCAATCCTCAGATAAAAAGTCAGATAACTATTTTATGAATAGAGTTATCTCGCTGTTTAACTGACTGATAATTGGTCGCCTATTTTTCAATCGTTATTTATTCCATGGATAACTATCTGACCGAATATTTAATCTCTGGCAACTCTAACTTCGGAGAGTTGAAACAAATATATTGCTTAAACAAGCGTTAGAGCAGGACAGACTATTGTATTCATTTCCTGTCAAACAAGTGTCACTCACTCGTGTTATTTTGTGGTTACCTATGGTATTTGGTTCGACGACGCGACGTCTAGTTATTTTGATATTTTCAATTACTCTGATTTTATTGCAATTTGTAGCATCGCATCGCAATGCAATCTCTAAAAAGAGAGCGAAAGTTGGCCTTAGAGATGCTATAGTTTCTGTAACTTTTTTTACAACACGGCATATGGTGGAGCTATGAATGCCACCAAAATCACCAACAGTTATGTAGAAACTCCCAGTGACATAAAACCGCAGTGTAATTAGTAACTGTAACATGGGTGGGATACACTGGTTCCTGTAACAAATAAAAGCGCACAGGTAAGTATTAGGTCGGCGGGTGGGTACCTATTATTAGGTTAAAAAAAAAACTACCACGTGCAGGTAGTTTTTTTTAGCTTAACCCAACATCATAAGTCACAAAACTGACCTTTGTGTTTCGTGCTTGATTTTATCTTCTATCAGGGAAAGCAAATATAACACAGATTCTTTTAAAAGTCTGAATCGGCGATGAAATTCTTTTGAATCCCACTCATTATAGTGATCAGGCCTAGATCTGACGATTCTTTCTTTTCTTTCAGGTGGATTTATATATTTATATATTATGGCCTTTTCTTCTATTGCCAGATCGTCAATATTATCGAAAATATACATAATTATTATCACTTCGATAACCTCAAACCAAATGATTTTTTACGTTACGTCAACGTCAAACTTACCGATCGAATAAACGGTTATTGGTCGGTCGAAGCGGCAGATAGATTTATTCCTCAGTTAGCGGAGTTATTCCACCGATAAGTCTTATCCGACTATTGAAATATTCGATATCTTGCTATCTGTCGAATAAAAGCTATCTGTTTGTTTATCTGGGGATTGAACAACCGGCCCTTATGTAAAGTTTCAATTTCTTTGAATTAAGCATTGTATTAATTTGTCAAGATACTGTGTTTCCATTTTAAGTTAAATGAAAGATTTTTCCGTCAAAATTAACACCTATTTTTTAAGACGGAAATCGATTCAAAAGCCGATTCTGAACCACTACTTTCAGGAATTTCGTTTATTCTGTTATACGTTGTATATTGTGCGACTATTCGCTGTTTCAAGCATCATAAGTTCACTAGCAGAAGCTTGTAATTGGACGTGTTCTACATATTAGATAGAATAGATATTTATTATACACCGTAACAGAAAAACAAATAAGGACTTAACAACTAAACAGAGTGATACAATTGGCGGTCTTATCGCTAAAAGCGATCTTTTACTAACAACACACACACACAGACATATTGCCAATGATCAGTTGAATGATCATTATTATTTATGATGCTGTAATTTTCCTTAAAATGAGAAAATAATGCAATTTTGGTGGCAGCCTCAAGACCCAGTGTCCCTCGGGCCGGAGGTGGTAGAAGCCAGCCGCACAGCGCTGCGCCTGCGCTACTCGCTCCTCCCGTACTACTACACGCTGTTCTGGAGGGCGCACATGTTCGGAGAGACCGTCGTCAGACCACTGTTCTTTGAGTAAGTTGTATTATTGTACTGTTAGTTAAATTATTGAGTGAGTAACTTGTACATAGATAGATAGAATATACTTTATTGTACACCAAAATTTAAACACATCTTTTTAACAATATTGCTTATTCTATGGTTAAAGCTGAGGTCTGAAAGCGATATCTTTCAGACCTTTGGAAGGACTTTAAAAACTTTAGTTAAAGTGGAGAGGACTAAATTAGTGTACTATATATAGGTACTCATAAAAAGAGAAAATAATAATAAAAATATATATAAATAAATATAGTTATAAGTAATTAAATAATACAATACATATAATGTGCTCTTTAACATCATGTGGAAAGAAAACCAGAATAATCATTTTGAGAGGAAATGATTAACAACCGAGCTTTTAAAAGTAGCGAGTGACTAAATACACACATCAAAAGTGTCTAGGGATCAAGCATTTTTATGCGGATTTCTTGAGATTGAGATGTGGCTTTGTAATAAATTTATGATTTTATAAATTTATATGGATCCTTTTTGGTGCATTTCATAATTTGAAACAGAAACTGTTAATCAAATTCGAGTAAAAGATGAAAATCAGCTGTCAATATTTTCCCTATAAAAACATACAACGCATTGAAGACATTATTAGTGCTACTGTTTCCCTACTACTGATTAAAACCAACGTTATTATGGAGCGGCGACGTCATTTAAGCAGGGAAGAAATGCTCAGAGCCGTGGGAATGATAGAAGCTGGTTCCCGGCAACGTACTGTGGCTTTAGCTCTGAATACAAGTCAGAGTGTTATCAGTCGACTTTGGACACGTTACCGAAGCACTGGTACCGTGGCTGAGCGCCATGGAGGACGGTATCGCTGCACCACACGGAGACAAGACCGATACATTCAAATCTTAACTCGAAGAGCTCCAACAATAACCGCCATGATGTTAGCCGTGAGGCTTCATCACTCTTCAGGGAACTTAATTAGCGACCAAACAGTCAGAAACCGCTTGCATGAAGTGAACCTTCATTCCCGAAGACCGCTACGGGTACCACCTATAGCAATGCACAATCATAGGATTCGATATTAATGGGCTCTTGAACACAGAAATTGGGCAGAAGAACAATGGCGTTTCGTGTGCTTTTCTGATGAGTCTCGTTTTGGTATGAGACCGGATACAAGACGTATACGACACTGGAGAACCCCTAGACGCCAACAGCGATTAAAATCCTGCCAGGAAGTCCATCCTTATAGTGGTGGAACCATCATGGTATGGGCGGGTATTTGGATCGGCGGAAGAACTGAGTTGATTTGGATCAGAGGCAACCTCAACGCTCAAATTTATGCTGAAACGATTGTATCTGACGTCATCGTTCCTCTACAAGTGCAAATCGGTCCCTTATTTCAGTTAATGCATGATAATGCACGACCGCACACCGCAAGAGTTGTAAGACAGACTCTCGCCGCAGCTAACATCAATGTCCTGCTCTGGCCTGCTCAGTCGCCAGACTTGAACCCGATTGAGCATGCATGGGATATGCTACAGAGAAGAGCTCTGCCGAATATGGAGGGTATCCAGTCGCAAGAAGACCTTTTTTTGTTGTTGCAACGAACATGGGCGGCCATTCCACAGCGTGATTTGGATGAACTCATTTTGAGTATGCCAAACCGATGTTCTTGTGTTGTTAGTGTTCGCGGTAGAAACACGGATTATTAATTGTTTAAGTTACCCAATAAAATTTTAAAGAAAACTGTTTTAAATAACAGTTTTCTTTAAAATCGAACTTTAATGTTAGTGGTTCAAATGTCAAAAATCCCTTTATTAGGAAAATGGCAAATTTCTTTATTAATGCAAAGGTGACTTGGTTTATCGTTACTGTGACAAACGAAAACACTTTATTTGATGAATCCTTAAAGAAAATTTTAATTAATATCAATCAGGAGAAAAGTTATTGCAAAAATATATGTTGATCCCTAGACACTTTTGATGTGTGTATAATAAATATTTGCTTTGTTAACTATTGTATAAGTATACCTATTTATTTTGTTTTTTTTTTATATATATATATAATTATTTCATTATTGTAAATGTTAGGACTTTGTAGTTGTGTGGCCTACCCAAATGTCCTTACCGTATTGTTCGTGAAATTGTTGGACAGGTCCGCTCAAATTTGCGTGGTTTTTTCCTCAAAATAACACCACAGACACGAACCTACATGCTTCTCATATACAAATACGAATTGAATGAACTTTAAAGGAGATTATGACCTCTGAGTTTGTTTCGGTATTTCTTCTCAGAGTAGTCAGTTAGGAAATACCGGCCTCATCTAGCTAAACTAAACTTAACACGCAGAAAACATGACGTAAAAGTGTTATTTATAATCAATTTACAAAATATATATTTTATTTCATTTCATTTCACTTATACTGGGTCTCGAAGCATCAATAGCGTTATTGCTAAGGTGTCGGGCTTGTGATTGCGAGATCGCGGGTTCGAACCCCACCCATTACACTATTGCTGTGAACCCACTCCAGACGCAAGCAAATTTAGCATAGTTGAAGGGCTAACAAGGTGGTTAGCAATGTGAATACTGCCCACATTGCCAGTTCTTATAATAACAACTAGGTTTTAGGTAGGTAGTAGTCTTAACTCCTCCAACTAAGCTGTTTACTAAGTATGCAAGCAAGCAGCCTTGTAGTTTTCCAAAGGGCAATGGAACACAGCATTCTGGGTGTGAGAAGAGACGACAGGATACGAAACACTACGCTGCGTTCCTAAACGGGCATAGTGGATGTTGTCAAGAAGGCTACTAGACTGAAATGAGATTGGGCGGGTCACGTTATCCGTATGCACGAGGATCGCTGGGTGGATGGGTGCTATAAAAAAATTGAATATAAATAGATACTCAATATTGTTACGAGCTGGGCTCCGGGATAGAAATAATTAACGCCAATTAGACCAAAATTAACACTTTAATTAAATAAACACAAAACAAAAATTAACACAGTTATCCACAGTACGATACTTGTCACTTAACACTCAAATCGCACCGAAATTCACTTGTAAAGCTTCGAATTATATCGCGTCGTATCTTGAAATAAGACTGCTCTCTGCGTTCCTCTGCGATCTATTTATACCCCGGTCTATGAGTTCTAATATTCTTATAAAATCGACTCACCGCCTACACGGCTAAGAATATTCTTGAAGCTACTCGAGATACTCAGTACTGCTACGCGCCGCTAGATGGCGTTAGTGTCTCGAACGTATTAGAAGTCAGTCTAACTTTCTCGATATACTCAGTACTGCTACCCGCCGCCAGGTGGCGTTAGTGTCTCGAACATTCTAGATTTCTGTCGAAGTTTCTCGACGTACTTCACTAAGCGACTGGCGTAACAATATCTTTTTTTAATTTTTCCAGAGCCCCAGAACAGAACAACCTGCACGACATAGACACTCAGTTCATGGTGGGTCCGTACGTGATGGTGTCCCCCATCCTCACTGCGGGTGCGACCGTAGTCCGGGCAGAGTTCCCCGGCCCACAGAGCTGGTACAACGTGATCGACGGACAGTTCCTCGCCAGCGACAAGTCTTATGAGCTCACTGACAACGAGACTGTGTCTGTTAAGGTGAGATTAGTGGACCCCTTTGATAGATAGATAGATATACTTTTTGTTTAACGTCCTTATTTAAATAGGGTATTTGCCTGTAGTAGTAAAAAAAAAACGATGTTTTGCATATAGTTAGTTTAAATGCCAGGAAATTTAAACAATATTTTTATTTCTAAAAATAATTCCACATTTTTTATATTTTAATAAAATAAAAAATATAATTTTTAATCTGTTTGTCACGTGACCGAAAAACGCTAATCACGAAGTGTGAGTAGAGTGACGTCATTTTTCTCAAAGCTGTCAAACGTGTCGACTTGTCAAACAACGTAAGACGACAGAAATCCTAACCTCAAAAACACTTTATTGTTTGAGAAATATGACGTCATGAGACTTCGTGATAGCGATGGGTTTTTGGGCGGGAAAATATTTTATTTTAAGGTTTTACCAATGTTACCCAGTTATTTTTTATGAAAAACATTTTTCGTAGCTTAAATTTGATCAATGAATAAATCTAAAACTATTTTTGAAAAATAGGCAAATACCCTATTGTCAAAAAAGCATAACATTTTCTGCCTATAAGCCTGGATTTTATTACCATCTAAAGTTACATTTAATGCTTTCATTTTAACGTGGTTGTGCTGGGAAAGAATCTTGCCAGCATAATAAAAAATAAAAATGCCGGCATAATGATTATTTTTAATTTGAATAACCTAACTGAAATTGTTACTTACATTGTTTACTTTTTATTATTGATCTCAAATACTTACTTTTATTATAAGGCTCGCGTTTGATCACTATCTCACCTGATGGCAAGCGATGATGTCGTCGAAGATGATGCACGCTTACCTAGAAGTAACCAATTCACTCTTTACTTAAAGACCCCCAGGCTACAGGTGACACAGCCAGACATGAATCTACATGTTTTTCATTTGACTGGACCAACACAAATTGTATAGACTTTAAAAGAGACGTTGACCTCTGATTTTGTTTCGGTGTTTCTTCTCAGAGTAGTCAGTTAGGAAACACCGGTCTCATCTAGCTAAACTAAACATAACACGCAAAAAAACATGACGTGTAAAAGTGTTATTTATAACCAATTTACAAAATAAATATTTCAATTCATTTCGTTACAGCTATCAGAAATACAGATTCCGGCAGGGAATTCCACTCTTTAGCTGTACGCAAAACGTTTTGTGCTTATGGGTGGGATGTGCTTATTTCATATTATAAATCTAATTTCCTTTTCTCAGGGCGGCGGCATTATCCCCATGCAAGAACCACCTCTTCAGGGGCCTGTTACCACAACCAACACACGAAGTTCTCCGCTACAGCTGCTAGTTGTTCCTGATAGAGACAACCAGGCCAAGGGAGAGCTGTACTGGGATGATGGCGATAGTTTGAGTGAGTTACTTTTACTTAACATGACTTCGGGATAGTGCGCTCTATCGTAACTGGCAAAATTTTGGTTGTTCTGGCAGTTTGGGTAGAATTCACATTACCAGCAATCTTGTTAACACCTCCAACTTTTTTTTTATAGTTGATAGGCTTGCGTTTGACCATAATCTCACCTGATCTTAAGCGATGATGTGGTCGAAGATGAAGCACGCTTGTCTAGAAGTAACCTATTCACTCTTGACTTAAAGACTCCCAGGTTATAACTATCAGGAAACACAGACTCCGGCAGGGAATTCCACTCCTTAGCCGTACGCACAATGAAAGTATTCCCAAAACGTTTCGTGTGTGTGGGTGGGATGTCCACCATGTAACGATGGCGCATCGCCATTTGTCTTGTAGTCCGATGATGAAACGGGCTTGGTGGAATAAGACTGCAATTCCATCGCACACTCCCCGAAATGTAACCGATAGAAAACTGATAGGCTTGCAACACGTCGCCGATGTTCTAGGCTCTGGAGCCTTGACTCGACCAGTTTCTCGTTGCCGATGAGCCTTTTGGCCCGTTTCTCTATAGACTCAAGTGCATCAAGCTGGTATTTGGCAGATCCATCCCAGCTAAATATGCTTGTCTGGAGTATGTTATGATGATAGTGTAATGGGTGGGGTTCGAACCCGCGGCCTCTGTCACAAGTCTGACACCTTAACCATTAGGCTGTTGACGCTTCTCATATCAAAGTGGCCTATAATACTTGCTGATAATGTTGCTTTATATCGTTGAATGATTTTTTTTATCGGTCCAGTGGATTTTGAGTAAATACATTTCAAACAAAGAAAAACTTTATAATATTAGTCGTAGGTGACTCCTGTATATGGGAATTTATCGTAACTGGTAAAATGTTGGTGTCTCAGTAGACCTAGGGTTTCATGTTTCAACGCATGCGCCTTGTTCGTTGTTGTCGTTTCAATACATAATTATGATCACTAGAACAATGAGGCAGCTATCCTACTATCCTATCCTATCCTACTTCCTACTATCCTATCCTACTTCCTATCCTACTAATCCTACTTCCTATCCTACTATCCTTCCTACTAATATTATAAATGCGAAAGTTTGTGAGGATGGATGGATGTTTGTTACTCTTTCACGCAAAAACTACTGAATGGATCTGAATGAAATTTGGTAAGTATATAGTTGGCAGCCTGGAATAACACATAGGCTACTTTTTATCCCGAAATTCCTACGGGATCGGGATTTGCGCGGGAAAACCTTCCCACGCGTACGAAGTCGCGGGTAGAAGCTAGTCTATATATAAAAGCTAGCAAAGGTTATTTATATGTTGCTGAGTTTGTGGGAATTTTCTAACGAGATACCGCAGCTCCGGAACGCTAGGGCAACTGAATTAACAGGGTGGGTTTTTACTCAGTAGAGTCTGACACTCCCTTGCGCTCAACACAGAGCGGGAAGAGTCATTTAATGGTTTTTCTACACATTTCTTTATCTTCTGCATTTTATACTACATAATTTTACTGCAAGGTTCGACTTTCAGCGATTACAGCCTTGCTGAGTGAACTCGAAATGTTTCTCTTAGATAATAGTTGCACTAATTACTGCAACTTTACCTCATTCCAGACACCTACGAAGAACAAAAGTACAGCCACATAGAATTCTGTCTGAACAACACAGAGATACGCAGCAACGTGCAGTGGTGGGGATACGGCGTGCCTTCTCTCAACAAGATAACAGTACTAAACCAACCACTGATCAAGATGGTCGCTATCAACGACCAGCCTTGCGTCAAACCCTGCGAGTTCACCTACAACACACAATCTAAAGTCCTCCAAATCACAGCCAATCTCTCCCTGGATAAACCGTTCAATGTAAAATGGTACCAAACAATGATAGCTCCCAGCCCAAACTGGAGAAACTGGATGGGAAGCAAGAATAATCCCTGAAAAATGTGGGGAGTATGAATTTTACTATTATTATGTGATGATGGAGGTTTTAGTCTGGTCCCAGAAAGTCCTGTTCTGTGGAACCATAGACATGTGTGTGGCTATTTATATAATGCCATTAATATTGTCGTAAGAAAAGCCAATTGTATTGAGCCATAAGAGGGGATAAAGGATGTGAAAATAGTTGTTCAAAATGCTAGTTCCTATGAAGGAATTTAACAGTTTTCCGAGTTAAATGGTTGAAACTGGGTGATGCTGTATTAGCTTAAATGCAAGACAAGATTACTGTGTAAAGACTAAATTTCAAGGGATTACTATGTAAAGTAAAAATTACTTTTAACCATTGTTTTGCAAGAAAATTGTGGTTAAGTAGCAAATATATCCTTGTGATCTTGAAAATCCATCTATACGATAGATATAAGAATTTAGGAAAAGAATCGTACTAGATGTCTTGAACTTCTTCTAAAAGTCTCCCCAGTTTTATGCTATGTTTTTCAAACGTATTCAATATTAAGCCCCAAGATTCGTGCCAGCGCAGGTCATAAAATGTGCGAGCGAGACAGCACGAACCAATCATTTGCCGTCCTACTCGCACGCTTCGTGACCACATCATTAGAACTTTAATTATCTTCGTTTACTTTTTGACTCTTCACTTTACATTCTGTCTTATAACTGGACATATTTGTAGGTACTAAGACATTACATTGTAAGTATTAATACCTAATATTTATATTTCTATTAACTACTGATAATACTTTAATTCATTGGGGACACAGTCCATCTAAAGTTAGTCTATGTCTATAATGTTGAACTATTGAAATCTATTGTAAGTAACTCTATTGTAGTAGCCAAAGCTCTTACATTTATACAGAATGAGACTTAAGTTTGCTTAGTAGAGTGATGTTTCAAGCTGCATATTATTGTTTTTTGTTTCTGAAACAAATGCCATGTTTTTAGATTATTATTTGTAGTTCAAAATGTTAAAGATTTCTCACAACTATCTTTGGCCCCGTTTCTCGAATGAAAATTATCAACTCGTGTCTCGTGATTTGCATTTAATCTCTGACAAGTCGGTATTCCTTTTCCAGTAGTGGTTTCTGAATTTTCCAGTATACTATTTCTCTCCTGTGAGTTTGTTTCGGTGTTTCTTCTCGGGGTAGTCAGTCAGGAAACACCAGTCTCACATTTACGAAAAAATTGTTAATTTATATTTGCAGAAATAAACATCATTATTTCTTTTTCTTAGACTGCTCTGTTTCTGAAGTGTATGTAACTATTCTCTCAAAATGGCTTAGATTACAAAAGGCCATTAATATTGGGCTTTCAATACTTTTTATTTTCTTGAAAAAGCCTAGATTGGTATCAGTAGTTTGTATTTTATACCTTTTATTTTATAAAGCTTTATACATTTTGCGTTATTTTTCTTTTAAGAGGTATTAAAATGCTTTTCAGCCAAATAGTATGTAGTTGTAGTTATGTATATCGAAATCCGGATAATATGTGGTAATTTGAAAGCCATTTTTAGATAATCATGTTACATTTAAATGAATAGCTTAAAATCTTTAAGAAAAAAGCATTCACAGCCATAATGTTACCACTTTGCGATGTTTATGGCATAATTATGTCCATGATTTTGAGGACTTTGGCCAAACTTTGAAGTATGCATAATTTTTACTGACCTCATTCACGAAATTGCATTAGATAAAATTAATGTGTACCTCTAGTCATAAGGTATATATTTAACAATAATAAAAGCTCAAATCACAATGTATTTTGTGGCACTTGAAGTCCACAATGCAAGAATTACCTAAATGATGTTCATTATAAAATAAAAATGTTTTCATAATAAATTATATAGATGTGTATGCATTTTAAACTTAAATATACATTCATGTAAAAATATTTCTGGTATTTCCAAGATAGCTAAATATTTATTTTATTGAAATAATAGCACCAATTTGTTACATTTATACTGTGAATAGATTACCTTTATTATAGGGTTTACTCTGTATTCTAAGTGAAATCTCTAAATATTGGTGTAGTTTTAATTAAATGGAACTGTCACATGTACATTAATTTTGTCATATCTCCCGTACAATAATTTTTGTGATCATTTTTGGAATATTTGTGATAAATTACGTTACTTTGTTGGGGTACAAAAGAAACATTGTGATAAAATATGAATTGCACTAACTGACGGTGTGGTTGATGCCAAAGTAGTGATTTGTGTTAACCATTGATTTTTGTAGTTAATAATGCACTAATAAAAAGATAACGCACAATACTTGAATTGCTTTTTCATTACATACATTTACACCCCTCATTACTGTGATTTGGTGTGAAAATAAACACAAATTAACGTAACAATGTTTATTATTCTCTATAACATCTAATAAATTAAACAAATGCTTTTAAATAAGAACTTACTTCTCTAAGTCTTTATTTCTCGACATCTGTTTTAAGGAACGTTTCATACTGTTCTTCAGTCATCAAAGTTTTCAACTCATCTGGTTTCGTCAACTTCAGTTTAAATAACCAGCCTTTGTCATAATAATTAGTGTTTATTAGGGCTGGTTTCTTCTCTACTTCTGCATTCTTCTCTGTAACTACTCCAGTGACAGGAGAATATATTTCACTGGCTGCCTTTACACTTTCTAGGGCTCCACATTCTTCTCCTTCTTGTACCAATGTCTTTGGTTCAGGTAGCTGTGCGAAGACCACATCTCCCAGAGATTCTTGTGCATATTTGCTTATTCCAACTGTACCTATCTCTTTATCCACCACAACCCATTCATGTCTGTCAGTGAATAGCCTTGTTGCTTTACTACTATACTGATGGTGCAGGGCACAGTATGTCTGCTTGATATTTGACTGGAGAAGAAAACTCCTTGACACATACTTTTTGGAGATTTTCAGCAAACACCTTTGGAATGCCATTTTGTTTTGTTCTGAAACCACAATGAAATATTTACAAGCATTTGAATTCTAATTTTGTATAGTAAACAACTGTCCAAAGTTACTGACTATGCTGAACAAACACATTCAAAATTCTACAAGATTTAAAATTTTAAACTACACAATTCCCTTAAAACAATTGTGAACTAACCACAATTACTTAAGGAATTTGATAAATTGTCAACAATAATAATTATGAAGATAGTTAATTTGTTTACATTTTATCTGGGGTCAGGGCACATAATTATTATTTATCTCACAAATATGGAATGAAAATGAAACTTATCAAAATATTGCAGGTTGGTATAACTATATTGGGGAGGATAAAACATTACAAATCATGAAATAAATTATATTGAATGGTGGCGAGGAAAGAATTTTACTTGGAGCTGGAAATATGCAAAATGAAATATGTTTAAAAGTGTACTTCAGATAGGGTTGCCATCACCAAATTTGCCAGCCCCAGACAAAGACTTATAAACCCCGGACAATCTGGACATTTGGGTAAAATCACAGATTTTCTCCAGACACTAGAAAAATATATTTTGGAAATTGAAACTAAAAATAATGATGTTTACTTATGGTTTTTATTGAAACTAATATTATAAAAAGGAAACATTTGTGTTTTTGTATGTTTGTAACGTTTTCACACAAAAATTACTGGACCGATTTCAAAATTTCTTTCACCATTAGAAAGCTGCATCTTCACTGAGTGACATAGGCTATATGGGATCGAGATTTTACATGGGAATACCCACCCACGCGAACAAAGTCGCGGTCAGAAAGCTAGTTTACTGATAAAGTGATAACATTGTAGAGCTGTAGAACTTTTTTAATTTTTTTTAGTCTCTTCCTTTTCATTTAACCTTTTAACCGCCTACGTCGGATTTTTACGACAAATATTTTCGGGCCCATTTCGCCAGAGTCGACATAAATAAACATATACGACAAAAATATCACAGCTCGTTTTAATGTACTTTTTTGTTTAATTACGCTGTATTTTATCAAAACGATGTTTATATTGGGTAAATAGTTAATTAAGTAATCATTTAACAGTTTAATAAACTTTAGTCTCTTAATCAGAAGTCCTAATTATATTGCACTGGTGTTTTTGTTGTAGGTATTTATTTTTCGATTCACTGTGCCGGACGCTGGGGGCCCGACAAACGATATGAAGTCGGGCGGTTAAAAGGTTAATAAATGTAACAAACAATGACATGAAATACCATAGGAAAATAATAATAGACATCATGCTTTTTGGTACCTGTAAGACCAATGTGTGTCCGGGTTTTACCTGGATGCTTATTAGGAAAATCCCCCCGGACGCTCTCCAAACTAGGGCAAATCCGGGAAAACCCGGATGGATGGCAACCCTAACTTCGGTCAGTGGGTCGTCTCAGGGGCGGCTTCAGAGGGTGTTTCTTGATAGATATTAATGCCGGTTCTGAATGGATATTGTAGGGCTCTATGGTACGACTGAGTGTACGTAGTCCTACTAGCAAATAACATGCTCTATGGTACGACTGAGTGTACGTAGTCCTACTAGCAAATAACATAAGTCTGACGAGATTTCAATTTATATACCCTGACTTCAGCCGAGGTTGATTGACAATTCTACAAATCCTGAAACGAATGTAATACTTACTTAAAATTTATTTTATGGCGTAAATCTGAATTCCATCGGCAATAATCGACGCTACTAGAAATCGAATTTATTTAACCACAAAGTTTTATTATGAGGTTAGACTTATATAGGAAATGAAATATTTTTGAGAATTGACATTTCACATTTGACTAATGTAATGTCACAAGAATGATCGCGATGACAGACCTAGGCATACGATATCGAAACTAAAGTATCAATACCATAAGGTATCGATTCTTTTTGCGAACTTTTATTAATATTGATTTTAAATGAATACATCGCTGGAGAGCAAGCTGGAATCTTTAGCTAGAATATAGAATCTTAATCATCATCATATCAGCCAAGGGACATCCATAGTTGAACAAAGGTCTCCAGCAAGGTCAAGTAACAACAAAGGTCAGTCACAACCAATAGAATACAACAAACATAAATCTTAATATCATTAATCTGCAAATTACTTTTTGGTATGGATTTTTAAATATTTAATTAGATTAGATGTGTTTCCGCCTGTTTTTATAGTTTTGAAACATATTTTACAAGTAGAACTGTGCTCGTAAATCTTTTGGAAAGACTTTCAAACATCACTTCTAATCGGGGGTGCCATTTTTCACAAAAAAAATCACGGAATATTGCAAGAACTTACGTGAGCAACAACAGAACAAGAAGAAAAGTGACAAGACTACAATTCTACTTAAATAAATGCAGTCTACTAGATACCATTATGGTTGTTTAATCATTTCTATGTTCCAAAAATTTAAATGAACATAATTTATTTATTTTGAATGCCTACTGTAGTGAGATACGCTCAAGAGACAGTTGGTGGTATAACGCAGGTGTTGGAAATAAAACGACAGGGAGCTTCAGAGATATGCGCAGATTTATATATTTAGTAAGATCATAAAAATCATAAGGACATTTTCTTAAAACTGACAGACAACAACAGTTGCTAAGATACAACATAAGAGGTTTAACGTATGGAGATTAAAACTATTTACAACACCCCCTAGGAATCCCCATACGTTGCAAACAAAACTTAAACTTAACACTGTCCAAACCTTTAGTTAGGGCATCAGCTGGCATAGAACCAGTTTCACAGTATTTGATGCATATCACTTTGGATTCAGCTAACTCCTTAACATAGTGGTATTTTATATTAATATGTTTTGACCTTTTACCAATAGGATTATAGACCATCTTATTGGCACTTTGGCTATCACTAAACATATCAATAGTTACAAAATTTCCTGTCAGTTCTTCACAAAGACCCTTAACACAAACTACTTCTTTGGAAGCCTCACAAATAGCGATGTACTCAGCTTCGGCTGTACTCAGCGCAATACATAGCTGTCTGTGTGCTTGCCATGACACTGCAGCACCACCAAAAACAAGAACATAGCCGGTAAACGAATGCCCATCCGCGTTACTCCCCCAATCTGCGTCGGCATACGCAACCAACGGTTTACGAGTCTTTTTAAAAGATAATTTATAATCAATAGTACCTTTCAGGTACCTTAGTACCCTCTTCAGTGCCACCATGTGTTTGTTTGACCAACACGAGTTAAATTGGCTTAAATAACTGACAGCGAATGTTATGTTCGGTCTTGTACCACAGGACAAATACATAAGAGAACCCATTATTTCCTGGTAGCAAAGATCCTCAGTCTTCTCCCCTTTTGCAAGCCGTAGGTTAGGCTCAATTGGAGTGACTACGGGTTTGCGATCTTGCATTCCATATTTTTCTAGGATCTTCTTCACAAAATTGGCCTGAGAAAGGTGAATCTCCCCATCAGTCCGAGAAATATTGATACCCAAACAATCTTTTACCTCTCCCAAGTCTTTTATCTTGAAAGCCTTTGCTGTTGCCTTCTTGGTGTCCTCAATATCCTTCAATAGACTTCCAAAAATATAAAAATCATCGACGTATAATGCAATAGCAAGAATGGAGTCCTTCCCCTTTTTAATGTAAACACAATAGTCATAATTTGACCTAGAAAATCCACTTTTAATAATGTGGTCATGTACCTTCACGTTCCAGCAACGTGCAGCTTGTTTAAGGCCATATATTGCCTTTTTCAGCTTACATACTTTGCCCTGGTTAATCTTCCAGACAAAACTCTCAGGCTGTTCCATATACAGATCTTCCTCCAAATCACCGTTAAGGAACGCTGTGGTAACGTCAATATGGTGCACCTTTAAGTTCATTTCTGCAGACAAACCCAGCAGTAAACGAATCGAAGATAACTTAACAACGGGAGCAAAAGTTTCTGTGTAATCTTCTCCAAACTTTTGCGACGAGTCGGGCTTTGTGCCGTTGGACTGTGCCATCAGCACCAATTTTTAATTTGAATAGCCATCTGCATTTTACAACGTTAACGTCCTTTGGACGATCAACTAATTCCCAGGTTTTATTTTCCATCAGGGAATCATATTCTTCTTTCATGGCCTTTTTCCATAAATCCCTATCAGATCGCTCCATCGCTTCTATAACCGAGCTTGGGTTTAGATCGTTTTGTATGTGGTAATTATATACCATGTCATCATATCTTTTAGGTTTGTGAATCCTGATAGGATAGCGCCTAGCAACAGGCTGCTCTTCCCCCACTGGTTCAGGATTCACCACTGGATTCGGAAACTCCGAATCCAAAGAGTCATGAAAATATTCTTCAGTAGTATTTTCTGCTGACGTCGTCGTCCCTGACTCTTCTAATTCTCTACTACTTCTCTCCTCATCAGAGTCCAACTTAGCAGACAAAGGAATTTTTACTTCGACTGACTTTATCTTAGAAGTCGCATTAGAATGCTTACCACTTAGCGATTCATCCTCCAGGTTGGTTGTCTTAGTCATCTCATTAAAAACAGCATCACGTGCGGTTATTATTCGGCGCGGATTGTTTAAGTCAACAAATCGATACCCTTTTGTGGTTTCGCTATAACCAACGAAGACAAGCTCACGGGTCTTCGAGTCGAACTTCTTTCGACTACCATCCTTTATAAGTACCTGTGCTGTAGAGCCAAATACTCTCAAGTTTGATACGTCCACCTTGCAGTTTGTCCAGACTTCTTCGGGAACCTTTCTCACAAGAGCCATAGTCGGCGATCGATTCTTTAAATAAATCGCAGTAACAACTCCTTCTCCCCAAAATTTCTTATCAAGATTACTATCGTGAAGCATACATCTTGCCATCTTAGTAATCGTGCGAATACTCCTCTCCGCTACACCATTCTGCTGTGGTGTGTAGGGGATGCTTGTCTGATGGACTATCCCACACTTGGCTAAATGAGCCTGGAAAGCCTTATTAGTATACTCTGTCCCATTGTCACTTCTCAGCCGCTTAAGCTTCTTACCGGTCTGGTTTTCTACTAGAGCTTGAAACTCTTTTAACTTCTGTAGCACTTCATCCTTTGATTTCAAAATATATCCAAAAATCTTTCGGCTGAAATCATCGACAAACAATAGAAAATATCTATTACCTCCATAACTCTCCACATTGACAGGACCAGCTACATCAGTATGAACTAATTCCAGAATATCAGAAGCTCTGAAACCTTTCTTTTTTCTAGCAAACTTCTGCACGCACTGCTTCCCTTGACTGCAAGGAACACAAGGATCATTCTTAACCCTTTTATCATAGTGTAGGCCCATGACAATCTTTTTCAAAATCTCCATTTGAGGAGCAGATAGGTGGCCCAACCTACGGTGCCACAGTTCGAAATTTTCTGAACCCTTACCTTCTAAAAAGACCGTTGTCCCATCACTATCCATATCTACGACATAAAGACCGTTTCTACGTGGTGCGCAGATTAATGGTTTACCATCTACAAATACATTAGAATCGAAAATTTTACAATAATCTTTATCAAAAATGCAAACTTTACCTTGATCTGCAAGCTTACTTACGAACATCAAATTGGTTATTAATTCAGGAATGACTAAAGTATCATCTAATTTTATTCCCAACTTACGACCCTCATGACGCACGCTCAGTTTAACAGGACCTTCAGAGATCGAAACTATCTTTTGATTATTTGCACATGTTATTATTTTGGAACATGATTTAGCCGGAATCAAAAGTGTACGATTAGGCGTCATGTGAGACGTAGCGCCAGAATCAATAACCCAACTACCACTGCTACCTGGAGCAGATAAAAAAGTTAAAAAGTCCGATTTAACATTATTACCGGCCAACATATTTGCGGTCGAGTTTTTATCTTGCCGCTTGACCTTAAACTGCTTGCATTGCCACTTATAGTGACCCTTTTTCTTACGAGAATGGCAAATAATCTCTCCTCTTCGATTCCGTCCTCCACTGCCGCTTGCAGCTGTATCAGTCACCAATGCTGAATCATCAATCTTTTGAACATCAGAGGACTGCTGGCGTTGACCCTCCTTTAGTAGCGCTGATATAATCGACTCCGTTGTTATTTTCACACCACAATGCTCGATTGCCATCACTAATGGATTATATGAATCTGTCAAACCTGCCAACATGATGATTCCGACAAATTCGTCGTCAAGAGCTGCTCCAATGCTATGCAAGGCTTGTTGAGTTGTTTGTACTTCAGTGACATATGCTTCCATATTTTGAAAACATGACAGTTTCAAACTGAACATCTTTCTCAAAAGGGAGAGCCTCCTCATCAAACCGGCATCTGCATATGCCTTCTGCAGAGCTAACCATGTCTCACGTGCCGTCTTAGCGTTAGTTATGAGGGGGTACACGTTTTCAGCAACTAATAAGCATTTTTAGCTCGTGCTTTGGCATCTCGCTTTTTCTCAGCTTCTGTGTCTACAATAAATGTTTCTCCAACACAATCCCATAAATCATGATCTATTAGAAACATTTGAATTGCAAACGACCATGTTCCATAGTTGGATTGGCCCATCAATTTTTTTATGGTGACCGTTTCACTTTTCTGCATCTTGAGAAGAAACAAATTCTACTCACTCCCTACAAATTTAGCGTCAACAAAGCTATGGACTGGGCCCAAAACCTGTTGGAAATAAAACGATAGGGAGCTTCAGAGATATGCGCAGATTTATATATTTAGTAAGATCATAAAAATCATAAGGACATTTTCTTAAAACTGACAGACACCAACAGTTGCTAAGATACAACATAAGAGGTTTAACGTATGGAGATTAAAACTATTTACAACAGCAGGCTACCCGCTGTTGATCATGGACGTCTTTCTCTTTCAAATGATTGCGTAGAAATCGTCTGAGTGTGTAAAAATTTTGTGGTGTTTTCTAAACGAAAAAGCACCACCAGTTAAAAAATAAGATCCTAAAATATTTGTTATTATTTATTATATAAAATTTCATATTCCTAAAAAAGTCTTTAGATACTAATAGAAACACAATAATTAAAAACAAATGGCTACAATAATGATCAATTTCAGTTTTTTGGTCTATGTAATTTCACTAATAAATACATCATTACAATTCTTTTAAATCGTTTTAATTTTAATCGTTTTAATATTGATTCACTCACTACACTCCGCTATACGAAGATCGAGTTCCCCATGTTGGTCCGTGGATAGATGTAAGATGACCTTTGAATCTCTATATATAATTATATTGATTTGTGTCTCAAAAAGCATATGTTAAGCCTTGTTGCTTCCGATTTTCATTTGTACATATATATTCGATAGTTGTTCGCTTCGGGTAGTTAGAAGCCAGATTTAGCACGTCTTTTTTATTTTTAAAATGAATGTGATTTTAGTGTCTTGGCACGGGGTGTCCTGTTACCCAGTGAGTGGGTTGTGTAGCATAGGCAGTCGCTAAGGCAGTCGCTCCATGGTTAGATCAGAAGCCAACCTCTCGCTGCCGGCCGTAGTGCAGAGTATGGTCGGCAGCGCAGAGTCGTGGGACGCGGTGGTGTCCTTCTGCGAGGACGTGATGTCGCAGAAGGAAACTGCGGAAAGGGAGAGGGAGATCTCCACTCCCTTCCCTGGCCGCAGAAGGCGCACCGGGCGCAGGGGAAGGGCGGACAACGCCCTTTTCCAGCCCCCATGAATGGGTCCAGGGGCGAGGGACTTCGGGAAGTCCCCCGCCCCCTATTCAATGGACCCGAGTCGCAGGCGCGCGCGGGTTCCGGCGCGCGCCTCTGAGGCGATGCACGGGGTAGTTCAACACCTCACTACCCCGTGCAAGAGGCGAGGCCGAGACAGACCCGGCCAGCACTAGTGCGGGGCTGCGGAAGAATTAGGTTTCCCGCGGCCCCCCGCGCACGTGTGAGGAGACACCGGGGTGGTTTTAGCCGGTAAGAATCCAGCACGCCCCTCCGCCATTCCCCAGGCGGAGGTAGTCCATGAGGATTTCTCCCCGTAAAAAAAAAAGAAGCCAACCTCAACATAGGGAAAAGGCTAAGCATATAATATAGTGATGTGTCAACTCGAGATACTAACTCGAGTTAACTCGAGTTGGGCTTAAATCGAGTCAACTCAAGTTGAATTCTCTTTAACTCGATTTTGTCGATTTGAATACTCCGCCCTAGCGCGTCAGCCGAATGACAGACACTGAGGTGGCGCGAAGTTTGCCGTTCATTTTAGACATGTGTCGTTATGAGTTTTTCTAATAACGTAACGAAGCCGTTGTTCGTTGTCAAATAACGTTGTGAAAACTATCTATTTTGACAACTATCTATTTCGACAACGTCTCGTGTAGAAGGCGCCTTATAACGTGATATCTGTTGCAGTTACAATATTGATACTAAACATACAGTCAACATTCTTTCGTACTTATCCAGGCTTAGGCTTAGGTTTTTTGCAAAAGAAAGTAAGTACTTGATATTGTCAAAAAAGTTAGATTTATTTACAATTATTAACACTATAGATGAAAATTACTTATTGTTCAATTCAACACACGTACAAAATTTAACGACTTTAGAAAAAAAATTGGCCAAGTGTGAGTCAGACTCGCCCATGAAGGGTTCCGTAGTAACTATAATAATATAATATAATGTCTATTTATTTGACGAATAAAAAAAAATCTTAGACTTCTTAAAACTAGCTTATTTACATTTTTACAACTACGCTAAATAACTTTGTTTTTCATAGTGTTTGTATGAATTACAAAGTTATATTTGCGGTTTTAGAAAATATGCTGTATCTCAAAAACTGCTAACCCGATTTCGTTCAAACTAATTTTGGTTGAAAGTTTACATTAAGATCTACAGACGTATATTTTTTTAGATTTTTCACTCCATTATTATAGAAGTTAGAGGGGGGACAAACACATTTTACTACTTTGGAAGCTTATAAATCTTTTAAACGATTGACTTTATGAAAAAGTGGTTTTAGAAACCCTTATATCATTTTTAAAGACCTGTCTATAGATACCACACACGCATAGGTTTCATGAAAAAAAAATATTTTCAGTTTTAGTTCCATGTATGGGGACTCCCCTTTATTTTAATTTTTTTTTTCTTAAAATCGGGAAGCTTTTCACAGAATACATCTACCTACTAAGTTTCACATGTATAGTTTTAATAGTTTCGGAATATAATGGCTGTGACATACGGACGGACGGACAGACAGACAGACAGACGGACAGACATATCTAAACTATAAGGGTTCCTTTTTTTGCCATTCGGCTACGGAACCCTAAAAACAATCGTGGAGAAATGGGAAATGGAACACTTGCGGGTATCAAGGTCAACACCAAACTAAATTTTCAAATAATATTTTTTAAGTGGCGAAAGTTAGTCATTCAATTATCGACGTTCGTATTTATAAGATTCGTCCCATTATGCAATAAATCATAACCATCCATCTTTGCTTTTGTGCGAACGAGACGCGCTACCTATCCTATATTTTTCTCGCTCTAACCGTTGCGATACCGCTACGTAGCCAACTTCAACTACGATATCTATTGCGTGATTTCTAGAGCGTTGTGAGATAGCTACGGTTATTATGCGCTACAAAACAACCGATGGTTGTTACAACTGCAGTTATTGTCATAACGTACGTTGTGAAAATAGATAGTTATGCTTTAGACATGGGCGTTTTTGGTTTTGAACGCAAACTGATATTTATCCGATTTCAGATTTCAAAATCGATTTCAAAATCCGATTTTAGAAATCCGTTTTAGTCTATCGATCTAGCCCGATCGCTTGCGTACTTAGATTTCGTTGGAATCAGATAGAGATTGCGCCATTTTGCTTCATGCTTTAATCTAGACTTAGGACTAGCAGAAAAGTTTTATTTAAGATTACAAGTAAAACTTTTCCACCGCATTTAATAATCGGTATTTTTACAATAATTCCTGTGTTTTATATTCTTTTTTTATTTTTATTAGTTTTTATTTTTCAAACCTTGTTGGATCCAGATTTGCGTTTAAAAACGAAAGTATAGCAATATATACAATTCACTAAATAATTATTATTGTATATTATCTTTACTCTAAAAACGACACCACTCTAAATAAATACCTACGTAGGTAATAAAAAATCGGCAGTTATGCAATTCACTTGTCTTAATTACGATGCGAAGCGCGCACTTGTCACCAAGGTCAAATAATATGTATTAGTATTTAGTTGAAATTACAGTATTAAGTAAACAAACATTAGGTATATACATTCTTTTTAGTTTTTTTTTTTTTTTTTTTTTTTTTTATTTAGAATAGGTTCGCGTTTGACCACCATCTCACCTGATGGTAAGTGATGATGTGGTCGAAGATGGAGCACGCTTACCTAAAAGTAACCTATTCACTCTTGACTTAAAGACTCCTAGGTTATAGCTATCGGGAAACACAGACTCCGGCAGGGAATTCCACTCCTTAGCCGTACGCACAATGAAGGTATTCCCAAAACGTTTGGTGCGTATGGGTGGGATGTCCACCATGTAACGATGGCGCTTCGCCGTTTGTCTCGTAGTCCGATGATGGAACGGGCTTGTTGGAATTAAATTGTGTAATTCCATCGCACACTCCCAACACAGTTCCAAGAAACATTGAAGCATAAACCAAAATACATCAACGTATAATCTCGAAAATGTAGTCTTTAAATACTTGGCAGTAAAGATGATATTGATCGCATTATAATGTCTGTTAGATTTCCGAAAACCGAAATCTAAATCACAAAATTCGCGCTATCCTTTTTACTCCGCTATGTTAAGCTTAGTTAGAAAGAGAGAAAGCGAATTTCTAACGAAATCCAACCAAACGCAAACCGTCAAGTTTGCGTTTGGATTTCGATTGCGTCGATTCGTTTGGTGGTAGATCGTTTGCGTTTGGTTCGGCTAGGTAGATTTTGAAATCAAATCTTCAAATTTGAGAAATCGATACGAATCGATTTGTGTTTGAAATCTGATTTTGAATTCGTTTTGATATATCGGACGCATGCCTATTATGCTTGGTTAGAAAACGAGTGATGGTTGTAAACTCAAATAGATAGTTGTACAACTATTGATGTTACAAAACGGCCATCGCTAGTTCATTTATGATCATTTGTGACTTGAAGAAACAGAGACTATCGTTCCTGTTCTGATTTTAACTTTTTCTTTTCTAAATCCATTCTGTCTCTAATCATTAATCATACACACTGGTTTTTCCAATTTACTTTAGACATTGGCAGAATAGTCGACATCAGCTCCACTTGCCATTAACCAAAAATAGAATAGAATAGAATAGACTAAATTCAAATGTCAATTATGTCAATGACAACAACACAACATTGCATTGTTGCAGATTTGAGGTTATTTTGAAGTGCCGGTTGTTATTGTTGTTAGTTTTTCGAATTATTAGATACTGTATAGAAAAAATGCTGGGACCTAAAAGGAAATATGTTGTTTCTGATGTATTTGAATCGCCAGTGGACATGCTAAGTGCAAACAGTGTTCAGATTCATATAAAAATATAGTTTCGTTGTTAATTAATATAAATACTTATTTTATTTATGTTACGAAAATTTAATCCTAAATACATAAAACATAAATAAATGATAAATAAATACATTTCTTTTTTTATTTAAATTCTACCTACTTTAATTATAATGGTCCCCATACATATTTATACTGAATCTGATCATTTTTTTTAAAATATTGTTACGAAAACAAATCATTTACTCAGTTTCATTTCACCCAGTTAACTAAAGTTACTTATCTCGATTTGAACTCGAGTTACGTTAATTTCAACTCGAGTTATTTTATTCCGAGTTGGCACATCACTAAGGTAATAATTGTCAAAAAGAGTTTTCAAAAAAATGGTAGATTTTTGCTGTTTAGTTTTGGTAACATTAAGATCATCAACTTAACAACAATTTTCCAAAATCGTCGCCAGTGTTGCCAACGTAGGTGATTTTTCGCCATTTAGGCTACTCACGAAGAGAATCGGCGACGAAAAAACATGAAAGGCGACCGGTCGCCTTTTAGGCTACTTCAGTTCAGGTTCAAGGTTGTCTGGAAAGTGGAAGATATCGCTCTCAGTGATAAGACCGTCATTGTAACTAAATTATTAGCAATATTGCTATTCAAGTGTGTTTCAATTATTGGTGTACAATAAAATGTCTGTCATAAACGAGCTTAACAAAAAAAAAACATGTCCCATGCAAATTAATGTAAAAGGTGTGTGATACTAGGAAAGAATGGATGGCACTCACTTTATTTATTAGAAAGCATATTATATATACGCATAAACTTGGGACTTTTTCAGATTAGAAGCGATCTTCACACAATAAATATACGCAATAAGCGTGAAATTGTTATACCCAAATGCTGATTAGCCAAGACTAGCAGTTATTCTTCATAAATAGCATACGCTTTTATAACAAGTTACCAAACTCTGTGTCTGTGTGAAAATTTAAAACCCTTATCAAAAAAGCATATTTTATATTGAGGACTACGTTGAAGTCATGATTGCTTGGCGATGATTCCTTCTTTCTGCACAATGTGGCTCGGGCTTATTGTGATTGCGTTATCAATACGATAATCCATCCGATTGGACAGATTTTTTTTGTTTAGTTTTTATTACTAATAAATAATAAAATATTGTTTAATATTACAATGCATTCATTTTTCATTTTATTTTAAATTACATTGTTTGGTGTGAATTGGTAACTATCATACTTTTTAAACGAGTATTATACATTATAGAAATGAATGTTATTTTGAAAAGAATAACTGTGGAGTTTCTTGCCGATTCTTCTCCATAGGAATCGACCAATTTCGTGCCGTGCACTAGCTTGTGTCGTTTTATAAGTGGCCATGTAAAATAAAATATGTTGAGTTGAGTTGAGGCCACGTTTTTGTTTATGGTTAGTTAGCTTCGGGGAATACCCTGAATTAATCTTTATCTGTACCAAATTTAGAATGCAATGATGTGATAAGAATTAATTCTGTATCGGGGTCCGTGCTTTCTGATAGCTATAACCTAGGAATCTAAACACTCCCAGGTTATAGCTAAGAGTAAGAGTGAATAGGTTACTTCTAGGCAAGCATGCTTCGTCTTCGTCCACATCATCACTTAACATCAGTTGAGATTGTGGTCAAACGCAAGCCAATCAACAATATAATTTAAAAAAAAAATAGTGTAAACGCAATTATCTTATTAAACTGAGTGAGTAGTTCGGGCCAATTTTGGTTATTATTTATCATTTTCATTTCGCTTCGTACAGCATTTGTGTCAAAGTATTTGTTTCACGAAAAATTATTGGCGCATACATTATGCGCGCTGAGTGGATGAAAAAAATACCAGCATTTAAAGCAAGTAAAGTAGGTAAAAATAAATTGATTTAAACTACATTTTTGTCGTGACAACGTCTTATAATTCGATGAAGCTGGCTGCACGCACGAAAATACATGACTCATGCGGCGTTACCTCACTCTGAGGCGTTCCATTCTTAAATGGAACGCCTCAGAGCGAGGTCAGCAGGCTTGAAGTGCAAGCGAGAGCGCGAAACGAGCGACAAAGAGGCACAATCGGCCTCCGCGTTCGGCAGCGTTTGACATCTGTCTCTCTCCTACTTGAGTGAGCGATGCGTCCGCGTGGACAGCTGCTATACAATAATACATTTACATGTTTTCGTCAAGTATAAAGTGCAGTGAAAAGTGAATGTGGTGTCAATTGTTTATAGCAACGATAATTGCGGCGATAAAGGTAATGATTCTTTCGATATTAAATATACTTTAGCAACGCCATTCGCCCAGCCAATAATCGCTGCTTTAAAATCGAAAGCACAAAAAAAACGTGAGTACAGACAGCGTATCGCAGCTTCTAGAACTCCTGCTCAGGCGGCTGCTGCGAGAAAATAAAAAAAAAACGAAAAACAACGCAACAACAGATTACGCCAAGCTGATAACTTGGCTATTGCCATTGGTTCTCTTGAAGCGACAACTACATCTTCATCTCGTTCAGGGGCAGAGTTGAACAATGTTGCAACAAAATATCTATCAAACAAATAAAATTAAAATTTTCTTTTGAAAAAACAATTTTTAGCAAAAAATTGAACCGACTTCTATATCAAAACACTACAAAGCCAAAAATAACTTTAATTTCGGAAGTCGGTGTTATTGGTTTTGGATTTTCTTTTTTCTTCACACCGCCTTCCGAAATTAAAGTTATTTTTGGCTTTGTAGTGTTTTGATATGGAAGTCGGTTCAATTTTTTGCTAAATCTTTTTTTTCACGCTTTTTAGTAGGTTGGTTTGTAATTTATCTAGTTACAAAAGCCATAATGTCAACAACTTATCACCTTTTACAAAATATTGCTTTTCCCGATGCATAGCCGTTAATTTTTGAGGAGTTCTCCTGGTATTTGACCATCGGCTCTACATCACCATATGTATTGTGACGAGCATAAAGTGTTTAACATCCGTACTCAAGTAATCGAATCGCAATCCACGAAATACTTATTATTGAGGAGTTTCAGTGGCCATCTGTGGTCTTCATCATCAGTTCAACTTCCCTAAATGGTACTTTTCGGAAGCGACTGCTCAAGGTACTATAAGAAATACCCAAAACGCTATAGGTGTGCCTATAATATTTGAAGAGTTCCCTCGATTTCTCTAGGACCCCATCATCAGATCCTGATTTCGTAACAATGGGACCAACTCATTCAAACGCAAAAAGAATTTTTCAAATCAGTCCAGCCGTCTCCGAGTTATGAGGTAACATATATATAAAAAAAAAAACACTTTAAGACAAATTGTAAACCTCCTTTTTTTGAAGTCGGTTAAAAATGCAATCATTCCATCAGTATTTTCTTATGACGTTGTCACGTTCTACTCTCGTCAGTAAACCGACTTTACAGACAACCGATTTTTTTTATTCCGATTTTTCGAACCGATTTTAGGCTACATAATCCGCGAGTTGACAATATGTTTAAAAATTTAAAATAACTATTTAATTATATAAATGTATTTATATGAAGCACAAAATAGTACAAATGGAGAAAAGATTATTAATTATTTATTTTATTTTCCCTTGAGAAAAATGAGACTTTTTATCTGTGAGCCACGTGATTAGAAACTGCAATCAGAAAACGAGACGTCATCGTTCAACATTTTGACAGCTGACTGGTTTATCTTTGGTTGGTGCGTAAGGCAAAATAAGAAAAGAATAACTAACTAACTTCTTGCACTGTCTGGACAGGTCCGCTCAAATTTGCGTGGTTATTTTCTCAAAAGAATACCAAAGACATGAACCTACAAATAAATATTTCATTTCATTTCATAACTAACTCTCTCTCTTCTGGTTCATTTGTCTTATCATCCTGTAATAGTTGTTCGATGAGTTCCTTTTTTTTGTTTTTTCAAAAAAGCAGATAGATAGATATATTCTTTATTGTACACCATAACAGTAAACAAATATTGACTTAACAACTAAAAAGGGTGATACAATGGGCGGTCTTATCGCTAAAAGCGATCTTTTACAGACAACCTTTGGATGGATTTGACACAGAAGTTCTAACCATTTCTTGCAAATATCTCTTTTTAAAGGGACATGAATAAATAGTTTCGTTGGCGTTTTTATAGTAGTATTCCCACAAAAAGGTACTGCACAGCACTGATAATAATTTTTCACGTTCATAATAGAGTAAAATATCATAAAATAACCGAAGTACATTCATGTGCCAAATGTCAGGAAAGTTGTTTTTTGAAAGATGAACGTGACCACAATGCCACGATTTAGGCCCTAGTTTTTTAATAAATTAAAAGGTTACTTATATTTTAATTGGAAAGTTAAGTGATGAATAAAATATTATTTTACGAGTACACGTGAAGCGCTTTGAAGCGTTTCAAACAATTTTTACAAAGTTGTCAACTCGCGGATTAGGCTACCTCAGACTGAAATTCGGCTATATTAGGCTACTTAAGCTGTGAAAAACGGGCGACATTGGTCCCCGCGTTGTTGGCAACACTGAACGTCACAACAAACGTCATTGTTCGCTTAGCCATGAGTGAAAGATGTCAAACGAAGCTTACAGAGAAATTTGATAATAAAAATTATATTATTTACTTCGGTGTTCTATGCACGGCGATAGCAGTTTTATATTTTTACAGGTACATAATTAAATAACGACATATCTGTATACTTTGTTAGTGGTATCTTTCTAAACGATTACGTTTCTTTCAGATTTCACTTTGCCACAATAGCATTTAGCTATGTGTTGGGATGTCTGGCTTGTTATTACGGGCTCAACTCGAATACTTTACACGGTTATATTGATAAATTAAAGTGCCATTTCGTCGGTAAGACTTACAAAGATGAAGGAGATGCGCCTGTTCGAGTGAGTTGGCATACTTCTTTGTTTAGTTTACTTGCAATAGAAAACTCGTTATTTCGCGATTGAGGTCATGTACGCCTCCCTATTCATCATTTTTGCCATTTGATAAGTAGTTATTGTGAACGCAATTATTATTCCAAGAAAAGTAATCTAGAAAATACCTACAGTTGTTTTTTATGTCATGAGCTGTGAGAATTCACTAATCATTTTTATTGCTTCATTACTCATCCATTTTATCTTTAAATGTGGTTTTCTAATGGATAGATAGAGAAATGAGTGTTGAGGTACCTACCTGAGTCCAGTAAAATTATAACTTTCCCAGTTTATCATACACTTGGCTTATCATAAACTTCATCATGGATGTTATCAGGTGCTCCAATTGTCTGACAAGTAATAGTTGAAAAGATAATGGTTATTTGGCCTTCCCCATGTAGTTTATTTATGATAGTGTTATTTAGAAAAGTCATGGTACGACTTTCCATTGACGTCCACCGAATTGAGGGTGGTAGGGCGGTGGGGGAGGGGGGGGGGAGGGGTACTACCCCCCCTTAAAAGGAAAAGTTGCGAAGCCCCCCCCTTTTCGGGTATTTTTTAGTTTTTAATTTTGAGGATATTTTACTCATTTTATGGATTAAAATTAATAATAAGTGTAAAATCCAGGGGGCCCCTAGAGGGGGGGGGTAGGGGGTTCTCCCCTACGGAAGGGGGGAACCCGCTTCATCAGAATAAAATAGGGGGACTGATTCAGAGGGATATCTGTATCTATTTTTAAACTGCAACGTCTCCGGCGCTGCGGGAAGAGCAGCCTCTACGCCTTTGCGTAACAAATCACAGGCATTCCAGCCTCAGCCGCTCCGGCTCGTCCGATGCCTACGATTTGTTACAGCAGGCGGAGGCTGCTCCCCCTACGCGCCTCCGGGTCTATAAAAACACTCTAGGGGTAGGACAGACTCGTAACAGGTGGAGTCGGGGTCAATCAATTCGGTTCTTTGACATAAGTTGAACCTAACCTACACAAACGATGACTGACGATGACAGTGACAATACAAAATAGCGTCAGTTTTACGTTTCGTTCCACAAGCCGGCAAAAGACGGTAAACAGTACACATTTTAATTTTAATAGCTCTTAATGAAAATAATGCCTAATTTAAATGTAAACTGTTAAATATAATTATGTGTGCATGAAAAGTATAGAAATAAGTACACAATATAATTATTTACGTAAATTTATATAAAATAAAATGTTACCGAACCTAAGACACCTTAACTGTAGGTAAAACGAAACGTTCAATGGTGAGAATTCTATATAATCTGTGGTAGGGATTGACATTAGAGATGAGATATACTTGCAAATATCAATACCAGGGCTTGCAAGTACGAGTCTGTAAAAATACCTGGGTTGGAAACCAGGTATTAAAATACTAGAAAGTATTTTGAGCCACTTCGGATTTCAGTCTACTAGTCCGGTCGTACCATGCCACAATCTAGTACGGCTTTTGTAGATGAAATCTTTCCTTCCTACTTAATTTACAGAAATTAATAATTCACTCACTTAAAATTCACGGAAATATGTTTTCTTTGCACATGCAAGCATAAGGCATAAGGTTTGACACTCCCGATTTGTATGATATTAATGCTTTGCACATTTTACATTCAGCTTTATTTTAGCCAAACTTTTCTTAGGAGCCATGGTTTGTAACTGTATTTTTATTTACAACTAGTAAGTCTTATCAATTTTAAAAGAAAACACTTAACTACATTCAACTACGTTCAAAAATCGTCTTTTACCTATTTAAATATTTACATTCCTAACTAATAAACAAAGTCACGTACACATAAAAAAGCAGTTTTGTTTATTTACACACTAACTGTTAATAGTTTAAATTCAATAAACTCGCGAAATAAGAAAGTCACGGTCAGTTGGTAAATTGCATAACAAGCTCGCACTCACTTCTCAGTATTTATATGTATCATCTATGCACTCACTCAAACGACAACTGACGAAAGAAAAATAAAAAACGTAAACATAACAAAATATTTTCTAAAATACTTTCGTTCACGCAATAATGTGTCTTTTATTAATAGTCATTAGGGTGAATGGCGCCGCAAACTACTCAAAAGAAAAGAAAAAGTTCCTTGATGCACACACCTACACAGATTTCGGTTTATGTACTCAGACAACTTTGGAATATTTAGAGAAATACTACACAATCGCATTTGCAAATGAAAAATACTTTGAACCTTGCAAGTATTTTTTTTTCTGATACGATTATGCTCCTTTTTGCTGAAGCAAAACGAATCAATTTCCTATGCAAGTATTTTCACATCAATCCAAGCCCTGTTGGAAGAAAAAATACTTGCATAGGAAATTGACCCGTGATTTCTTATAAATAAGAAGCACAATCGCGTTTACATATAAATACTTGCAAAGACAAACCGTATACTAGAATAGACTTGCATACGAAATTGAAAGTATTTTCTATCTGTATAGGAAATTGAACCGTGACTTCCTAAGAATAAGGAGCACAATCGCGTTTACAAATAAATACCTGCATAGAGACGAACGTTTCTACTTTTACTCAATCCAAGCCCTGTTGAATGAAAAAATACTTGCATAGGAAATTGACCCGTGACTTCTTATAAATAAGAAGCACAATCGCGTTTACATATAAATACTTGCAAAGACAAACCGTATACTAGAATAGACTTGCATACGAAATTGAAAGTATTTTCTATCTGTATATGAAATTGAACCGTGACTTCCTAAGAATAAGGAGCACAATCGCGTTTACAAATAAATACCTGCATAGAGACGAACGTTTCTACTTTTACTCAATCCAAGCCCTGTTGAATGAAAAAATACTTGCATAGGAAATTGACCCGTGAGTTCTTATAAATAAGAAGCACAATCGCGTTTACATATAAATACTTGCAAAGACAATCCATATACTAGAATAGACTTGCATACGAAATTGTTACGTAGTCTCTTACAGATAAGGAGCATAATCGCATAGTCGGGCGATCGTCAAGCCCCCACCGGAGCGAGTCCGACTCCGAGTAGCCGTATAAAATACTTTGAAGTCTTGCAAGTATTTCGGATCGGTACCTGGTGTACGTACTTGGAAGTAAATACCTGGTGTAAATACCTGGTCGCGTAAATACGTACCATCCCTAATTGACATAAATACTGTAAAAATAATTGATTTTCAATAATTTTTTTTTCAAAAAGAACGCGTCTTCGCATGTTGAAACTTTGCGTGTGTGCTTATAATAATGTAACCTTTCTGTAAAAAAAATATCAACCCCCAACTCGTCGAACGTCAATGGAAAGCTTAGCCAAAGTCATTAACTAATAGATGGATCTAATTACTAAGCACCGAGTCATAAAATTTCATTTAAATTAGTTATTGTTTAATTACTGTGAAAATAACTTTAAATAATAATTTATAAAGGTTACTTTTGCCTTTGAACATTGACTAAACACTATCAATTACTCTGTAACTAGTTTTGTTGTTACAATAAAGAATAAAGTTAGAAACAATAATAATATCCTCATTAGAAATAATAGATTAACAGAAAATAAAATATAGTATTAGCTCCTGATAGCCTATTTTTGAATATCAGTATTTAAAAAAGATTAGATAATTTATTAATAACTTCAGTTTTTTTTCTTAAAACTACAAAATTAAGCTAACACAAATTTACTACAATTATGAGACAACAACTATTACTAACAAAAGAGACAATTGCCCGGAATGCATACATTTTTTGGAGACAGAAGTGAAATAAACTCAGAAAACAGTCTCTTTCAAATTCTATTCAGAGATCCAGAGTACCTTGTAAACATTTGTTTCTTTTGCAATGAGACTAGCCATCTTGAGAGCTCATAAATGTATCATTGTTTATCTATTTGTCATTGTTTACATTACTTGATTGGAAAATAATGCAATATGAGAAAAAAAAATTGTCTCTTTATTGTCGAGATTCCCTCTTAGAGCCTATTTTTTATGGACCCGCCAAAACAAGAAAGAAAATAAATTTATTAGACCTAGATGCAATAGCAAGCAGTATGCACAAAAATAAAAAACAAAACGGAATTAAATAAAACATCATTTTGTGTGCTTCTGGGCTGTAAATGACTTATTTACAATTAAATGCAATACACGCATTTTTGCAATGTTCCTGTGTAAATAAATCAGTTATAGGCAAGCACATAACACAGAGGTTTACCATCTAAACTAAATCTAAAAATCTATTGTAACATGAATTCATAAAATACCATTTGTAAACTCTGACACTATTATTCTTATTATTATTTAAATCTTTTATAGTATGAGAATTACAATATTAAAATGATTTTTAATTTAAGTAATATTATAAATGTTACATGAAATCAAAATATTATTGTATTACAGTAGATGTAAGGTAACAAATATAAAAAAAAGAGAAAGAAAGATATACCATGACTAGAATCTGGGATCACTTTGGTAATTTCAAGCTATAAGGCTTTGTAATCTAGTGTTGCGGTAATATTCTACTGTTCTTATTAATGTAAGGCAAGGGCAATTGAAGAAACAGGATGAGTTTTCAGTTGGTAAAAGTTCGATACTCCTTACCGCTCCCAGAACAGGACGCGTCGTTTGATAGCCGAAAAAAATGCATTGAATATCTCGGATTTCATGAACTATGATTATTATGACTTCCATTTTCAGGGGTGCGAGACTTGCGGGTCAAAAGATTGCGAGAGACATGACTCGAGCATATCGGCGGAGCCCTGGGTGGGGCTCCAGATACACAAACAGTTGGATCAGGCCATAGAGGATGTGAGTATTATTTTATACATTGGCCCTTTATAAGAAGCCAACTGCCTTGTTGGTCAAGTGGTAGCGACTGCTAAGAACGAGGTCTCGGGTTCAATTGTTCCCCTGTGTTACAAGGGGAAAGCACGACACCCATTACGGGTAATCGGAATCTAGTAAATCTGACTCTGGTCCAACCTATTATTTTAGGTATTAGGTATTGTGCTACCCAGTTACTGGGTTGTGGAGTGCAGATAAGCAGTCACTCCATCTAAAACACGAATACTCAGCATCTGGTTGGATCCGAGCCAACCCCAACATAGTTGGGAAAAGGCTAATTAGATGATGATTACTTCTTCATCTTTGGTCAGGTTTCCGCACTTAGTCTGCACGGGACCATTGTACGTGAGCCGTGTCGGCCGTCACTCCATCCAGCCAACCTCCCTTCAGAAGCAGATCAAGTCTCTTGGTCTATTCAGGATGTCTGTAAGGGAATTCAATGACCCGAGGGTTTGCTTTCGTATGTCGGTGATTTCCGTGCACTCTAGGAGCACGTGTCCCACCGTTTGCTCCGTCTCCATGCATGCCCTGCACAGGGGACTGTTCGTTATACCTATTGTGCGATAGTGTTTGTTCAGTGAGCAGTGTCAGGTGATGGTCCCCGCCACCATTCGCAGGCTCCTTCTGTCCATGTGATGATGACTTATAAGAAGCTGAGTTTTGTCTGCATTTGGGTTTGCATTGTAAAAGTTTATACTTGTTTTTTTTCGTTATTCCAGCATGCTTGATTCTAGGTTTTCAATTATCTCCATGCCAAATTTCATAAAAATCGGTTGAGTGGTTTAGCCAGGAAAGCGTAACAGACAGACATGCATTTAACTTATGAGTATGGATATACATATACCATCATCTGCTTAATAAGAATGGCATTGGATACCATGTTCTTCTTACTCTTTGCTGGCCTGGATCCGAGACAGTAGAAACATTTCTCTAGAACTCTTAGAACTTGTCTCTTACTTTCTTCTTCTTACTCTTAAAAAGGGAAAAACTAAAGTTTTAAATAGTTAAGGAATCCTGTATGGAGTATTGCAGTCACTTGTGGGATGGCTCAGCCAAATACCAGCTAGCTGCACTTGACTCGATCGAACGCAGAGCTAAAAGGCTCATAGGTGACGAGGCTCTGGCAGCCTGGCTCACCGGCGAAACGTTGCTTGCCTGTCTATCTTCTACAGATTGTACTTCGGAGAGTGTGCGCAGGAGCTCCACGGCCTGATCCCTTCATCCCCCTTTTACTACCGGTCTACCAGACGTACCGCAGGATACCATCCACACTTAGTCGATATACCAGCTAGCTGCACTTGACTCGATCGAACGCAGAGCTAAAAGGCTCATAGGTGACGAGGCTCTGGCAGCCTGGCTCACCGGCGAAACGTTGCTTGCCTGTCTATCTTCTACAGATTGTACTTCGGAGAGTGTGCGCAGGAGCTCCACGGCCTGATCCCTTCATCCCCCTTTTACTACCGGTCTACCAGACGTACCGCAGGATACCATCCACACTTAGTCGATATACCGTCTTGTCGTACTAAGCGCTTTTCTTCAACATTTAAAGTGCGCACAGCCAAGATGTGGAACTCTCTGCCGGCTTCTGTGTTCCCTGCCACATATGACCCGTCAGCCTTTAAAGCGAGAGTGAATAGGCATTTTCTGGGCTCGCTCGTTCGATCGTAGACCTTATCTTACACTTACCATCAGGTGTGATCGAGGTTCAAGAGCGGGCTCATTCGTAATAAAAAAAAAAGAAATTCTGAAATAATGCCTAATAATCAATCTGAAACTTTCACAAACTTTTCCCTGTGGCTTCGTCCCCATGGCATATCTGGGATACGATAGGTTTTAAAGATATAAACAAATATAACAAGCATTTTTAAGGAATATAGCATATTCAACAAAATCTTTACATCAGATTATTATTTCCTAGATGGTCTATACACACAAACAATTCACAATAGTTTACGAGACGAAAAATAATTACAACAAAAGTTATTTTGCACGCCAAGGTCATGTTATATCTATGCAAAAACATCTTCAACAATGGCGAGACACCAACCAAAACAATTGATATTACGAGCTTGTGAGATCATCTTTATTTCAAATGGTATGACAGTTCATTCATTAGTTTATGTCTCACCATTCATTAAGAATATTTGCTGTCACATATGATAAGGGTGGAACTCAAAGTCTACTCTGCTATCTTGCTAGACCGCGACTGTAGTTTTTAATCTATACTTATAATAAATCTGTAGAGAGGTCAATTCTGTACATGAAATATATTTACAAAATAACTATCAGGGGGTGATTAAGGATCGATACTCATGCCAAAAATGCAATCAGTTAAATTTTTGTCTGTCTGTCTGTCTGTCTGTCTGTCTGTATAACCGTTATAGAAACAAAAACTACTCGACGGATTTTAACGAAACTTGGTACAATTATTTTTCATACTCCTGAGCGGGTTATAGTATACTTTTCATCACGCTACAATCAATAGGAGCAGAGCAGTGAAGGGAAATGTTGGGAAAACGGAAGAAGTTACTCCATTTTTTAAGCTTCCGTCGCGTGTGCAACCTTAATGGTTAAAGCTACACAAATCATTTCATGACGGAAATGTTCTCCTTAAAATTATATACAAAATAGCCCACGACAGCATATGTCTAACTTTTAAGGTTGACTCACAATAACACGTGTAACTCCCGATAGCTTAGCAGTTCGAAGCTTTCTGATTATAATATTTGTCTACTCTTACGTTTATAACACTCTCAGTCACCCCTAATTGAAAAAGTTAACATTATTAACTATTCCATAAAAAAATTGGCCAAGTGCGAGTCAGACTCGCCCATGAAGGGTTCCGTAGTAACTATAATATAATATGCAAATTTATTTGACGAAAAAAAAACCTTACAAATTTCTTAAAACTAGCTTATTTACATTTTTTACAACTGTGCCAAATAAATTTGTTTTGAAAAAAAAAACCTTACAAATTTCTTAAAACTGGCTTTTTTACATTTTTTACAACTGCGCCGAATAAATTTGTTTTTCATAGTGTTTGTATGAATTACAAAGTTATATTTGCGGTTTTAGAAAATATGCTGTATCTAAAAAACTGCTGAACTGATTTCGTTCAAACTAATTTCGGTTGAAAGTTTATATTAAGATCTACAGACATATATTTTTTTTAGATTTTTCACTCCATTATTATAGAAGTTAGAGGTTGTGTCCGCCACACACACATTTTACCACTTTGGAAGCTTATATCTTTTAAACGATTGACTTTATGGAAAAGTGGTTTTAGAAACCCCGATGTCGTTTTTAAAGAACTGTCTATAGATACCACACATGCATCGATTTCATGAAAAAAAATATTTTCAGGTTTAGTTCCATGTATGGGGAGCCCTCCTTTATTTTAAATATTTTTTAATTTTTTTCTCAAAATCGGAAAGCGGTTCACAGAATACATCTACCTATCAAGTTTCACATGTATAGTCCTAATAGTTTCGGAATAAAATTGCTGTGACAGACGGACGGACGGACAGACAGACAGACAGACAGACGGACAGACATGTCGAAACTATAAAGATTCCGTTTTTTGCCATTCGGCTACGAAACCGTAAAAAGAATCATATAAATCGGTATAGAAACACCAAAGTTATACATGAAATACGCTTATAATAATAAGCCATCGCGCGTGAATACTGAATCATGCTATAAGGATTATTTTTGAGAATCGGTCGCCGCGCTCGACGCGTCTCGCGGTCGAAGCGTTCTCTAGGTACTTAAGCCTCATGTGAACGTGATCTAAACAATATTACCAATACATTAACTTATGCTGACGGAGTCGCGGGCACAGCTATATTGTATCATTACGCTAAGGCCAATAGGAGCGGAGCGCCAATGAAGAATGCTTCAAAATCGGGGTTAAATTTAACGTTAGCCCAAAGTAACTATTCCACGCGGACGAAGTCGCGGGCAAAAGCTAGTACTGTAATAAATTGAGTACCTAGTTACATTACGTAATTTGACATTCCTAAGCTTATAAGTGGATCCAAATGTGTATTGAAAAATAACAGGAGTTTGTTAGTAGACTCATCAAAATTTGAAGTTTGAAGTTAAGGCCTTGTGATCGAGAGATCGCGGGTTCGAAGCCCAGCCGAGTCACTATTGCCGTGAATCCACTCCAGACACAAGCTTATTTAGCTTAGTTGGAGGGGTTAACAAGATTGCAAGTAATGTGAATTCTAACCAGATAGATAGTACTCTATTAAAAAGAATGTTTTAGAAAGCAGCGGATACGGATCGTCGTACCGAGCAAGATGGGTCTGACTCTGAAGTAGAGTTTACTAGCCTCCAATTAGAGTAAAAATAAGAATATGGACTTGGTACAAGTCATCAGACTACATCAGACGAGTAATTCCTAGGGTGGGATAAAATAGATTTTTTTTTTTAATAATAGTATCTATATGATATGATTTAAAAAAGACAATTTTAACTCAGAATAAACTATGTATACAAATAATTGAATAACGCAGTGCTAGTAACTTATTAACTCTCACTATGATGCCAAGGACACACTCACGGATCATAGTATAGTTTAGCAATAGGTAAAACATTGTACCTACTAAAATTATCGAACAACTGCGCTTATGCAACCCTAGTCATAATTTCTTTATTCACCTTGAAATGTCAACATTATGACTTTTTATAACAGAACACTGAAACCTTGATTTTGTCGCATTTTGATATGCAAACTCTACGGTTATTATATGCTTATAAATATAAGGCATGCAAAGATTATAATTATCAGCAACTAGCAGTTGCGCGGGGCTTTGCTCTCGAGGACTTTATCACGATAAAAACATACCACTCCTTTTTTACAGTCGGTTAAAAAGTAGGGTATAACCTTCCTCAAGATTCAAGCTAGTTTCATACCTATAAATTTCATCCAAATCTATCCAGTACTTTCGAAAATTAGCGCGTTTAAACAAGTAATCTTTTCCGTTTTATAATATTAGTATAGATTATATCGATCTGCCACCTTGCTTTTTTTAATGATCTGCCCCCTGTTTACGAAACGGGCAGACAAATCTCTATTTACTTCTTAATGGTTTCATCTGTTCCCCTTTCGGTGATAGGGGACAGATTAAACTTTTTATTCTTGTTTTTCCATCATAGAAATTAATGCACTACTTACATAGCAAATTCTGGAAAACCATATAAAATAAGACTTCGTACAACCGATAATTAGGTCATTATTTATTTAATCAATAATGGAATATACATTTAAATAAAAACCCTAAACTACATATATACATCTAAAAATAAACTAAAATATGCCATCCAGAAATTCGTGCGCATCGCTGTCCACTGGTAATGTGCCCAAAAGACTGGCGGCATTGCCACGTTGTATGGCAATGCTTAACTTCTGTTCAAGCTAAAAGCCAGCCTTTGGGTCATAAGGTCATTCCTTTCATATAATAAGTACTTAAACTAACATTAAATGAAAGACTAGTTGTACAGGTTAATAATCTGTATTTAAGTAAGTTACGTTTTTTTTGTATACGAATATGATGTGTTCGTAGATGAAGCGCGCTAACTTAGAAGTAACCTACTCACGCTTGACTAAAAGACCCTCAGGTTATAGCTATCAGGAAACACAGACTTCGGTAGGGAATCCTACTCATTAGCCGTACTTACAATAAAAGTAATCCCAAAAAATGTTGCACATATGGGTGTGTGATGTCCACCATGTAAGATGTTGCATCGTCGATCGAGTAACGGTTTTATTTTTCTAATTTGATGTCTTAAAAATCAATAAGTTTCTTCCCTTAGCTACAAAATACTATTTTATACGGATTTTGCTTCTAAGGAACGTAACATAAGATGATTCTGACCTTTGCTTTCTTGTTGCAGTTCTACAACACAATTCTGGATCAGTTTATAAACTCGTGGTACAGTAAGGTGACGCTGCAGCCGTTCTTCGTGGACGAGCTGCGTCACCAGCTTAGATACGCGTCTGCTTGCCTATTGCAGAGAGCTGTTAAGGTGAGCTCCATGTTATTGCTGCTTTTGTACAAGTCTAGCTAAGGCTGAACGGTGCGGGAATATTCTAACGAGATACCGCGGCCCCGGAACTTCAGGGCAGCTGAAGGAACAAGGTGGGCTTTTAGTCAGTAGAAGTCTGGCACTCCTTTCCGCTCCACCAAGAACGGGAGAAGTCATTCGATGATTTTCTCACCCCGAAAATCTAAGGCTGATCAGTGATATGAGGAAGATTGACTGCCTGAGTAGACAGCGCGTTCGTGGTCCACGCGCGCTTCAAGGAGCAGTCAGCATTATTTACGGGGCTAGATAAGGCCATTGCCTTCCGGGGTTGTGGGAATGTTCTAACAAGGTTCTGCGGCTCCGAACGCAAGGGCAGCGGATGGAACTGGGTGGATTTTTATTGTATAGTTGTCTGACATTCGCTTCCGCTCCAACGGGAGTAGTCATTCGATAATTTTTCCCCAAAAAAGGCAAGACTTACTGCATAATGTAAACTTGGGTATTTTCTCCCATTACACATCTTAGCTTGCTTGATATTCTTTCTATAACTATATTGTTACGAGCTGGGGTTCGGGATAGAAATAATTAAGGCCAAATAGACCAAAATTAACACCTTAATTAAGTAAACACAAAATAAAAATGAACACAATTATTCACATTACAAAACTTGTCACTTAACACTTAAATCGCACTGAAATTCACTTGTATAGCTTCGATTATATCGCCTCGTATCTTCTGATAAGTCTGCGTTCCTCTGCGATCTATTTATACCCCGGTCTATTAGTTCTAGAACATTCTTGTAAAATCGACTCACTGCCTATACTGCCAAGAATGTTCCAGAAGCTACTTGAGATACTCAGTACTGCTAATCGCCGCCAGATGACGTTAGTGTCTGCCAGACACTAACGTCATCTGGCGGCCATTGACAGACACTGTCTGGAACGTATTAGAAGTCGGCCGAAGTTTCTCGATATACTCAGTACTGCTACTCGCCGCCAGTTGGCGTTAGTGTCTCGAACTAGATGTCGGTTGAAGTTTCTCGACGTATTTAGCTAAGCGACTGGCGTAACAATATCATACTTGCTATTGCCTACGACTTCACTCGCGTAGAAATTTTCCGTGATAAAAAGTAGTTTTATCTGTTATTCTAGTTCGAAACGTAGAAAATATATAATTTTCTATATTATTGCCACGTTTCGTCCAAATACCCTTAACAATTTTTGCGTTATTGAATCACAAATATACAAACATCCAAACTTTTACGTTAATACATTGATTGGATTAGTAGAACGATACGACTGTTATTATGCACACTTGTAAGTTGTCCTAAGGAATGAGATATTTTCATAATAATATTTACAGCTAAAAATATTCCTACTCCTTATTACCTAGTCATGTAATAAGACAAGTACTTAAATGTATGACTATTTATTTACTATAATCAGGTTATACGATTTCCACAGCTGGGACTCTCCTTCTCATGTCCTTCTCCCTGTGAGAGGAGTAAACTGTAATCCTCCATGCGGGTTGATGAATGTTTTGGTTCTAAAATATGCCTTAATATGGTTTCCTGAAGATGTTTCTGTGTTAAGAAATTCACAAAGTCACTCGTAAGTCGAACCTAAACCACTGGGCCATTACAAAATTAACTTCTAATCTCTTCTATTTTCTTTTTAGATAAATTATGCGCGCTTCATAACGACGCGCCTTATCCCGTGTGCATTACGTCATTACTCGGTATGTGCGTCACGTCCGGGGGTGCCGCTAGATTCCAAGATGGCGCTGCATCCGGCCGCGGCCAATAGGAACGCCGAACTCAAATATTTAAGGTGTATCACTAATGCCATCATGCCGTATTTGTTGAAGAATAATGAGTTGCATAATCCGTAAGTAATCATAATTTTTTATTTCTCGTATTTTTCTTAGCAAACTCTTTCATTTGATACCCAAATCATGGCAGTGTACAAAAAATAACTAGTCTGCCGTCTTGTGCCGTCCGTCATATTGGATTTAAAATTAAATAACTTAGCTAACCATGCATTGTCATCCAAACTAAACGTGTATGCAAAATTTCATCTTAATCGGATGACGAAAACTGCTTTAAAATTCAGTTGCAAGATTTGACCCGAACATACTACGAACGATCTAACATGGCAAGATTGTAATAAAATACTTATGTATAAGCTAAGAAAATTGTTCAAATGCAGTAGAAAATCACTCTGAAACACATACTAGACTGTTATTTTGCCATTGTTCGATATTGAAAGAGTTTAGTTCGTTATTTTGCACAGACCCTTTTGGTTTTTAATTAAAATATATTAGTGTGATCTTGGCTCGACACTTATCCAAAAATAACACATGCAAATTGCAAGTTTCTAAAAAATGACGAAATTGAGAAGCACTAAACAATTACACAAACTTCAGTTTTACGCTATTTAGCTCTTTAATAAAATTAGTGAGTGCAAAGGTTAATGTCCTTACACACATATGATGACATAATTCACAGGTTTATGATACTTTTATGAGATTTCAGTTAGCAACTCTTAACAGATAGTTGTTAATATGCTTAAGTACTCGTACTATGGATGTACGCTATTTCAAACATCATTATTATGTGGTTAGAGTACGGAATTCAGTAGCAAAGTAACAATTTATTTTAAAACACTAAGTTATGTATCCTGTATCGTCAGTTTTATGAGTGCATTTTTACAAACACCCAGACTTTTTTTTTTTTTTTTAACGTGGTAAAATTATCAAATAAGTCTGACTGGACTGTCAGACTTTTACTGACTAAAATCCACGGTGTTCCTTCAATAACCCTTTACATACCGGGGCCACGGTAACGGGATGAGTCCCACGACCCCGGCAGGCAAACACCCAGACTTGGAACAACATTTGTTCTGTTGCGGGAATCGAACCCGCGAAACGCAGGGCCGCAGCCAATCGCTTAATCACTGCGTCAACCGTGTCGTCAATCTGGATTCAGCCTATTGTCTTTCCCAAAAACTTTAGGAACATAAATGGTAGAATATATCAACTTGATAATCGAATTCCATCTTTAACCCCACACAATAAAGTCCATATTTCTTAATTCCAGTGTATTCTGCGTATTAATAAGAGAGATATTTGCTGGCTGGGTGTTGCTGTCACTGACCGACGTACTGGCCGACCCGTACATACTGAACACCCTCATCATACTAGCTACTGGAGATGAAACGATGGCGCAGTTGCCTACTACACCTAATTATAAGGTAAACTGTATGTGATTTTCGGACTAGTATTATTTTTTATTAATGAGAGGGGCGGTCGTGGCTAAATAATAACAGCCACCACGGGTCGATTTTCAAGGTTAAGCAACGCTTTCCGAGGTCGGTTAGTGGATGGGTGGGTTAACATATCGATGATAATCTCACCTGATGTTATGTGGTTCAAGATGAAGCACGCTTGCCTAGAAGTAACCTATTCACTCTTGACTGAAAGACTCCCAGGTTATAGCTATCAGAAAATACAGATACCGGTAGGGAATTCCTCTCCTTAGCTGTACGCACAATGAAAGTATTACCAAAACGTTTCGTGCGTATGGGTGGGATGTCCACCATGTAACGATGGCGCATCGCCGTTTGTCTTGTAGTCCGATCATGGAACGGGCTTGGTGGAATAAGACTGTGCAATTCCATCGCACACTCCCCGAAATGTAACCGATAGAAAACTGACAGGCTTGCAACACGTCGCCGATGTTCTAGGCTCTGGAGCCTTGCCATTTCGGGTAGTCAAAAAATGTGACACAGGTCTGGTCCCGGGGCGTCGTGTTATCTAGATACTGGGTTGTGGTCAGAGGGTCAGGTAGGCGGTCGCTCCATGTGAAACACTGGTACTAAGCTGCATCCAGTTGGACTGGAAGCCGATCCCAACATAATTAGGAAAAGGCCAAGATATTTTTTTTTAACCGACTTCTAAAAAAGGAGGAGGTTCTCAATTCGGATGTTTGTATTTTTTTTTATGTTTGTCCGCGCATAACTCCGTCGCTTTCCAACCGATTTGAAAAATTCTTATCTTGTTAGAAAGGGTATACTTCCCAAATGGTCCCATGAAAATTTTATCGAAATCGAACAAACCGTTTCTGAAAAAACAACAAAAGTCTAAAAAAAAATATTTACCATGATGATCTTTTCGTTTACTCTGCATTGCGTTTTTTGTTCGCGCATAACTCCGTCATTTACGAACCGATTTGGAAAATTCACTGACCCACTAAAAAGCACGAAAATAAAAACTTTTTTGCAAAAAATAAAACCGACTTCCATATCAAAACACTGCAAAGCCATATGGAAGTCGGTTTTATTTTTTGCAAAAAAGTTTTTTAATCTTTATGTTTTGATAGGGGATTTTTCAATAGCGAAAATGTCACTCCCGTTATTGAATGATGTTGATGATTTTATGTAAACTGTTTTAAACTAATAATCATATTAATAACTCGGCCTATTATCTATCTGTCGGCTCGGCTTGTCGGTGCCAGTTTCCTCACGATGTTTTTCTTTACCGTTTTGATAGCAGTGGTGATGATATAATCTATATATATATAAAATCTAAATACCACTCACTGATTAATCACGAAATCTCAGAAACTACAAGTAGTAGGGCTCTCAAATTTTGCATGGGGGTTCCTTTTAGTACGTAGATGCTCGCTATGACGGGATTTTGCGAAATTTACACGGGAAAAACTTCCCACGCGAACGAAGTCGCGAGCAACTGCTAGTTATGTATATATACGACCTGCAACTTGCAAGTCGGGCCGTTACAACTAGTCCATCACTGCTCCTACTAAACTAGAAATAAAGATGATACTATATTATTTCCCTTCAGGTAGAATTCTTAGAAACATTCGTCCGACAAACCGAGTCTATCTACAGTCAACGCTGCAAGCTGTTGCGCGTCGAACTAGACGTGGTTATATCGGAACAGGAACACTTGTACGCGTTCATGCAGTTCATGAAGACCACCAGCCATCTGCACTTGCTTAACTTCTATAACGATATCAGTGAGTATTGTATTTTGAGCCTTTTGTTTATGGGTATAATGTTGGTTTTTCGCTGCTAGTCAAGATCTTTAGTGCCCTGTGATAGTAGCAGTGGTCTTGCTCGCCAACTTAGTAGAATTTTATTAATAAATAACTATCATATAGGGGGTACCCATTTAATATATCACACGTTATGGGGCGGAGGGGGGTCGACATTGTGTGACATCTTTGTGACTTCACAAAATCCATATCAAACGTAACTAAGTATTAGAACATGAAAATTTATTGAATAAATAAAAGCACTTACATATTATCTTAAACAATGTGTGTTTAAGATAATATGTAAGTGCTTTTTATTTAAAATAAAATCTCTCTCTCTCTCTTAAAATAAACTGAGTGACTTCTACAGAAGGACTGTTTACACGGAGTCTTTACTTACTTGGATAACTACTAGTTACTGAATAAATTTTACTTCTATTAATTTAGTAAATTATTGATTTGATATAATTATACAACGTGTAACAGAATAAACGCAATTCCTGTAAGTAGTTGGTTCAGAATCGGCTTCTGAATCGATTTCCGTCATAAAAAATAGGTGTGGAAAAATCTTTCATTTAACTTTAAATGGAAACACAGTATCATGACAAATGAATACAATCCTTAATTCAAGGAAATTGTGTGCGTTTCGCGTCGGCCGCTATGAGTGTATGCATCTGCGTAAGGATATTGTATGACGCACATACGTTTTGCGTTTATTAAGGATAACTATTTTATAAAAAATGTCTGGGTTTCATTTCAATTTATTTAGTTATGGATGTTGTTTTAGAATTATAATTTAATATCCTAATTGGGGTGTCTGAGGTATTGCGTTTAATGTTACACGTTGTGTACTACTGAAAATTATACTTACATGAAAAAAAAAACGAAATTGTTGTTTTACAATATGTGACGTCACACGAAGGAGGGGGAAGTCTCACATATTTGTCCAGGGGGGGAAAATATTCATAAAATTTCTATGACGTAATTTATAGACAGCATGACATATTAGATAGCACAAACATACTATAATAATTCCTATTTTGCAGAATCATTTCAAACAAAAATCCTGAACCCGGACATAAACAGGTCGGAAGAAGAGTCCCTCCTACGCCAAGCTCGCGTGATGTACTCCACGTACCTATCGGTGGGGCATCCCCTACCCATCTTCGGCGAGCTGGCTCGAGAGCTACAAGCGTTGCTGCAGCACGACAACAGTATCAACAAGTAATGTAGCTGTTTTATTTTTTCGGGGGTAAAATCATTATATTGAAAGAAAAGCCACTGGATATTCTTCTCACAATCACTTTAATAGTTTTATCACAATATGTTTCAAACCGAGTCCTCCTTTGTCGTCTGAATAGTTTGAACGTCGACCATATAATATCCAAATTCAAAGAATGTAACGTTTTCGCGAGGGAGATAGATTTATTCTCTTGAAGTTGGTATAATTGGTGAAATTGGTACTCAATTAATTTGTTACTTTTTTAGATTCCAAACTAGTCGAGCACTGTATCAAGCTGCAAGGCAATCCCACGCTGTATTAGAAAAGCTATGGCTCCCAAAGTTTTTACATAGTGAAGAGGTAATTATTAATATACAGGAGGTTTATTAAGTGAGTAGTCGTATTTAAGGCTGGTGTTATTAGTCGATATTAGATTTTTTCCTGCATGAATCTTCTTCGATTCTGTGAAAATTCCGGAATACTGATCCTATACGTTGCCGACCTCTTCTATGTTTCAATGAAAGTCACATTAAAATCTTTTGCTCAAAATGCATTTCTGAAGCACCCTGCAAACGATTATACTGACCATAATAAAGTATTTTAATACATTATCTTTATGAACAATAAAATTAAAGCTGGTTTAATTTTTCACAGTTTTACAATTTACTATTGGGAAGCAGAATACCTGTTGGGTATCAAAAGCAGATGGTCAAAAAGTAAGTTACTTCAATTATATTATCGAAATGAGTGAAATAGGTTTCATGGTCTGAGTGGGGCAGACAGGACCATGACTATTCGTGAAGAGTGTCTACAGTGGATGTCTGTAAGCTGAAAAGATGATGACTTACAAAATGCAATTTATAAAATCAAATTAAACATATAATTCTGACTTCTATATTGTACGTATGAAAATACTAGGTTAAACGGGGCTTTTGCACTTCAGTTAAAGTATCGGAATGTGAATCAACTTACAACACATTCTTTATTAAAAAAAGATTGTGGCTTCACTGATTCCCTGAAAATATAAGAAAACAGAATGCCATAAACATATGGTTAATACGCCATATTTGGTTGCATTGCACATCTCATTTTAAGAATCCTTTAAATACATTTTGGATGCCCCAACGCAAACTATATTCCGGTAGCACCTCATAAGATATACACTTCGTCTAATTAATCATCATTTTTATTTTCTCTTATTTTATTTTTTTCAGACCACACGATAAGCTCCTAAACACAGCACTCAAGCTCGGCCATAGACTAAAAGGAGCACTGAAACCACAGACAATAGACGGCCAGGTGTTAGACTGCTATACTAACTGCGACGAGTCTGATGGCGATGGTGTAGATAATATGGACATTTTGAAGTATTTAGATAATCTCGCAGTAGAAGACGCCGCGAAGGGACACGATTTGAGCACGTACAAAGTGGTGCTTACCAATGTTGAGACTAAGTTGGTGAGTTTTTCATGTAATTTTAGTTATTTTAAAACAGGTTAAAGGATTCTCTCGAACTCGATCGAATGCAGAGCTAAAAGGCTCATAGGTGACGAGGTTCTGGCAGGCAAGCTTCACAGCCTGGCTCACCGGCGAAACGTTGCTTGCCTATCTTCTACAGATTATCTTCGGAGAGTGCGCGCAGGAGCTCCACGACCTAATCCCTTCATCCCCCTTTTACTACCGGTCTACCAGACGTACCGCAGGATACCATCCATAGTTGGTCGATATACCGTCTTGTCGTACTAAGCGCTTTTCTTCAACATTCATTGTGCGCACAGCCAAGGTGTGGAACTCTGCCGGCTTCTGTGTTCCCTGCCACATATAACCCGTCAGCCTTTAAAGCAAGAGTGAATAGGCATTTTCTGGGTTCGCTCGTTCGATCGTAGACCTCATCTTACCATCAGGTGTGATCAAGGTTAAGAGCGGGCTCATTCGTAATAAAAAAGGAATCGTGGCTAAACAGCCGCACTGTTTGATCTTCAAAGTTAAGCAATGCTTACCGAGGCTGGTCTGTAGATAGGTGAACGTACCAAGATTCTTCCGTGCCAAGGAATCCGTCAAGCCATTGGTTCCGGCTGTTATTTTTGACAGTTGTAAGGGTCAGAAGCTAGAAATCTTACACCAGTCTTGCCAAGACCCCGGGTTAACCACCTACTGGATTGTGTAGGTCAAATAGGCAGTGGCTCCATAATATAACACTAGTATTCGGCTGTACCCGTTTAGACTGGAAGCCCAACTACGAAAATGGTCTTTGGTGTCCAAAAAATGGCGAATTATTTTGTAGCCTTATTACAGTCAGGATCGTTAATTACAGTTTCATAATAATATATACAGTATATTAACTAACAGAGGGCGTTCCCGTTAACCCGCAATAGTATAAGCACATCAATTAGATCGCCGCACACGCGGCTTGTCATTCATAAATAAATTGCGACGTTGCCGTCCTTCAAGTACGCGTGTACAAAGTGTTTCTTTTACGTATCATTAACATTTCTAGTGCATATTTTGATATAAAAAAAATAAAAGCATTTTTTTTCGAATGGTAATATGTCTTTTAGCATGTGTGTATGCTATACTATTGCGGGTTAACGGGAACGCCCTCTGTTAGTTAAAATACTATATATATAACAAAAATGGTTTTGAGCACCTTTTGCTTTTGTTATGCCGAGATTTCTACCCTTTGTCGGGCGAAGGGGTCTTTTAGACTCGTAACTGACTAAACCCACCCCATGTCTCACCTCGCATACTTGCGCCGGGGTTTTTCTTGTCAGGAATCTCGCAGGTCAGCCTCTAAGGTTGACGGCTGCTTAACCAGACTTGCCTGTGGCTGCCTTAATTAATTACAATTAAAGCTAGGGCTTATTAAAAACACTTTAAAACTATGGTCTGTTTTTTAATCACAGAGACAAAGTTGACATTACGATGGTTGCCAGTTTTTAAAAAATTCTTATATATTATTCTTATTCTTATTCTTCTTATTCTTATATTCTTATTCTTCTTCTTTCTTATTCTTCTTCTTCTTCTTTCGTTAATCAGATTCAGATAATGACTCCGTATCTAAGGAATATTCTGAATCATCAGAATTAGCACCTATTTCTATGATAAACCTATCAGTACTGTCGTCGATTATATGACCCAGATAACACATAAAACACACAATAACTCGGTATTTATTGTGTACAAGCGGGATCCAATCGAACACATATATTTATAAAAATGGGTTAGGTCCCGCCCTGCTTGTCATTTTTTTAAATGTGAGAAATATCTCTTTCGTTTCAGTTGAGCAGTCGGGAATTTTTATTTTATTTATCACCTTTTTATTTTCAGCTTTTCAGTTTTAATATGTTGAAGATTTCACAGATTATTTAATTCTCGCTAGGAATTGTGGTCTTGAAACGTATTTAGAAGTTTATTCGGATCAACTGCAAATACATCACAGCTAAGGACTTCCCTTGCAGTTAATGTTGGTATCGGGGCGGGCCAATGAGACACTGTTCCCTACAATTTCAAAGAATTAAGCGTCCACCGATGTCATTGTCGGTATCGGTGTCGTCCCGGGCCGGCCAATGGGGAAACGCCCAAAGTATTGTTATGCCCAGCACAATATAAGCAGCAGCATCATCAGAGGGTTAAGCCAATAAAATCATCACCACCTTCACCGAGTGAAGGTACCAGTGGCGAAGGCTCCATATAACTCGATTCCTACCAGCTTCCCTTTTGAAATATGGCAAATATTAGTCTATTATTTTATATATGAATGTATAAATAGTAATCTATTATTTTCAATTGACGCGAACGTGGACGGTTTTGCGGCCATCATGCGCAAGAGATGTACCTCTCTACAACGCCGCGTACGCGCCAGCCCCAACACCATTCTGAGAACGCTGGCGGATAGGTGGGACTCTCCGATCTTGGGGCGATGGATACGACTGCATGCAGTCAAGTAAACATACCCCAGGGTCGGCGTGTCCCACACAGCTTAGATTTATAATTCAATTTAGTTATAAGTTGTTATTAGGCTAATACTAACACTAGGTTATAAGCTCACATGTTACTAACAAACAAATATGGAATCTGAATGATGATGAATCTGAAATAAATATATTGAATTGAATTAAATTGAATTATTTACAAAGTTACAAGATTTCGAAGTCAGCCACAGGGCCACAGTTACTGGGAATTCACGCATCACACTTGAGCAAGGTAAGCATTTTTTGGTCCGGCTTCCCTTTTATGAAAATTCACCCTTCGCCACTGGAAGGTACCCCAACTTTAGTTGATGTATAAAGTTATCAAATAACAATATTATAAGCCAAGGAAGAAGGAATAATTCCAACTTTATCCTTTCTTTAGTTTTACGATTTTTCAGTGTGTGTTTAGTGATCTTATATATCCTAAGCGATTGCTTTAAATGAAAAATAGTGAAAAAAAAAAAAAATCCAAAAAATGGCTAAGGCGAGAGGTCGCGGGTTCGAACCCACCCATTACACTATTGCCGTGAACCCACTCCAGTCATAAACATATTTAGCTTAGTTGGAGGGGTCAACAAGATTGCTAGCAATGTGAATTATACCCACATTTCTAGTTCTCTTTATAAAAAATACCTATTCAAATCGGCCTGTACAACGTCACATTGGTACAAACATACATATATTGACTGGGAAACACATTACCCTCCTTTGCGTCGCGCAGTCGGGTAAAAAGTTACGATTCAACAAACCGGTATCGTAGGTATAACACTGTACAAAAGAGCGGGCAACATTATTTCTAAACTTGACATTTGCATGTGTCGATTCTGTCTCTGGGATTAAAAAACAGGCTTTAGGCGACTACACGCTAAGGGGGTGCCCTGTGGGGTACGGGGCTCGGCTTGGGGCGTCTTAATTAATGATCTGATCCAGCCTGTCCCTAGCTGCCCTTCCCGGCATTTATTTTATTAAAGGACGAATTTAAAGCTACTGGCTCAGCGCCGCGGGCTGGCTCTAGCAAGGGTTTGGGCGGCTCAATTGGCGCTTTAATGCGGCTCCCACCTCTGAAAGCCCCGTCTATCTTCCAAAACCATAGGTCAACCTGAATACATTTAACGAAACTTAGCTTAATAACTTATTTTCATTTTCACTCAGCCACACATCCATTCACCCTACACTACTATTACTAATTAATACATCCCAATTTCATTATGTCTCGATTTTTTATTTTTATCTTGTCTTTTTTCTATTTAAATTATTTGTTAATTAACTCTGCATGGATCATTATATCATGTTTTCTAAATCCGGAAAAGGGTGCTGTTAGTTACAGGATAGGTACAGATACAGTTTACAATTTTGCAGCTCGTAAAGTCCTTCCAAAGGATGTCTGGAAGATATCGCTCTCAGCAATAAGACGGCCATTGTAACCAAATTTTTTATATTGTTATTTAAGTGTGTTTCAATTATTAGTGTACAATAATGTGTATTCATTCTATCTATCGTTTGAATTGTTGTGTGTAGTCTTGTGTTATTGTTTCTGAATAAACTATTTAGTATTTTTATGTCCCCTTGTAGCAAGCCCCGCCCCGACGTGGTACAGTGCGCGTGTTCACCCTCACGGTACACAGAGTGGAACCCGGTACGGGCGCGTCGCTGTGGAGCGTGGAGAGGAGTGAACACGACTTCCACCTGCTGCGGAGCAAGCTGCACGAGTTCCACGGGGACCGGCTGCTGCTAGACCTCACGCTGCCCTCCCGGAGGTAGGTAACTCAGCAGATAACCACTCACAGTACACAGAGTGGAACCCGGTACGGGCGCGTCGCTGTGGAGCGTGGAGAGGAGTGAACACGACTTCCACCTGCTGCGGAGCAAGCTGCACGAGTTCCACGGGGACCGGCTGCTGCTAGACCTCACGCTGCCCTCCCGGAGGTAGGTAACTCAGCAGATAACCACTCACAGTACACCGAGTAGAGCCGGGCACGGGGCGTCGCTGTGAACACTATAATAATCATAAATATAAGCACAATGTTGAAATAACAAATGAAAAGGTCTACTGCGCCTGAGTTAAGCCGAGCTTGCATTTCAGGACGCTGTACACTTTACAACAGCTAATAATGATCAACTTGCGCCGCCTGCGCGACAGTCCCAACAGCATCGTGCGAGCGCTACTGGACCGGTAGAACTCCCCGATGCTGGCTCACTGGATACCGTCATATAGTGAACGCAGTCATATAGTGATTTGACAACAACATCGGGGAGTCCACCCGGACCTATGTTAATTTATTTATTTTATACTAGCTTTTGCCCGCGACTTCGTCCGCGTGGAATAATTACTTTGGGCTAACGTTAAATTTAACCCCGATTTTGAAGCATTCTTCATTGGCGCTCCGCTCCTATTGGCCTTAGCGTAATGATATATAGCCTTTCTCTGTAAATTGACTATTTAATTAAAATAGAATTTTTCAATTCGAACCAGTAGTTCCTGAGATTATCGCGTTCAAACAAACAAACAAACTCTTCAGCCTTATATTATTAGTATAGATAGCTGTTGCCCGCGACTTCGTCCGCGTTTCCGTCGTTTTTCGTAAAAAAAAGTAGCCTATGTCCTTCCTCACGGTTCAGTGCTTTTGATGTAACAGACAGATTAACTTTTGTAATTTAGTAGGGAAATACAATATGTCAATCTATAATACTGTTGAAAAATATCGCAATACGGAACCGCACAATATTATTGTTAATAGCTGTGCCCGCGACTCCATCAGCGTAAGTTAATGTATTGCTAATATTGTTTAGATCACGTTCACATGAGGCTTAAGTACCTATAGAACGAAATTTTATATCTTCGGCCGCGAGACGCGTCGAGCGCGGCGACCGATTCTCAAAAATAATCCTTATAGCATGATTCAGTATTCACGCGCGATGGCTTATTATTAGCGTATTTCATGTATAACTTTGGTGTTTCTATACCGATTTATATGATTCTTTTTTATGGAATAGTTAATAATGTTAACTTTTTCAATTAGGGGTGACTGAGAGTGTTATAAACGTAAGAGTAGACAAATATTATAATCAGAAAGCTTCGAACTGCTAAGCTATCGGGAGTTACACGTGTTATTGTGAGTCAACCATAAAAGATAGACATATGCTGTCGTGGGATATTTTTTATATAATTTTAAGAAGAACATTTCCGTCATGAAGTGATTTCTGTGTAGCTTTAACCATTAACGGCACACGCGACGGAAGCTTAAAAATGGAGTAACTTCTCCCGTTTTCCCAACATTTCCCTTCACTGCTCTGCTCCTATTGATTGTAGCGTGACGAAAAGTATACTATAACCAGCTCAGGAGTATGAAAAATAATTGTACCAAGTTTCGTTAAAATCCGTCGAGTAGTTTTTGTTTCTATAACGGTTATACAGACAGACAGACAGACGGACAGACAGACAAACATTTTACTGATTGCATTTTTGGCATCAGTATCGATCCCTAATCACCCCCTGAAAGTTATTTTGGAAATATATTTCATGTACAGAATTGACCTCTCTACAGATTTATTATAAGTATAGATATTCATTTATAGTAAATTAAAATGGAAATACATTTAAGAAAAGAATAGTAATAATTGTGATTGAAAATTGAAATTATATAAGATATCGTCCATCGAGTCCAGAGCTCAGACTGCAGCAAAAAAGCTAGGAATCCTACACAGGGTGAGGCGATACTTCACGCCTGGACAGCTTCTGAATCTTTATAAAGCACAGGTCCGTTCCTGCGTGGAGTATTGCAGCCACTTGTGGGATGGCTCTGCAAAATACCAACTTGCTGCACTGGACTCGATCGAGCGCAGAGCTAAAAGGCTTATAGGCGACACGGCGCTATCGGGCAAGCTTCATAGCCTGGCTCATCGGCGAACCGTTGCTTGCCTGTCGGTTTTCTACAGATTGTACTTCGGGGAGCGTGCGCAGGAACTCCATGACCTGATTCCTCCATCTACCTTTCACTACCGGTCTACCAGACGCACGGCTGGATACCATCCACACTTGGTTGATATACCGTCTTGTCGTACCAAGCGCTTCTCCTCCACATTTATTGTGCGCACTTCCAAGCTGTGGAATTCTCTGCCGGCTTCTGTGTTCCCTGCCACTTATGACCTTTCAATCTTTAAAGTAAGAGTAAACAGGCATCTTCTGGGCTCGCTCGTTCCATCGTAGACCTCATCTATCGCTTACCATCAGGCGAGATCGAGGTCAAGAGTGATCTTATTCTAAATTAAAAAAAAATAAGATAAAATTAAAATGGAACAGTAGACACTCTTGCATACTTCCTCTCACAGAACACCAGACATGCACGTCCATTTTACTCCATTCGTCAGTAAACACATCACATTCAGGATTGGTAGTCAGTAGGGCATTGAGCATCCTTAGAGCGCGACATACTGGGGATTCAGCTCTGGCGACAGTTTTGGAAGTCGGTGGAGCAAACAAATTGTGCAAGCGGTTCTGACGGTGTCCGATGTACTTGTCAGGCACGAATAGTCGGCAGAAAAGGCCATGGAGCTCGGAACAGTTGATACGTCCGCTCAGGGTCTTGCAGGCTACTGTGAGCTGATCAAAGCCTCTCCTCACCTCCAAAGAATTAAAGCCTAGCATTCCTAAAAGGTAGTTCGTAGGGTACATGTAGGGAAAGAAGTGGTATAACCTTTTGAATAGGAACCTCAGGAAGGTTTTCTGAACCTTTTCTATCATTAATGTTTGAATTGCAGTGTAAGGATGCCAGACACAGGCACTGCTTTCAAGTTTACTCCTTACCAAAGTGGTGTATAATAGCCTAATAACATTATATGTAAATTAATGTCAGAATTAGTGAGAATAGGAGACCACCACATTACGATGATGTTTTAACACAGTTCTTTTCTGTCGAGGGAGTAATGGAATGCTATATTATACAGTTTTATCATAATTTTTTGTCCAACCCCAACACAAACCAAACGTACATTCCTATCGTGATCACAGGGTACGGAAAGGGAGTAGGGAATTTCGAGGACTCTTCCGCCCCCACAGAAGGCGCACCGAGCGTCATCGATTTTAGTCAGTTATAGATTGACAGACCCCTTAGCAAGCCTTGGGGCGCAGGACATCCATGAGGATCTCCACCCCGAGAAAAAAAGTATAAATTCTTAAACAGCAACCCTTCTACTATTTCAGAGACAACAGTCCCCTAGAAACGCTCCGCTACAAATACGAAGACTTTCTTCAGAGGCTTCTCCAGAAGAGTCTTCTCCAAACGAGCGAGCTTCTTCGCATATTCCTCACAGAGGACGGTGACTTCTCCATCGTTGTCCAGGCTTCTACCCTGAACGCTACCAGCAGTGACCTGGGGAACATATACCAGAGTGTAGCACATCGGTTACGGAAGGAAAAAGGGCAGCATTTGGAGAGCTTCCTGAGAAATCTGTTGGTGTCTTCTGATATTGAGCGGTATCAGGCTTTGTGAGTATGTTTTGTTGTTTGTTCATTATAGAATATCATTTAAGAATAAAATTTTGTGGTAGACCTCAAAAATTCTGTTGGTAACACTTATTCATAGTTTGCATGGGTGCAAGCAAGATCTACAATTTTCTTCTTTTCTTGCAAGCAGAAAGTTAAATAATTTATTTAAAAGCACGCTTGAACTGATACTATTTTTTTTTATTGATAATAGGCTCGCATTTGACTACCATCTCACCTCATGGTAAGTGTTGGTCTATGTAGTCAATCGTGTAATAATGGCTGTTATGCGGTGTTATCAAGATATTACTTGAACAGTAATATATTAGCTATAGTATTTTGGTATCTATAGATTCTTTTGTTCATATTTTATAAGAAAAGATATGTAATCAACTACCAGTTTTACTAACCGCTCTTAATCTTGCTGAAGATATAAATCTTTTATAACATAAAAAAGAACCAAATCTATACTAATATTATAAAGCGGAAAAGTTTGTTAGTTTGTTTGTTTGTTTGTTTGTTTGTTTGTTTGTTTGCTTGAACGCGCTAATCTTCGAAAGTACTGGGTGGATTTGGATGAAATTTGGTATGGAAGTAGCTTTGAGCAAGAAGTACTTTTTACCCGACTGCAAAAAAGGAGAGTTATGTTTTTACCGTGATAGAATCCACGGGAGCGAAGCCCCGCGAGAGTACTAGTCGTAATAGAAAGAGAAAAGTAACCAAACATATCGCGAAAACGCGATCGCAGCCGTCAAACTACTACTTAACATAGTCCCCGTCAGATTTTTGCAATTTTTCCAGCAGGAAATCTTTCCCCTTCCTTTTTTTGAACGACTCTTTCCTCCCCAGAAAACAAGGTACAACTCGCGAAGTAGAAGAAGCCCAAGAAATGAGCGAAGATATAGCGGTAGAAGTACAAACCCAGCGACAGCGGCGCGTGCGCAATATACACGGCCCCGTGTTCAACAACAATTTCGATGTAACAGCGACTGTGAGCAGTGTGGATACCGAGTACCAGAGTAGCGTGGTCGGCTTCACGCAGTGTCTTATGTATGCTTGTGAGTATATATGGTATAACTAGTATTTGCGTGTCGCGCGAGGTGCAAGCACCTCGCGTGCTTGTGAAAATACAAAAAAAAAAGGGGGGGGTGATGGGGGGGGTTTAGTATTTGCGTGTTGCGCGAGGTGCAAGCAACTCGCGTGCTTGTGAAAAAAACAAAAAAAAAAAGTGGGGGGAGATGGGGGGGTTTAGTATTTGCGTGTTGCGCGAGGTGAAGCACCTCGCGTGCTTGTGAAAAAAACAAAAAAACAAAAGTGGGGGGGGGGAGATGGGGGGGTTTAGTATTTGCGTGTTGCGCGAGGTGCAAGCACTTCGCGTGCTTGTGAAAAAAAAAATGGGGGGGTGTTGCAGAAGTATTTTGACTAAAGCATTGCCCCTCTAAATGAATCTGAAAAAAAAAAAATGTTCCAAGTCTCTTAATTTCCGAGATCCGCCTAAAGCGGGCGGGGGGGGGGGGGCGACTGAAAAATGGTTTTTACTTTACCGAGCCTCGTCTATACGAATCCGTAAAAAAAAAATACGGGTCTCGTAGTTTCCGAGATACGATAGGGGGGGGAGAAGGGGGAAGGGGGTGAAAAGGGGAGGTTTGGCACTTTTCCCGTAGGTTTGAGAGTTACTTGTTTACGAATCTGTCAAAATATACCCACCTCCCCATCCACCATCTGGGAGAACAATTATGTCAATGAGTGAGTCAGTCAGTCAGTCAATGAGTGAGTGGTAATTTAGCTTTATATATGGTACTAGTATTTGCGTGTTGCGCGAGGTGCAAGCACCTCGCGTGCTTGTGAAAAAAATAAATAATTGGGGCGGGGTGATGGGGGGGTTTAGTATTTGCGTGTTGCGCGAGGTGCAAGCACCTCGCGTGCTTGTGAAAAAAAAAAAAGAGAAGGGGGGGAGTTTGGGGTGTTTAGTTTTTGCGTGTTGCGCGAGGTGCAAGCACCTCGCGTGCTTATGAAAAAAAAAAAGGGGGGGGGATGGGGGGGGTTTGCAGAAGTATTTTGACTAAAGCATTGCCCCTCTAAATGAATCTGAAAAAAAAATGTTCCAAGTCTCTTAGATTCCGAGATCCGCCTAAAGGGGGCGGGGGGGGGGACTTTGAAAAATGGTTTTTACTTTACCGAGCCTCCTCTATACGAATCCGTAAAAAGAAAAAATACGGGTCTCGTAGTTTCCGAGATACGATAGGGGGGGAGGGGGGGGAAAGGGGAGGTTTGGCACTTTTCCCGTAGGTTTGAGAGTTACTTGTTTACGAATCTGTCAAAATATACCCACCTCCCCATCCACCATCTGGGAGAACAATTATGTCAATGAGTGAGTCAGTCAGTCAGTCAGTCAGTGGTAATTTAGCTTTATATAGTATAACTAGTATTTGCGTGTTGCGCGAGGTGCAAGCACCTCGCGTGCTTGTGAAAAAAACTAAAGCATTGTGCTTGTGAAAAAAAAAAAAAAGGGGGGGGGAAATGGGGGGGGGGTTGCACAATTATTTCGACTAAAGCATTGCCCCTCTAAATGAATCTGAAAAAAAAAATGTTCCAAGTCTCTTAGATTCCGAGATCCGCCTAAAGGGGGGGGAGAAGGGGGGCGGGGGGGGACTTTGAAAAATGGTTTTTACTTTACCGAGCCTCCTCTATACGAATCCGTAAAAAGAAAAAAATACGGGTCTCGTAGTTTCCGAGATACGATAGGGGGGGGGGGGGAAAGGGGAGGTTTGGCACTTTTCCCGTAGGTTTGAGAGTTACTTGTTTACGAATCTGTTAAAATATACCCACCTCCCCATCCACCATCTGGGAGAACAATTATGTCAATGAGTGAGTGAGTCAGTCAGTGAGTGGTAATTTAGCTTTATATAGTATAACTAGTATTTGCGTGTTGCGCGAGGTGCAAGCACCTCGCGTGCTTGTGAAAAAAACTAAAGCATTGCCCCTCTAAATCAAGTATTTGCGTGTTGCGCGAGGTGCAAGCACCTCGCGTGCTTGTGAAAAAAACTAAAGCATTGCCCCTCTAAATCAAGTATTTGCGTGTTGCGCGAGGTGCAAGCACCTCGCGAGCTTGTGAAAAAAAAAAAAAAAAAGGGTGGGGGTGATGGGGGGGTTTAGTATTTGCGTGTTGCGCGAGGTGCAAGCACCTCGCGTGCTTGTGAAAAAAAAAAAAAAAAGAGGGGGGGGGTGATGGGGGGGGGTTGCACAAGTATTTCGACTAAAGCATTGCCCCTCTAAATGAATCTGAAAAAAAAAATGTTCCAAGTCTCTTAGATTCCGAGATCCGCCTAAAGGGGGGGGAGAAGGGGGGCGGGGGGGGGACTTTGAAAAATGGTTTTTACTTTACCGAGCCTCCTCTATACGAATCCGTAAAAAACAAAAAATACGGGTCTCGTAGTTTCCGAGATACGATAGAGGGGGGGGGAAAAGGGGAGGTTTGGCACTTTTCCCGTAGGTTTGAGAGTTACTTGTTTACGAATCTGTCAAAATATACCCACCTCCCCATCCACCATCTGGGAGAACAATTATGTCAATGAGTGAGTCAGTCAGTCAGTCAGTCAGTGAGTGGTAATTTAGCTTTATATAATATAATAAATAATAATATACCAACGTAAAGAATAAATATAATACTAGAGCAATGACCTCCAGTAAATATGTTGTGCGTAGAATAACCAACGTTTATGGAGACAGAACACTAAAAACGCACCTGTATACACTTAACGGCTTACCTGAGGACATTAGAGAAGAAAACATTTTATTTTATTGTTAATAGGCTCGCGTTTGACCACCATCTCACCTGATGGTAAGCGATGATGTGGTCGAAGATGGAGCACGCTTACCGAAAAGTAACCTATTCACTCTTGACTTAAAGGACTCCTAGGTTATAGCTATCGGGAAACACAGACTCCGGCAGGGAATTCCACTCTTTAGCCGTACGCACAATGAAAGCATTCCGAAAACGTTTTGTGCGTATGGGTGGGATGTCCACCATGTGACGATGGCGCATCGCCGTTTGTCTTGAAGTCCGATGATGGAACGGGCTACAAGACAAACGTAATAAAAATAAAGTAATAGTAAAAAAATATTATAATTTGATCCCACAGTCAAACTGTCTGTTCAGTTTTGTGGGATATTGTTGTACATTATAAGAAATACCTTGTTCCTTATAAGCAATAAATAATAATAATAATAATAACAGTCAAGGAAAATATCGTTAGGAAAGCAACTGGTCGTAGGACCTTAATTCAAAGAAATGGGACATCCACGAATCCATTGGGCCTGCGTGGATTACGTCCCATTACCTCTCAGAGTGAGGTCTGTGGCACAGTAAAGGAATCGTTATAGGCCAGGGATGGCGAACCAATGGCACGCGTGCCACTGCTGGCACGCGACATTATATTTTGAGCACGTCACCGATCACAAAATTCATTATGCACTAAGAAAAAAAGTCTGAAGTAGGTATTTTATGACAAGCGACTGCGAGTGACCGTACATTGCAGAGTTTTTGATGAGAAATTTTGTAAAATTTACCTTTTTATAGTAAATAAAGGGTTTTGAGTTGATACCATTATTATTATTTTACAATAATAAATTCAACATTATTTGACGGCACTTTTACGATCTCATTAATAATTTCTTTCCAAAAAATGGCACATTTATACATAAAGGTTCGCTTACCCTGTTATAGGCTAATTATGTTACGTAATACCAATGTCTGCCTGTTAATATCTCATTGCAACTCATAATTCTGGCCCACTATATACAGAAAATAACTGGCCATTGACGACAATGCACCAGGCTGGTCCACGACGGATTTTTCACTTATGTACATCTATACTACGCTGCTAAACGGGTCTTTCTGTGGCACGGATTGAAAAAAATATGCGTTCATTTGCATTAACCTTAAAACTTAGTACAATAAACAATCAAATTAATGTTAAAAAGGCCTCATTTTAGCATATGTTAGGTATAGATATAGATCTTCTCCGTAGAGTGTCGATGGCACATTTAAATAGAATCAGCCTAGATCTTGACAAAGGGTTTGGCACCATCGGAAGCGTTCTTTCCTGTAGTGGGCAATCGATTATAGTACATAGCCACTTTTTATTCCGGAAAAATGTGCTAAGTTTCCAGTTAGTTTATTATAAGTTCAGGCTCATGGATTTGAAAAATGCAGATATAACATAAACAATCGGCTGTTAATGTATAAACTCAAAAGAGCACAACAAACATAAACCTCCGTGGTTATCATATGATTAAACCAGTACGAATTGTGTGGACATTAAAGAGACGTTGACCTGTGAGATTGTTGCGATGTTTCCATAACCATAGGTTAGGTACCAAATATTGTTTGTAACCATAGGTTAGGCAATATTATTGCGTTATTTTGGTCTAAAATAAAGTATATTCTTCTTCTCAGGTTCGTGAGCTGGGAAACACCGACCTAATTTAGTATAAATTTTAAATGAAAGAAAATGAAAATTTTCAAAGTAAATATCATTAATCAATAAGTTTATTTTTAAAAATCCTATGCAAGATAGACGTAATATGAGTTTTGATAAGTCTGTTATTTTACACGGCTTTGGGCCTAAAACCTTATTTAAAAAAATCTGACTCGCTGAACACGACCACTAAATGAATACTTTTCCTTAAATTTCAGTATTAAAAGTGATCCGCGTCCGAGGTGTGATCGCACACGTGGCTGGGTCGCTGCTGGCTCTGACGAGGGACCTCGTTGACGAGGCCTTCAACTGTCTGCTCAACAGGACGTTGAACAACTTGCTGAACGAGAGGCGGCTGGCACATCTAATTAGGTTAGGACATGGTGGGTAGCATTTCAGGTATTTGTTTTTAATAATAACACCCATACGGGTTGATTTTTAAGGCTAAACAATGCTTACCAAAGTTGGTCCTCGGAAGCGTGACCATTTTAACATATCGAGATTTCTCCGAGTTTCGTAAGGCACATTAAGAGCCCACAAGTTAGAGGCGCGAACTCGTTGGTGCCGTAGCCAATTCGCATGCTATTTCACCTAACATCGTGCGAGAAAGAGATAGACTCAGTGATGAGCGGGACGAAACTGTTGCACGCACACAAACACTCCCGTGTAGTACACAACACACGGCACCATGCCGTCGCGCCGCACACGCGCGCAAGGTCATTGATATATGCGGGCGATCGCGAGTTACTCATATTTTTTTTTATACGGTAACTACGCTCGAATTTGTATTTATTTCATAATAAAGAAATGTACCTACATCCTTACGGAGACTTCTTGCTGCTGAGATATACACTTATGTTTATACTGTGGCTTTGCCGACCACGAGTATGATATTATGGACTTTATTACTTACTACTTCATAAAATAAAAAATGTGTTATTTATAGTAAATATTTTTACTGATAAACATCTCTTCAAAATAAAGTAATGTACGTAAGTACCACAGATTGGTTTTACAATAACATTACCTACCAATAAAGTTTTAATAATTAGAATGTGAATTGATTTTCTAAAAAAGCACTGAACGGATTTTTATACGGTTTTTACTAAAAGGTAGTGCAATTCTTGAGGAGGTTACAAACACAATTTACATAACGGCTTTATGTAAATTGGATGAAATATAAAGATTACTGTTGAAGAGGTTGCGCGGTAGTAATGTCTCGCTTACTGGGAGATTTACTCGCGTGCACCGCGTAATCCAGCTGAAATACACTAAATTCATGTACGAAAGAATAGTAGATCAACAAAAATACTACAGAAAAGTCCTCAATAGCATGTCTCTATCTCTTATGGTCAACTCGCAAAAACTACATTTATGTTCAAAATTAAAATTAAAAATATTACGTCATTTTCGAGATTGGTTTTTGCTGTTCAGTATATATATAATCCTTATCTAAATAAATGCGTTTGTTAGCTTTGCCATGTAATATATATCAAAATTGCCCTTTGCACTATATAAATCAAATAAGTATTTTAGAAGATATTATAGATTTATTCGCAAGTCTCGCAACGTTGCTATTCACACCGCAGCGCAGCGCCGCCCGGGGCGGTCCGAGACCGCCCGATCCGATTATCCGAAGCTCGCGTTCATTCAAAAAATGATTTAAAAGCATTGATGGTTTTGTCGTTGTCGTTTCATGATTTTAAAATACCGATGATTTTTACCTGTGACATTATATCGGACTCATCTCTACACTGCAGCGGAACGTCTAAAAAATTACGAGTAGGCATTTAGGAAATATATAAATAACTCATACATAACCTGAAAATAGGATACTGAACTCATCATTCTGAACCACCTATAAGACCAAACCTGAAATCGCGAAAAAAATCGACTGTTTCACAATGACGTATCATAATATATTTGCTGTTCGCATATAGTTGTCGCCAAATAACTTGGCAAGAGTCGTTCAATGCGCAGAAGTCGAATTTTAGGTGTCAGCGGGACGCGGGGTATGACGTAGCGCCGCTCCGAGCGCGCGATAGGTGCGTCAGTAGTTCTCGTTCAATTTGCTCCCGAATATACTTGCGTACACGAAAGTTGTACCCTTTGTTTTTGTTACGAGTTGTTGTTTTAAATTTAGTTTTTGTTACGTTGATTACAATGCCAGGACCAAATACCGTTTTACGCAGACTATTAAAACGTCAGAAAGAACAGTTAGACACTATAGTTAAGGTAGGTTGAAAGAAAAGAATAAAGGGGGTAGTTTTATTAACTAATTGTGACGTCGAGAACATATTATTTTTAATGTTTTTTTTTAATATCTTTTTTTTACTTTTATCTTCTTATATCTATTTTATTTATAATACCGAATTAACGAATGAATTCCTCTTCTTTCTTTAACATTCTTCTGAACAGACATGATTAAAAATAAATGATGGCAATAACCATAGAATAATGGCAAGCAGTAAAAGTGACCACTTTTTCTTCCACTAAGTGCACGATGCGCGAACTTACTCCCACTACGCCAAAACCTTGCTAACTTACGTGACGAAGTCTATACCTACATACTTACGATTCTGATATTATTTATACCAATATTAAAAAGCGGAAAGTTTGTTTGTTTGAACGCGCTAATCTTCGAAAGAACTGGAAGGATTTCAAAAAATATTTCTGATTATAATAGGCAGTTTCATGGGGAAGGCTAGATCGGATATCTAGCATCACGCTAATGCTCTCGGTTTTCCTAAAATAAGGGCATTAGTGAAGTACCTAACCGTAAATTACTATAATCGCGTGCGCTGGCGAAATGCTGAGATCAGCTGAGATATACCAAAAGTTCATGCACTACAAAAATTTAGGGTTTTAGCAGATCTAAAAAAAGTCCGCGGTACTACCTACATATCTAACCTTTATAAATAAGAAACAATAAGGCAAATTATGTTATGTGTATGATACTTACGTTCGTAAGTAGTTTTATCATCAAGACATTTTTATGAAGATAAGCTTTGTCTTTTATAGTACATAATTTGGACGCACAGTTTAGGAGAAATGTAAAATTAAAATTATTCAACAACTTTATTTGCTGAAGCAGCGCTCGGCGCGCGGACGTACCTACCTATACTCCCCGATACATTCCGCACTGTAGTTTAGGTACCTAACCTTGGTTTCATTTCAATTTCTTTGCTAATAGACTTCCTATCATGTAGGTATGTAAAATCGTTTCACCTCTTTTTACTTCAGGTGTGTGGTTTTTATACCTATACTTAACTAGACGTATTTTTAGGGTTCCGTAGCAGAACGGCAAAAAACGGAACCCTTATAGTTTCGATATGTCTGTCCGTCTGTTTGTCTGTCCGTCCATCCGTATGTCAAAGCCATTTTATTCCGAAACTATTAAGACTATACATGTGAAACTTAGTAGGTAATATAATAATATTCCACAACTTTCACACAACGCCATCTAGTCCCAAACTAAGCAGAGCTTGTGGTATGAGTACTAGACAACTGATAAACATACATATATATTTTTAAATACATACATGTTATAGATAAATTACACCCAGACAAAGAACAAATGATCGTGCTCATCACACAAACATTTGTCTTAACCTATTTTTAAAAAAACTAAAACAATTTTTACTGCAGAAGTGTTATTACTCAGTAAACGAATATTTAAGTGATAGATATGTAATGTAATGTTTAAGTTAAGTTAGTAAGTAAGTTAAATTAATATTATATAATTAACAAATGCTTCCTCTCCTAAATCACTTATTCTTGCTGTGCCCGTCAGGGTCCATATGATCTAATTATAAGTTTACCATCTAAGAATACCTACATATGGAATGCAATAAAAGTATTGAGTATTGAGTATTGAGTATTGGGTGGGAATCGAACCCACTACCTTGAGCATAGCAGTCAGGGCCACTGACAACTATACCAACAGGCCCGTCCTGGTAGATGGAGGTAAGGTAGATGTATTCTGTGAAGCGCTTTCCGATTTTAAGAAAAAAATTAAAAATTATTTAAAATAAAGGGGTCCCCATACATGGAACTAGAACTGAAAACATTTTTTTTTTTATAATAATGGAGTGAAAAATCTAAAAAAAATATATGTCTGTAGATCTTAATGTAAACTTTCAACCAAAATTGGTTTGAACGAAATCGGGTCAGCAGTTTTTGAGATACAGCATATTTTATAAAACCGCAAATATAACTTTGTAATTCATACAAACACTATGAAAAACAAAGTTATTTAGCGTAGTTGTAAAAGTTTTTTTTTTTCAAATAAATATATTAAATTATATTTATTATAGTTACTACGGAACCCTTCATGGGCGAGTATGACTCGCACTTGGCCAATTTTTCGTCTATATTTTTACGATTCTTTAGTTTGTGTAGGTAGGTACCTATAATAGGAAATCAATTCATATTTAGTACAGGAATATATAGTATCTAAGTCGTTACTTTTATTAAAATATCTTCGAAGCAATGTCATAATTATGTGTTATAGCTTTGATTTGACGGAACCAGCGCGAGCGACTAGAAAAACAGTACTTATACCTCGAATCCACACAGTACCTACAGATTTACCTTTTAGTTAGAAAAGGAGACAAATTCCTGTACCTAAAGGTTTTGCAGTCACAATAAATAAATCGTCGGGGTAGCGGGAATTTTCTAAAGAGATACCGAGGCCCGGGAACGCAAGGGCAGCTGAAGGAACAGGCAGGTGGATTTTTAGTCAGTAGAAGTCTGACACTCTTTTCCGATCCACCCAGAGCGGGACCCGATAAAAACATTTCACATCAGACATTTTAATGTCCCCTCTAACTTTTATAACAATCTTACTTCTAATTACCAAAATACTCTAAATCTGTACTCACTTAGCAATATGATAAACAACTATCTTTACTTCGCGATTCTCCAACTAGTGCGAATGAGATAGGTATACCTACTTAAATTTTTAATGTCGCTTTTTCGACTCCCCACGAGAACCCCCCCCCCCCCTCCCTCCACCCCCCTCTCAGGGCTACCTTAATCCCCCGCGACCTACCTTCGTTTCCGTGGTTGCAAGATAGCCGAGTTTGGGCTCATTTTAAAGGACATCAAAAGCTCTACAACTTGACCCCAACAGAATTCCAAAGTTCGGCAATTTATGTGTCTGTCTCTTTTTACTGTCGCTTTTTCGTTTCATAAACTTTCAAATCACAACGACGCTAAAGAAGTTTTCACTTCAAAAATATGTCATTTATAGTAAACTAGCGACCCGCCCCGGCTTCGCACGGGTGCAATGTTAATAATAAAATAAATACTATAGAATGTCTTTATATACAACGTTGACAGCCTTTTTGTCATTCGAAAATACATACATGTTCTCTTTAGTAGTTACTCTTGAAGGTGCGACATATAATTGACCATGGGATCATTTAACGCTCAAATCTAAGCCTGAACGTTGAATATTTGACCCTGGGATTTGTTAATGGTCATTGCAAAAGATATCTTTAACGGAAATTGTAGACGTTTATACTGGAACGGTAAATCCGATGGTATCAGAGGAATTCGGGGAATCAATACATCTTCTAAGGTACCACATCCGATGAGTATTGTGCACTCTATTATGAAAGTTTTAGTGATTTTACCAGCAAAGGCGTGCCATTGCAAAGTTTAGGTGGATTCAGGTTTCTTAATAAAATAACAGGACAACCTACTTTTAACACCATTTTATGAGGAGGGAGTCCAGATGGTTCAAAGAATTAAGAAATACTATGGGATTTTTTTCAAAAGTTCTTCCAAATCCAGAACAGTATCAACCGAGTAGTATATTTGCGTCGGTGCATCAATCGTTGAAAGAATCAAGTTATTTACCTTATCATACTTGTTCGTTAGTGGGTGATAGAATAGCTCTTTCTACCAAGATGACCAAGATATATCTAGCCTTACAACTTATGTTATCAATGTCGGTATAGACATTCTTGATCAACTCTTGGAGGTTGTCTATCAATAAAAACATTTTACCAAAAAATTAAACCGACTCCCAAAAAACACTGCAAAGTGAAAAATAACTTTAATTTCGGTAGTCGGTGTCTTTAGTTCGGTATTTTCGTTTTTGGCACCGACTTCCGAAATTAAAGTTATTTTTCACTTTGCAGTGTTTTTTGGGAGTCGGTTTAATTTTTTGGTAAAATGTTTTTAGTTGGTTGATTTTTAATTTACCTAGTTACAAGAGCCTAAATGTCAACTACTTATAACATTTTACAAAATATTGCTTTTCCCAATGCTGGGCCGTTAATTTTTGAGGAGTTCTCCTGGTACTTCACCATCAGCTCTACATCACCATATGTATTGTGACGAGCATAAAGTGCTTAACATCCATATTCAAGTAATCGAATCGCAATCCACGAAATACTTATTATTGAGTAGTTTCAGCGGCCATCTGTGGTCTTCATCATCAGTTCCACTTCCCCAAATAGTACTTTTTGAGAGCAACTGCACAAGTTCCTATAAGAAATACCCAAAACGCCATAGGTGTGCCTATAATATTTGAAGAGTTCCCTCGATTTCTCCAGGATCCCATCATCAGATCCTAACTTGGTGACAAATGGTACCAATTTCGAAGTATACCCTATCAAACAAAAAAAGAATTTTCCAAATCGGTTCAGCCGTCTTCGAGTAATCGATGATCATACATTTAAAAAAAATATATATATATATATACTCGTCGAATTGATAACCTCCTCTTTTTTTTTGTCGTCGGTTGAAAAACAAAGGTTTTCTAGTTTAATCCTTCCATCAATTTGTGTTAACTCTCCATTGCCAACTTTTAGCAGCATCTCTGAAAAAGCCTGTTCTCACGTGAAGACAACGAAACCCACCCGGGAAATTTTTGAGACTGTGTATCGGGCGGCCGATAAAATCAGGGGGTTTGTGTGTGTTTTTAGCAGAGGCGAAGTAACGCACTGAATGGCGTTTCAACACTTGCTTTATGGTCGGGATTTTGAGGTCCAAGTGGAGATCCTCGTTCCTCAAGTACCAGGGCGCGCCCGTGGCCTTTCGGAGAAATCGGTTTTGAATTACTTGCATCCTATGGATCTGAGCCGAACTGGATTGAGTAAACACCGGACAGGCGTATGTCAAAATAGGGCGTATGCACGTGGTAAGTATGCGTAGTTTGCATTTTAGGGAGAGTTTGCTGTGTGCATTCAGCATGCTGTGTAACCTACCGAGAGCAAAAGCGTCTTGCGAGCGAACCGACTTTATATGCTCTCTGTTTTGGTCTAGGATCACTCCTAGCACGGCCTGCGACGCCCTATTTCGCCGGCACCGCGCCGCAACCGCTATGTCCTTGCATTTTAAATCTGGAATATCTTCGAAACTATTCATTTAAATTATATGCTGTAAATGGCAATATTGATCTATAATAAATGCACAATGTATTTATGTTGTTTAATTGGATAAGGATTAATGATGTATTGCTTAAAATTGCTTCGTAAAATATGCTCGTATTTCTCGTAAAAAGTAAAGGATAAAAATGGTTCTTGTGGGTTACCTATAAGAGATAGACATATACCATCGCGGACTTTTTTGTTGACCTTTTTAAGGTGTACAATACTGTAGTACATTATTTTGATCTATCTCGTAGGGTTCAGCCAGTCTTTGTAATGAAAGCGCAAAAAAATGTGTTTATTTGCGACATCACATTAGAAACCTCAAAAATCATCAGTGTTCCTCTACTATATTATGCATGTTATATACTTAAAAACCTTCCTATTGAATCACTCCTTCTATTGAAAAAAACTGCATCAAAATCCGTTGCGTAGTTTTAAAGATTTAAGCATACATACATGTGCAGGGACAGAGAAAGCGACTTTGTTTTATACTATGTAGTGATATTTTGTTCATAAATATTTCTTCAAAATAACGTTATGTAATAATAACGGATGGAACAGTCAGTAAGAGTTTGCCACGCCCTTCCGCTCTACCCCGATCCGGGGCTGCGGTATCTCGTTAGAACATTCTAGAAACCCAAAACCCGCAGGATGTTAAATATACCTACTATTACATATCATATTCGCCATACAAATTTTCATTGACAGTACATAGCCATTAAAAAATATAGTAATGGGTGGGAAAATCATCGAATAACTTCTCCCGCTCTGGGTTAAGCGGAAGGGAGTGTCAGACATCTACTGACTAAAAACTCACCCTCGGGCCTAGACAAAATCCATTTTCTGTAAGCGTTAACGCCAACGGAAAAATTAAATTGTATGGAGTTGACATTTGCTAACCACATGTCACGTGATTGTCACGTGTTAGTAAATGTCAACTCCATACAATTTAATTTTTCCGTTGGCGTTAACGCTTACAGAAAATGGATTTTGTCTAGGCCCGCCTGTCCCTTCAGCTGCCCGTAAGTTCCGGAGCCACGGTATCTTGTTAGTACATTTCCGCAACCGCGGCGGGCTATTTTGTCTTACGATGAATATACAAAGCGAAGTTCCTTATCTATTTCCTATTTATAGACATCAGAATGAGATAGAAAAGTATATTACCTATCTTACTTAGTAGGTACATAATATTTCAAATGCAAATATCAAGAATATACCTGTTGCGTCCCAAATGTATTTTTGAACGATCTTTGGTGTGGCAACATTCTATTGTCTTTTTGATGTCGACACTTTTTTTTTTTTTTAACGGGGGGAAATCCTCATGGACTACCTCCGCCTGGGGAATGGCGGAGGGGTGTGCCGGATTCTTACCGGTTAAAACCACCCCGGTGTCTCCTCACACGTGCGTGGGGGGCCGCGGGAAACCTAATTCTTCCGCAGCCCCGCACTAGTGCTGGTCGGGTCTGTCCCGGCCTCGCCTCCTGCACGGGGTAGTGAGGTGTTGAACTACCCCGTGCATCGCCTCAGAGGCGCGCGCCGACACCCGCGCGCACCTGCGACTCGGGTCCATCAAATAGGGGGCGGGGGACTTCCCCAAGTCCCTCGCCCCTGGACCCATTCATGGGGGCTGGAAAAGGGCGTTGTCCGCCCTTCCCCTGCGCCCGGTGCGCCTTCTGCGGCCAGGGAAGGGAGTGGAGATCTCCCTCTCCCTTTCCGCAGTTTCCTTCTGCGACATCACGTCCTCGCAGAAGGACACCACCGCGTCCCACGACTCTGCGCTGCCGACTATACTCTGCATTACGGCCGGCAGCGACAGATCGCCTCCTACTTCGTTTGAGAGGACACGGCGCTGCTCCTCCCAAGCTACACACTCGGCGAGCGTATGTTGCGCCGTGTCCTCCCCGCAATGGACGAAGTGGTGGCACCGAGCGTCCGGCTCTCTGTCTATGCGGCACAGGTACTTGCCGAAGCAGCCGTGCCCCGACAGCACCTGTGTCACTCTAAAAGACAGGGAGCCGTGCCTTCTCCCGAGCCAGTCGTCGAGTACTGGCCGGATCGCCTCGACGGTAGTGAGGCCGGCGGTAGGGCGTAGAAGCCTCTGCCGCCATTCCGCCACCAAGACCTGACGGAGCTCCTCTCGGCGCAGCGCGATCTGCCGCTGCACCGGCCTCGAGCCCCGTGCCCGCTCTTCCTCGCGCCATCGATACAACGACGCGAGTACTTTCGCCTCTAGGTCCCAGGGCGGGGATCCGGCCAGGACGCAAGCCGCCTCGTAGGAAATCGTGCGGTACCCGCGGACGACTCTGACGGCCATCACCCTCTTCGGTTTGCGCAGAATGGCGAGAGTGCCGGCCGTCATGTCCAGCGCCCACACAGGGGCCGCATACAGGGCCATGGACCGCACGATTTCCACGTACAACCGCCTACAGGCGGCGCTCGGGCCCCTCAAGTTGGGAAGCAACGTTGAAAGCGCGCCCGCTGCGCCCATCAACTTGGGCACCAGCCGCCGGAAGTGGGGCCCGAATTCCCATCGGCTGTCGAGCACCAATCCCAGATACTTCATGGTGGACTCGACAGCTATCCGGGTCCCGCTGACCACGATGTGTGATCCCGGCGGCGGCGCCCGTCGAGGGCCATGAAACACCATGACCTCCGACTTGTTCAGGGCCACCTCCAGGCCCAGGCGCCGGATGCGGTTCACCACCTGTGACACCGCAGCCGTGGCTAACAACGTCGCTTCCCTGTGCGAGCTCCCCCGGGCAGTTACGAGCGTGTCATCCGCATAACACGTCACGTTGGCGCCCGGCGGGAGTTCGCCTCTCAGCACCCAGTCGTAGCCGATGTTCCACAGGGGCGGTCCCAAGACCGATCCCTGTGGAACATCGCACGACGTGAGGTGCCGACCAGCACCGTCACGTCCCCGATAGGTGACGCATCTACCCTCCAGGTAAGCCCCTACTGTACGGCGGAGGTAGGGAGGCACGCGATGGTATTTCAGGGCCTCCCGAATACAACTCCAGGGTAGGGTGTTGAATGCGTTGGAGATGTCTAAAGACACCGCCACCACCACCCCACCCCGGGACACCGTCTCCTCCGCCAGGGCCCTCACGCGCATGATGGCGTCTATGGTGGAGCGCCCCCGACGAAAACCGAATTGGTTGTCGTCCAGGTTCGGCCCCTCCCTGCACAAGTGGCTGACGAGGCGATCTGCGATGATACGCTCAAAAAGTTTGCCCGCCTCGTCAAGCAGCACTATGGGCCGATACGCGGACGGCGAGTCCGCGGGGCGCCCCTCCTTCCTGAGGAGGACCAGCCTCCCCTCCTTCCACACACTGGGAAACTGACCCTGCTCGAGGCATGCCGTGAGAAGCCTCCTCAGCTGGGGCTCTAGCTCCTTCAGAGCCAGGACGAGAGCTCGACCAGGCACTCCGTCGGGTCCGGGCGCTGTGTTCTTAGCCCGGAGTCGCGACACGGCCGCTCCCATCTCTGCTTGCGTCACCTCGGGGACATCGGTGCTCTCCTCTTCTTCTGGAGAGTCTGTGGCTGAGGGCGAAGCCATCGCCGGGGGAACGTGTTCCGGTCGCCCTGGGAAGAGGGCCGACACCACCGAATCTAGCAACTGGGGTTCCATGCTTCGCGTCAGTGGAGGCGCCCAGGGACGCAACTTGCTCCGTACCCAACGGTAGGGGCGCCCCCACGGATCCCGATCCAGGGACCCCAGCAGCTCCTCCCTGGCGCGCGACTTTGAGTCGCCGATGGCCAGCCACAGAGTCTCCTTGGACGCGCGGTACACCTCATACAGCGCGTCCTCCTCGGCGGAATCCCGTCGACGTCGTCTCCGGTATCGGGTGTACCGGCGGCGAGCCGCATCGCACGCTACGCGCAATTGCGCGATCTCGGCGGTCCACCAGTACACCTGGCGCCTTGCGGACTGTTGGCGGACACGGGGCATGGACGCGTCGCAGATCTGCGTCATAGCCCCGCGAAACCACAGCGCCACCGCCTCAACGTAGACGGGGCCGTCCGTCGTCGACTCCCAGGTCCAGGACTGGACTAATGTAGCTTCCTCGAGAAGTTCCCTGTCGATGCGCTTAAGCGCCCAACGCGGGCCGTCGTTAATCGGGGTTGTTGGATGGCGGCCGCTCGCGGTCTGGGCAGAGACGTCGAACCGGATATACCGATGGTCCGACAGCGTCTCCACCTCCACGGCGACACGCCAGTCGCGGACTCGGCCGGCGACAGAGGGGCTAGCGAACGAGACGTCCACTATCGACCCGCCCCGCTGCCGCACGCACGTGTATTCCGAACCCCGATTCAGGACGACCAGACCGGTCGTCACCGCCCACTCTTCTAGCACCTCGCCCCGAGGGTCAGTGACCGGAGATCCCCACGCCGATGACTTGGCGTTGAGATCCCCGAGCACCAGAACGGGACGAGGGTGATGGCGGCCTACGACGGCGCCCAACTCGACAAGGAAACCCTCAAAGTCGGCGAGACTCTTGTCGGGAGAGAAATACGCCCCCACAATGACGATGCCACCCGAGACCGCAGCAACCCAGCCGCGGCCCCGAGACGGGTCGGTCAGAGTCTCGCCAATAATGGCCACCGAACCGTTAGCGCATCCCAGCCAGTTGTGACGGGCGGGGATGAAGTACGGTTCGGCGACCACAGCCACGTGAATCGACCACTGTGCCATGCTCTGGAGTAGGAGATCCTGAGCTCTGGCACAGTGGTTGATGTTGCCCTGGAGAAAATGGAATTGGAGCATTATTAACATTCCATTCCCTCGGCAACGGTCCTGGGCCGGGAGTCGGCCGCGGAGCTACTAGCCTGCGGGGGAGGCGAGGTTTCCCCGGCAGGTTTGGTGCTCCTCTTCTTTTTCTTCTTTTTGGCCTTGCTGGCAGGCGCGCCACAGGCCCCTCCGCCCACTTTGTGTCCCGCTGGCTTCCCTGCATCCGAACACAAGATGCAGTTGAGTGCCGCGGAACACTGGGCCGCCTTGTGGCCGGGCTGACCGCAGCGATAACAAAGATCACTACGGTCAGTTTCGGCGGTGCACTTTGCCCGGACGTGCCCCTTCTCCAAGCACCGGAAGCACCGCAAAGCCCGGGGCTGCAGGAGTTTCACCCTCGCTGCAACCCAGCCTACCAGCAATCTGCCGCTCTCGGCGATCTTCCTCGCCGACGCGACAGGGCACCGAACCCAGACTACGCCAAGTCCGGTGGCGTCGGCGCGTATATCGCCGGCCCGCACATTGCCCGGCGGACACTCTCCACTTTGGGCAACGGCCGCCACCACCTCCTCAGAGGTCACGGAGTCATCCAGACCAGCAATCCGCACCTCTGCGGTTTTCATTGGCCTGGAGACCCGGACGTCCTCGGAGTTGAGGACCTCCCTCATCTTGGCGGCCAGAGCGTCCGCCTTTTCGGCACTGCCGCTCGCAGCACCAGCCACCTCGAAGAGCCGCGCACCCGTGGCAGCCTGCCTGAGGGTGACGGACTGGAGGCCAAGATCAGATAATTTGATCTTGGCCTTGGCCTCGGCAATGACCGACTGGTACGTTACGCCGCGCTCCGCAGCCCCAGGCTGTAGCGTGAGCGTCACAGCTTCGGAACGCGGGGTACGTATCGTCGGCCCTTTGCGACCGCCTTTGGCAGTCCGTCGCGCAGGCTGCGCAACCGCCTTTGCGGTTACGTCTGGGGCGCATGCTGCTGCTGCGGCCTTCTTGGCGGCTTTGCGGGCCTTCTTGCGGCCCACGACTTTCGCCCAGGTCTCACCCTTAGACCCGGCAGTCGTAGGCTGGCTGCTCGGAGGAGCTCCCTCCGCGGGCTCCTCAGTCCTCCGCGTGTCAGCCGCTAGAGGCGGACGGAGGGTTTCCGCTGGGAGACGCCGAGAAATCGCCTCCATCCGAGCGTTTACCATGCTCCCGCACTGGAGCATGCAGAGCCGGACAATGCGCTCGACCTCTTCATCGGTGCGAGGGCTTGCCGGTCGCAGTGCGGGAGTCGGGGCCACCACAGGTGCGGCAATGGGAGACGTGCGTCGCTGCTGCTCCTCGCTTAGCGCAGCGACTTGCCGCCGGAGGTCTTCCAAGTCGTTTCGGAGGCGGCTGTTTTCCTCCTGCAACTTTGCGACCTCGTCATAGGCCGTTCTGTTGAGGAGGGTGCCAACCGCCTCCCTGATGTCCGCGGCAGCCTCTTTCAAGCCACGGGTGAACGTGCCTTTTAGGCTGCCAGACTTGGTGGCAACCTTCAGGACTAAGTCCACCCCATCCAGAGCCAGCTGGCTCAAGGCCACCGCAGACGGCTCGCCCCCTTCCGCCGCCAGAGCAGCTCGTCGCTCGCGAGCGCGTCGGGCCATTTCCGTCACTTCGTCGGCCGCGACGGCTTTGCGCTGCTGCCTCTTGGCGGCGTCCACCTTTGTGCTCCCCAGCGAGGCACAGCTTTCGCCGCCATCGCCAGGGTCCTCTGTGGTGACCCCCATGTCACTTTCTGCTTCACTAGCCGCGGGGGTATTGGGGCGGACGAACCGCCCGCGCCCATCCCTCCGCGTCTGCGAAGCGCTCGCCCCTTTCGATGCCTGCCGACCCCTCCTCGAAGTCGGCAGCTTGGGGGCCGGCAGGCCTTCCTCATCCGAGGACGGGCTCGCTGGACGCTTCCTGACGGAAGACGTCCTACGCGGCCGAGTTCCACTGCTTCCAGTAGCCATATCCGCTACAGGGGCCTGGTCGCCTACCCCTGCGCATCCGTCGGTCACCAATTTAACACTCGCAGGCCCGGATACCTGCAAGCGCCGGGTGTCAACCGGATCGCATAACACATTGCTTCCAGTAGCCATATCCGCTACAGGGGCCTGGTCACCTACCCCTGAGCATCCATCGGTAACCAGTTTACCACTCGCAGGCCCGGATACCTGCGAGCGCCGGGCGTCAACCGGGGTGCATGACGAAGAGCAATCCAATTTATTCACCATTTCATTTTTTACGATTTGGATGATACACACATCACTTCCCCACGATGATGTGGCCGCTTTTTAGTGGGAGGGTATTTAAGCCTCCCGAGGCCTGCGAATGCCTGTGTACAGGATATACCGCCCGCTGTTCGGTAACCTAATCTAAGCTAACCTATTTTTTTTTTTTTTTTTTTTTTTTTTTTTTTACCCCAAACTTAGAAACTAACTAAAAATACCCAACACCCGGCACCGCGGCTCATAACACATCGCCACGGATGCCCCTAGACCGCGGACTGAAACGGCCCGCGGTCTACCCCACCTCGCTCCCTAGTCGTACACTCTGCAGCTGCAGAGCGCAGGTAGGGAGCCTTCGGGAGCGACTCCTCCGCTCCTGCAGAAGTTAGCTCCGGACAACAATACTCCTCTACCCCACCCCCCGCGAAGAGATTATTGTCCGTGACCCAGGGTGCACCAGGCCCAGCGACTGCTCTTCCCCCCGGACGTATCCGCAGACTTTGCTTCCTTGTTGAAAAATGTCCGCTCGGGACCTGTTGAGTTAATTATAATTGGTAAAATATCGTTTGGAATCGCGTGTTGAAACCGATAATTGGGTCCGAGTAACGATTAATTGGAATTTGTAATCCCCGGATTGATGAAAGCCTGGGATATTTCTCGGAAGTTATCGCCGGTTTGTCGTCACCCGCGTGGCACGCGCATTTGTTGGAAAAAGTAGTGATAAATAGCTTCAATCCGGTGTGAGTTAGGGCTGTGATGCTGATCTGAACCGCGCCATCTGGAGACCGACGCCTTGTGACCGTTCAGAACACTTGACTTACATCACACTTTCAATTACTCACCTCATATTTACATACATACCACACTTGGGCGTGACCTAGGAAGGTCGAAGCTTGGCGAACCCAGCACAGAAGGTTAGTGGTACCGATTAGTTATTTGAATATATTGCGTTGTGGGCCGAAGAGCCTGTAGTTTTGTTTATTGTTGTTGAAAGCAACGATAGGGCTCCACGAACCGTGGACAGTTCGGACACACCAGTATCGTTGCACTGGCCTCTTGCAGTCCTGAACAGTTTGGTAAGCAGAGCGTGGGTTTTAATAATAAATCCACATAGTAAATTGGAAGTTTTGAAAATAACTTTAGTTTAATTACTTAACATAACTTATAACTTGATAAGTTTTGAATATATTGCTTTGTCAGCCGGGCTCAAATAGTACTTGTAGTTCGTACTGTAATTTGTAGTGCTAGCCCCTTGGTATTGAATTGACAAGTAAGATTTATTTGTGAAATTAGGAATTATTGGTTGTATTTGGTACATAATTTGGTATATTGTTGTAAAAGTTGTTTGGTATTTGTTGCAATTAATAATTGAATGTCACTGATCTGAATTTAAAAGGTTATCTAAATAATAATTACACATAGTCTAACATAATAGGACTTGAATTGTGTGTATTGGTTATTGCATTTGTGGTACTTATTGGACTGTGTTGATAGAGATTGTCCGGCTCAATATTATACAGTCAATTGTTGTGTTTATTGATGTTTATTGGTGGTTACAGGATCAACCTGCACAATATATACATTGAATTGTTATTTATTTTGTAACTAGCCATCTGTACCAAGCTAGATTCATACTTGGAATAAGTACAGGGTCGGATTTGGACTTGAAATAATTCAAATTCAAATTCAAATTCATTTATTTGCTAATATGGGTTATGGGTATACAGTTGGTAAAAGAAATAGAGCACAGTTCAGCCATATTACGCCCTGCGGCATGCAAATCTCAAGCAATTACAACATAGTTACATTAATACAAAAAATTGTTAATTGTAAAACATAAAAAGTACTTAATAAAAATAAAAAAAAATAATAAAAAACAATAATAATTATAATGTCACTTAAAGAATTAAAATGTCATAAAGTATTAAACGAGAATGTCAAGATATATGTATTATTTATTGATAAATATTAAAGTAATATATAACAATGTCAATATTTAAAATGTATGTAATATTATTATATCACGCCAACAGCATTATTTATGGGATTAACATATGTCCTTACATCCTCTCTTAAGTAGTCCTGAACAGTATAATAACATTTATAAAGCAAAAATCTTTTTAAATTCTTTTTGAACACATTGATGGATGGAGTTTCTACTATAGACTTCGGTAAGTGGTTGTAAATACGCAAATAATAATAATCAATAATTGAATTTAAGTTGTTATTTTGGTGAAATTATTTGGTCGGCTAACAAGTTATTGTTGTTTTTTTAGTTAATTTTAGCCTGTTGTATTAATATTTGTTGTTGCAATGGCCTCATTAAGGGCAGTCAGGGAGGCTGCTGCCGGATTGACCTCACAGTTGAGATGGTTCACCAGGGGCGGATCGTGAATTTGTGGGGCCCTGGGCTACAACTGCTCGGGGGCCTCTTAATTATTCAAATTATTGTCATTTTGTCAAGAAACCGTTTTCTATATCTATTTGATGAAAATAAGATAAAGGATTAAAATGGATTAAATTAAATTTATTTGATAAGAGTTCCTGTTTATATTTTTTTTTATTACTGATGAGCCCGCTCTTGACCTCGATCACGCCTGATAGTAAACGACAGATGAGGTCTACTATAGAACGACAGAGCACAGAAGTTGCCTGTTCACTCTTACTTTAAAGGCTGCAGACGAGTCATATGTGGAAAGGAACACAGAAGCCGGCAAAGAATTCCAAACCTTAGCCGTGCGCAAAATAAATGTAGAGGAGAATCGCTTAGTGTGACAAGATGGTATATCGACCAAATGAGGATGGTACCCTGCAGTACGTCTGGTATGTAGATCAGTAGTGAAAGGGAGATCGAAGAATCAGGCCTGTGTTAAGTGCTAATATAGTAATTTATATAAGTACAAACAGTTATTTGCTCATCACTAATCCTTTTTTAAATCATAATACATGGAAAGAATTGACAAATGATTTAGACTCGTTCAACTTTTTTGTCGTATATTTGTTTTCGATATACGACATCTTGGTGAAAGAGCGCTCCGCTTCACAGCTAGAGATTGTTAATGTCAAAATAATTAATATTTAAGATTGTATAGCAATTAGTGAAAACATAACTACTTTATTTTCTAAAATAAGATTACTTCTTCCTTACGTCAGGTGTTCATCTGAATATTTATTAGATCCTTACCAATGAAACTGCCGTTTTTCGTGAAATAAGTTAGCGTATTTATTCTATTAATCAAAGTAGACACCCATGCAATCGATGCATCTTTTCCAACTGAGTGGTAGGTTATAATGATGCCCTTCTTGAAGAAATCAGTTGGACGGGAGGCAACAAATTCTTCAAAGGCATTTTTACTGCTTCTCGGGTGTTGATTTTTTTCCCGCCAAGAAATTATCCAAATTCAGGTCAAAATAGAAATCTGCAGGCGCAAAGTCTAGTTAGTACGACGGATGGCGGAGAACTTCCAACCCCAGCTCTTGTAACTTGTAGACCGTCTGCTGTGTAGTATGAGTTAGAGCAGGAGCAGCGGAGCCGAGCGATTGAACAAAGCTGGTTGGAACTGTGCGAGCTTCTCCGTCATTGTATTCAGTTCTGCAGTAATGCTCACCCTGTTTGGTAAGAAGCTGGGTTAAGTTACACCGGGGTTAGACAACCAAACATCATCTTTCATCAAACCATCACTTTTCTAGGGGTCAGTATTCGTTTAGGGAATTGTTTAGATGCTAAACCAGGATCCAACCAATTTGCTGAGCGCTTGCGATTGTCAAACAGGATTGTCGCAAGCAACAAAATTCGTCCATCGTGCTTCGTGATGAGCACTGAATTCATGGGGCAGACGTCAAGCTTTATTACCTTGCCAATTTGACGCAAGTGAACCAATATTGATTTGATGCTAGCGTCGAAAGTTGCTACTAATTCAGCCGTGGATTGAGTATCACCAGCTCCCACAGTCATCTTTAATTCGTCATTATCGACCAAAGTTTTTGGACGACTACGGGGTTCATTTTTCAGATCGAAATTTCCAGATCGGAAGCGAGAAAACTAATAACGGGTGGTGCATTCGTTTGTAGTGTTCGTTCCGTAAACGTCGTGGCAGCAAAGTCTCGTTGTCGTCGCTGATGTTGCGTGCCGCTTGTACCTACGACCTGCAACATCAGCGACGACAACGAGGCTTTGCCGCCACGACGGTATAACCATCGGCACGAAACTTTAGCGGTGACCGTTATTGCGCAGAAGTAAAAATTAAGGTACCTGTGGGGGGCTAGCGGAATGAAGGGCGGGCGTGCGTAGCGCAGATTGGCTCTCCAGCCGCATTATGTTCCCCGCGCCGATACGACGCTCCGCGCACATCCCGTGTACACTCGCGTCATTAATTGTATTGTTATTGCTGTTAATTTTTGTTGTTGTATTTTTTTGTAAGTTTGAATTTGTTTGTTAAATTTAGTTTTTTAGTTTGTTTGTGACTTTAAAGTGAATATACCTAGAAGAAATACTGTTTTGAAAAGACAGGCAAGGAAAATGGTTTATGTCGTGAATTGCTTTTTAAAAAGGGAATCTAACGAATGAATTGATTCTTTGAAACAAATTAAAAGTGAGATTGACGAAGCTACAAATACTTTACTCAGTGATTCGGACAGCATCACTGTAAATTTGAGAATTCTCTGTAGATTCAGATTCACTGTAGATTCTCTGATTCAGATTAGACTTAAATCTAACATAAAAAAAAATTAAATTAACAAATAATGTTTTTATTTTTATACTCCCCACAAAACTTGTTAAAAATTATATCTTAGGTACCTACTATAAATCCTTGGATATTGACATTGGAGATAAACTATTTATTAAAGTATAGGTAATATTATTTGCATGCGCGACAGTACTCATGCGCAGCTATCCTCTACATTTCGTTCAGCGCTAGACCTACTATTTGACATTACATTAAAATAATGTCATTAACGTTATTTAGCTAACAATTGTATTGCGTGCGCGACAGTACCCATGCGCAGCAATCCCCTCCACGTATCGTTCAGCGCTAGACTTACGTGCCGCTACTTATACTCATATTCCATAATTACTCGAATTTTCGAATTTGATCAGAAAAACGCTTAAAAATATATAATCAGGAACAGTCTGAAAGGAGTTGTTACTCGATTATGGTTTAATAATGTCAACTTATTGCTTTTATTTTGTTCAGTTGTTATAGACAGTTAAACTATAAATAAAGGTGGCATTTTTAACGTACCTACCCGTGATGACGAAAAATATTCAAATGCAATGAAAACAGAACGCTAACCATTACGTTATGACAAACTTTGAAATAAGAATTCCATGTTTTAAAATAAAATTAATTTGAAATTAGAATTCTTAGCAAAAAAAAAACCGGCCAAGTGCAAGTCGGACTCGTGCACGAATAATTCCTCACCATTAACTATAAAAACGGCAAAAAGATCATGTCTGTTGAATCCCATTCAACAGACATGATCTTTTTGCCGTTTTTAGTCGCGTTTGTCTTTCCTGAGTTTAAGTTCCGTGTGGCTCTGCTAGAGAGTATGCTCTGTAGCAGAGCCACAATCAATGTATATTTTATCATTACCTAATGCACGTACAGTAATTACGGTATGCGTACATTATGTTCGTTACACGTACATCATTTTAAGATATAATTGATCCACTTCTAATATGGTGGCTCTGCGGCAGAGCATGACACCAGATTTGAGTGGACCTGTCCAGACAGTGCAAGCATTTGTCAGTTATCGTGTAGCTCAACTTCGAAGTTAAAGGGCTCAACGATCTGACGAACAATATCAAAGTAAGGACATTTGGGTAGGCCACACAAATACTCAAACTGCCAGACATCAACTATAAATTATAATGAAAATAACATAAAGAGAAATATTAACCTACATATTCCTCACATTTACAATAATAAAAATATAAAAGTTAAAAATAAATAAAAAGAAACAATAGATTAAAAAGTATATACAATACTTTAGAAAGTCAATCATTAACTCAGCAAAATATATTAAAAAGCCCACATAAGTAGGTATATCATTGGAGCAGCTCATTCTCAAGCCTTTTTGTCCTCAATATAATTTTTGACTGTGTAAAAAGCTTTCTGGCATAGGTTAGGTACGTTTTAGAAATAATTTGAATTTAATTAGGATAAATTACTTATCGCTTAATAGCACACGAAATACCCATACTCACACACAGTTGTGACAATTAAACACTGAGTTTATATTTAGACGACAAGAACAAAATTGCGGCGGTACCACCCGACGCAATTACGCTGCGGTAGTTCCTTGTAACAAAACGCCCTCTTTAGCTAAAAATACTGAATACCTGATCATTGATAAGCAACAAGGGAATTCCCTGCTTCGTTCTCGATAGTCGTCAGATTGATCGATTATGGCGCTGAAAATATTATGTTAATTTTACATATTTCCGATTTATTATATATATTAAAAAGTATCGTCTATTTCTTAATGAGCACTGGCAGGGGGCCCCTTATATCCATGGGGCCCTGGGCTGCAGCCCAAATAGCCTATAGGTAGATCCGCCCCTGTGGTTCACATCGGCAGCTGCAACGGTTGAGCGTGTAGAATTGGAAGAGCTCACCCTTGCTCGGTATGGGCAAGTGATTGAGAGGATCAAGTCAGCTGATGCTGCGCTCACACGCTTCAACGAGTACATCATGGACGTGGATTTGGGGGTGATGGATCAGACAGCCCGCGATAAGATTTTGGGTGACTATGACCAGATTGTCCACCTGGGGGATGTCATATGTCTACGAGCGCGGGAAATTTTGAAGAGTCGGGTGCCTGATGCGGCCAAGCCGCAGACCCCCGTTGTTGCAGGTCCTGGACTATTGAGTAGGCTGCCCACCCTGGAGCTGCCACATTTTGACGGTCGCTTGGACCACTGGCTGGGCTTCCTAAATCTCTTTGAGAGTCTTGTCGATGCACGCTCGGACCTCGGACCTGCCCAGAAGCTGGCCTATTTATTGTCTGTCCTGGAGGGCGAAGCCAGAGCCTTGGTGCAGCACTTGCCGGTGACGGATTCCTCTTACCCGACCGCTCTGGAGCTTCTCTCCCGACGGTATCAGAACAAGCGCTGCCTGGCTGATGTGCACATCGACCAGATTTTGGGGCTACCGGCCATTGTCAGCACGTCGACGTTGCGCACTGACTTGCTGAACCCGTTGGTCTCAGCGACCAACGCCTTGAGACGTTTGGAGTTACCGGTAGAACATTGGTCCTACTTGTTGGTGCACATAGTGCTGCAGTTGCTCCCCGCGGAGTTGAGGTCACGTTTTGAGCAGAAGTATGGTGGGGATAGTGCCACCCATCTTCCCCCCTTTGACGACCTCCTAAAATTTTTGGAAGACGAGTGTCGGTTTTCGGATAACACTCGTGGCGCCACGGGGTCACCCCCACTACCTTCTCAGCCCAGAGACCAGGGACGGACTAGGGCTCGGGGGCCTGTTGATGTTCCCCCCGCCCCCCGTTTTGTTGGCGCCCGGAGTCCTCGGGCTAGGGGGCCTGTTGATGATCGCCCCGCCCCCCGTTTTGCTGGCGCCCGGAGTCCTCGGGCTAGGGGGCCTGTTGATGATCGCCCCGCCCCCCGTTTTTCTGGCGCCCGGAGTCCTCGGGCTAGGGGGCCTGTTGATGTTCGCTCCGCCCCCCGTTTTGCTGGTGCCCGGAGTCCTCATCATTGTGACTTTTGTAAGGCAACGGGGCATGTCATGGCGCGTTGCCCGGATTTTTTGCATTTGCACGTAAGTGCCCGCCGCCGCATTGTCAACGCACGCCGTTTGTGCTTTTCGTGCTTGGGGGCCCACTTCCATCGGGACTGCCCCGACCCCCGCCCGTGTAGAATTTGTGAAGGGTCCCACTTGGAGATTTTGTGCGCCAACGCGAACCGCTCCAGCAGACCAGCTTCTGAGGGGGGTTCGCGCAAGGGGGGGTACCCCGGAGACGAGCACCGGGCTGAGACCCGCAATTCTGTACGCCGCACTCCACCCCCCGCGCAAGTTGAACGGGAGCCCCACGAGCGCCATTTGGTCTCCCCTCGTCAGGGAGAACGCGCATTGGCTGCTAGGCAGCAGTGGCCGGGTCGGCGCCGCTGCCTTTCCCCTCCGTTGGCGGAACGTCCCCGGCTGGAGTCGCGCCCTTCGCCATTCGGGCATCCGGTGGGATATGCCCCTCCAGTGATGGCGAGCGGCTCGGGACACCGCGCGGACGTATATTTTGATTGTTGGCCTCGTCGTGAACGAAGGCAGCCTGGATGCGGCGATCGGTCGCCGCCCAGGCATCACTAAGAGATTGACGCCTGCCCCGCTAAAGGACCCCCCCGATCAAGACGGTTTGTTGCCAACGGCCTTGGTCAAGGTCTGGGGACCCTTGGGTGACTCGATTGTGGTCCGTGCCATTTTGGACACGGGAGTCCGGGGTTGCCTTTTGTCGTCTTGGTTAGCGGGACAGGTTGGCCTGAAGGTGAATGACCTTTCAGGCAAGACTTGGGGAATTGGCGAACCGGCTGACACCACTGTTGAGGGAAGGACCTGGTTTGAAATCACCCTTGTGAGTTGTCCGTACCCTAAAATTGGTGCTCCTGCTCTTGTTATAACTGAACTTGGTTGGGACGAGCCACTTCGGGAAACCGTGTTGGAGGACGGTTGAGGCACTCTAGCCTTCCTTATGGGGCCCGTCACCCCCTTTTGTTGCCCAAGGAGGGCCACTTGGTTCAATTGTTGGTGACTGATCGTCACACTAAGAACTCGCATGCCGGTTGCAATGCGCTGTTGGCCATTCTGCAGCGAGAATTTTGGATTTTGTCGGCTGATCGCGTCTTTGAAACAAATTAAAAGTGAGATTGACGAAGCTACAAATACTTTACTCAGTGATTCGGACAGCATCACTGTAAATTTGAGAATTCTCTGTAGATTCAGATTCACTGTAGATTCTCTGATTCAGATTAGACTTAAATCTAACATAAAAAAAAATTAAATTAACAAATAATGTTTTTATTTTTATACTCCCCACAAAACTTGTTAAAAATTATATCTTAGGTACCTACTATAAATCCTTGGATATTGACATTGGAGATAAACTATTTATTAAAGTATAGGTAATATTATTTGCATGCGCGACAGTACTCATGCGCAGCTATCCTCTACATTTCGTTCAGCGCTAGACCTACTATTTGACATTACATTAAAATAATGTCATTAACGTTATTTAGCTAACAATTGTATTGCGTGCGCGACAGTACCCATGCGCAGCAATCCCCTCCACGTATCGTTCAGCGCTAGACTTACGTGCCGCTACTTATACTCATATTCCATAATTACTCGAATTTTCGAATTTGATCAGAAAAACGCTTAAAAATATATAATCAGGAACAGTCTGAAAGGAGTTGTTACTCGATTATGGTTTAATAATGTCAACTTATTGCTTTTATTTTGTTCAGTTGTTATAGACAGTTAAACTATAAATAAAGGTGGCATTTTTAACGTACCTACCCGTGATGACGAAAAATATTCAAATGCAATGAAAACAGAACGCTAACCATTACGTTATGACAAACTTTGAAATAAGAATTCCATGTTTTAAAATAAAATTAATTTGAAATTAGAATTCTTAGCAAAAAAAAAACCGGCCAAGTGCAAGTCGGACTCGTGCACGAATAATTCCGTACCATTAACTATAAAAACGGCAAAAAGATCATGTCTGTTGAATCCCATTCAACAGACATGATCTTTTTGCCGTTTTTAGTCGCGTTTGTCTTTCCTGAGTTTAAGTTCCGTGTGGCTCTGCTAGAGAGTATGCTCTGTAGCAGAGCCACAATCAATGTATATTTTATCATTACCTAATGCACGTACAGTAATTACGGTATGCGTACATTATGTTCGTTACACGTACATCATTTTAAGATATAATTGATCCACTTCTAATATGGTGGCTCTGCGGCAGAGCATGACACCAGATTTGAGTGGACCTGTCCAGACAGTGCAAGCATTTGTCAGTTATCGTGTAGCTCAACTTCGAAGTTAAAGGGCTCAACGATCTGACGAACAATATCAAAGTAAGGACATTTGGGTAGGCCACACAAATACTCAAACTGCCAGACATCAACTATAAATTATAATGAAAATAACATAAAGAGAAATATTAACCTACATATTCCTCACATTTACAATAATAAAAATATAAAAGTTAAAAATAAATAAAAAGAAACAATAGATTAAAAAGTATATACAATACTTTAGAAAGTCAATCATTAACTCAGCAAAATATATTAAAAAGCCCACATAAGTAGGTATATCATTGGAGCAGCTCATTCTCAAGCCTTTTTGTCCTCAATATAATTTTTGACTGTGTAAAAAGCTTTCTGGCATAGGTTAGGTACGTTTTAGAAATAATTTGAATTTAATTAGGATAAATTACTTATCGCTTAATAGCACACGAAATACCCATACTCACACACAGTTGTGACAATTAAACACTGAGTTTATATTTAGACGACAAGAACAAAATTGCGGCGGTACCACCCGACGCAATTACGCTGCGGTAGTTCCTTGTAACAAAACGCCCTCTTTAGCTAAAAATACTGAATACCTGATCATTGATAAGCAACAAGGGAATTCCCTGCTTCGTTCTCGATAGTCGTCAGATTGATCGATTATGGCGCTGAAAATATTATGTTAATTTTACATATTTCCGATTTATTATATATATTAAAAAGTATCGTCTATTTCTTAATGAGCACTGGCAGGGGGCCCCTTATATCCATGGGGCCCTGGGCTGCAGCCCAAATAGCCTATAGGTAGATCCGCCCCTGTGGTTCACATCGGCAGCTGCAACGGTTGAGCGTGTAGAATTGGAAGAGCTCACCCTTGCTCGGTATGGGCAAGTGATTGAGAGGATCAAGTCAGCTGATGCTGCGCTCACACGCTTCAACGAGTACATCATGGACGTGGATTTGGGGGTGATGGATCAGACAGCCCGCGATAAGATTTTGGGTGACTATGACCAGATTGTCCACCTGGGGGATGTCATATGTCTACGAGCGCGGGAAATTTTGAAGAGTCGGGTGCCTGATGCGGCCAAGCCGCAGACCCCCGTTGTTGCAGGTCCTGGACTATTGAGTAGGCTGCCCACCCTGGAGCTGCCACATTTTGACGGTCGCTTGGACCACTGGCTGGGCTTCCTAAATCTCTTTGAGAGTCTTGTCGATGCACGCTCGGACCTCGGACCTGCCCAGAAGCTGGCCTATTTATTGTCTGTCCTGGAGGGCGAAGCCAGAGCCTTGGTGCAGCACTTGCCGGTGACGGATTCCTCTTACCCGACCGCTCTGGAGCTTCTCTCCCGACGGTATCAGAACAAGCGCTGCCTGGCTGATGTGCACATCGACCAGATTTTGGGGCTACCGGCCATTGTCAGCACGTCGACGTTGCGCACTGACTTGCTGAACCCGTTGGTCTCAGCGACCAACGCCTTGAGACGTTTGGAGTTACCGGTAGAACATTGGTCCTACTTGTTGGTGCACATAGTGCTGCAGTTGCTCCCCGCGGAGTTGAGGTCACGTTTTGAGCAGAAGTATGGTGGGGATAGTGCCACCCATCTTCCCCCCTTTGACGACCTCCTAAAATTTTTGGAAGACGAGTGTCGGTTTTCGGATAACACTCGTGGCGCCACGGGGTCACCCCCACTACCTTCTCAGCCCAGAGACCAGGGACGGACTAGGGCTCGGGGGCCTGTTGATGTTCCCCCCGCCCCCCGTTTTGTTGGCGCCCGGAGTCCTCGGGCTAGGGGGCCTGTTGATGATCGCCCCGCCCCCCGTTTTGCTGGCGCCCGGAGTCCTCGGGCTAGGGGGCCTGTTGATGATCGCCCCGCCCCCCGTTTTTCTGGCGCCCGGAGTCCTCGGGCTAGGGGGCCTGTTGATGTTCGCTCCGCCCCCCGTTTTGCTGGTGCCCGGAGTCCTCATCATTGTGACTTTTGTAAGGCAACGGGGCATGTCATGGCGCGTTGCCCGGATTTTTTGCATTTGCACGTAAGTGCCCGCCGCCGCATTGTCAACGCAAGCCGTTTGTGCTTTTCGTGCTTGGGGGCCCACTTCCATCGGGACTGCCCCGACCCCCGCCCGTGTAGAATTTGTGAAGGGTCCCACTTGGAGATTTTGTGCGCCAACGCGAACCGCTCCAGCAGACCAGCTTCTGAGGGGGGTTCGCGCAAGGGGGGGTACCCCGGAGACGAGCACCGGGCTGAGACCCGCAATTCTGTACGCCGCACTCCACCCCCCGCGCAAGTTGAACGGGAGCCCCACGAGCGCCATTTGGTCTCCCCTCGTCAGGGAGAACGCGCATTGGCTGCTAGGCAGCAGTGGCCGGGTCGGCGCCGCTGCCTTTCCCCTCCGTTGGCGGAACGTCCCCGGCTGGAGTCGCGCCCTTCGCCATTCGGGCATCCGGTGGGATATGCCCCTCCAGTGATGGCGAGCGGCTCGGGACACCGCGCGGACGTATATTTTGATTGTTGGCCTCGTCGTGAACGAAGGCAGCCTGGATGCGGCGATCGGTCGCCGCCCAGGCATCACTAAGAGATTGACGCCTGCCCCGCTAAAGGACCCCCCCGATCAAGACGGTTTGTTGCCAACGGCCTTGGTCAAGGTCTGGGGACCCTTGGGTGACTCGATTGTGGTCCGTGCCATTTTGGACACGGGAGTCCGGGGTTGCCTTTTGTCGTCTTGGTTAGCGGGACAGGTTGGCCTGAAGGTGAATGACCTTTCAGGCAAGACTTGGGGAATTGGCGAACCGGCTGACACCACTGTTGAGGGAAGGACCTGGTTTGAAATCACCCTTGTGAGTTGTCCGTACCCTAAAATTGGTGCTCCTGCTCTTGTTATAACTGAACTTGGTTGGGACGAGCCACTTCGGGAAACCGTGTTGGAGGACGGTTGAGGCACTCTAGCCTTCCTTATGGGGCCCGTCACCCCCTTTTGTTGCCCAAGGAGGGCCACTTGGTTCAATTGTTGGTGACTGATCGTCACACTAAGAACTCGCATGCCGGTTGCAATGCGCTGTTGGCCATTCTGCAGCGAGAATTTTGGATTTTGTCGGCTGATCGCGTCTTTGAAACAAATTAAAAGTGAGATTGACGAAGCTACAAATACTTTACTCAGTGATTCGGACAGCATCACTGTAAATTTGAGAATTCTCTGTAGATTCAGATTCACTGTAGATTCTCTGATTCAGATTAGACTTAAATCTAACATAAAAAAAAATTAAATTAACAAATAATGTTTTTATTTTTATACTCCCCACAAAACTTGTTAAAAATTATATCTTAGGTACCTACTATAAATCCTTGGATATTGACATTGGAGATAAACTATTTATTAAAGTATAGGTAATATTATTTGCATGCGCGACAGTACTCATGCGCAGCTATCCTCTACATTTCGTTCAGCGCTAGACCTACTATTTGACATTACATTAAAATAATGTCATTAACGTTATTTAGCTAACAATTGTATTGCGTGCGCGACAGTACCCATGCGCAGCAATCCCCTCCACGTATCGTTCAGCGCTAGACTTACGTGCCGCTACTTATACTCATATTCCATAATTACTCGAATTTTCGAATTTGATCAGAAAAACGCTTAAAAATATATAATCAGGAACAGTCTGAAAGGAGTTGTTACTCGATTATGGTTTAATAATGTCAACTTATTGCTTTTATTTTGTTCAGTTGTTATAGACAGTTAAACTATAAATAAAGGTGGCATTTTTAACGTACCTACCCGTGATGACGAAAAATATTCAAATGCAATGAAAACAGAACGCTAACCATTACGTTATGACAAACTTTGAAATAAGAATTCCATGTTTTAAAATAAAATTAATTTGAAATTAGAATTCTTAGCAAAAAAAAAACCGGCCAAGTGCAAGTCGGACTCGTGCACGAATAATTCCGTACCATTAACTATAAAAACGGCAAAAAGATCATGTCTGTTGAATCCCATTCAACAGACATGATCTTTTTGCCGTTTTTAGTCGCGTTTGTCTTTCCTGAGTTTAAGTTCCGTGTGGCTCTGCTAGAGAGTATGCTCTGTAGCAGAGCCACAATCAATGTATATTTTATCATTACCTAATGCACGTACAGTAATTACGGTATGCGTACATTATGTTCGTTACACGTACATCATTTTAAGATATAATTGATCCACTTCTAATATGGTGGCTCTGCGGCAGAGCATGACACCAGATTTGAGTGGACCTGTCCAGACAGTGCAAGCATTTGTCAGTTATCGTGTAGCTCAACTTCGAAGTTAAAGGGCTCAACGATCTGACGAACAATATCAAAGTAAGGACATTTGGGTAGGCCACACAAATACTCAAACTGCCAGACATCAACTATAAATTATAATGAAAATAACATAAAGAGAAATATTAACCTACATATTCCTCACATTTACAATAATAAAAATATAAAAGTTAAAAATAAATAAAAAGAAACAATAGATTAAAAAGTATATACAATACTTTAGAAAGTCAATCATTAACTCAGCAAAATATATTAAAAAGCCCACATAAGTAGGTATATCATTGGAGCAGCTCATTCTCAAGCCTTTTTGTCCTCAATATAATTTTTGACTGTGTAAAAAGCTTTCTGGCATAGGTTAGGTACGTTTTAGAAATAATTTGAATTTAATTAGGATAAATTACTTATCGCTTAATAGCACACGAAATACCCATACTCACACACAGTTGTGACAATTAAACACTGAGTTTATATTTAGACGACAAGAACAAAATTGCGGCGGTACCACCCGACGCAATTACGCTGCGGTAGTTCCTTGTAACAAAACGCCCTCTTTAGCTAAAAATACTGAATACCTGATCATTGATAAGCAACAAGGGAATTCCCTGCTTCGTTCTCGATAGTCGTCAGATTGATCGATTATGGCGCTGAAAATATTATGTTAATTTTACATATTTCCGATTTATTATATATATTAAAAAGTATCGTCTATTTCTTAATGAGCACTGGCAGGGGGCCCCTTATATCCATGGGGCCCTGGGCTGCAGCCCAAATAGCCTATAGGTAGATCCGCCCCTGTGGTTCACATCGGCAGCTGCAACGGTTGAGCGTGTAGAATTGGAAGAGCTCACCCTTGCTCGGTATGGGCAAGTGATTGAGAGGATCAAGTCAGCTGATGCTGCGCTCACACGCTTCAACGAGTACATCATGGACGTGGATTTGGGGGTGATGGATCAGACAGCCCGCGATAAGATTTTGGGTGACTATGACCAGATTGTCCACCTGGGGGATGTCATATGTCTACGAGCGCGGGAAATTTTGAAGAGTCGGGTGCCTGATGCGGCCAAGCCGCAGACCCCCGTTGTTGCAGGTCCTGGACTATTGAGTAGGCTGCCCACCCTGGAGCTGCCACATTTTGACGGTCGCTTGGACCACTGGCTGGGCTTCCTAAATCTCTTTGAGAGTCTTGTCGATGCACGCTCGGACCTCGGACCTGCCCAGAAGCTGGCCTATTTATTGTCTGTCCTGGAGGGCGAAGCCAGAGCCTTGGTGCAGCACTTGCCGGTGACGGATTCCTCTTACCCGACCGCTCTGGAGCTTCTCTCCCGACGGTATCAGAACAAGCGCTGCCTGGCTGATGTGCACATCGACCAGATTTTGGGGCTACCGGCCATTGTCAGCACGTCGACGTTGCGCACTGACTTGCTGAACCCGTTGGTCTCAGCGACCAACGCCTTGAGACGTTTGGAGTTACCGGTAGAACATTGGTCCTACTTGTTGGTGCACATAGTGCTGCAGTTGCTCCCCGCGGAGTTGAGGTCACGTTTTGAGCAGAAGTATGGTGGGGATAGTGCCACCCATCTTCCCCCCTTTGACGACCTCCTAAAATTTTTGGAAGACGAGTGTCGGTTTTCGGATAACACTCGTGGCGCCACGGGGTCACCCCCACTACCTTCTCAGCCCAGAGACCAGGGACGGACTAGGGCTCGGGGGCCTGTTGATGTTCCCCCCGCCCCCCGTTTTGTTGGCGCCCGGAGTCCTCGGGCTAGGGGGCCTGTTGATGATCGCCCCGCCCCCCGTTTTGCTGGCGCCCGGAGTCCTCGGGCTAGGGGGCCTGTTGATGATCGCCCCGCCCCCCGTTTTTCTGGCGCCCGGAGTCCTCGGGCTAGGGGGCCTGTTGATGTTCGCTCCGCCCCCCGTTTTGCTGGTGCCCGGAGTCCTCATCATTGTGACTTTTGTAAGGCAACGGGGCATGTCATGGCGCGTTGCCCGGATTTTTTGCATTTGCACGTAAGTGCCCGCCGCCGCATTGTCAACGCAAGCCGTTTGTGCTTTTCGTGCTTGGGGGCCCACTTCCATCGGGACTGCCCCGACCCCCGCCCGTGTAGAATTTGTGAAGGGTCCCACTTGGAGATTTTGTGCGCCAACGCGAACCGCTCCAGCAGACCAGCTTCTGAGGGGGGTTCGCGCAAGGGGGGGTACCCCGGAGACGAGCACCGGGCTGAGACCCGCAATTCTGTACGCCGCACTCCACCCCCCGCGCAAGTTGAACGGGAGCCCCACGAGCGCCATTTGGTCTCCCCTCGTCAGGGAGAACGCGCATTGGCTGCTAGGCAGCAGTGGCCGGGTCGGCGCCGCTGCCTTTCCCCTCCGTTGGCGGAACGTCCCCGGCTGGAGTCGCGCCCTTCGCCATTCGGGCATCCGGTGGGATATGCCCCTCCAGTGATGGCGAGCGGCTCGGGACACCGCGCGGACGTATATTTTGATTGTTGGCCTCGTCGTGAACGAAGGCAGCCTGGATGCGGCGATCGGTCGCCGCCCAGGCATCACTAAGAGATTGACGCCTGCCCCGCTAAAGGACCCCCCCGATCAAGACGGTTTGTTGCCAACGGCCTTGGTCAAGGTCTGGGGACCCTTGGGTGACTCGATTGTGGTCCGTGCCATTTTGGACACGGGAGTCCGGGGTTGCCTTTTGTCGTCTTGGTTAGCGGGACAGGTTGGCCTGAAGGTGAATGACCTTTCAGGCAAGACTTGGGGAATTGGCGAACCGGCTGACACCACTGTTGAGGGAAGGACCTGGTTTGAAATCACCCTTGTGAGTTGTCCGTACCCTAAAATTGGTGCTCCTGCTCTTGTTATAACTGAACTTGGTTGGGACGAGCCACTTCGGGAAACCGTGTTGGAGGACGGTTGAGGCACTCTAGCCTTCCTTATGGGGCCCGTCACCCCCTTTTGTTGCCCAAGGAGGGCCACTTGGTTCAATTGTTGGTGACTGATCGTCACACTAAGAACTCGCATGCCGGTTGCAATGCGCTGTTGGCCATTCTGCAGCGAGAATTTTGGATTTTGTCGGCTGATCGCGTCAATGAGGCGAGGCCCTTTGCTGGCGTCGTAACGGACTTGTTGGTCCCCTTTTGTTGAAGACGTCCACCCTTCGTAATAGTAAGATTGTTAAGGCTTATTTGTGTGTTTGTCTGCCTGTCAACCAAGGCAGTACATTTGGAGCTGGTAACCTCCCTCTCGACAAAGGCCTTTGAGGCCACTTGGAAGGATTTGTGTCTCGCCGTGGGTACCTTTGATTAGGTCTGATTGCGGTACGAATTACAAGGGTACAAGTAACTATTTGAAGGAGGTATACGCCTTCCTTAATGAGAGCCAGGTTGACATTGGTAATAGTTTGACCCGTCGAGGGGTCACTTGGTTGTTTGACCCGCCAGCCCGCCCCCCATTGGGGGGGTATTTTTGAGGCCGCGGTGAAAGCGGCAAAGGGACGCTGGCGGAGATTGTTGGGAGACACCGTTCTCACCTTTGAGGAACTAGCTACGGTATTTGCCGCATTGAAGCTGTGTTAAATTCGCAACCTGGTCAAGACTTCCAATTGATTAGCGGACGGGTAGGCCCGTCCGGGGGGGGTAGATGTTGCGTCCCAAATGTATTTTTGAACGATCTTTGGTGTGGCAACATTCTATTGTCTTTTTGATGTTGACACGACATAACTTTTTCTACTTGACAGATAGACTTTGCTTCCTTGTTGAAAAATGTCCGCTCGGGACCTGTTGAGTTAATTATAATTGGTAAAATATCGTTTGGAATCGCGTGTTGAAACCGATAATTGGGTCGCGAGTAACGATTAATTGGAATTTGTAATCCCCGGATTGATGAAAGCCTGGGATATTTCTCGGAAGTTATCGCCGGTTTGTCGTCACCCGCGTGACACGCGCATTTGTTGGAAAAAGTAGTGATAAATAGCTTCAATCCGGTGTGAGTTAGGGCTGTGATGCTGATCTGAACCGCGCCATCTGGAGACCGACGCCTTGTGACCGTTCAGAACACTTGACTTACATCACACTTTCAATTACTCACCTCATATTTACATACATACCACACTTGGGCGTGACCTAGGAAGGTCGAAGCTTGGCGAACCCAGCACAGAAGGTTAGTGGTACCGATTAGTTATTTGAATATATTGCGTTGTGGGCCGAAGAGCCTGTAGTTTTGTTTATTGTTGTTGAAAGCAACGATAGGGCTCCACGAACCGTGGACAGTTCGGATACACCAGTATCGTTGCACTGACCTCTTGTAGTCCTGAACAATACCTACCTACCTAACGTACGTAATAACTATCGTTATTTTGCAGTTATTAGTTTACAATGTTAATAATATTAATTATTAGCCAAGGTATGGAAATCTCTGCCGACGTCTGTGTTCCCTGCCACATATGATCCGTCAGTCTTTAAAGCAAGAGTGAATAGGCATTTTCTGGGCTCGCTTGTCCGATCGTAGACCTCATTTTAAGCCTGCAATACGTGTTGGCCGAGCGTAGACCAACGCGAGCGTTGGCAAATAGGTACAAGGCAAGAAACACACATCTCCTCATCTCCACACGTTCGACAAGTTCGTCGAACGCCAATGCAGACGATCAATGTAGAAGAGGGTATGTAGAGCTGCCCACACGTTGGCCGAGCGTAGTCGAGCGCCTTTGATTTGTGACCAAAAACCGACACCGATCCGAAGTGAGGCAAGCGATCACGAGCAACGGCGAGCGAAGACAAGTTGCACCAAATGAGCTCTATACACGTTGGCGCTGGCCTACACTCGGCCAACTAGGCAAGTGACACCAAACGATAGCAAGACAAGGCAAATATACCGTCTACATGTTGGTATTGGCCTTCACTCGACAACGCTCGTCCAACATGTATTGCAGGCTTTACACTTATGTGTATGATCGAGGTCAAGGGCACATTCGTATTAAAAAAAAAAATAACAAGCAAGACTATGGGTAGGTATAGGTACTTAGGAATTTATATCCAAAAAATAAAATACAACTTATCCATTATTATTTTGTAGTACTGAAGTCAATAAACTATATTATATAATCAATGTATAATAATAAACTCACGAAACATTGAATTTACCTCAAGTCCAACTGCAAGTCAAAAACTAAATCATTCAAAGTAATCGCGAAGTCAACTGACAACAACACAACTAGGGTTGCCACCCGTACTTTATAATAAAGTATTGTACGTTATTTCAGGTAATTGTACTCTATACTTTATGAGAACAATAAAGTACACAAAAATACTTTATTTCGCATGATTGGATTTCTTTGGGATTTTGAAAACTTTAGTCGTAATAAACAAAGCGTCTCTGAATTTGATAAAAAAATAATTACTTATTTACTTTAATTTAAATATAGACTGTAAAGATGCTGTGCAATTGCTTAGTAGAGATACTAATTTGAGACAAACTGCAAAAAGTAATAAGAAATATGTTTTTAAAAGTAACTAGGTGCCCACCTCGGCTTCACCCGGGTGCAATATTTCTTTCGGTATCATACAATTTTCTTTCCAAACCCTATCCAGAGAATTATTACGAACACAACAAAAAAATAATTAGTCAAATAAATGCAACCGTTCTGAACTAATGCGCTTACGTACATATTATACATTGTTTCTTTAACTAGGCTCAAGAAAATTGGGGGCTCATTTAGATGTGTATACGCTTTTACAATAAACTTCCCAGTCATGTGCACGAACTAAGCCTCAATAGATTTATATCATTTGTGAAGCAGAAACTTTGCCAGAAAGCTTTTATTCTGTTAAAGACTATCTTGCGGACAAAACTGCTTGGGATTGAGCTGCTCCAATTATTTCTGTTTTGTTTGATTTTTACTCTTTTCTTTTTTTTATTATAATGATTATTTCATATACATTTTGACATGACAATATTATTTACTTTTTCAAGTAATAGAATATACTTTTTGTTTTACTTTACCATTTTTAATTTTGTTTGTACAAGATGACAATATTATTTTCTTTTCAAGTAATATATTTTATTTTTGTAAAAGCAAAAGCTATGTTGTGGGCTCTCATATGATTTGATCACTACAAATTGTATGGACTTTAAAAGAGACGTTGACCTCTGAGTTTGTTTCAGTGTTTCTTCTCAGAGTAATTAGTTAGGAAACACTGGCCTCATCTAGTTTACATTTACGAAAAAAAAGACATGTGAAAGTGTTATTTTTATAACCTATTTGCAAAATAAACATCATTATTTTATTCGGCAATTAATTTTTAGTAAGCAACCCTTGGCTTCGCACGGGTTCTTTACATAAAATATAGAATAGCCTATGTTACTCCGAGGAGATGTAGCTTTCGGTAAAATTGGTTGAGAAGTTTTTGAGTTAAATCTAACAAACAAAAAATCAATCATCTTTCCTCGTTATAGGTATATAATATTAATTTAAATGAAAAGGATTAATACCGTATTTGTGTAAATACCTTTTACATTACCGCTTTATAATTGCCAATTTTTTAAAGTATTAAAATAGACATAGGTAGGTTATCTTTAACATATAGACATATGCCATCGCGGACTTTTCTTTAGGCATATGTAAGATACACAATTCTACCATACATTGATATACTACATAAACTTTCGGTTTCCCCCGGCTCGGAAGCGAGGCGCCCGGTCAAATCACGGCGACACGAAATTAGTTCGTTGCGCATTATTTTGATATTGCCATTTTTTTTTATTACTGATGGACCCACTCTTGACCTCGATCTCGCCTGATGGTAAGCGATAGATGAAGTCTAAGATGGGACGAGCGAGCCCAGAAGATGCCTATTTACTCGTGCTTTAAAGGCTGAAAGGTCATAAGTGGCAGGAAACACAGAAGCCGGCAGAGAATTCCTAAGGTATTCATTTAATTTGCATGGAGTAAAGAGAAAAATTAATCTTTATGAAATGTTCAAGCCAACTAACGTATTTAAAATTATAAGGATTAATACAATATTTGTGTAAATAGCTTTCCAATTACCGCTTTATAATTGCCCATTTTTTAAAGTATTAAAATGGATGTATAGTATGTTATCCGTAAGAGATAGGCATATGCCATCGCGGACTGTTTTGTAGACCTTTTTAATGTGTACAGTACTGTAGTACATTATTTTGATGTATCTCGTACGGTTCAGCCAGCGTTTGCAATGTAAGCGCAAAAAAAAATTGTTTTTTAAGACATCACATTAGAAACCTCTAAAATTATCATTGTTTCTCTACTATATTATGTATGTATTATACATATAAACCTTTGTCTTGAATAATTCTATCTATTAAGAAAAAGCACATCAAAATACGTCACGTAGTTTTAAAGATCTAAGCATACATAGGGACAGACAGCGGAAAGCGACTTTGAAAATAAATTGTACTTTATTTTGATGCTATGTACTTTTTTTTTTCTTACCTATTTTAACTAATGTACTTTAACTGCACAAAAAAAAGGTGGCAACCCTAAACAACTGACGACAACAGACTGACCGGTGAAATTCTGCGAAATGCACACAGGCACTGGTTCCCGGCTTGTGTGACTGTGTGCGTGCACCCGCCCCGCCCGCGCGCCCGGGGGGTAAACATTCAAGTGAAATGCAGAATGATTCTTGTAAGAAACGGGCGCCCAAAAATTGACGAGTAGCCTTTTAGGAGAAATGTTTTTACCAAAAAGCAACTAGATGTTTTAATTCTAGATAAAGTTATTTAAACTCTTCAATAACTAAACTATGTCAGTAAAAATTTTGTTTCATAGATTTTATATTTTACTTTTCTACTTTTAAGGCCCTAAGTTGCGTTAAAATTCGTGTTAAAATACGGAACTTTGGAGGCTCAGAACTTTCAAATTCCTTATTCTTTTACTATTTTTGTTTATCACTGGCATAGATAATGACAAGAGAAATCGATATTATACTCAACTTTGAAAGTACGATATCAAATAATGGAGTAATCCTACAAGTATATTTGTATGGAGAAAATGTCAACAAGCGTGGCCTTAAGCTGTTGGTAGTCGAAGGTTAGATAGGCAGTCGCTTCATGTATGTAAAACATTTAGTTCTCAGTTATATCTGGATAGACTGGGAGCCGTCACTATAGTTGGGAAGCGGCTAAGCTAATGATAATTTATTTTGAGAAGCAGCATTTTATTTTTAAAATAATGATAATAATAGAAATATGTATTGGTATAGATAGAGATATATAGAATATGGTTTATTGTACACCAACATTTAAACACATCTATTTAACAATATTGCTTATTTTATGGTAACAATGGCGGTCTTATCGCTGAAAGCGATATCTTCTAAACAATCTTTGGAAGGACTTTAAAAACTTTAATTAAAGTGGGGAGGGCTAAATTCATAGATAAAATAAATAAGTAGATTTGGTCAACAGACGAAATTATATCGGAACCGTGTGTCTCCAGTTAGGCGCTGGGCGGGGCAACAACTACACATGCAGTTTAATAAAATCAATAGATACGCACTCGCGCACACACCCGCATTTCTTAAATCAGAACGTACTATACAATCAATAATAAACCTTATTCCGTCAAACACAGCGTGTATTTACCATGCACCGTAGAATTTACCCACACAAAAACATCGGTCGCTATCGTTGTGCTGTGCAAAAGCAATTTATTTTACATATACGTTAGTGATTGACTAAATCGGAAAGTTATCGATTCTTCCATTTATTATTGTACAATTTTTTTTGGGCACCTGAAAATGAACCAAATAAAAAATGGCATGTCCAGAAAATATTACAATAACAATAAACATATTATTAAGAACATAACATTACATAATTATTATTAAGTACTACCTACTAAGTATTAAGGGCTACCCTGGCGCTTTCGACTTAAATCTTAATATTTAATTATCATAGTGATAGGTCAAATGAAGTCGATGTTAACTTACATTACGCTCTTGATCGGAACATACCAGCCGTATAGGTTGTATAAAATCCTGAAAAGTTGATTGACTGATTTTATGAATACCCTAAATCATGAGAATAGCTTTCAGTAATAAAATAAAATTTAACACACTTCTGCAAATATCAGTTGTACTCTTAATTTTGGAATTGTCCATTCAAAAAGCCTGCGACTTTTCTTTAGAGACTAGAACATTTCTGCGTTGAAGTGAACCGAGCATATGGTGCTATTTTTTGTAGGGTACCAGTTAGGTGGCATGCCTGTGGCATCAATCCATTCCTTTTTTATGTTACCAACTTCTGGGAAGCTGAAAAGTACGAAAAGCACTTATTTATCATTTACATACATCCTAAGCTACTTCTAAACGTCACCATATAATAAGCATCGCAATAATTACGTAACACACTATAAATCAAGATCTGAATGATTTTGACGTATATTGCTAATCCATTGCTTCATAAGTTCGAAATATTGGTCTGCTCAACAACGTAAATACCGCAGTGAGTGTTGTTGATTTAGCATAATGAAACCGATTCCTACTGTAAGTGTGTTACGCAACTATTACCTGCGGGGTAACCGCAGGTAATAGTTTAGTAGGTTATAATAGGTTTTTGTTATAAGAAAAATCCTAGTTAGTAGAGAAATTGTTAAATATATGAAAACAAACACACATCCATGCATAACAAATAAATAGCATGAATATATTGACTTATTTTAATCTCAATTCACAAATATATTATCTGAACCATGCCGATTATTATAACGCATTCGAAGCTTCAATGGAAGCAAAATACAAAAACCATAAAAAATAAAGAAACAGCATGAGGATAAGGCATAACATACGATAATTCTAAACCGAAAAACACCACCGATTATTAACCTAAAATTAAAGTAACTTACTTTACGAATATTGGTTACGCATTTCTCTACTACTCTGTAAAAAAATCAAAATAAGTAAAAAAACATTATTTACATCGATCTTCCAACCGGGCTAAAACGGTTGACAGATTGAAAAATAAACTATTGTAGCGACGGCGACGTCGGAACTCCTTACGCATGCTGCGGGCGTAAAATAAATTGTTTATTTTTTTTTTACTTTTTTGTACACTTGACTTTTCAACGTATTTTTATTTCTGTCATCTCATGTAAAATAAAAGTTAAACATTTTCTTAGAGGTTTCCGTATGTTATAAAAACTTTTTACCAAAAAATTACACCAAGTCAGGATCTGATGATGGGACATCATCAGATCCTGACTTGGTGACAATGGGACCAATTTCAAAGTATACCCTTTCAAACAAAAAAAGCATTTTTCAAATCGGTTCAGCCGTCTCCGAGTAATCTGTGATCATACATAAAAAAATAATAATAATATACGCGTCGAATTGATAACCTCCTCTTTTTTATGTCATCGGTTGAAAAACCCCTAAACTATAATAGCAATATTTCATTCGTCAATCGACATTGCTGTCGATAGCCTACGTTAGTGGATCTGCACAAGCACATCACTAATTCGTCGCAAGAAGTGGCGGCCTCACTACGCGATGAATCCGCGTAATACAGTTTCGTATGTTATGTTTACATTGCTTGTCCAGTTACTTAGTGACGAACTCAGGTAGTGGTTAAGGAGAAATGTATTTATAGCAAAAGGAGTACAGTCGCTCTGATATTTGAAAACAAAAATAACATAGTAAAACCAAGAAATATTTTACGATTTATTGTTTTTCATGATTTTAAAGACAAATATTGTAAAATACTTGTACTTACATATGGTAAGTGATTCCATGATTCACATAGATTTGATTTTGGCTTCGGTTTTTACAAGATACCACAGAACAACTCGGCATTCATATATGTTATCACGATCGCCGTCGAAAGCGCACTAGTTCGCGGAGACGGCCACTTGCCTGTGACATGAGCCCTGTGGCCATGTCGCGCGGACACCGATACGCCCCCTTACCACTTCTCTGTATTTTTGATTTCTGTGGCTAAATTAGTATACTTACTACATTATTCATAAAATGAGAGAAACAAAAATTATCTAAATATTAAAATAAATAAATATATATTCATATATATATAATACAATACATAGGTAATTAAATAATACAATATATATAGTGTGTTCTTTAACATCAAGTGGAGAGAAAACAAAAGAAAAATCATAAATTGGAAGAAAATAATTATGAACCGAGCTTTTAAAAGTAGCCAGTGACTGAGCTTGTCCCTGTTATGCAATACTGAAGAGTTTTTTTTTTAAATAGCCAAGGCTTTTAGAACAACGCTGTATGGTATTCAGATTTTTGTGTTTTCAGGGTTATGATAGTTTTTGTGAGTTATGGTAATACTAGTACTCTCGCGGGGATTCGCTCCCGTGGATTCTATCACGATAAAAACATAACTCTCCTTTTTTGCAGTCGGGTAAAAAGTAGCCTATAACCTTCCTCAAGCTTCAAGCTACTTCCATACCAAATTTCATCCAAATCCACCCAGTACTTTCGAAGATTAGCGCGTTCAAACAAACAAACAAACAAACAAACAAACAAACTAACAAACTTTTCCGCTTTATAATATTAGTATAGATTACTGATTTGTAATGGTGGTGTTTCCAGGACTGCTATTTGGTAGGAAGCAAGCGTCAGGCCGGCGGGAGAGCTCGCAACAACGCGAGACGGCGCGGCGCCAGCTCGTGCGTGCTGTGCCCGCTACTGTGGGAGTGCTGGCGGGCCCGCGCCTGCGCACCGCGCTGCTCGCCGCATTCGACGTCATACAGGCGCCACTACTTAATAAGCAGGTCATTATAATTACACTACTACAATTATAATAAGTCTGTGCAATTATGGACCAAGTTATCTTGACGAATAATTACCAGAAACATATTATGAAGGACGGGATGATTGACGTGTGTCGGGCATGCCACATGACTTATTGTCTCCGGTTGTTCTCGTCGCTAACGGCGAGTACTTGCATAGACACAACCGAGTAGCCAGAATTATTCATCAGCAACTTTCTTTGAAATACAAACTTGTCGATTTTGAGATACCGTATTACAAGTATGTGCCTGACCCAGTTCTCGAAAATGACCAAGTCACGTTGTACTGGGATCGGTCTATCATCACTGACAGGACTATTGTTGCCAATAAGCCTGATATAGTGGTGATAGACCGATTAGTGCGCCGCGCAATAATAATCAATGTTACCATCCCACATGACGAGAATCTCGTGAAAGCTGAGAAAAAGAAACATATAAAGTATCTCGACTTAGCTCATAAGGTTGTTGACATGTGGACTTGGCTGTCATTGTGCCGATTGTTATATCAATCAATGGGCTAATAGCTAAAAGCTTCGACGACCATCTGTCGAAGCTGGCGTTACACAGCTGGATAAAGGGCCTGATACAGAAGGCAGTTCTCAATACAGCTCGTATTGTGAAGAAATTCTTTTCTCTGAAGACCTAACCACCGGTAGCTTGGAACCTGCTCCCGACACCGGTGGACTGCCATTCTTTATATTTTAAATTTATTTTTAATGTAAGGTTTTTTTTTAGAAAAATATTTAAAAATGTATTTTCTCAGAAAAGTGTTGAATAAAGGAAATAATAATAATCTTTATTACTCAAAAAAGGTTACAAAGCAACACATGGTTAAATAAAATGTAAGCATAAAATGAATAGTAAAAAAAGAAACATGTGTCAGTAGAAACTCTGACTCCTAAACTAGATATGTCCCTGTATCTTAGGAGTCAGTGTTCTTCAAACAACAAATACAAGCAGACCATTTTACGGTTATATAAAACAAAAAAAAACAACTATTTTTAGAGATAACAAGGAAATTAGAATGAGTGCGTGTGTGAGTATGTGTGGGGGAGGGGAGTGTGAGTATGTGTGGGGGAGGGGAGTGTGAGTATGCGAGTGAATGTGTGTGTGTGTGTAGAGAATGTGTGCTTTTATGAGGGGTTTGCGATAGTGTATATATGTAAGATTGATTCTGTGTTGTTTGTGCATGGAGTATATGTGCAAAAAGTATAAAGTTCCTGCCAGAAGATCCTCGGTATTACAGTATGATAATGATGCCAAATAATCTGTAAGACTAGCTTTACATTCTATTTTACTTTTTTTGAAGAGATTGTTTTTTTTTTATCATTATTAGTACCCAACTGACATGGCTTACCGATGTATAGTCCCCTGAGGAGGCTGACAGGTTGGCTAAATTAGCATCAAAAGATAGCTTGGACATTTCAAGTTTACCATATTATACAGAAGTCGTAACAATTCAAAAATTAGTGCCATTTAACATTTAAGGAATATTTCGATGAAAGAAGTAAAGAAAAAGGTAATACAATATCAGCCTCCTCGAATACCATGGTTTTATAATAGTAAGTTAAGTAGAGCCTACATTGTAGCTATAGATAGATTACGTTCTGGACATTACCCATCAAAAAAATTTGCATACTTAATGAAAATAAGTGATACCCTAATTGCGACGTCTGTGGCATGCTAGATGATGTACTCTACAGCACATTCTTGCAGAATGTAAAAAATATAAAAGAGTGAGAGACTTATTGGTGCAAAAATTTCGTATTAACAAATACGATCAAGGAGCATTTTTAAGTATTCTAGCAGAACCAACATCTGACACTGCAAAGTTTATGGTAAAAAACATGATTTTGCACCAATGACTCTCTCTTTTTAGGAAATAAGTTTGTCTGAAGTCCGTTTTACGGTCTCTTTTTCATTTTGAGCTTCTTTTTCTATGAAAAAGTACACATCGTATACCATTTTTCTGACATGCCTGCGTAAAACGGTATCTGGTCCTGGCATTGTAATACAAACTAAATTTAAAACATTAACAATAAATCGTAACAAAAACAAAATTTAACACAATAAAAATAACTCGTAACAAAAACAAAGGGTGTACCCTTTGTTTTTGTTACGAAACATTGGAACTTCGTGCACGCAGTGTATTCGGGAGCTAACGGGACGTAGATACAGTGCGAGAGGTCTTGAGTCTATTGACGCATCAATCTCGCGCTCGGTTTGAGGTCACATAACACCCCGCGTCCCGCTGACAACCGCCACAACACCTAAAAATCGACTTCTGCGCAACTAACGTCTCTTGCCAAGTTACGTGCCGGGCACTATACCTGCGCAGAAAATGAATTTCCGCACCGCGCTTCGTTTCCTTTACCGCTATTGGTCGGCAGCTGCCGCCATGTTAGCGTGCGACGCGTGACTTGCGAGTGAGACTGAACTAACAGCTTGAGTGTATTATGAACCTTATAGCGATTTTTCGTTAATCTTCGGGGCCATACTTTCTTTTCTGTTCGAACGAATGTTCCCGACGCGCCGTATCAGTTGGGTAAAGGCCTATCCGCACACAACAGTGCCGGCACAGTGCCGACACGTGCCGATCAGTAACGTATCGATCAGTGTCAGTGAAATATGATATTGTACCATACATTTTGTATGACGCTATCCGTACTCGTCAGTGACAGTGACGTTCAGTGATATCAGTGCTGCGCCGACATTCGCCGTGATCCGACGTGAATTTGTAGCGAACAATATTTTGCCTGAGACGGTCGCAGTGTTTCAAGATGGACGACGAAAAGTTGATTGAATTGGTCCGTGTACACCTTGCAATTTATGACCTTTCACATAGAAAATACATGGACAATAATTTTCATTTTACTTTTCAGTAAGTTTAGATAAAAGTATGTCGAAACAATGTTTAGACATCCTGAAATACTCAAAAAACTTTGATTCATCATCTATCAGGTGTTTATATAGGGTAGCAAATTCTCCTTCTTCTTCATCTAATATTAAAGCAATTGCTGCTAACTCTAATCTTGAATATCGAGGCATCTTACAAGCACGTCAAACTGCTGCAAGGTACTAAAAATCACTGCACGCGTCGCGTCGGTACTGACATGTATGAATAGCACGTCACGGAACGGTACGGTACGGAACTGTCGCTCACGTGTCGGCACTGTTGTGTGCGGATAGGCCTTAATACTGTACTAATATGATTTTACCCGACTACAAAGGAAGGGTTATGTTTTTATTTATTTCTTAATCACCAACTTACACTAACAGTAATAATACCACACATATAGGTTATTGGTTAAGTACTTAAGTAGTAATATAAAAATTTATAATTAACTAGCTTTTGACCGTGACTTCGTTCGCGTGGGAGATTTTCTCGCTTAATTCCCGATTCCGGGATCAAAACTATCCTATGTCCTTTCCAGGGTCCTAAACTATTCCCATGCCAAATTTCATCTAAATCAGTTCAGCGGCTTAGGCGTGAAAAGGTAACAGACAGAGTTACTTTCGCATTTATAATATTAGTCTGGATATAACTGAAAATTAAAAAGAATTATTATTTACCAACTAATTTATTACCAACGAAATTAAATTACATTATACCGAACTAAATGAAGACGACTAATAATTATACAGAATAACAATAAACTAAAATAAATGGCTTAGTTTTACTCTACTCCATTGATATAGTAGTGAAGTAGATATTGACTCCAGATATCGTGCAGCAGTGGCCAAGAATCTGAGCTCAGTGCTTGCGCAAAAATCTAAAGATGATATAAGGTATAAGTCGAAATCTGATTATGGAATACCAAGAAGATCAAGGAACACCCTTGACTTTAAGGGTAATTACAACATTTTAGATCTATTATCTAAAGCAATTCAGATTTTATGTCTGAAAGTCATCATCTCATGGTGCTGAGCTAATAATGGGAGTAACAACATCTGAAAGTTTCTGAAAGAGTTATATCAAAAATATTGATCCGATTTAGATGGGGTTTTCACTGTTGAAATTATTATTTTGATGACACCTTTAATTGGTCTATCCATGGTGTGTAGGATAATACCAGATACAGGGACAGTAGTAGATAGACATTATTATTAACAAAATTAGACATTAGATTTTTCTCTTTTTTAGTGCAGTAGTGTTTCTGTTTGTTTTGAAGTCGGTTTATGTTTTAGATAAAAAGTTTTTTTAAACATTATACAGTATGTTAACTAACAGAGGGCGTTCCTGTTAACCCGCAATAGTATAGAATAAATGTAATAGTATGAATATGGATGCTAATCCATACATGCTAAAAAAAAATATTACCATTCGAAAACAAAATGTTTTTTTTTAATATTAAAATACTTACTAAAAATGTTAAATTGATACGTAAAAGAAACACTCTGTACACGCGTACTTGAAGGACGGCAACGTCGCAATTTATTTATGAATGCGTACGCGTGTAAAGAGTGTTTCTTTTACGTATCAATTTAACTTTTTTAGTGAATATTTTAATATTAAAAAAAATAAAAACATTTTGTTTTCGAATGGTAATATTTTTTTAGCATGTATGGATGCTATACTATTGCGGGTTAACGGGAACGCCCTCTGTTAGTTAATATACTGTATATCTACAGGAACACTTCTGTTATCAAGATATATTTAACGATATCCTAATAATATAAATCCGTTCAGTGGCTTGGAAAATATGAGATAATAAAGAATATTACACCAATACATACAAGATACGCGCGAAAACATACATCTTCCCTTGCATTTGAGTAAAATGTGTTGCAATTACGGCGTAACTGCTAGAAAATAAGGCATCAGCCGTATTTATACAAACTTATTTACCATACTTTAAGTCCGCGTGGAAATATTTCTCCTTTTCTCGGGATAAAGTAGCCAATGTGCCATTCTAGACTATAATCTGTCTTCGAAAAAAATCATCTAGATCCGCTACCATTATGTTCCATACTTGAAATTTTCAAATGAAAAAGAAAATAGTATAGATGCTTGCTTAGTCTCAATAATAATACGCATTTTTTTTATTCAAAATTTATATAATATGTATGTACAGAATTCATATTAAAGACTGTAACAGTATCTAAATTACAAATATTTACATTTCATTGGACAACGCATGGAAAATTTGAAAATCATGTGACATGCACCAACGCTCTATGTTTCCGCTTACCACTCGCCATACACGCAAAACTCGCCCTAAGCCTACCTAGCTCTACTCCTATGATTCTACCTGCCAGCTTCACTGCGTGCGATGTGACCGGACTTTCAAATCCAAGTTCGGACTTTTGAGTCACATTCGGGTGCACGAACGGAACTAGAGTAAGGGTCGCCGTCGTCGGTTACGACGAGGAGGACTATATAATTATTATCCCGCGTAGTAGAACAGACAGAGAAAAAAAAACATTTGAGAAAACTGGAACACTGGATTGTGTGGAGACTGTCCCAGCAATGAGAATGTTGGTAGAGGTGGTCACTCTGTTATATTAAATAACTTTACTTTCTTTTGTTTCAGCTGGTCTACAATCTATTGGATCTGTGCGTCATGGAATTGTTCCCAGAACTGGGTGCCATAGACAAGAGCCCTTCTAAAGTACCAAAGAGTTGAGGACGCGTATCCACATCGGAGAGACACTATTTATTTTATTTTATAAATAAAAACTTCAGCTAGGCATTTTTTATTTTTGTAAATCGCCAAAAACGCACGGTTGTTTGTCTATAGTTTAATTTATACGCAACTTACTATGTAATTGTAAATATTTGTATCGTATAATAATGAGTCTATTTTTGTAATATTAGTTAAATATTGAAGCAATATTCGTTCAATTGACCTTTCAAGGTTGTAATCGAAAAGACCACAGAGTATTTTGAAATGTTTTCAGTGTAGAAACGAAACACCAGAAATAAATTATTTTGTTAATTCAAAATGTTTTATTGTTTGTGTCATAGAGTTCTCATGTATAACCATGTCAGAAAATGCGATGTTCGTACATCAGCAGTTTAACAATAGGGCGGTAAAATGTCACGGGCTCCCAGTCGAAAGGGGCCCCGCTTCCGTCAGCACAGAACCTCCTAAGATCTAATAATTTCGTTCAGGAAGGGCCTCATTGTAAAAATGAGCCATGTAAAAAGAGGTATTACAGATAGAGTAGCGATGACAGGGCTACCCCGATGGTTAGAAAGAGAGAGAAGATTGCTCGTACGGGTACCCTATCTGTCGTCTGTAGATAGGGTACCTGCGATTTGCTTTCTCTCTAAAACCAATGCACAGCTGGAGAACTGGCTTCTCTGCTCTATTTATAATACCTCTATGTAGCATAGACTATACTATGTAGTCCATGGTCTGGACCATGCGGTCATCGCTGTATGGTAGTCTTTATACTAGTGTTGCCCAAACGAGAGTCTCGCAAGAGTCTTGCAATTAGCGATTATCCTATTGCTATTTATTAAACGGTAGTTGAGATCTCAGAACAATGTAACAGAGTCTGAAGAGTCTTGCAATTAGCGATTATCCTATTGCTATTTATTAAACGGTAGTTGAGATCTCAGAACAATGTAACAGAGTCTGTTACATTGTTCTGAGATCTCAACTACCGTTTACATTGTTCTGAGATCTCAACGACCGTTTAATAAATAGCAATAGGATAATCGCTAATTGCAAGACTCTTGCGAGACTCTCGTTTGGGCAACACTACTTTATACTAATACTCTAAAGCAGAAAAGTTTATTTGTTTGTTTAAACACGCTATTCTTCGAATGTACTGGCTGGATTTGGATAAAATTTGGTATAGAAGTAGCTTGAAGCTTGAGGGAGGTTATACCCGACTGCAAAAGGAGAACGGTTAAGTTTTTATACTGAGAAAGTCCACAGGAGCGAAGTCAAGGTTGTTAGTACCGTAAAACGCTGCAACTTTGCCAACTAAGCCCAAATTTGCCTATTTCGTTTAATTAACGATATTTCGCGTTTGCTTCGTTTTTTTCTTATTTTCTACCATTTGGTAGTGATTTTACATTATTAGGACAACATATTTTTCATTTTTTGTAATGGTAACTTCATTCCGTTAGTTGTACGACAAATACCGGTGCGACTGAGTGAAAATTTTCAGTGTCTTGTAACTTTTGAAGTTTTAGCTAAAGAAAAGGTGTTTTCGTGCAGCTATAACATTCCAGGGTAAGAAAATACTATCTACTTTCCGTATTACTCGATATTTTTGTTAAAAGGACACGATTTCATTAAAATAACTTAGCAGGCAATGTTATGCACTGTTTTGAAAACTTGAGTGACACAACTTTGCCTGGGTCTAGGGATGTCACTAGTCGGATTTTAATAATTATATATTTTTACTATGTAAATGTTGTATTAGCATGAAATTTACACAGCTTCGAACCCGGTCAAATCGACACGTAAGCGCTTGCATGCACTAAATTCCCTTCGTTTTACGATATTTTATTGCATAAATTGTTAAAGTTCTGAAGTCGGGTGAAGACACTGACTACTGTATAAACTCAAATATTCTCTGGAAAAGCCACTTTTTTAATTTTTTATTAGTAATTACGAGTCAGTATTGCTAAAAAGGCATTATATTTGTGATTTTTACTCATACGTGGAATTTGGTTTTATTTTTGAAAAAAGTGAATAAAAGTTTAAGAAAATAATCCGTATTTTTTTGGACAACCCTTGTTTCAACGACATTTTTGTATGAAAAGTTTGTGGTACCTGCTACAACATTGCCTATCAGCAGTAAAAAAATATTCAATACCGTCATGGCAATAATATAACTGCCGGGGACAAGCACGTGTCTCTTGTACACGGAAAAAAAATACTAAAAAGATCAATAATATATTTATTGAGATATCCTTCTAGGCCAAGTTGTCTTTTACCTGCAACTTTGCCTACGACTTTGAGTGTTTGTAATTCTGAAAAACGGCGTGATTTAAATAGATTTGGGTTCTACCTGGCAAGGCATAAGGTCTGTTTTCCATCTGGAAGTCTGTAAAAGCCGCAATAATAAACAGGTTCAGAGATACGAACAAAAAACGTCAAAATCCGGGCAAAGTTACAGCATTTTACGGTACTGTACTGAACCTCCCAGAACAAAAACGAGGGAGGGGCCGCCCACAATAGCCCTGGCTAGAGCTTAATTATTCTAGAAACCTTACGAAAGCCCAATATCACTAAAAAACAACAAAAGATCATTTGAATTAGGGCAGGAAAGTGAGCAGACTCGACCCCTTATAGTACTATGAGACGAAGAATGACACTACTAGGCTATTTATCTTAATAAATAGCCTAGTACTACTATCTTGGGTCCATATCTTGCAACCCCATATTAACTACCATTTTTAACGAGTACCTACAAAGTATTTGAGAACAATTTTATGCTCTATCTATAATATTCAAGTGGAAAGGCTTTCTTTTGGCACTGGACGTCGGTATATCTGCTTAATAATCACCAATTAAAACGAAAGTTGTACAAAACGAGGAAATGACAAAGGTGTTCTGTGACCCCAGTAGACTAGCCCTCAATGTGCAAAACGAATCATAAATAATGAAAAAATCATTACCACTTCTGGGACTATAACGAGTTTAGTCAGGCAGTTTCCTGTAATGAAAATGCGGTGGAAGAATTTTAAAATTTACGCACAATATAAAAATACGAAAGTAACTCATTAAGAGCCTTACATTAGATTTATTGATGCTAGACTACGACTACATATTTCTGAACGAAACACTCAGTAACGAGGAGCGTCAATAGTTTCTGAACGCAATGCGTCAACATTTTAATGTTGCCACCTTTTGGTACACTGCATTTCTATTGGGTAAACATAAGTTTGCGGTGTTCGTTGTCAGAGAATTTAGTATAATAATTGTCATTAACATAATTATTCTGAGGGCAAATATAATCTAGGTAGATTGTATCTTGTATAATGTATCTTTAGGTAAAGATAAAATATTTAAATAATGAAAAGTATAAAAATTTAAAGATAATACAGAAACAATGGAACGAAAATAAAAATAAACATACGGTATTAAACTGCATGTTGGGTTATGCGTTTAGTATCGTAAATTCTGCCCTTTTTATCTGACAACGTCCCATAAGATGGGTTTCGTTTTCGTATGAAATAAAGATGGTGAGCACATTATTTTTTATACTTGCAAGTGATTTGCATACTTACAACACTCCACTGAATTACTGAAATGTTTATCAGGTAAATCAAAGACCATGCTGGCAACACTCGTTTATGTTATGTCAATTTTAATTTACAGTGAAAAGTAAAAGGCGATGGGTGTGTTGCTTTGTCTTTATTTCTTGTTTTAGATAGAAACGAATGAATAAGTTAAAAACAAAATGAATTATCAGTAAATCAAACATAATTTAAATCATTCAGTTAACAGAAAACACCATTGTAAATATTTCATAACAGATACTTGTTTTCATTTCGTCAATGGTTGTGTTACTGATTGTAACAAAAACAAAATAGAAAAACAATTGAATAAATTAGTTAGTGTAATGTTTGTGTTAAGTGATGTCCAGTGTTTATGAGGTTCATAGTAAACACGCGTGTGCTTAATTCGTTGATAAAAGTTAACGATAATGGCTTTCGTAAATAAATATTGTGTACATAAACATGGATGTGGTTTTTGAACGTGCCAGTGTTCTTATTTTGAAATCGCGATGTCGTCGTCGCCTTGCCAAAAAGGCGGGATGCGCCTCAGTGAAGCTTTGGACAACATGCAACTTGCGTACAACCCAATCACGAAACAGTTGCATTTCGTCAGTCCTAAAGTGGAGAAACCAGTAGAGGATACATCTGACGATATTGATAAGCTCTCTAAAAAGAGCAGTTTCAGTGATGAGGGCAACTTCTCCATATCAACATGTGAGAAGAGTGATACAAGTGATTCCCCTAAGAGTACTTTGCAATGGGGTAGTGTGAGTGGTCATCACCGAGGCAAAGATGGTGGTTCATTCTCGAGCACCGTGTCAAGTTTATCAGAGTGTTCTCTCGGGTCTGCTGCATCTAAAGATGATGAGCTTACGGATGCAACCTCACAAGATCAAGATCAGCACTCTAAGTTGAAAAAGAAGGGAATTTCTGGCTTTTTCAGCAGGTAAGACTCATTTTGAATTATTAAAAATCTACCTGTAACTCTTATGATTTAAAAAATTCACCAAAATATGCTATGTTGTGTCTTTCAGCTGATTTCTAATTTATTTTGATTCTTATATTATAAACATGAATCATACTATTCATTTAATGGTATTTTAATACTGATGTGTAGAAAAATATACTTTATTGCAATGTATTAAAGATTCAATATTTGATGTAAATGCCAGAGAAAATGCAGGCCTCCACTTTTTAAATTATATTCTAAAAATAAACAATATTGACAGAATAAAAAGGTTAGACAGCATTTTTTATACAAAGGGTTAAATAAAAAAACAACAAAGGGTAAAATGTTCCATTAATGTTTCAATATGTAATCAGCACTGATCAGCATTTGTAATTACTTCTATTAAGTAATGTATTGACATACTCATTATATAATGCTATCTCATAATATTAGGAAGCATTTACTACCCTCTTACTTAATAACTAGCTAAATAAATTAATTGGATAACTCTAGAACTGCTATCATTTGCTAGATTTACTCATTTAAATTTTTAGTTAAGTAGCAGAGAAAAATAGTGTCATTATGCCAATTGTGAAATGACTATTTTAATTTTGTAGCCTATTATCAATTAAAAATGTACTAAAATGTGTAAATTTGTCTTCCTTATTTACATTCTATTTAAAGTGTTAATAATATCAATATCTGTAGATCATAAAACAAGTGCTCATCAAATTGAACCTTAACAACAAGGAAAAAAGGAGATTTTCCTGTATACTTGTACCAGAATTGAGCATTAAAACATTCATGAATTTTCAAAATTAGATGCTTACAAAACACCTGCATTGTCCATCAACTATTTTAGTAATAATAGGTTAAAGAAACCATTGGAATTTCCCTCTGTTTTAATTGTAGTACTTGGTATTCTTGGGCTTATTGTCCATTGTGTTTTCTAGTGATAAAAATCTACTTGAGCATGAAAAAGGTTACTCAGTAAAGAGGTCTCTCAATGCACATAAATTACCTTCAATTTGTTGACTTGCGTTAGTCACCAGAAGTTGCCATGAAGAATAGGATTTCAAATTTACATAAAATTGCAATAAAACGCAGAAAGTAGTAAGAAAATAATTTATTATGAATTTTATTCAAAGACTATTTACTTAAATTATTTATTAATTTAAAGTTATTATTTAATTAAATATTATGCGCAGTTAAAAATTTTTTTTATATTACAAGTACTTAATATCTAAAGTCTTTTGTATTGGAATAATTTTTAAGCAACTAAAACTTAGACTAGACTCATGCTTTGCCAAAATTGGCTTTGTCAACCCCAGTTAACTGGCAGGATATTTCAAATAGTCTCTCTTGATGTTCTAATATCTTTGAGAAACTGTTACTTATTCCCTCAGTACAATTACTTATATATAAACCCCCCCTTTTCTCTAAATCTTTTTCAAAACAAGCATAGAGTATTGAAACAGCTCCTTTTGCCGGGGTTTTGAAAAACAGTTTCATGGCCCAAGGGAAAGCTTTTTTGAACATGGTCTTTTCAAACAAATCTGTGTCAACAATTCCTGGATGAACTGCATAACATTTCACAGCAGAACCTTCTTCTTCCAACATCTTGTTAATATATCTGGCACTCATTAGCTGTAACAAAAGAAAATTTAATTTAATAGAGTAATTGACACAACATTCCAAACAATAATTTGATTCAACAGGTTTCTAGTTTGAATATGTTGCTAAAGGAAAGTAGAACATTTCTTTACCTGTGCCAGTTTAGCCTGCGCGTACGCGGCCGTGGAATCATAATGCTCCTTCATGTTGATGTCTTCAAAGTATATCTTGCCAGGGAAGTGAGCGCATGACGACACATTCACAACCCTCGCTGCCTCACCGATAGTGCCGCCCTTTTTCAGAGCTGGCAAAAACAAGTGTGTCAAATAAAAGTGGCCCAGATGGTTGACTGCTAACTGACTCTCAAATCCATCCTCAGTGAGCTGATAGTCTCCGTACATAATCCCAGCGTTGTTGACGAGAAGGTGGATAACCGGGAATCTGTCCAAAACATTCTCCGCAAATTCTTTGACGGATTTCATTGATTGCAAATCCAAGGGGAAAGCCACAATGTTTTCCCCGTTCTCCATGTTATCAGCTAGCTTCTTCATAGCCTCTGGTTTCCTCACTCCGGCAATAACGAACATATTTGACTTGAGTAATCCTCGCACAACTTCGGCTCCGATCCCGCGAGCCCCGCCGGTGACGACCGCAATCTTCCTTCTCGCGTCTGGCAACACAATTTTGTTTCTCCACACATTCACCCAGTCATCGATGAGGCCGCCAGCGCCTGCGCCCTGCATGTCTACCGCGTACCGTAGGTCACTGAAGATGTACTTCAAGGGCTTGTGTCTGTTAATGTACCAATAAATGGCTGCAGCGCCGGAGAGAATTAACGCTGAAGCTATTGCGAGAGACATGTTGAGGTTATGTTATCGTCCGCTCGTCGCGACGCTACGGTTGCACTGGCGACCGTTGCTTTCACTCTGCTGGAAATCCTCAACGCTTTCTCTCGATCCGGTGTTTGTTTGGTCTAGTACCGTTAGTCCTGAGGTCGCGCTGCTCATTAACTGATTAAATGGCAGGGACTTCACAGTATCTGTAACAAAAACAATACAGCAAACTTAGGTATGTACATAATTAAAGCGACGCGAGCAGCACGTTGGGAAGCGTGTTATCGATGCGTGGCCTCCAGCTGTACTGAAAACGATGACGCAATACCTAGTACTATTGATATTAAACTAGACGGAAGTTGTTGAAGCGTTAAAATCAAATACAAAGACTGTTTAGGAATCTTATTGATTCTTTAACCTAGAGCTGAAAACTAAATACGAAATACCTGGCTATCTCGCGCGCGGCACTAATTTCACAATAATATTTATGGAATGAAATAGCATCTGTTATCCGATATGCACGGTGCACCTGACGGGACTGACTTGTTTGTTTTGCAAATTCAATCGGGGCGCATGCGCCGTACGTGTCGGTATTTATCGGTGTACCGTCCGATTTCTAATTATGGCATTAACAGGTTGCGGTGCAGTGGTTATCGCGGTTTCGTTAATATTCTTTGTGCTGTTGTGCTAATTTTGGCAACTTGTTAAATAATGATATCCGATCGTCGCTTCCGATTTCCTATTCGAGTTGTTTTTCTGTCTATTTTAGACTGTTGTTCATATTCTAAGAATTTTAATAACTGGTTTAGACTAGGCATGATAAAAATGTGACTAACCCAAAACACCGTGTTGTGAGCGCTGTAAAGGCAGCATCATTTGAATATTTTATGACTTCGCTCAGATGGATTTACGGTTCTTCGATTTTCTTTGACATCATTCCATATTACGCTCTTGTTTAATATAGGCTACACGGAATTTGAAGCTCCACGCGATTCAAAACATCCAACACAAAAAACACCTTTTCTAGTACAATTCCCAGCGAGTAGTGACACAGATAAATCCAATACATTTTTTCACATGAATGCGTAACGATCTGTCTCAAATAAATCAGGGTTAAGGGTACGAGAAACGATCTATTTATATGCTCCCCTTATCAAACCTCAATGTTTGACGCTGAGCAAGACGGCTACACATCTCCATCCCCTTCTAACGCTGTAGCGGTGCGGACTAGTTCCCGCTCCGAGATTTTAATTAAGGGTCTTTGAACTACTGAATGCTGATGGTGCGTATCGTCTACGGTATGACGCAACGCTAAACCGCTGTAAAAAGCCAGCTTAGTGCCTACTTAGCCCACTGGACAGTGACGTCACTTTACCGTTAAATATGGATTAAACAATACGGATCGTAAAAGTAAAGATGGATGTAACAGACATTGAGTAATTTGTAAATGTCATTTGTAACTGGTACGAAATCAGCAAGTTATCTTTGTTGTGTCTCGCTCGCTACTAGGTATTTCCAAGACTATTGTGTACCTTTGATAATTTTGAAGGCAAGTTATGCGTTGATATTGCGTTGTAAATGACATATTGTTACAATATATAAACAAAGTTTAAAAAATACCTTCTAACTAAATTATGATGGGGAGTGCATTCATGTAAATGTAAGCATTACGTCAAATAAATCCAATACATTTTTTCACATGAATGCGTAACGATCTGTCTCAAATAAATCAGGGTTAAGGGTACGAGAAACGATCTATTTATATGCTCCCCTTATCAAACCTCAATGTTTGACGCTGAGCAAGACGGCTACACATCTCCATCCCCTTCTAACGCTGTAGCGGTGCGGACTAGTTCCCGCTCCGAGATTTTAATTAAGGGTCTTTGAACTACTGAATGCTGATGGTGCGTATCGTCTACGGTATGACGCAACGCTAAACCGCTGTAAAAAGCCAGCTTAGTGCCTACTTAGCCCACTGGACAGTGACGTCACTTTACCGTTAAATATGGATTAAACAATACGGATCGTAAAAGTAAAGATGGATGTAACAGACATTGAGTAATTTGTAAATGTCATTTGTAACTGGTACGAAATCAGCAAGTTATCTTTGTTGTGTCTCGCTCGCTACTAGGTATTTCCAAGACTATTGTGTACCTTTGATAATTTTGAAGGCAAGTTATGCGTTGATATTGCGTTGTAAATGACATATTGTTACAATATATAAACAAAGTTTAAAAAATACCTTCTAACTAAATTATGATGGGGAGTGCATTCATGTAAATGTAAGCATTACGTCATTAAAAACAACCCAGCTCAAAAGAAATGGACCCGTATTAAAAGGTACATAAAATAATTCTTAAAATGCCGCTGAATGTGAGCATAAACCTGAAGTAGTATTTGTGATTTACGGTTAGTCGCGTAAGCAAAATGCATTCCAGCCAAATATCAGAGTAACCGCAACACAAAGACTGTGAGGGCTTTTTGAGTAGCCCACAACATGTTGTGGTTAACTGTTCGGTTAACACAGTTTCCAGGCCTAAACCCGTTCGAAAGCACAACCATTCTAAAACAAAGTAATCATTACTTCTGAAGAGTATGCCCAGAAAACAGAAAATAAGTGTAGCTGCATTATCTGTACTTAACACAACAAACGGTCCTGTTAGTCCAACTAATAACAAAAGTGATGCTGATACCGTCGCAGATAAAATCGATGTATTTACAACGTACGTAATAAAACACCGGGCTTTCAAACAACTTGCAAGAAAGCATAAAATAAATGAGAAACGCTAAAACAAATACAAGCCCTTCGAGATCCGGTTGGGGAAACAATACAACATAAAGTAAAGCGAAGCTGCATACGTAATAATGTACAATGGCCAATTCCATCCATGCACTCGGTACTTGACCGGGGAAACCTGTTCTCAAAGACGCTGTGCCCCTGGACTCGGCTACCGCCACGACGCTTGACCTTGGTTGCGTTATTACTAAACCTTTTTAGCATTGCTGGCTCCGCGCTTCGTGGATTAAAAGCATCCTTTCTCAAAGCTGCAATGGAAAGCGTGCACTGGGCTATTAACGAAATAATTTCTGATTCGTTGTAACGGTTGGAGTTCCAACAGCAGTCTGCACTCTCCTCGTTCCAACGTTTGATAAAAAACATTACCTAAAGAGTTTTAAAAGTGTTTTCGAATTAGTACTCAGCTGAAAGCATGTCTTAATGGCTTTATCTGACACTGGAGCAAATTGAACAAGCGGATGCGCACGCTTCGCATATGGCGCACACAAGATGCTGAAGATACCTGATACTTGGGCGAAGCCAAAATAGAAAAAAAAAGCGACAGGATTTCTGTGAAGCTGACATTTAAGACAAAACTAGCACCTTACCCCCCAAAGAGTGTTCTTCGAAATAACATTGAAGACACGATAAAAAAGATTTAGCTTCATACCTTTGACTCGGAAGGAAACTTAAGTAAGAGTGGCACTCGAGAAAATCGGGCGACTGCTTTATTTTAAGGACTACAAAGTGCTTTGGCCCTGTCATCGCAGTTATGTATAGGGCAACAATAACTGAATATTGTTACAGCTGGTATTTCAAACCGGTAGCTTGGGTCATCTCTCATTAGCTCCAAGGTCCACAAATTAACGAACTGCTAAATACGGAGACCTGTTTATCGACTGTTGTTACAATATTGTCGTTTCGCCTTGTAGTTTAAATGGCAATGCCGCATTGAAAAAGTTGGCATCAGCTGTTTACCCAAGGTTTCATTCATGAGTTTTTTTAACTTATAACGACGCCTGACAATGTGGTGCTTGATAGTTTTCTTCGCTTTTGCTGCTCAAGTGAGAGCTGATGATACTACTTAAGTGCAGCAGTACATTATACGCAAGTTTTCTCTGCAAATAAAACAGATTAGGCGAAGCATCTAAATCCGGTCTCCATACTGTATGAACTTTTGAGCAATGAAAAACTATGTATGTCCGAATACATCTTAGCATTTTGTTGGCTATTAAACAAATATGTTTTTCTGAGAATTATGCAAATGATTCTCTCTGAGCTGTTTTACCCAGTGAATTGTTTTGTCATAACAGTGAGTTGAATACTTTTAGAAATCATTTGTTCTCGCTTCTTTAATGGTTTCAACGACACTGCGGCTTGTAACAAATTGTTTGAAATGTTTGAGGCATTGTCAAACATTCTCGTGATTCTGTTCGCAATTGTGATCGTACTATTTCCATAGTTTTGAAATGTTTTAATAGATCACTTATCACAAGTTCACCTTAGTATAAGTATATTGTATAAAATTATAAAATATGCTATATCCTATATTATAAAACCAATTCTGTAAAGCTTATTCAAGATTATTTTGTGTGGAGATATTTGACTTGGCTATGTGTGAGGTCTTAAGCCGAGATTAATTTCCAAAGGAATTTACATTGGACGCCTTATAAGAACCAGCTTTTAGTAAGTTCCCAATATAATAACGTAGCATGGTTCACTGAATTGAAAGATTACATTTACCATCCTGTTTTTTTTACGTGAATGCGCATTTTGACCCGGCTTCCTTTGACCACAGGTTTACAAGAAAGAAATTTCATGGTTGAGGTAACATCGACAATGTTCTATTACCAGTTGGTCAAGACTATACTTACGCCTGAGTCATTGACGTCAGTACAATTTTATCAAGCATTTTACCGAGACTTAATTACAGCTATTGTTGTTCTTCTAATGACTAATCAGTATTGGACGTTGGAATTCCGTCGGTCGTTCCATCTGTATGGCATAATTTTGCCGTCGAGTCAATACGCCTTTGGTTACGTCAGCTTCTTACTCACATTTTTGTGCATATGGTATTATAAGACTATATATGAATCTAAATTCTGTGTCATCTTACTGAACCATACCGGAACTAAGTATTGATGATAAATGTTTATGACATGTTAAGTGTTGGTATTTACAAAACTAGGTTAATCTATTTGTCGAGTCGTGAAAGTAAAACACTGATAAGTATTCTAGACTAAACAAATAAAAAAGGGCCACGCGTTGACTTAAAAACGTGTAGATTAAATATAGCATCAATATCTACCGCAAATTTTACTGATGGAATTTACTGCGCATCACTCACATGTCTAATGGAAGGGCGGGTTCGGGTCCCCTCCTGTCTAGCCAGAGGGGACCAGATTCCCCTAAATGTAAAGCCAATATTACTGATTCCGAAAACAATACGAATGAAGACACAGATATAAATTTAGCTCTTGGCGTCATATTGCGTTATAACAAAGAGAGAAAAACATTCACCTCACGTATAACGTGCTGACACAAGATCTTACAAAATCAAGCAAAATTTAAGTCTCATTCAGTTTATTCTTAGTCTGGTTAGTTTTTAAATACAGTACAGTTCTTATCACAACAGAAGGATAAAATAGCCATAACTATGCATATGCAGCTTTCCCGGTGACGCACCATTTATTTATTTTGCTGCTTTTACAGTGCAGTGTTTCATTGTGGAGTCTGATTACGGCATGAAGGAAATATTTTTCAAAGCATTATGCTGCGTGCAGTGTTCTTAGAATTCTTAAAGGCACTGTTTGAATTTCAAATTAGAAACAGAATAACTTTGCAAAACTTTTGTATTTCATATGGAGCTTCCAAAACGAATGCAAAACATATGGGTATTGGATTCCGAAAAATTGGCCAAGTGCGAGTTGGACTCGCCCATGAAGGGTTCCGTAGTAACTATAATAAATATAATATACTTAATATATTTATTTGAAAAAAAAAAAAAAAGAAACCTTACAAATTTCTTAAAAGTAGCTTATTTACAATTTTTAGAACTACGCCAAATAAATTTGTTTTTCATAGTTTTTGTATGATTTACAAAGTTATATTTGCGGTTTTAGCAAATATACTGTATCTCAAAAACTGCTGACTCGATCTCGTTCAAACCAATTAAGATCTACAACATATGTTTTTTTTAGATTTTTCACTTCATTATTATAGAAGTTAGAGGGGGAGGGACACACTTTTTACCACTTTGGAAGCATATATAGTGCGCTAGCAGAACAGTGTCAGATAAAGACTAAAAGAGTTGTATGGGTCACCAAAATACAGGCTGTGCCTAGTTTGGGACCCGCTGTGTAAACCTGTGGCATGTAAATTATATTCTGTCAACGAACTAAAATAAATAAAATAAAATAAAAAAATAAATAAAGATGAGATGGTGGTCTAACGCGAAAAAAAAAAAAAAAAAAAAAAATATATATCTTTTAAACGATTAACTTTATGAAAAAGTCATTTTAGAAACCTTAATGTCATTTTTAAAGACCTGTCTATAGATACCACACACGTATAGGTTTCATGAAAAAAAAAATATTTTCAGTTTCAGTTCCATGTATGGGGAGCCCCCTTTATTTTAAATATTTTTTAAATTTTCTCTTAAAATCGGAAAGCGGTTCACAGAATACATCTACTTACCAAGTTTCACATGTATAGTCTTAATAGTTTCGGAATAAAATGGCTGTGACATACGGACGGACGGACAGACAGACAGACATGTCGAAACTATAAGGGTTCCGTTTTAGATGAGAATACACAAGACTAAATAATGTCATCTCTTTAGCCTTTTTCCAACTACGTTGGAGTCTTCCAGTATATCCGGATGCATCTGAGTGCTAGTTTTTTTCATAAAATTACTGTCTATTTATTTATTTATTTTATTATTTATGTACACACAGTAAAATACATTAAGATAAACATAATTATAATATCTGAGTACAAAGGTACTGCTTATTTCTTAAGAAATTTCTTCCAGCAGACCTGCGAAAGGAGAAGTGAAAAAGAAATGTAGACAATAGTGTGTGAGAACAAGAAGAGAAATAGATATGAATATGTGAAGTCTAAAACTAAAACTAAAATATTAAATATATTTACACATACTTACAATGCAATAAAAAGTCTATCTGACGTTCATATTTTTAGCTGGTTACCAGTACAGTACCTCTAGGCAAGACTGGTGTAAGAGTTTCCGTCTCCTGACTATCCGTAACTACTGTTAAAGATATACAAATGACAGCTGGGACCAAACGCTTGACGTGCTTTTAAGATACACAGCAAACTTGGTTTTTTAAATGGGCACCCATCTACAGGCCGATCTCAACAACCGTTGCTTAACCGTGAATTGCCGTGCGTCTTTTATTATTTAGCCACGAGCTCGTCCCACACAAACAAATGTATGATCTCATTTAAAAATACACTATGAAGTGATATTGAAACACTTCGGATTATATTCTTGTACCGGCTTGTTATGGAAACTGAAATAAAAACAAACAGTATTGTTTTTCTTCCTTACGTCGAGGCTTTGTATAATATTTTGATTGCAAGTGTCGACTTACCTGAAAATTATGACTGTAGTGTTCTTGTCTTTTTATTTATTGACACTACATGCATATTAGTCTACCAAGGGCGGTCGAAAGATAGAACCTTGGTAAATGCAAGAGTTGAACGTGAGAAGCGACAGTTTAAAAAAAGAATTATAAAATAGAAAAATATATGTATAATATAATAAATATTTAGGTAATTATTTCAATATGCAAAAGGAACTGAACACTGAAAAAATGCCGCTTATTTGTAGACCCATATTATTTCAATGAATATCGCATTGTCATTATTCGTTTATTTTGCTTTAGAAATAATCTTTTTCTCCAAATTTTCTTGTTTTTTTCTTGATTAATGGTTTGTAAATTCGTCTCAATCTCAACGTCCATTTGTACACATTTATAATTAGACTGAAGACCTCATCTAGATCGATTAATAGATTTTCAACTTTATTGTTAAAGAAATTAGGTTCAAGGTTGATTGGGAAAATTTGACAGTTTCGGGTAGCTTTATGTGCTTGCGTCTGTACTTAACTACTTATAGCTTTTTGATCTCGCACTTCACGCTAATGAACTCTAATTTTTTTCTAAGATTTTAATTCATTGACTTATTTGTGAAAAACTCCGTTTTAGCCAAAGACGAACTGGGTATATTTCACAAGATCCATTATAGTCTGGGTTGCGGGAATGTTCTAAGAAGATACCGCGGCCTCGGAACGCAAAGGCAACTGAAGAAACAGACACTCCCTTCCACTCCAACCAGATTGGTAGAAGTTATTTGATGGTGTTCCCGCAAAAAAAGATCTGTTACGGTCTTTACCGATTCCTTATTGCATAATAATTGAGACTTTCACAAAATCATTTTTTTTATCAGCTACTTAATGATCTAACCGAAATAAAAATAATATCCAAATGCTGTATCATCCGAATCCAATATTCGGTAAGAGCATTATCTTAAATTGTATTTTGGCAACTATTCCATTGAACCATTCGAATTTTCCACACGCATCACTCACTAGTGGTACAAAATGACATTTGCACCCACGTTTGTACCTATAGAGACAAAGATGTTGTGACAAAGTACAGCTATTTTTTTTTTTTAATTTTGTCAACTTTGTGACACATTATATACGAATAACAATATGACTTGACTACCTACTAAGTAGACACTGACGAGTGATAAATTGTGCACTGTTGAACTTTGTGCTATGAAATGAGGATATTATTTTATTTAAGCATGTGAAACATCTTATAACTACCTATCGTATTCTAAATATATTCTAAATAGTTCTACTTAGTTTTTTTGTGCGCAGTATACTTGGTTTTATTTGAAACTAGCGACCCTGCCCGGCTTCGCACGGTTTCATTCTGTAATTCACACAAAACCTTAATAAAGTATACACTTAAACCTTCTTAATGAATCACTCTATCTATTGGTGAAAACCGCGTGAAAATCTGTTCAGTAGTTTTTGAGTTTATCGCGAACATACAGATAGACAGACGCTGCGGAAGACTTGGATGGAAGAATGATTCTTTCAGCACAATTTTTCACGAATTAATCTTTGTCAGAAAAGCTTAAGGTATCCAATTGTCAATTAAAACGACTTAGCTGTTGCCATAATTAGATACGATCTTGTCTTGGATCTTAATGTCAGTGCACTGGTATTTTTCAAGACCGCTTGTCTGCGTAGGAAGGCAAAGCCGACTGACGTCACCGCCTTTCACAAACCTGTGCCTATTTGAGGAGTGTCACCTTTAAGGAACTTGTTAATTACTTACTCGTTCAGGGTGGTGTGCAAAGTTCTTGATAATTACGTGTAGGTTTTATTATATAGCAAGTTCGCAAGGCATAGATTGTGACCCTAAGTGGCATAAATAACTTAGGGCAAATGAAACGAAACGAAAATAGAACGAGATGTCATGAATATTACCTTTTTTTATTTGATCTAATATTATAAAGCTTGAAATCCAATAGCCATAAGTTTCTGATTAAAATTGATACAAGACCACCTGTCTGTGTCGGGGTCGATGACTCTTTTTTATAAACAGACAGATTGTAAAGCAACATTTTTTCTTAGAGAATTAGAATATTTATAGAATAGATAGCGGTCGTTGTGGTTTTATACTTGTTGACTGTATAAGAAGCATACCGGTATAATTAATAGTATTAAATCCCCAGCATTGAATTAATTGGGTTATGTGAGCGGGGGCCAAGAGAATATTTATATTTAATTAGTTATTTCGAAAGTGTTTTTATAATGAGAACTTTGTTTGTTTATTATCTCACTGTTGTACTGGTTGATTGGCTTCTCATGCTTATTTCGAGTACTGCGGCCTTAGTATGAGTTTGCGATACTATTATCGTGTTCGAAAACTATAGCTTTGTCTCTTTCACACTAATCTGGTACGTGTGAAAGAGACAAAGCGATAGTTTTCGAAAACGACAAAAGTATTTCAAACTCATACTAAGCACACTGGAACATGTTACCTTTACCCTTTACACCCACTACCACTAGGTACACACTGTTTTTTATTTTGGGGAAATTATCATGACTCCTCGCGATGGAGCGGAAGGGAGTGTCAGGCTTCTTCTGACTGAAAACGCACCCTATTCCTTTAGTTGCCCTTTTCCGGGGCCGTGGTATGTCATTCTCGCAATCCCGGCAGGCAATGGTCCTATTGGGCCCCGTCATTACTGCTGACTAGTCTTTGAGCGCGCTTGGAACAAGACGAGCCGTCGACTTGGATTTACGCTCTCCCTTGAGTCTACACAACTCTGAGTGACGTAAACGAGGTGCACCATAGAAGTATTGCTAATCCGTCTTAATCTACAATCTACATAATATCTTATCTCCTTTCATTTGACAGCTATCGTCTTTATCAGATCCTGATTAACTTACACCTTTTTCATAGCATACCTTATCTTTGCATTACTGTCCCCAAATACGATATCACTTTATCTTTCGATGTACACAACTCTTATCTTCTATGGTTACGTAAAAGATAGTAACCACCATAGAATTGCCAAACATCGTCTTCAAGTCGCGTGAGAAGTACTACCTATTGCTTACACAATACTATTTTGGTTTCCGTGACTAAATACTACATCATTTTTACCTGAAAACTATGCATTTGTACTATATTTTCTTGCATCGTAAGATTTTCGAAATTATCCGAAGCTAAACTGCACGTTAAATGTGCATGATCTCTAAAATTATACGCGTTTCGTTATCCGAGAGGTATATTTGGAAATGAGAACGGCCATAGGTGTAGTAACGTAATAATGCATGACTTTCATGAAGGATGAACGCGCGCATAAATACTTGCTATCTCGCATATGAAATTAAAACCTCATCACATAAATAGAAGCTCGAACACACAGCGTGGATATAATAATGTTCCCCATTTGAATCAAGCCACAAAAAAGTCGAAAGCATTTTTTATAATAACTTCGACAGAAGCAGTAATTCTAATCTATGTAGGTATAGATCAATGTAGTTAAAGCAATGTCGAGTATGCCATTTGATTTGCCGATTCGTTGCGTAAAATGATGCCGTAGGACCTAATGTGTTTTATGTCAATATCTGCGTAATAGGCCAATCGTAGAAAACGTGTCATTAATGTAAAGTAGGTAATTTATAATGCGAAATATAATCATTCCTTTATATTGTTCTGTTAAACTGTCTTTGATTTTTAAATTATCTAGTTCTGTGCTATATTCGAGTATTAAGTACTTACATTTAGTTAATATTCCCGTTACAAAAAGGGTTATTCTTATTGATTTTACTGACATGTAAACTAAAATTTAAAAACAAAACTTTTTAGCAAAAAATAAAACCGACTTCCATATAAACAACAAAGGTAAAAATAACTTAAATTTCGGTGGTCGGTGTCATTTGTTTTGTATTTTCTTCTTTTTTTTGACTATTTTATTGGTTTTATTTTTTGCTAAAAAGTTTTTTTTCACACTTTTTAGTTGGTCGGTTTGTAATTTATCTACTTACAAAAGCCAAAATGTCAACTACTTATCACCTTTTACAAAATATTGCTTTTCCTGGTGCAGAGCCGTTAATTTTTGAGGAGTTTTCCTGGTACTTCACCATCAGCTCTACTTCACCATATAGGTACCTACATTGTGACGAGCATAAAGTGCTTAACATCTATATTCAAGTAACCTAATCGCAATCCACGAAATACTTATTATTGAATAGTTTCGGTGGCCATCTGTGGTCTTCATCATCAATTCCACTTCCTCAAATGGTGCTTTTCGAGAGCAACTGCACCAGGTACTATAAGAAATACCCAAAACGCTATAGGTGTGCCTATTTCTCCATGATTCCATCATCAGATCCAAACGTGACGACAATGGGACCAACTAGAAACTATACCCTTTCAAACAAAAAAAGAATTTTCCAAATCGGTCCAGCCATCTGCGAGTTATGAGTTATACCTATATATAAAAAAAAAGTTCGAGACGAATTGAGAACCTCCTCCTTTTTTTTGAAGTCGGTTAATAAATTATATGGTTAAGTAGATCCGCGGGATCAGTAACGAGCGGGTCCATCTGACCTAAAACTCCGTGCTATAACAACAATAACAATGGTAGGTACCTATATCTGACGATGAAATTTAATAAATTCGCCCAGTGAAAGTACTGCACGGACAAGAGTAGCGATTACAGACGCCACTTACTTAATAATTACGGAAGCCAGTCAGTTTATATACTTTCTATAAAAGCAATTAAATCTGAGATTTATATATTTCCTTTGAAACGAATTACCACATTTAGTAAAACAGTTATTTTATTGTGGATCGATTTGTTACGCGTTTATGATCTCAGCTATGATAACATAGTTATATAGCTCTAAAACTTTGTTAGATGACCAAGAAATAATAATCTACATTATATCCACTTACTGTAGCCTACCCAGGTGGCTAACAAGTAACTACTAATCCTATTACTCACAATCTTTGAAAGCGGAAAACTACTGGTCTCCTAGGCAACAGAAATTCCAACATAAGGAAATAGCTATTTCCGAATTGTGCTTCCACTTATAGAAAACAATCATATGAGTATTTATTAAGTTGGGGTCCCTCAAGGGGCTATCTAAGAATTGGACGATACGTCAATCGAACGCCTGCGTCAATTTCATCCAACGTAATTACTTCATGAGCGTACAATTTCTGGAATCGATAACCTTTATATATTTTCACTGGATGTCATACCAATTATGTAGTTTTCATGTTGAGAGGGAGATATAATGTTTTGTTTTGTGTGGTAATTGATAAACCCGACAGTCTTCGTTACGATAGCTATGTAACCCTTTCCAAGTGTCGGTAGGTGCTGTAAAAATCGAATTTAAAATCGAGAGGCATGGTTATTCCTATGTACCGGAATGTTTATTTATTTATTTATTTATGCAAGGCACACCAACGATATATTTACAATCAAATGGATAAAGATGTACAAAGGTTTGATATACAGTGCAAATATATCACTTACAGGTATGCACAACATTCTTGTGGAAAGTAAAATGAATTAATCAATCTAAGCAAAACTAAATAATAATATCAAAATTAATCATGTCCAAAACAAAAATAAATATTTAAAAAAAACAATATAAAATTAAATTTAATAAAATGTCGAAAAGAGAGAATTATTATATAATGAGAATATGATTTTAAGTTACACAATTGGAATTAAATTGAAGTAAAAATAAATTAAATTAACTAAAATTAAGCTATATAAAATTAAATTAAATTAAAAAAAAATAATATTTCATACACATAAGAAAGCAGCTGATCACAGGTCAACATTGTCGATTTTATTTTTAAATTGTAATGTAATAGGGTAAATGTTGGGTAATAGGCACTCGATTTAGTTAAAATACTGACAATCTGTTGCATTATGTACGACTGGAATCCGATCCCAACGTATTTGGGAAGAGATAGAGATTGTTTGGTGTTAGAAGAGTTAGTGACATGATAAAGTTCATGTCACTGACTCTTTTACTTACTGAAATTCTGGGCCGTTATCATCACCTGCCTTTTCCCAACTATTCGCTTCCAGTCTAACGGGATTTAGCTCAGTATAGTTTTAAGTACATGGAACGACTGCCTATCCGACGTCCACAACCCAGTAGTACAATACACCTTGGCCAAACCAGCGTCAGATTCTCTGGCTGCTAACTACCTACTACTGACAAAGATGTCCAAATAACAGGATTGACGGTTTAACGTGCATTCCGAGGCACGGGGGAATCACATCGCCAACTTCCAAACTCCGGGCACTAATCAACTTATGAAATCCAATACCACTTTTTGTCTGACCCGAGAATCGAACCCGTGACCGCATGCTCAGCAGTCGCGCTTGCAACTACTAGACCTACGAGGTCTATAAATTCTGTGCCGTCATATAAGTTCCTATGTCCGGTGATATACGTGATATAATGCTGATGAATTCTTTCATATCACTCAAGTAACATAAGAAAGTTCAGTATCACATTAATGATTGATCATAATGATCAACTTCATCCGTACTGATCAACTGCATCCGTACTTAATCTGATATGACTTAAGCTTTTTATAGCCGACAGGAAATTGTTCCACCACGTTACCACTCGTGTTTTTATGGTTTTACTTTAACTATCAATAAATGTGTTCGTCGTGTTGTAAAAATTAAAATAATTAGCGGTTATGCACCACAGCGGAGGCTGCCGACAGATTTAATGTCTGAAAATTTTATGGGTTTTATATAAAAGTTTTAAATATAACTACTTTTGCTTCATCTTTGAGTGAAGAACGTGTATTTCTTACCCATCTGCAATATCCAGACGTAATTTATTGTCTGATCCAAATACTTATTTTGTGTACTCGACTTTCAAATACTTTGAGGATTCACAAGGGGTCTTCAATCTGTCAACGAGCATCTTGTGTAACAAAAAAAAACGGCAGTGTCTGTCGGGCTATGTATAGTGTGGGGTTCCGTATATACTCGTACCGAATACTCTGACAAAAAGTATTATACAAAGTCTCAAATGCAATGATTGAATTATAAATTGTTACTTTTAATCAAATTTCATAGTTGATCGACTATTACCTACTACCTTGCTAAGCCAAGTTAACGGTGATTGTTTATGTAGTAATATCGGAAATACTGTAACACACCAAAAAAAAAATCAAACAAAAAGCATTAAAGCTAAAATTACGCAAACACATCTTTAGTATTTTTTTATTTAGTTAAGTATGCGATTTGCCAGCACCTATGTAGGTAAGTAATACGGGAAATAACGTCTAAAAAATATCTCCCCCTTTACCTACGGGATATACTTTAAATGCAATATTAAACGGCTGTAAGCTGTGAAGCTACCTTTTATAAATAAATAAATAAAACATTTTCCTGATTTATTATTAAAACTTTGTTAGCGTCATTAATATGTACGTATTAGCTATGCCAAATCATCAATCTCTCTGAGTAAAACCGCGGACTGTTTCTCTACGCAACTCTAAAAAGGAAATGAAACTACACAATTATTATAATTGTGTACTTTCATTTCCTTGTTGTGAGACTTCTTTGATGTTTGATGATGACCTATATTATATGCTGCGTCGTGACAATTAAAGCATTCAATTGATAAGGCCACAAGAATGTACGAACTATGAATGAATGTACACTATTTATAAAGATAAAGTGGACTAGATTGGTGCCATTACTTTTTGTAATACTGATGCAATGGTGAATGTCGTGGAGGACATTTTAATTGAAGCAACTGTGACGATATTGCCAATTGATCTTTGATCAGTTGAAATAACAATTGATTCCCAACAGTTCATCGTATCGACATAAAAGAATATAATAGGAGGTAATAAGAGAAAGTGCTTGAAGGTAAGGTCGAAAGTCGAAACCTACAAAGAGATAATATTTCGGTCGTATATTTTTCAGATTGAAAAGAAATATACAGTACATTTAATCTCAAAGTGGTTGCTAGGGAGTTTCATCCGAATGTAGGTACCTAAGTTACGTGAGGATGAATAGAATGACCTTTTGACATTTGCGAAGAATTCGGAATTGGTGAACTTACCGTACCGAAGCGAAGGTACAGTTGGTAAATATAAATATAAATGCAGGTACCTATATCTTTCGCGAAATTATGACTGCAGTATTTCAACGCTGCCTAGTTGAATTAAACTACATTATTTAGGTTTAATTATGTTTTATTCCCAATTAAAATATAATACATTAAGTACCTAGATAAATTCAACTTTTCTTCGAACAAAACGTGTTCTGCTCAAACTGCTTCATAATCGGAGATTTGCTACTCTCACCTACCGTCCTCAGGATGCTGTTGCGACGGTCTCTCATTCTTCTCAGAAGCGAAGCTGTTTTCTTACCTAATATGTCTCGTCTATCCGTGCGTATATAATGTCTCTTTGTTGAGTACTCTAATTAACATAATAAATAATGTATAATACATAAGTAAAAGTTTGTCATCATCAGTTAAAAACTATTTCAGTACATTTAATTCTCCAAAAGTGCTTGATTTGTAACTATATGGGTTTTGAGTGGAATGAAAGAGTGTACGTGAGGATAATTTGTTGTAAATTTGTGATCCTTGAAAAAACAAGCATTTTTTTTTTATAAATTAAACTAGTTCTTGTTTAGGTTCAATAAGACTTGTAGTAAGCCTTGGTGTGTTCTACATTGACTGATTTCTAATTTGATATTGAGTGATTGAATGATATATTGAGTGAGTTTTATATTCGTGTCAGCACTATTGGTAAGATTTTGTTTTGAAAATACCGGTGTTATGAAGTTATATTCATTTTGTTTATTTAAATGTTATAGATAGTTGAACAATATTTTTAGTAGTTTATTTCGATGATGTTCTAGTAACGGAAACAGTTTTCAGGAAAATGTTAGTCATATGTTTATAACTAATTGCTTGACTCATAGCCCTGTAAAGCGTCCACTGTCCTTTATATTGGTTAATCAACTGTAAATATCGTCCGCTTCCATCCATAACCTACAAAACAAAAGACAGACAAAGGCGGTATCGATTTGGCTATATGGTATGTAACCAACTGACAATAAATTACTTCAGACATTAAATTCTAATACTATCAATGAAGGCAAGGTCACAGAACAAGACTTTGTAGCTTTTATTGCGTAATAAAACTATAATTTCTTAGAATAGAACACGTAATATAATATTATTTTCAATTTGTATTAAGAAATTACACGCATAAAACTACAGTATCTCGCCTAGACGATTAGATTGAAAGAACACTGCTAAGGATTTTAAATTGGTCCGTAGCATCAGAGGTCAGACCGTAAAATGATGTCACGACACCATTAATCCAACGTTATCTACTCTGGACTCGGTCCGGACCACATGAGATAGCAAAATAGTTCCATAATACCGAAACTATTTAACGGACGACGTCACTACGACCTCCTCGATGTATAAATACTAGCACATTATATTGACGAAAGCACCGACGTCATGCGGCATTGACAACTTTTAGTTAAATACAGTTTCCAATCTGAAGAACTTGATATGTTGGAAGTGTTGGAACGAAGGCCGAAATCAAGAGTACGAATATTTTTGGATAGAGATCCGGTTTATATTAATGTTGAATATAAACAGTTAGTAATACACATCGATTTTAGCTTATGAATAATTGAATAAGTTAAAGCAACTCTTGGGACAGCTCTTAAGCTCTCCGCTTAATCTATTGATCTTTACATAACAAGATCACCGCTTCTCTTCTGCGAGTAAATTAATCGGATTCGTGCGTCTCAACTGGTCAGTAATGCGTCTTTGAATAAGCATGATGTCATCAGATTGTAGTAATGCCAGATTTAGTTCGAGTATGGTTAGGGTTGACGTGTTAAAAATGTATCAACTGGGTTCCGGGAAGTTTCTAAAAGCGAATTAACTTTTTTCATAATAATATACGAGTATTCTGTTAGTAGTTACGTAAGACGAACAAACAAAAATGAATGAACTAATTGGAGCCTCTGCCTGCTGGTGTAATTAATTGGAACATGAATTGTTACTGGATTAGCAGACTTATGATAGAAAAGAGCTGTCCGAAAATGCATATTTTATCGATTACGCCGCAGAAATGCGTCACTTATTTCGAATACAAAGTGAAACCATAGCTAATTTCAATTGAGATGCTAAACGTGTCTCTCAATCTTGGCAATCAACGCTGTTTAAAATTCGAATTCAAAAGCTAGCACGTTTACCAAAACATTTATTAGAGTATAAAAATGAGTATTGCACTCGCATGTGCATGAACCATGTAAAAGTCTATTGTCGGTCGAATTTTTGCGTGTATTACGTAAACAGGTTTGTCGTATTCTTTCACAACTTTCATTCATTGCGACACATTATTTGCTATTGTGCGTGCTGTCGTCTGTGGTGGTGTTTAAAAAACTAATTTCGATTGTTCGCAACCGCACGTGTTCGAAACTGAGTTACATCTTCGCTTTTACGTAATGGATGTTAGTAAATATAATTTTAGGACTTCAATCGGTGACATGCTTGGACGAATTTGTTTCATGAATTCTTGTCATAATATCAGCTCTGATCTTAGATGCTACAGTGCTTGTAGGTTGGAAAAGATAGATTCTAAGTTCACTATTCTTTCATACTTTGACCGATCATCGGTCTGAACAGCCCTAGTCTCCTAAGTTATAGGTTCATATAAGACTGCTTTGTACGTGTAGTACTTATATTAACCGAAAGCTGCTGTAAAAGCTTCCCATCCAAAATCAAGTTTCTAAAAGTATTGTTCAATTACTAGGAGATTTCTGAACAAAACCTGTCTCTAGTTTTAATACTAGTGTCAATTTTATTTACTAGCACTTTGGCGCCAGCAAGAATAATGTTCGTGACAAGATAATATCAGCCAATAAGTAGGTGCTCGCCATTCGTTTGCCAGGGATAAAATCTTTTCAAGTTTCTTTCAGAACTGTCGACCTCAAAATGGATCTTGATTAGGAGTTGCCGTTACATCTTTAAGAAGCTCTCTTTTTATTAGTTTAAGATCATCTTGTAACGGAGCTCATAATTAATTTTTGTTTTGTAATTCTTTGTTAGTTATTAATATGCTGATTGCAATTGCGTAAAAAATGGAGGGGTTTAATTTATAAGACTTTTTCGTTATTTTTATTAATAATAGTATTTTATTTGCAACAAATACAAGGTTGTGACACATGTTAAGTACACACAATTTGTCACAAAAGGTACGGAAAATTGAACAATAAAAAAGTATGCGAACTGTGGTTAAATAAAAACTTTTTACCAAAAAATTAAACCGACTCCCAAAAAACACTGCAAAGTGAAAAATAACTTTAATTTCGGTAGTCGGTGTCTTTAGTTTTGTATTTTCGTTTTTGGCACCGACTTCCGAAATTAAAGTTATTTTTCACTTTGCAGTGTTTTTGGGAGTCGGTTTAATTTTTTGGTAAAAAGTTTTTATTTCACTCTTTTTAGTTGGTCTATTTTTAATTTACCTAGTTACAAGAGTCTAATTATCAACTACTTATAACCTTTTACAAAATATTGCTTTTCCCAATGCTGGGCCGTTAATTGTTGAGGAGTTCTCCTGGTACTTCACCATCAGCTCTACATCACCATATGTATTGTGACGAGCATAAAGTGCGTAACATCCATATTCAAGTAATCGAATCGCAATCCACTCAATACTTATTATTGAGTAGTTTCGGCGGCCATCTGTGGTCTGCTTCATCAGTTCCACTTCCCCAAATGGTACTTTTTGAGAGCAACTGCACAAGTTACTATAAGAAATACCCAAAACGCCATAGGTGTGCCTATAATATTTGAAGAGTTCCCTCGATTTCTCCAGGATCCCATCATCAGATCCTGACTTTGGTGATAATGGTACCAATTTCGAAGTATACCCATTCGAACAAAAAAAGAATTTTCCAAAGCGGTTCAGCCGTCTTCGAGTACTCGATGATCATACATAAAAAAAAAAAAATATACGCGTTGAATTGATAACCTCCTCTTTTTGTCGTCGGTTGATTACATTCAAATACAGAATTTGGGTCCTGACTCCTAAACTAGAAAGATCGTGTAACTTAGGAGGTCTTCGCATAAATAGAGAACGTATCAATTATGAGCGTACTAGCAGACCTGGATAGTGTAGCGTAAATAAGATTAAGTGCACAGTAAAACACAAACCGCTACTTAACACGTTTAATTTTGATTAAAAGGAAAAAGATAGAAAACATGTACTTAATTAAAAAATATAAAAAAGTTAAATATTAGTTATTATTGGGAACCTTTCAGTGATGGCGTGGGTTAACTTAGCGGAAAGAAAAGAATATTATCGAAGGTATTATGCAAAATATTTTTAACTTACCTAACAAAAAATCGATTGCAATCGGTTATAGCTAGGCGAATACGCAATATTAGTAATTTTAGTTACAAAAAAAACACTAAGAGCATCCAACGCGTCTTGATAGGCCTTAGGTTAGAAAGAGTTTTTGACGTGATAATTTTCAGATTAGAAATATACAAATTAGGTGCACTATTTAAAATAAAACTCCTGCTGCGAAAACTCGGTAATTCCTGGACGGCTGGACACGACTGTGGGAAGTAACGTAGAAATCACGGAGCCACTGCGCTGCGGGGTCCGCATCTACCTCGTACTCGCTTCAGGCCTTTGAGATGGACGTCTCAGGCACAGGATGTGCTCGGATATCGGGCGAGAGCGCCCGACCTCCGTCGTCGATAACCGACGTCGCTTGCCCGTAGGGTGGAGCCAAAAATTGGCTTGTAACGGGATCTAAACAAAAAAGAAACTTCAGACCACCGATGCAAGCTGAATCTTTGATTAATTATGAAACTAGTGCGAAATGGATCGAAAAGAAAAAAGGCGACAATACATACCAAATTAACCAGAAAATCACCCACAGACTATCCTTTTGCTAGGACACTTTATATTTTTTATTGGCTTAACACCAACAGAAAAAAAACTTTCACTTCATAATTTCGATATTAATCAAAAAATAAGGTCGACCATCACATATCGGGTCCCAAAAATGTAATGACGCCGTCAAAAGGCAAAACATCCGAGGATTTTTTTCACGATTCCTTGTTCAAATGTGAATAACAGCTATGAAGAAAAAATTTTATTGAAAAGTTTGGATTAGAATTGGAGGAAGTTTTAACCGTAGCGGTTTTACGCTACAGTACCCCATTTCCAGTAAAAAAAAAAAAAAAATGAGAGTAGCAACCCTAAAGGTGAGTGGCATCTCTAAAGGAAAGGTGAGTGACAACCCTAAAAGAAAGGTGGTTGACAACCCTAAAAAAAAGGTGGTTGACAACCCTAAAAGAAAGGTGGTTGACAACCCTAAAAGAAAGGTGGTTGACAACCCTAAAAGAAAAGTGGTTGACAACCCTAAAAGAAAGGTGAGAGATCAACCCAAGTGAATGTATCAACCCAGTGAGAGGGTGACAACGCTATAACAGATTGACATCACAACAACAGATTGAAAACACAACAACAGATTGAAAACACAATAACAGATTGAAAACACAATAACAGATTGACAACACAAAAGGGATAGCATCAACCAAGAGTGAAAACCATAATATATACAAATTAAATAAACTAGCCTAACTAACTTTAAACTAAATACATCAAATCAACGACATCGAAGTGCAGCTGATACTGAATAAAATTGAAAGCCGGCCTCCAGTTTAGACGTTAACAGTGCGAGCTTCAGATGCGTCTCCTAAACCTACATTAGAATAGAAAAACAAACGATAGAACTAGAATAATATTCTTAAATAAATAGGAACAAAGAACAATATTCAAGACGAAACAAATAAGAGTTGAGATTAAGAAATAACCTAAAAATAACTTCAAAGGAAGTCAAACAAAAACTCGAAGTCGAACACAAAAGCTCGAAGTCAGATAATAACTCGAAGTGAGACACGACACAAAGTCCAACACGACTCAAAGTCAAACACGACTCAAAGTCAAACACGACTCAAAGTGAAACACGACTCAAAGTCTAACACGACTCAAAGTCAAGAGCTTAAGTTATAGAGGGATAAGTTAGAAGGTTAAGTTAAAGAGAGAGGGTTAAGTTGAAGAGGGTGGACCTTAAATCAAAATCAAAAATACGACGCTTAATGAGAGGAAATGGTTATGAATAAATATTAACTCCAGGGAGGAATGAGGGTCGAAATAATAAAAGAGGTGTCGTTAATTGAAAACTAATGGCCTAACATAAGTAATGCTGATTAAGTTAAGAATATGGAACAAATTAATTCATTTAAGTATGTCTTTTATATGATATTGTCCAATATGATGAGAATCACAGTCTTGTAGGACATATGTAGTCATGGAGATGACTCTGATCACACGACATTTAATGAAACGAGGAGCAAGCTTTCCTGTAAAGTATTCAGCAGCTGACGATTTTGAAAAATTACGCCTCCATACAATGTCGCCGGCATTGAGTGTAATAGCCGTGCGGTTCGTATTGTAATTTCGTGAATTACGGAGAAAAGCAGAAGAAAGATTGTCCGCTACTTTTGCGTAAATCTCGGCGAGCGAAGTCAGATTACTCGCGTGTTGTTCCCGACTTTCAGCTAAATTAGTGCTTAGAGTCTGGTTATTCGCACGCGATGAATCCATACAGACTTCTCTACCGAATATGAGAAAGTTTGGCGTAAACCCTGTGGCTAAATTAATACATGAATTGAGGTAAAGTTTGACCTTGGGTAACAATTTAGCCCAATTCCTTTGGTTCTCGCCAACCAATATGCTCAAACAAGTAACGACACTTTGGTTATAACGTTCAACCGTGTTTGCTTGTGGAGTGTAATAAGGGGTATACGTAGGGGATTCAATGCGAAACGATCTAAGAAAATTTAAAAACTGATTACTACGAAAAACGGTAGCATTATCACAGAGAATAGACCGTGGAACTCCGAAGTTAAAAAATATTTCAGATTCCAAAGCTTTTATAACTGAATTGGCGTCAATCCTTTTAAGGGGGACTAACCAAACATATTTAGAAAAAACATCGACCATAGATAAAATGTATTTGAACCCATAATAAGCGATTGGAAGCGGTCCAATAACGTCGATAGAAATCATTTGTAAAGGTAAAGAAACTTCCTTTGGATAACACATATGACCACGTGGTTGGGAATTCGCGATCTTATAAGCTTTACAAACCTCACATTGCCTTAAAGTCTCAGAAACATCTCGAAACATATTTGGCCAGTAAAAGTTATCCTTGAGCTTAAAATAAGTCTTTGAAACTCCAGGATGTATAGAGAGAGGATTATTATGAGCTTCCCATATAGCGGATTTAACCTTTTCAACGGGTAAAACTATGCGCCAAGGATCAGAGCACAATGGGTTAGTGATTGGCATGCGTCTTAACAGAACACCGTTCCGAATGGCGTAAGCTGGAAACGCTTGAGGGGAGTCACGAGCCCCTAAATACACCTTTTTATACCATCTATCATTGGTATGGTCAGGTCCTTGATCGAATGTAACCGGACTCGCGTACATTCTAGATAAAGCGTCTGGAACGACGTGTTGCGACCCTTTGCGATGAATGATATCAAACGTGTATTGGGAAATCACAGTAGCCCATCGCGCCAAACGCCCTGAGGGATTACTTAGTGTGAGGAGCCATTTCAAGGCCATATGATCGGTTATAACAGAAAACTTCATTCCATCTAAATAACAGCGAAAATGCTTAATGGAATCAAGAACGGATAAAAGTTCACGTTCGGTTGTACTATAATTGCGTTCTGCTTTTGAGAATAAGCGTGAATAATAAGCGATAGGATGTTCAACACCATCGAACTTTTGAGAAAGAACTGAACCAAGACCGACAGCTGACGCATCACATTGCAAAATGAAGGGCTTCGAGAAATCTGGACAAGCCATAACGGGAGTATTGATGAGCGCATCCTTTAATTTTAGGAATGCTTGATCGGCGGCATCATCCCAACTTATAGGGTCACGACCCTTCTTTTTTCCTATAAGGGCAGTGAGTGGAGCTATTATAGAAGAAAAACCATCAACAAAACGCCTATAATATGAGCATAACCCAATAAAACCACGTAGTGACTTAGCTGTAGTAGGAACGGGATAATCCCTAATAGCATCGAGCTTGCTGGGATCAGTTTGTAAACCCTTTTCGTTAATGATATAACCCAAATATTTCAATTCGCTTTTACAGAACTCGCATTTTTTTAGGTTAATAGTTAAACCGGCCTCCTTGAGACGGTTTAGTACTTTTCTAAGGAGCGAGAGGTGACTATCAAAGTCTTTTGATATTATGATTAGATCATCGACGTAACCGAAAACGCAATTATCACTGGTCGAAGTGAATTCAAAATTAACGATCATATCAGTAAGCCGCTGCATCTCGGAAGCTGCATTCGTGAGACCAAATGGCATTCTGACGAACTCAAATAAACCTCGTTGTGGAACTATGAACGCGGTTCTTTCACAACTCTCATCATCAGCGAGAGGAATCTGCCAAAATGCACTCCTAAAATCAAGAGAACTTATATACCTTGCACCTCGAAGGTTGTCAAGAATATCGTGAATACGGGGGAGCGGATAAGAATCTCTAGTAGTAACGCTATTCAATTTCCTACTATCAACGCAAAAACGTACAGAACCGTCCTTTTTGGTAACCATCACAACAGGACTGGCCCATGGAGAACGTGAGGGACGAATGACACCCATCTCCAGCATCTTATCGATTTCCTCATTGAGCAACTTTAACTTAACAGGTGAAAGAGGGTAAAACCGTTGTCTAATTGGTGGTCCAGTAGTGTTTATTTTGTGTGATAGCCAAGTAGTCTTACCAAGGCCAACTTTATCGGATGAAATGACATCGAATTCCTCAATGACCCGTTGCAACTTTAGCTCTTGGTCTGGTAATAAAACGTTACGAGGGTGAATGTATCGAACCTCGCTAATGCAATTAATCTGAGGAAGGGATTGAGAGTCAGAAGGAAGGGTATGTGGGTCAGGAGGTAGGGAATTAGAGTCGGGAGGAAGGTACATATTACCTTTGATATTTTTGTTAAAAGCTTGACTAAAAACTGAAGTCAAACCGAACTTATTCCAAAATTCGATACCTAAAATAACTGAAGAAGACATAGAACGTGCTACTAAAAATTCGTGGATAAAAGTCGTACCATTAAACTTAACTGGGAGAAAGATAGTTCCTAAAATATCAATAGGAGAGTTATTAGCGGAAATAACACGTGGGCACTGAACGTTTGATTTTAAAGAAATACCCAGTTGTTGGGTTAAACAATCACTAATAAGGGACATTTGTGCACCAGAGTCAAGAAGGGCTTTAACGACCCGGTTACACAATATGATCTCGATGAAAGGACGGTTATCAGATGAATCGGACGCTATCACCGGTGACACTGTACGGAGTAATGCGTGTCGCCGGTGGGCTAAACATTTTTTGGATTGCATTTTGGGCAATCACGAGTTATAAAACCAGGTGTGCGGCATTTAAAACATAGCATACCAGGGAAATCAGGGCAAGTACGATAGGGGTGTCCCGTTTTATTGCATTTTGGACAGAATTGTGATTGATTTGTTGCGCTTGAAACTAATTTTGTAGATTTGGGCAAAAAACTTTCAAAATGCGATGCAGTGTCAATGAGCGCATCTAAGTCAGTAAATTTATGTATCGATAAGCATGGAAAATATCTAGGATGCATGTTGTGAGTGATAATTTCTAATAGTTCAGATTTATCGACCGGTTTACGTAATGTATCATTCAATTGAGAAATCTGATGCACAAAATGTAAAACAGGTTGATCTGATTTCTGTTTTGTATTCCTAACTTGTTGACCGGTTTTAAATTCGAAATCAATTTCCCCGAATGTTTTGAAGAATTTTTCTTTTAATTCAGGGTAAGTCATATCAGGTCGACGGATTGACCTATAATAATTCAAGGCGCGACCGGATAACACTTCGTGGAAGCGTTTAAGCAGATAACTGTCAGTTATGTCGTCTGCATCCTTCTCTTCTTCGATACTGGTAAAAAAATTTCGAACACTGGTATCTCCAGTATAATTTATGTTCCATTTTCTTAGCGAAAATCGTTTTAGAAAGTAACCGGGACAGTCCTCGGATTTCATCGGAGAAGGTAAGTTAGAACGACTAGTACCCGGAGTGGGCCTAGGCGGAATGGGAGGAGGTCTAGAAATAATAATACTTCCGTGTAAAGGAGTCTCAACGATAGAACCTTCTTCGGACATTTTTAAACACAAAATAGAAATAGGTTAAATGAAAGAGCGGGACTTAGCAGGAAATCGTTAGATATCGTGCCGTAATATCGATGCGGGAAGAAGACAACAACATGAACGTCAAAGGAATCGGCTGGGCTAAGAATCCAACAAAACAGATACTAGCAAATAGCAGACAAGCAAACAGACGGGCTAAAAAAAATAAGAAAGGTAGACACTAGCACACGACCATTCAAAAAGCTTACCTTTGGTCACGATGCCTAACCATCCACACATCAAACACACTCTACGGGAAACTAACTACCGCTACCTACTGGGATAAAATAAAACTCGGGATAGATACGTATATTTTGGGAGAAAATAAAAGAATTGGAAATTGGGTATAGTTACAAAGTTAATCTTTAAAATTGAATTTCACAAACATCATACAATTTAGCAAAGAACATAAATTCAGTTAGCAATTCTGTAGTCCAGTCGTATGAATCGGGAAAACATTCAAGACAGGTAATCCTTTTAACTTCCATACGGGTATCTGACCAATTCTAAAACCTGAAACTCACAACAAGAAAGATGAAAATTAAAGATTGCTCTCAAGAGCAACCACACACGAGATAACAAAAAAAAGGTATTTTAGTAATAATTAATATGCAAACTTACTTTAATTCGGGCGCCATATTGTAGCGTAAATAAGATTAAGTGCACAGTAAAACACAAACCGCTACTTAACACGTTTAATTTTGATTAAAAGGAAAAAGATAGAAAACATGTACTTAATTAAAAAATATAAAAAAGTTAAATATTAGTTATTATTGGGAACCTTTCAGTGATGGCGTGGGTTAACTTAGCGGAAAGAAAAGAATATTATCGAAGGTATTATGCAAAATATTTTTAACTTACCTAACAAAAAATCGATTGCAATCGGTTATAGCTAGGCGAATACGCAATATTAGTAATTTTAGTTACAAAAAAAACACTAAGAGCATCCAACGCGTCTTGATAGGCCTTAGGTTAGAAAGAGTTTTTGACGTGATAATTTTCAGATTAGAAATATACAAATTAGGTGCACTATTTAAAATAAAACTCCTGCTGCGAAAACTCGGTAATTCCTGGACGGCTGGACACGACTGTGGGAAGTAACGTAGAAATCACGGAGCCACTGCGCTGCGGGGTCCGCATCTACCTCGTACTCGCTTCAGGCCTTTGAGATGGACGTCTCAGGCACAGGATGTGCTCGGATATCGGGCGAGAGCGCCCGACCTCCGTCGTCGATAACCGACGTCGCTTGCCCGTAGGGTGGAGCCAAAAATTGGCTTGTAACGGGATCTAAACAAAAAAGAAACTTCAGACCACCGATGCAAGCTGAATCTTTGATTAATTATGAAACTAGTGCGAAATGGATCGAAAAGAAAAAAGGCGACAATACATACCAAATTAACCAGAAAATCACCCACAGACTATCCTTTTGCTAGGACACTTTATATTTTTTATTGGCTTAACACCAACAGAAAAAAAACTTTCACTTCATAATTTCGATATTAATCAAAAAATAAGGTCGACCATCACATATCGGGTCCCAAAAATGTAATGACGCCGTCAAAAGGCAAAACATCCGAGGATTTTTTTCACGATTCCTTGTTCAAATGTGAATAACAGCTATGAAGAAAAAATTTTATTGAAAAGTTTGGATTAGAATTGGAGGAAGTTTTAACCGTAGCGGTTTTACGCTACAATAGGTACAAACAAGATATAGACTATACATATAAATACTATAAAAAATTAACAATGAAAGTAAGAATTATACATTTTACTAACAATGTTATTAAATTTTTATATCATTTTACTCGTTCAAATTCGTCAAGTAGGTACCTTTCCTACTCAACTTCGGCAACTAAGTCTGTGACTAAGTCGAGACTCGAGATACATGCGTCTCGATCCATGGAATGCTACTATGTGTTGGAAGCCAGTCACGATTCTACCGTATCCAATCGTAATGTTTGTTACTAACTGGTTCCATCTACCACTGCGGTATGTATGTTTATGTTGGTGATGCACGTATTGATATCGCTCTCAGTTCTGCTCATCCCGGAAACGAAAACAAACTTGCAGATAACCAACCTTGTTCAAACAAAATATGTAGATTTTTAATGTATCTTTTATTATTATGTTTCGATAACCCGTCTGTTTTTCAGTCACCATGTCTGTCTGGAAATAGTGTGTCGTGTTGAATATTTTAATTTCCACTATTTACTTTTATTTGTTCTGTTTTAGCACGTTGAGTGTATATAGTTGACATGTGCGCTAAAGCTGTGTAAGTACTATTGTTATTGACACGTCATATGCATGTATTTGTCTTCATAAAGCCTTCGATACGGTCGTGGCATTTTATTTAGTATTGGTCATAAAGTTGCGTCTGCCGTTGAATAATAAATAGTTTGGAAAATACTGGAAACGATTTAGTGAAATCTCAGTTTTTTGCAGGAGCTAGTAGTGGTGCATTAGAAGTAGTAGAAAGTAATGTTTAAATAACAGTCAGTGTCGCAAGCAAAAAAAACAATAAACATCACAATAAAATTCAAAACAATTCACCTCTCATTCATTTCTATAATACTTACTCAATTCTTTAATAAAACGTAAACAAACAACTGTCTTTTACACACATTTTTTTTTGTTTAGACTTAAATTATCACGTAAGTTCCTCGCCATTACTCTTAAATTACACTAACTTCTGAATTCTTAAACAATGGTATACCCCGGGGGCGTGCACAGGATTATGACAGGGTATGCGGCGGAGTAATCGGTCACAAAAACATTGCCTTTTATAGATTTTTAGCATAGCCACAGCCACGCATCGTAGCATGGTGGCGATGCGTGGCTGTGGCTATGCTAAAAATCTATAAAAGAAAAAGTTTTTGTGACCGATTACTCCGCCGCATACCCTGTCATAATCCAGTGCACGCGCATGGTATACCCTTTATATTGGTTACAGGTGATCTGTCCTCTCTGCTTCGTCCATTCTATGACATGTTTACTTGTCCCCTCAAAGAAAGAACCTGTCCCCCATCATAGTCTCATTCACGAGAGCAAATATTGGTTATTTACATTCCATTTCCCGTGGCTCGCACTCATCTCGCACTACTTAGGGTCGTCGCGTCATCGTCACTGGCCAGAGCAAATGTGTCTCGGCCATCTATCCTCGGAGTGCCAAGCCAAGGCTACTATGATATGGATTGCCAAATTGTACGTTAATGTTCGCTTTACGGCTGCTTTTTGTACTATGTGGGTTAAGGATGCTCATGTGACATTCGTCAATGAGTGACTCTCTAGCGATTTGTATCTAGTCTGTTTTGTTATCTGTTTTACTCTGAATTACTCTAGAATTTCTGTTACTATTACTCTAAAAACGGTAAATCACTAGTTTTGTAAAAGTATTTATTTTTGCTTATCACCATATGCTTAAATTTTATTGTCAACGGCCATTGACAAATTTGTTCTCGCCAAAAACCTACTTCGCCTCTTTGTTACTACGTATAGCTCGTTACATATCATTGTACTTATTGTTAAAGTCAATGGAAGGAATTATAGTTGAGAACGAGTTGACGGCTATATCTGTCACTATTAATACACAGATGTGCTTTTATAGGCATCACGTTGTGACTCCACGTGCTTCCAATTGGGGACGAACGTCATGGTTTGTGTTTTCACTTGTACCTATTGTAGATTCTGGCAGGCATTCAGTAGTAGGTATATAAACATTTGAGATGCTAATATGAGTTAGGTTTGTAGTGAAAGGTAGTAATTCTCTCGGTAGAAAGGAGAGCGTTCAGTAATAAAGTACCTACCAGTTTTTAATCGATGTCGGGAGTTGGCCTTGCTTTGTGTGTTCTGCGAATCTTTTAGTTAGAACACTAAAGAATTCTTATTCTAGTGCTTCTCTAGTCGTATATTGAGGTTAGCTTCTAATCCAACTAGATGCAACAGAATATCATTATATATTCCTTTATCTTCGTGTTTTCTATAGTGCTTTTGTGTGCGACTCTATGTATATTGCCTGTCCTCACATATATTCTATTTTCCTTATGTCATTCATTATTCTGAGGCCGAATGCGTTCATTTTAATTGAATTAACTTTCAGAATCATCTTCTCAGTTCTTTTATTTTCCGCCTTGTATATTTTGTTTTTTGTTGCTTTATATTTCTTAGCCTTGACATTCGATATGAATTTGAACGTATTAACACTGTTCTATAGCATAAAAATACCCAGCTTTTTATTCGTGAAATATTTAATAGACGTTACCTACGTGTTCGAAAACTATTTTTGAGATTGCGGCATAAGTCTTCGGACTTGCCTTTTTATGCTGTTAGCCAATAAAAGCAAACCTATTTGCTTTTCCCCCTAGATACTAATGAGAGGCCTTGATTCGTGATATCGTAACGCAGTAGGTTGGCACAGACATTATCTGGTAATGAGAAGTTTCTATAGTGGTAATGAATATAATTGTAGCAGCATCATGCAATTGTGATATAACCATTAAGATAGACACGATGGAAGTCATAAAATAATGTTGCTTATAATCATAGATATCATATATCATAATGATAAGGCCAAGTACTGAACATTCCAGTGTATTCACATAATATATCAGAACCGCTTATAACCTGTTGTAGGCCCTACGCATATTAGAATAATGGGGACTGTATTTGACAAAACAAAATTTTGATAGAATGTACAAATACCCGCGATAGGCGAACATGCTTAATTCGAAAAGCCGCATTTTTGGACGAGACTTAGTAGTTTCGGGCATGCAAGCTACTAAGCATTTTGCAGTCGTTTTTTTTTTACAAATAAATATGTTATGGATGCTAAATTTATATCAGTTATTATTTGGTGATCGGACAGAAACAAGAGTTTTCTATCGACTGCGAGGTCGTGGACACGTAATAAAATGTAAAATATTCCTGAGTAAAATATCAAAGTATCATATTTATTTCAATAATAATAATTTACTTAGCTAATGTCAACAATTCATTACGTAGTTCTCAGATTTTGGCATTGATTAACAACCAACCACATAATATCAACGAAATATGAAAGATAAAAATACCAGTTATTTAGCCAATCTTATCTAAAGAGTAATAACCGATCAATGATCGAAATTGACGTCATTAGTGATAATGAGGTTCAATTGTCATTTTATGATGTTGATTAAGATTTTCTGTAAGCAATTGCTTCATTGCAGTTTTACAATTTTTTAATACTTCTAATTAGTCCTTAGAAGTACAAACTTATCATTAAACTTATGGCATGAACGAATTAACTAGTCAATTAGTAACGAGACCTCCTACTTAACCCTTTGCTGTTTATTCAAAGTAAATTATACCTTATTTTATAGGACGTAGGGTGTTATCACGTACGTTGTTAAGTTGGTTACCAACGTCACTAACGTCTTCTTGCAACAGACTTTGCCGTTTCTCACGGTTCACGTCGTGGTGTCGTCTTGTGATCGAAACCGGAGGTTGGGCAAAGTGTTGCAAAACTTTTACGGTAACGGTATCGCGACTAAGTAAATACCTATGCGAACTATGGGAATCCACTTGAAACTTGCTATCCGAAATATTATTCGTGTCATTGGATGATGATGCCATCTAGCCGATTTCAGACACAGAAATCGATGACTTTTTATGAGAGCTTTGGTAAATCACTCTTTCATGTACTCTCATGTGACTAACATATCCAACTATGTTCGTAAAACTCCGAGAACGAGGAGGACATTGAATATGTCATTGCTGATTCATATTTGATGATAATACAACCCTTAGCTAGATCCTGATGTCAGAGAGTTTTTTGCCGGCCCGAATTGCGTGACTGTTCTGACGGGATACCTTACAATTTTTGCGAATATTATTGCTGAAACATGTTTCGTCAAAATTCCAACATACCTACAAAACAAGGCCCATGACCTCTTATGAGCTGATTCCTACGTAAGATAATCCTTGACAGTAGTTACTAAGTAAGTTTCCAAGGAAAAACAGTATGATGTTCAAACAAGTTATTCCCAAGATTGTTGTAGGCGATAGTGCTCTGTAAATGAATGGAATCGCGTAATCTGTTGTATCTAAAGCGGTACTAATCTGGCTGACACGATCAGTTGCGTACGATTCGCTTAGTCTAGATTACAAGGAGATTGGTCTTCGATACGAAACTATACTTACTGCACGAGATGTTGAACCATCCCGTCCTAGGTATGTCATTTGGGGTTTATAGTTGGAGTTACCGAGAATTTACTTACTTACGCAATTGATCTTTATCTATACATAGAAGTAGGATTGAAGTGTCTGCATGTGATTTGAAATAACTGTGTTTTCTCAAGTAAATAAAGTTATTTACACAATACTAAAAGACAAACAAACGTTTTTATAATGTGTGTCTCTCCGTCTGTTCTTCAGTTTGTCCGGGCTAATGTCTGAAACGGCTAAATCACTTTTAATGAGACTTTCACTAACACATAGAGGCGGTTTTTAGGCAATACAAGCCTACATTTTATTTCAGGATTTACGCGGGAAATTCCTTTCACACGTATGAAGATCGGGCACTCAATACTAAAGGAAAGTAATTAATAGTTGTTTGTAATTAATAGTTGTTTTCTTAAATATTTCCTTGTATGTGATTAAGAAACGTGCTACCCTTTTTAATGTTACTTAAACAAAACAGACACTTTAAGTTTTATTTATATAACTAAATAATACCTAACACTTTTATGAATAGCATTTATCATCTAAAACTAATATTTAACTTCAATCAGGCGAGACGAGTCGTATCTGAGGAATTAAAAATAAATGTTTACTTATTTTGCATTACGTAATGGTCCCAGCGTGGCCAAATTAAATTAATAAAGTTAGTACAATGCGCTTTAATTATGAACTTCAATTAAACTCTACTTTCATCCGAATAAGAGTATGACGCCTAGGTTAAATATTGACTTCATGTTTTATGTTCAACGTAATGATGAAGGGATGTCAAATTAAAATTATCGTAAGCGTTAAACCGACTAAATAAAATGCACTACAAAGTGCACTAACTTTTATTTCGGAAGTCGGCGTTTCGTGATTCGTTGTTGCTTCAATTTTCGAAACGAACTTTGAATATCAAAATTACAATTTACAGTATTATGTGGCTTTTTTTTACATTTTTTAAAGTTGGTAAAAACATTTTAAATAGATATTCACTTGTTAGGTACTAACTTAATGTTATGTTATCGTGTAAACAAATCGGTTGAAAATTAAGCGAAAATATCGGTGGACAGACATTCAACAAAAATCAACCGAATAGGGAGCTTTTTCCTTTTTGAAGCCGATTAAAAAATTGTTGCCTATGATCAATGAATAAGGGGAGAAAATAATGATAATTATAATAATAATTTCCACAACTTTCACACAACGCCGTCTAGTCTCAAACTAAGCAGAGCTTGTGCTATGAGTACTAGACAACTGATAAACATACGTATATAATTATATATTTCTAAATACATACATATTATAGATAAATTACACCAGACAAAGAACAAATGATCGTGCTCATGACACAAACATTTGTCCTGGGTGGGAATCGAACCCACGACCTTGTGCATAGCAGTCAGAGCCACTGACCACTAGACCAACATATAAAAACAAGAGTTTCTTCGTCAAGAATATAAAACAATAACCATAAACACGAAATAGTATACAGACTTTGCTACCTAAGGCCATCAGCATAATAATAGAATTGTGTCATTTATACACTAATATAAAAATAACAAATATTAAATTAGCAGCAAAATACGCATAAATAAATTCTAATATAGCCAATTATTAACATTGATTAAAAATAATACTGTCATTATTGCAGCAGGAATATTAATTTCTATACAATGAAGTTTACCTCGTATGGCTCTAAATATTCCATTTTTTTTTTCATAAAGGAGGCTTATAATGAGAGGCAATAGAATATAATTGTGTCTTTAACATGAGACGACCCACTGACCAACTAGCGTCCTCCAAATTAACTTTAAAGTTTAATTTACTCGGTTATTCTTATTTCTACTTTACTCTTCTATTTCTATTTTACATAAGTATGATTCTGTTTGATATCGCTAGCGAACGAGCAAACGACTGCGCACCCTAACATTCATCCATCACACGGCTTTTATTCGATATTTCCGCTATTAATAGTTAACATGATATTTTCAAAAAATACCCTCAAATTATTTCAATATTTTAAAGCAGAATGTTTTAGGCGCCAAATTCATAAATAATTAACCGTTTCACATTTAAAGAGGTGCCCAAGTAAAAACAAATACTGTATTTGGGTTATTACCATAATTTAGCTACAGTTGTAAAATAAATCACGACAAATGGAACATGTCCAGGATCATGAAGGTAAACGTTCTGCGTGTGAACTTAGAGGCGACCCAACTTTGATTCATGAATATTTTGACTTAATCGTCGACTTGATATAACATTTCCTGTATAAACCGCTCACTATTTACTAAAATTTTAGTGCTTTGAAGTTGTTGAATTGTTTTAACACAAAATTAACTCTATTATTCTTCTTTTAATGAAAAATAAAAACTTGTATAGATACATATCCACAGATAATGTTCTTGGAACTGTAGCAATGACATAGTTTTCAATTGAATATAATATGTAGTTATTATTGATTAAAACTAAAGACGCAGTAAGAGACTATAAAAATAATACAATAACATGTATGATATTCAAATGGGCACTTGTCATGCGGATCGTTGCCTTCTCAATCGACCTTCGTTTATAACCTGAAGCACTTGAAATCAAACAAAAACAAGCTTATATGATTGTTATATTTGTAAAACAATAATGCTTCAAAGATAAATTAGTCGTCATTAATATAATGTCGTTGGTAGACGAGTCATTCACTTGGCAGCAAAAATATTGCATTTATTTATAATAGTACTGTCTGTGTAGTAAAACTTGTAATTGGCCTTCTTTCAATATTCTTCATCTATCTGTATTCTAGCTGTAAGTTATCCAAAGAAAATAAAATAAAATAGTTGCTAGGCCATCACTTACGAATACTAGGACGAGTAGCTCTCTATATGAGACGTGTTATTAAGTGTTTAACAAATGCCTTCACGGCTCATACGAGAGCGGACCACCATGTCGTCTATATAGAAATCTTAATAATAATTCAGCCTATAACGTTCCCTCTGGGGCGCAGGCCTCCTCCCTTTGTGAGGGAATGAGCCGTAATCCAGTAAAGGTTGGTGGATGTTATGCCGGGTTTCTTACGTGGTATTCCGTCACCGACATTATGAGAGCAGTGGTGTTGATATAGATATACTATACCTGCTCGGAAAGTGCCTTATTACTTTTTAAAAAGTTTGACAGAAAGGACGTCATTGCTGTAGTGCAAATGTGCGGGTCGCAAAAGTGTATGAGAATTCATTACTAACGTTCTGGAGACACTGGAGAGGGAGGGAAAAGTGTACGAAAATCCATTAATACCGTGCTCTTTTTTTTATTTAGACCAATTCAGTAGCTAACTTAAAACTACATATAAAGACAAGAGACAGATTATTTCATTTATTACACTTTACAAACATATTATTTACATTTTTAAATATTCCTATAAAACCAAAAAACATTTAAAAATATAAAAAACAGTAGCCCACCGGTATCGGGTACAGGGTCCAAGCTACCGGTGGTCAGTGCTCTTGAGAGAGGAACCTCCTAACAATTCGTGCCGTGTCCAGAAGTACTGCTTTCTGGATCAAGCCCTTGATCCAGCTGCCCAACGAGAGCCTCCTAAGATGTTTGTCGAGGCTCTTGGCTATTATGCCATTGGCCGAGACGACTATCGGCACAATGATTGCTGTATCCACATCCCACATGTCGACAACCTCGCGAGCCAGATCAAGATACTTAAATTGCATATCTTTCTCGGCTTTCACGAGGTTTTCGTCATGAGGGACCGCTATATCAACAATCATTGAGCGACGCTCTAATCGGTCTATCACCACTATGTCAGGCTTATTGGTAACAATAGTCCTGTCAGTGATGATAGACCGATCCCAGTACAATATAATATTGCCATTTTCGAGAACTGGGTCGGGCACATACCTATAGTACGGTACTTCTGATTCCACAAGATTGTATTTAAGAACAAGTTGCTGGTGAACAATCCTGGCTACAAGGTTGTGTCTATGCAAATAGTTTCCGTTAGCCAGACGAGAACAACCGGAGATAATGTGACGAATGGATTCTCCCGGTTTGTGACATGCCCGACATGTGTCTACCGTACCATCCTTTCCAATATATTTCCGATAGTTATTCGTCATCATAACTTCATCCATAATCGCACAAACAAAACCTTCGGTTTCCCCGAAGAGGTCACCAAAACGTAGCCAGGCTACGGACGCTAATGTATCTACGTCAGACCCATGAAGGGCCCGGTAATAGCGTCCGTGAAGCTCCTTGCTCTGCCTTACTTCTCTGCAGTCATTAGTATCTAATACTACAGGTTTGCGCCAATTCTCGCTACCTAAGGAGAGCGGAGTGAGGCCTTTGTCCACCGCTACCACATCTCGATGCATACCCACGTCGGCTTCTAGGAAATATTCCCTAAGGCTGCATACCTCGCGGTTGTGCAGGGTCTTTGCATTTAAAAAGCCACGACCCCCGCACTTCCGCGGGATATACAGCCTCATCACCGATGAACGTGGGTGATGCATCCGATTTGCAGTCAGCGTAGTGCGGACCCGCCTGTCCAAGGCATCAAGTTCAGTCTGAGTCCATTTGAGTATGCCGAAAGAGTACATCAATACTGGCATGACCCAACCATTGAAGGCACGCACCTTGTTTCCGCCTGATAGAAGACTATTCAGTACTTTATTCAGGCGGCCAAAGAAGCGTTCCTTCTGTGATTGTTTAACATAAGCAACATTGATGCCTAGTGCCTCTGACATACCCAAATACTTGTAGGTTTCAGTTGAGCCGAGGGATCTTAGGTGTATGGAGTCCGAGAGTTGAGTTCCCACGGATTCCATAATCTCCCCTCGCTTTACATGCATGACCGCACATTTGTCCTCCCCAAAGTTGCAAGTTGGTGGGGGCAAAAAGTTTCAAATCATCCATGTAAAGCAAGTGTGATATGACCAGACAGACAGATTATTATTATTCTCTCTTATTTTCCTCGTAGATATAGTATAAAGCTCTATGTATCACTCGGAAGAAAGTGCGATTCCCAACTCGTGTGTATTAAGGCCCGAAGCGCAACCCTCGTTGGTAATCGGTCACTTTCTCCCCTCGATGAACAATGTACTAATGTACATTTATTGATGTGTCTGACTTGTTTCGAATTCACGATGTACAACTCGGTCAATTGGTCTTACTTACGACTGGGCTACCACTGCTCTTATAGATTTCATGCATGATTGAAAACATTTCTAGTCAGAAGCCGACACCTAGCAAAAACGTTAAGGAGATAGCGAAGCAACTGCTTCCGCAAAGATTCTTCCGTGATTAAACGAAGTCATTAAGGCTTAAGCTATACTTTACTATAGCTATTACAGGGCTAGCTAGTGTGTTACTTCGACAAGATAATGGTCTCATACCACGTAGATGTCAATGGAGAAATAATTATATACTATTTGTAAACATCGACGTAAATAATTTGTTGAGGTCTTTAAGCGTGTGAACACACGACATGCTAGCACAAATTACGGATGTAATTTCTCTTAATGATGTAATATAGCTGGTGAGGATATCATGTTTAGCAATATTGAAGGCCAAACCGGTGATCGAATTCGTGCACACTAGAGCGTTACATTTTGTTTTAAATCTATCGGGTTACTGAATGTTCTACCCAGATGAATTCTATATCTGTAGAAATAAATAAAATTGAAGTATGTAATAGTGATTTAAAAAATAATGGTGTTTTTCAAGTCCGTATAGTTATTTACACGATATCTACTTCTACACAAATAATCCTTTTTTTTACTGTATGTTTATCCGACGTAATCTCTGGAACGGCTGAACTCATTTTCAGCGGAAGGTAGACGAAAAGTATTATATCGTCTACAATACTATGTAACATGTGTGTTTAAATTATTGGTGTAAAAAAAAAGAATATTGTATCTTCTGTTTTTATTCCGTAATTCCCGCGGGATCGGGATTAACGCGGGAAAAACTTCCCGTGCGGACAAAGTGGCGTTCAATGCTAGTCCTAGAATAAAGGAATAAGATCTTTTCCATTTTCGTGAGCGAAGTTTTGTGAAGAGCTTAGCTCCTTTTACTTTAGATGGAATCCAATTTTATTACTCCCCATTCTTTCTATTTTTATCTTTCGGTGCGGATTTCAAGACAATCCACAGATCTGGGGCAGACAGCTTGTTATTGCTTTATTTTCTTTTTAGTTGAAATTGGCTTGAGAATTTTATAGTTATTTATTATATTTGTTCATCGTTCTTCTAAAGACTACCTGATGATCTTTAGACGGCTCGGTCGTTTAACTTTTAGTCTCAGCATTTACGAAAAAATCCAATAATAGAGCCCATTCCCTTTATATGTATTTGGGACACAGGTTCTAGAGATGAAATGGGCCGCAAAGTATCACGCTGGTCTAATATTTAAATATTTTTAATTACTGATAGGTATAACACGTGCTTTTCGTAATAAAAGAAAATAACGCAGTGTTTTGAACCAAATTAGGAATGTACAAGAATCTCGATAGTTGTAACTTGTATTTATTTGCACGTACCAAGTAAATTCTTTCGTGATGATGTGCTCATCAGAAAGAAAACTATAATCCAACAACAAAACTCGTGAAACAAAAAGTTTGTTTCTGAATAGTCTTTTAATAACATAATTGGAAGCTTTACAAGTCAACCATGACTTACTTGCAGTCTTGCTGTTTTGCCTATTCACTAATTTTACAGAAATCCCACACAAAAACTGAGTGAACAGGTCCATCACCGCCCACTGGCAACCATTAATCTGACAATCATTCTATGATGCGAAGGTCACGACCACACAATGGAATGTGGCGATCGGTACAATGGATGGGCTGGCCGCGGCTCGAATAAATTAGCTTTGCGATATGCTATTGATATTGTGAGCATTGTGCAGTTGCGCGTGCCTATAGCCCAAATAGTGAATGTTTCGACATTCAATAATGATAGGTGTAGAATCCGAAGCATTGTTGTTTCCTGGGTTGGAATGTGATACTTTGGTGTGGGATTTCATTAGTAAAGTCTACTGTAATAATAATTAAATTTACAAACAAAGTTGCTCTGTAGTCTGTAATACCAATGTAGTGTTTTTAGAATGGCTTTCTATATTCAGTAGGCACTCTCAACGTTGTAAACTTTCTGCAAAAGCTTTATGTATAGATAAGATTATTGTTTAATTTCTATTTTAGCTGTTATGACCACTTTATGTAACTTTCTTTAAATCTGCGATGCTATTTTATTTTGTTTTCCATTAGAAGCAAACGGTTTGTATGGCTTTTTACAGAAATTACGCTGAGGCAGGAGTATGAAATTTGGCACAGTTAATGTTTATATGGAGGAGTGCAGAAAGCATATATTGATAATACGTACACATTTGAAAATGAATTATAGTCGTATTTTGACCACTGGGCGACTGAATTTATTATTGATTTCCATCTCAAGCTTTTTTTTACATCAGTGTATTAAATTTTATAATTAACTGTACATTCAGAATGGGTATTTTGCTTTTCAAATAACAAAAACATTCTCTGTACAATATGAAAGTATTATATCGTACATCACAAAAAGAATACTGTTTACAAACTCACTCATTTCAATCCTATAATAAAATAAAATCTGAGTATAATCCTCGGTATCTCAAGGGTCAGACCGTGCTCCCTGACCTCAAATAATAATTGTAGCCCGTACCTCGCGCCACATACCACACATAGATGTGAGATTCTTGCTCACATTAATCTAAGGAGGTTACATATTTCTTACATTACAGTGGTCTGGATTGTTCGCAGACGCTCGCGTGTGGGTGTTTAAGATTAGCTCTGATTTGTTTATCGATCTGATGATATATTAAGTCCTGTTATTTGCAGTAGGATTGTACAAAAATAATCATCATATGTTTTACCTTTTAACAACTATGTCTGGGGCGGCTTCCAGTATAACCAAATGCAATAGTAGTACATGGAGCGTTTTCCTATCTAACCTCCACAACCCAGTAGCTGGGTAATACAATTCCCAAGGCAAGACTGGGGTCAAATTTTGTGGCTTCTCCCTACCCATAACGATTGTCATAGATGATAGCCACGACCAAAACCTTAGGCTCAATTTATACCGCCGTGGAATGGAATGGAAGCGACTTTTTGCAACGAAATTGTACATAGCATAATGAACTTTGTCAATCGTATAACATAGGTACCTACAAACTAAATAGGAGCCAAAAAAAAAGGTCGCTCGTCTTCCGGGGAATTCTCGCGCATTCTCGAGAATTCCCCCAGGTACTATCGGCGCCGTCTGGAATTCGCGTGAAAGTGGCGCGAACGGGGAGTCGGTTGGGTCCATAGATAAAATAAACAAGGTCGGTCACAGCAGTACGGTGCCAACTTAATAGATCTAGACAGAACGTCCCTCATGGCGCAGTCGCGCGAATTCGCTGGAATGCGCGAGAATACTCGAGCGTCATAAGGCGAAATTGACGCTTCCATTCCATTCCATTCCGCGGCGGTGTAAATTGAGCCTTAGCGTGCTTACCGAGACTCGGGGAAATCTCGATAACTATGTTAAGTTGGTGACCCATCCCATGGCTCTATCTCGGCAAGCGTTATTTAAACTTGAAGATCGACCCTTTTACGATATCGACCCAATTTAGCCACAAGCTAAATGTAATTAATTGGCGTATGCTGTTTTATGTTTTAAGCGTTTCCATACATGGTATGCCACTTAGATGTGACCTGTAGCTATTCTGCTTTAGAATTTTGTTTATTTGATTTTGTTTTCGTGTGGGTTTCTAACGGGAGTTTCAAACCAACTTCACAAATGAGTAAGATAAAATGGATTTAATTTTGTAATAACATTGCAGGAAACGATTACTTACTTCTGATACGCAGCATCCATATCTACCCGACACATCGCTAAAATATTCCACGAAAGGATTTTTCGCTTTGTAAATTGTTTGCATAGAAATACAGAAAGCAATTTAACCCAACTCACAATCAATTCTGCGTTCGCAATCAGAAATGTTGTGAACATTCGCCTCAGTTTAATTTAAATGAGAAATTGGGAAGTTTCATGTATTTTGCTTCTATATAATAAGCTATAGGAAGTTGCTATTTCGCTACAGTCTAACATTAACGCTCAAGTTTCTAGTGTGCTGGAAGGTATTTTCCTTTTACGACTCTCTTTTCTAAGAAAAACATTAGATTAAGTTTTAGAGTCTTGTTTTAATGAAAATTTCATATCTTCAGTGTTTAATTTATTAATCCGTCTTACAGCTCAATACTTAATTCGCTGATCTATTTATAGGTTGATATTAAGCAATTATTATTATAAGTATTCCCGGGCATTTGGAAGGCGTCGAAAGCGCCGAAGCCAACTCGCAGAGGTGCCTTTAGACGCTTTCAATGTTATGAAACAGCAACCTATGATTAGATTATACCTGTATGCACTGCAAGTAGATGTATCAATGATCATTACAAGATAAATAAACTTTATGAATAACGATCTTTTTCATTGGTGTCATATAAATTGAAAGTATCGGAGTCTTATACGCTTAGGTTGTTTATTATATATTTAAGGGGGCATACAGACCATACTCTTCTCAAACATAGCCGTGTTATGGCTTACTTACTGTAGTGTACTGGCCAGTCTGCTATTTTTCTAAAGTTTCTTATTTATCCAGGTTAAGCGAAATACGGAGATAAAGATCAAAGGCGTTTGCATCGTTCAATGGACCTGTTATTGTGTACTATGGACAAACTATTATCTTTTGCCTGAGTACGGTTAAAATACACGGTTAAGCCATTAAGGTTAGTCGATCTCCAAAGACCAAAATACACTTGTTTTTTTTTCTCCTCTCAAATATGTTTTGCGCAATACAAACTGTTATTATTTAACTCGCAGGTCAGTAAAGCAATGTATAATGAGTGCCATTGTTTCCACATTTTCCATTGTCGCGTTGAAAGATAAATATGAATTTGAACGAACCTTGCTGGCACATAGCATGTTTGCTGAAGTTATCCGTACTGTTTGCGAACCTCAACGTCATTGTTACGACGATCTTTCTACGCCAGCATTTGGTTTATATTATATACTTTTGTAAACAATATAGCTTGCGTAGTGTATCAACATGGTTTGTAATAAATTATTGGCAAACTGAAACAGTGTATGCGATTGTGAGTTGCACTTATTTAGTCCTTGAACCTATGAACCTACCCCAGGTTCATTGGCTTATGTGCTACTCCAATTCTTACCGTTTTGGCAGTTTACATACTTTATTCATTACAATTTTTACTTTTACTGACGTAAAACCCAGCCGGTCCCTTCGTTTAGTTTTAGTTAGCCCTAACGAACATTCTAATTCAATGTTCATTGTTAATTTTGTTGTTGTTGCAAATGTTCATTGCTCTATCGGGCCTGACGGGGCCCTGTCATTAATGATGTCATGCCCCATACCGAAGTCTGTGTTTCCTGATTGCTTTAACCTGGGGGTCTTTAAGTCAAGACTGAATTGGTTACTTCTAGGCAAGCGTGCTTCATCTTCGACAACATTATCGCTCACCTTCCGGTGAGATTGTGTTCAAACAAGAGCCTATTTACAATAAAAAAAAACCTTACTGAAATCGAAGATCAAAAGACATGAAACGACGAAGATGCAATTAGTAAGAGAAACAAAAAAAAAGCAACGCTAACAGAAGGATGTTCACAAACGTTGTTACATATTTCATTACTACTTCCGTTGTATATTCAACTAGCTTCTACCCGCGACTTCGTACGCGTGGGAAGGTTTTCCCGCGCAAATCCCGATCCCGTGGGAGTTTCGGGATAAAAAGTAGCCTATGTGTTATTCCAGGCTGCCAACTATATACTTACCAAATTTCATTCAGATCCATTCAGTAGTTTTTGCGTGAAAGAGTAACAAACATCCATCCAACCTCACAAACTTTCGCATTTATAATATTAGTAGGAAGGAAGTAGGATAGGATATTAGTAGGATTGATTTAGAAAATTACTCGGTGGAGATCTGATTGTTTTTTGTCTATGTTAATTGGAATCCGTACAATGTATACTTTATCACAGTTCTCAAGAATTTTAATTGTGTCTTCTGCCTATTGTTAGAGCGATCTTCAAGATCAAAAATGTACACATTATAATATTACAAGCTTTATAGCTAACATTACATTAAATACAGGGTACTCGTGAGAACCTGTTTCTTTATTAATTGCATGTTCTCTGCCGGGTTAGATAACTTGACTGCTTGAAACACATCATCCGTATTTACGGAATTACATCGGAATGTAGTGCCATTTCCGTTCAGATCCTGTGACAGATGTGCGTTTCTATTTTTGGCGTTCCATTTGATGTCATAACGAGTGGTTGTCTCGCAAATTGCTACATTTGTAGAATACCATGTTCAACTCTTCGGGCGGGATGTACCTAGTCAAATGATTTCGTTTTTCATAGTGTTATGATTTAATTTTTCATAATCATGCTAGTTTAGGAATAACATTTGTTCAGTCACTCAACCACTACGGAAACCGTATCTTCAATCCACCCATCATTAATTATTATTACCTCTAATCGGGCTTGTTACTATAATCACATACAATATCAGTACTTCTATAATGTTTCTCAAAGTATCCATTTCTGTTTATTTTTACTATAAATATATTACATCTTTGCATGCACAAGCTAGGTCTCAATTCGTCGCCTAACAAGTGCGCCGGGTCGTCGTGATAATGTGTCGGCGCGCGCGCACGTTTCGTACCAAGGTGTACCAAGCGCCGCCCGGCACCGCGCACCACAGATGTTTTTATTCCGTACAACTAACAGATTAGCTTTAAAACAATTGTAGGAAACTCGCATTTCTATGGTTGCGTAAAGCTTTTGTTGTGGCGTTATGATTTTAAGTACTTTTGCGTAGCTGGCTGCTAACTCAAGGTTTATGTTTGATGTTGCATAGCTATAAGTCTACTTCGTAAGTACTTCACATGCTGATGTAGTAGGTTACATCAAACTTTAAATAAGATATAAATGAAATATCGCAAGGTTACGATATTTCATTTCAAAGCTATTTGCGGAGGTTCTAAAATGGTGCGAAACTGCGGTTTGGTGAAAGGAATTCGATGAAAATTAAAATTTTCTGTTCTAGACACTTATAGGTACCAACTGTCCTTTATCCGGATTGGCTGTGAGGTCAGTCTGTAGACTGTGATAGCACTTTCTTGAGCGAGGTCAATGTATTTGCGATGATACAATGTTTGCCCTGAATGGACGGAGTAATCTCTTTAATGGTGTTTATTTTACGACGACCCATTCTTTCTTACATGACCGAGCGGATTTCTGTACCGAAATAAAAAATAAGGGCTCTAAAAAGAATTTCCATAGCGCAGTAAAAACCTTGTTGCTCAACTCGTAAACTCACATCTGTGATTTATTATTCACGTTTTTACGTTAAGTTTTTAGTAAGGATGAAATGTAAACAGACTCCCTCTCTCTCAGATCTTGATGACCCCTTCTGATGCTGTATGTGGATCGGATATTGAACGAGACATGATCCTGCGAATGGTAAACGTCGGAATAACAACTATATTTCATTGGGCGTTAGGTCTGAATTCGTTTGTTTATGTAGTAAACAATTTGATATTAATGTACTACGCAAATTGTACGAAGGCCGAACATGTGTTTGACGTTCATGCATGAGCATGCTTCGAATATAATTATTTTTTGTGCTCCATCAGTTTGGTTTCCTCATGTTGCAGACTGATTTAGTACTTAATTTGTTGTCGTATCACGGACAAACCCAGCTTTTGTTTTTCTCATTGATTAAGGATAACGTGCTCTGAAAATAAATTAATTGTTGTTCAGTTATACATATATATGCCAATTAATTGATTAATTTAAGCTTTTATTTTAAACTGATTGATTACATCCTATACTGCAGGAAACAGCGTCATAACCTGGCGTTGATCTATATTAACTGTATCTAGTTTTCTAATTTGCAACATTTCCATTACCTAAGACGTTAGGTAAGTAGTTTTATTAAACTACTTATAATCGTTTTCCGTTCTGTAAGTTCTTGAGAACTCTATTAAATCACTTTTCTCTTTGGAAACTTTCCATCTAAGTAACAAATGGTTGCTCTTAGTAGGCACTTTAATAAATAGCTTACTTGAAGGTACTAATAGCAAATCATAGCCATTTGTTAGAGTGAAATATTTCTTTCAGGTCAGTTTAAGAACTGAACTTTTTGAAAATGAAAAAGAATACCGGTTTGATGTAAAGCAAAATATTTTTTAAATTGTTGTTATGCTCGCGTCTTACCACCATCTCACGTTTGTAAGCGAAGATGTGGTAGAAGATAAAGGAAGCTTACCTAGCCATATCCTATTCATTCTTGACGGGGTCTTTACCCCCTTAAGTTATTAGAGAACACAGACAGCAAGGAATTTAACTCCTTAGCTGTACCTACGGCTACGTACGATGAAAGTATTCTACAAAACGTTACATTTACCACAAAAAGTCAAGAATTCTTCTTCGCGGTACCATATAAACCGACCCAATTTACGTTACATGGCAAAGCATCTATAGATCGAAATAAACCGTCCCACGCGATGTATAGAACCGCGAATTATCACACAATGACATTCCGTTCTGCGTTTACGCAGGCCGTTTTGATGATTGATGTGTTTTGTCGGTCTGTCCTGTATTTGTTGTTGCTTACCAAGAAATTAGAAAATGTTGTAAGGTGACACTGAGAACGGCAGTTAATGTTGATGCGGTTTATTGTATACTTGTATGTAGTATGTATCTACCTGTTCCTCTTTATCTTTAGTTGTTGTTGACGAAACTTTGTTGGTTTATGACTTTGTATTTGTTATTTTTAACGGCTTTGCACCGTCTCACTCTGCACACACTAAATCTTTCCTCATGAATTACTCTATCTTTTGATGAAAACCGTATGCCAATCTCTTCAGTAGTTTTTGAGTATATCAGCGAACAGACAGACAGATGCGGCGAGAGGCTTTGATAATATGGATACTCTAAACTTCCTTGGGTTATTCAACTTCCAGCCTGCCTAGTTTTAAATTCTGTGCACTTGGTCCTTTCATGCGAGCACAAAGGCGGCAAGCTTTGTATGAAGTTATAAAGCCAATTCTCGTTAAAAAGGACCATTGAATTCTGAAACATTCTCCCGTTTGCCCGTTAACGCCGTCCGCGACATACATATATTTTTATTTTTAATGGATAGTACAAATCTTTGGAATAAATCCGTTACAATTATTTACTTAGTTTAACTTGAATGTAATGTAATATGTCTGTTTACTGTCAGATATTAATTTTACAAGATCATAAGTATCACTCGAATGTATGTACCTACTTACATTTTCTGTTTGTGTATGTTTATTTCCTGCATAATATTATTATTTAATTTTAGTCACATAACTGATTATGTATTATCAAATTATTCAACTGGTTATGCAACTATGCCTTGTCCACCTGCTTCACTCATTTCTACTCATGTATTATTTATATTATTATTTCTTATTTGTTATTCACTTCAGGATCATGAGTAGTTTTCTATTTGTTTTTGATTATCAATAATTGCTATAAACAAATACAGTAGTTAATCGTTTTAATCATTGGCTGTTTGCATAAGATCTCAATGATATTCTTATCAAAGGCATTTGTAAGTTTAGGAACACTTGGATTAATAAAATAAATAGGGTACTGCGATCTATACATACATATTAAAAAATTGCATTGTCTCTCTGTGATTTTGAAATACCTGTGCTTTCTTAAGGGCTACTTATTTACACGTTACTAAAACGAAAAAACCTTTTTTTTTAATATTTGCTCTTCTGTGACCGTCTTTCTGTTTGACCGAGCTAATCTCTGGAATGGTTTAACTGATTTTAATGAGACTCTCGATGGATGTTAGAGGTATAAGGCAACATATAGCCTAATTTTTATCCCGGAATTCCCACGGGATCAGGATTTAAATGAAAATTACTTTTGATCAGATTCGCGGGCTCTTAGCAAATATAACATAGGTGCTTCTCACAATAGGTTTGCTAATCCTGGCTTGATTAACTGACAATGCGAAGCTGGAACGAACGCATCTCACAGCCCTTTTGTACAGCCTAAACGACCCATAAATATAGGAGAACTGACACACAGTCATGCCTTATGTGCAGGTTAGAAACAACAATATACTTAGACTAGTATTTGCGTGTTGCGCGAGGTGCAAGCACCTCGCGTGCTTGTGAAAAAAAAAAAAAGGGGGGGGTGTTGCAGAAGTATTTTGACTAAAGCATTGCCCCTCTAAATGAATCTGAAAAAAAAATGTTCCAAGTCTCTTAATTTCCGAGATATGCCTAAAGGGGGTGAGAACTTGGATAAATGGTTTTCACCCACCATCTGGGAGAACAATTATGTCAATGAGTCAGTCAGTCAGTCAGTGAGTGGTAATTTAGCTTTATATTATATAATATAATGCAGACTTAAGCTTCAACAGTTTGTTTAATGACGGATGTATATGCACCTCCGTGCAATAACTCTACGGTTTTAGGGTATAGAACCATAATAGGATCACTTAGTGGTCCGTCTGCTCGTCCATCGTGCTCATGCTCGTGCATCGCTCACTATTGTCGCGTGAACAAAAAAATTAACATTACTATTCAGCCTTTTACTCCCACTGCATATTATTTCCACTGCAGGGGGGACACATGCCTCCTCTCTCTGAGAGGGCCGTAATCCACTTTGCGGACCCAAAGATATACAAGGTGTAACAGATTAAGCGCAATACCTCAGACACCCCAATTAGAATATTAAATTATAAGTCTAAAACAACATCCGTAACTAAATACATAAATTGAAACCAAACCTAGGCATTTTCACGCGACGACCAAAAGAGGAGGTTATCAATTCGATGTGTATATATATATATTTTTTTATGTATGATCACCGATTACTCGAAGGCGGCTGAACCGATTTGAAAAATTCTTTTTTTGTTTGAAAGGGTATACTTCGTAATTGGTCCCATTGTTATCAAGTCAGGATCTGATGATGGGATCCTGGAGAATTCAAGGGAACTTTTCAAATATTATAGGCACACCCATAGTGATTAGAGTATTTTTTGTATTAACTTGTGTAGTTGCATTCGAAAAGCACCATTTGTGAAGTGGATCTGATGATGAAGACCACAGATGGCCACTGGAACTACTCAATATATAAGTAGGAATAAGAAGTATTTCGTGGGTTCCACTTCGATTACGGTTATGAAGCACAATATGCTCGTCACAATGCTTATATGGTGAAGTGAAGCTGATGGTGAAGTACTAGGAGAACTCTTCAACAATTAACGGCCCAGCATTGGGAAAAGCAATATTTTGTAAAAGGTAGTTGAGATTTAGGTTTTTGTAACTAGGTAAATTGTAAACTGACCAACTAAAAAGAGTGAAATAAAAACTTTTTACTAATTATTTAACTATTTTATATAAAAAAACTTTTTACCAAAAAATTAAACCGTGTTTTTTTATAAAATAATTGTCCTTACTAAACACAAAACGTATGTGCGTCATACAATATCCATACGCAGACATACACTCATGCAATATCATCGGCCGACACGCACACGAGCGCATTTCCTTGAATTAAGGATTGTATTCATTTGTCATGATACTGTCTTTCAATTTTAAGTTAAATGAAAGATTTTTCCGTTAAAATTTAACACCTATTTTTTTATGACGGAAATCGATTCAAAAGCCGATTCTGAACCAACTGCTTTCAGGAATTGCGTTTGTTCTGTTACACGTTGTATTGACCTGAAATTTATTTATGTTAGATACTGTCGTCGGTGGTCTCTTTGTGCTGTAAAAAAATCAAACTTGTAAATCAACGCAATCAAATGATATTATGTTTATGTTACATATTTTCGCGATTTCACAATCGAATCAAAACCTGAAGAGTACTTTCTATTGACCTAAAATCATGATTTTTGGAAAGAGACAATGTACAGCTCATATTAAGGAAAACGTCTGAAAACCATAGGTATGTAGTTTAGTACTGTTGGTAACTACATATAAGTAACTACTATAATATTTCGATAAGATTTGTCGCGAGACCAATTACACTTGGTCTTTCCTAATTGGCATCTACAATTGGACGTAGTTACGCAAAAAGGATCCAATCCACACTTTTTCCGAAATTGAGTTATATATACCAAACGCATCTTCAGGGTGATATTATTAAAGGTATCAATCAATATAACTAAATTTCGGAAAAAGTGTGGATTGGATCCTTTTTGCGTAATTACGTCCAATTTGAAACGATAAGCCGTTGATCTACAGCTTCCGCTCCATCAATCCTCAACGCAGCATGAAAACGTTCACTTTTGCTTCCCTAATTAATCTTGATTTAATCAACAAGGCATTAAACACGTAAATTGTTTAATAAGCATAATTAATTACATTAAAAATTCGTTTGGTCATCCCTCGTTAATTTTAAAAGAAAGTCCATTATTTTGTCATTTTCACAAGTTTTAAAAGGCTTTAGTCATTCAGTTAACGCAATTTCGTGATGGTCATAATAATATTATTATCATCATAACAATTTAAATATGAAAGTACAATTTGTAACTAAAGAGTTTTGCATAAGATAAGTTAAGATGACAATCTACAAATTGCGGAATTATAGAAACGTTAGTGAAACTTGCGGAAAGGAAAAGCGAGAAACAGCATTTGGTACATTTCATAGACTATCAGTTCAGTGGATCGATATAACTTAGGAAGCGACAATAGCTTAATGGCTAAGGTGTCGGCCTTGTGATCGAGAGTCGCGGGTTCTAACCCCAGCCATTACACTATTGTCGTGACTCTACTCCAGACACAATCATATTTAGCTTAGTTGGAGGGGTTGACAGGATTGCTAGTAATGTGAATTCTACCTACATTGCTCATTCTCTTTTAAAAAAAGTCAAAGAAAGTAAGAAGTGGAAGATAATGAATTAATTAAAAAAAAGACATTTTTTTTAACTATCTAGAGGCAACATGTAAGTACATCACCAATTTCTTTTCAATACATCATTATGTACCCTGTCGGGCTCAGCAATCTAGTTTATATTAAGCCAGATCAATTTCCTTAATTACATTATTATTGTTATAATTATCAGTTTTAGTTTTGAAAACATGATCATGTCTCTATTTATAAATTCTATATTAATTTTTGCCTTATTTAAAAATTTTACCTAATATGTATCATCAAAGTATTTAATTACAGTTTACTGTATACCTCGTATGTTTTATTTTTGGGTTTGATAGAGGTGGTCCACTAAATCTAAGCTTTTACATTTAATTCGATTTTCATAGGTAATTTTTATTTGTAACATTTCGTCACTAAAACATCGAATTACCAACATAAACAAAGTGGGTGTCCACCGACCATTACATTATGCATTTCCTTTGCCCCACAAAGGAAATGTCTGTCTGGTCGCATTAATCACGAGATTTTAATGGAACTTTCAATGAGATGTTGCTGCTTTGTGTGTAATAAAAGTGAAAGAGCGCTTGTTGAGTGATTATCTAAGTTTAAAACGACTGTAAATAGTTATCTGGTTCTTTTCTGGCCCTTGGCCCCTGCATTTTAAGGTCGGGTCAAAATGTTAACTATTCTTCCTTGTAAGCCGCTTCGTTCTTCTTTTATTTCTCACAAACAGTTGCACGAGGCTTTGCTCCCGTGGACTATATCGCGATAAAAACATAACCCTACTTCTTATGAAGTCGGGTAAAAGTAGTATGTAACCTTCATCAAGCTTGCACTCAATACTTTCGGAGATTAGCGCATTTCAAGAAACAAACGTTTCTGTCTTATAATATTAGTATAGATTCGCGTTTGGCCACTATCTCACCTGATGATAAACGATGATGTGATCGAAGATGAAGCACGCTTACCTAGAAGTAAACTGATCTCTTGACTTTAAGACCCTCAAGTTATAGCTATCAGACTTCGGCAAGGAATTCCACTCCTTAGCTATACGCACGATGAAAGTATTCCCAGAACGTTTGTGCGTATGGGTGGGATATCCTACACTACATGTAACGATGGCGTATTGCCGTCCCTCTTGTAGTCCTATAATAGAACGGGTTCGGTGGAATTAGATTGTTGTCGTTATCATTACTTACCCCCTATATCCTATTCGTTCAAATCATCACTTACAGGATTCATCTATCATTTATTTTGTTTTCTATTCGCCCTATATCAGTCTACAAATATTCTCTACCTCCTATGGCCCTTGTATGACACGAATAATTAACGAAGTGCTTGCTAAATATATTATGGTCCTAAATATATTATTCATTTGTTTCAGAGGAGTATTTCCTTGGAAGAGCAATTCCTCAAAGAATCACGACTCGCCAACAACAGTGGTGTCGTGGCGTCTCTTCGGCAGCAAATCCAGTGGAAACCTGGCTGCAAAGACCATCAACTCTGAAGCACAGAAGACTTTGACGCCAGCGTCTTCGGGAGCCAACACTCCTCATCATCATAAGAGACAGGGCAGTTCTGCGAGTGAGAAGCAGTTTGAAGATTTGGTGGCCAGCTCTATTGCTCTTATACAGCATGATAGGTGAGTGCCTTTTGTTTCAATATCTCAAAAAGTTATCCGATCTCATGTAGCACAAAGCTTCTAACTCTATACGCCCTAACTTCACAAACTCTACATCTTAGTCAAAATATGTAGATTAGTAAGATGAAGAATGTATTCTGTTATACGAGGGGCGGCTGAAAAGTTTTGAGCCTAACGTATTAAAAATGCTGGTAAAAATGTATAAAAAAATATTATTCAATATAGTCTCCCTCTATTTCAATCGTTGATTTCAATACACTTCTTACATTTATTATAAAGGGCTTTTAACCCGGTCAAAAAATATTCATCGTTTTTGTCTTCGAAATGTTCATTTACGGCCATCTTCATTTCTTCGTCACTGGAAAATCTGGAAAATGTTTCCGATTCCTGCCGTCCTAATGCCCATAGCTTCAGCTATTTGCCACAACTTGATTCGCCGATCTTCCAGAACAAGTTTTTTTACTTTTTCAACTTTTCTTCGGTAACGGCGGTGTTTGGGCGTCCCGACCTGGGTTCATCTTCGAGCGACTCCCTGCCGTGTTTGAACTCTCGGTTCCAACGTTTAATGGTCGCAAATGAAGGGTCAGACTCCCCATAAACTGCTGACATCTCTTCAAATATTTCCGTCGGCGTTTTGTTCATCTTTGTTCACAATTTTATGACAGCTCTGTACTGCAATTTCGTGCAAAGTGCGGATGACTCAGACATGGTGACTTTTATGGTTCAATTACTAAAAGCGTAATGATGCTAATGACATGAAACTTGACATATGTATTTCTTAGGATTTTTTTTTTTTTTTTTTTATCGTGGTAAAATTATCAAATAAGTCCTCCCACTCCGGGCAGGGTGGGAGGGACTGTCAGACTTTTACTGACTAAAATCCACGGTGTTCCTTCAATAACCCTTTACGTACCGGGGTCACGGTAACGGGATGAGTCCCACGACCCCGGCAGGCTTCGGCCCTCTATGGGGGGGCCTCGTCATATTGCTGACGCTCTTTGAGGCGCGCGTGGAACACGACGCGCCGTCGACCCGGGCATGGTCCATGGTCGGACAGCGAGTTGCCCTTTACTCGCTGTCCGCATGCCCGCGCCTACGGTGGCCGGAGATCGTCGGCCGACGTCCGACGCCGTGGGCGTCTACCACTGCGGCTGGGCTGGAGGGAGGACGCCATCCTCTCCCTCACGCGGCCCGCCTCCTCCTTCGGAAGCATGACTGCTTCGCAGAAGGAGGCGACCGCTTCCCACTCCCTCTATATACACTATATTTTTATAGGATACTAACTTTTGCCCGCGACTTCATTCGCGTGGGAGGTTTCTCCCGCGTAAATCCCGATCCCGTGGGAATTCCGGGATAAAAATATGTATCCTATGTTCGTCTCCTGGTTCTAAGCTACCTCCCTACCAATTTTCAGCCAAATCGGTGCAGCCGTTCTTGAGTTATAAATAGTGTAACTAACACGACTTTCTTTTATATATATAGATATATAAGTAGATTACTGCCTGTTTTCTGAGGCAAGTTTAGTTCATCATGGATATTTTGAAATATATCCGTTTTATTTCAAAATATGTACAGCACCAAGACAACTATTTTATAGATATAATTTATTTAAGACATAATTCCTCAATTCTTTAAGACATAATTACTTAGACAATTTAATCAGCCTTTATTTTTCGATTTAAGAGTAAGTATTACTTAATTCATATAATTAAAAAATAATAGGAACATTAAGGAACGAATTACACGAAACTGAAATTTTCGAGTTCTCAAACAAATGACAATATACTTACATAAATAAATAATTATAGTAAGTTATAATTTGTCAGTCCGATGAAACTTGCGCCGAGAATGCAACCGCACTATGATACACACGGATTATGCTGCCTCACTCAATCTCGCAATCTTGTGAGATCTCGTACGAAAATCGACTCGATCTTGTAAAATATGACCGAGATTGCATTCTTTAAGATTGAGTGACCTGCTAGTTCTATTTACCTTCAAAAACGTTTCTCGATCAGTTCATGACGCAGTGTAGTCGGAAATGTTGTTTTTAATTTAATATGGTTTTGTTCCAATTACGAGGAAACTTGTTTGCACAGCCGTAGTGTCGTATTCAAGCTCTTTATCAAGAATTATATTGCTTGAGCATACGATATCCATTAATTTTGATTATAATTGATACTAGCTGTGCCCGCGACTTCGCGTGGAAGTTTATTCCGGGATAAAATGCTAGCCTGAATGTTGCCACGTAACTAGCCGTTCAAGAGATTAGCTCGGACAAACAGAAAGACAGACAAGATTTATTTTTGTTTATTTAGTTTTGCTGTTGTGATTTAAATTTTAAGATACTTATTTTTACACGTTTTTTTTTCCATAAAACTATTCTTTATCAATTTTGTCACGTTCAGAATGTAGAAAGATTGTCCAAGTTGAAGAACTTATGAGGGTATTTAAGTTCGTGTCGATGGCTTGATTAAAGGAGGATCTGAACTTTTAGACGATGTTGTTGAACCGAAGAAAGGTTTTAGGTTGGTCAATGACGTAAATAGACTGGTTATTGGACTGAATATTTAAATTAAAAAAATATTGAGATTGCGTGATATAGTAGCAAAAAGCAATATATATGTATTGCTTTTTGCTACTATATCACGCTATCCCTTGACCACATGGTTGACTGGTAGAGAAAGCTTACGGCATTAAGTCCGCCTTTATACTTAGGGTCTGTGCACACCACGTTTTTTAAACGCGCCATAGACGCGCGTTTATCCTACAGAGTAGTTTGTTGTTGTTTGTATCGATACAAACGCGATGCTAACGCGCGACTAGATCGCTACTAACGCACGTCAACGGCGCGTTTAAAAAACGTGGTGTGCATAGGCCCTTATGTGCATGATGTGTAAATAAATACAGACAAAAAAAAACAAAAGTTTGCTTGTGTTTTGGTATTGTGTAAATAACTACCTATAAGAACTTGAGACAAACACATTTATTTTGAAATCACAGACAGACACATCGATTTCATTTACATGTATACAATCAGGCTGAACTAAACACCTTTGTTAAGGTAAAATTACAAGCTATTTTCCAAATAATACTTTGGAAATAGGGTGTAACATTTATAAATCATCTAAAGTTCAATAAGCTCACATGGTACCGAGTCATCGGCACGATGAACTCAAGCTTTCTTGTAAAGTTCAAACCAATTTTTAAGTTCATACATTATGTGTCTATCTTATCGTTATGAACTACCGGGTTAACGGTTACCGTACCTTCGCCTACTTTTCTTTTCGGTTCAAATAACGAAGCTAATGATATTTAAGTTCTTTTTTAATCTTTATTAAATTAATTTGGGGTTATTATCCCAATCGATACGCCAACCCCATCATGCCTTACTCATGCTTCTACAAAATAATGTTTTCATAAGTAAATTTAAAGGAGAATCCTAATCAATTTAGTACACCAACTCGCGATATTTAAGTTAAAGGTGACAACTTTTTACTATATTTTTTATATTCAGTTTTATAACCAGCCTATTATTCCCTATAAGATAGAACGGGCTGTATTCTACCACAAAGGCCCAATGCGTGTTAATAGATATATCAAGTCATTGACCAACCAAAATCCTTTCTTCCGTTCATTAACATCGTCTAAAAGTTCAGCTCCTCATTTAATCATGGCATCGACACAAACTAAAATAGGAGGGTATTTAAGTTCGTGTCGATACCATAAATTCTTCAACTTTGTACAACCTTTCTACATTTTAAACGTGACAAAATCCATAAAAATGGCCTACTGACTCATCGGCATACAACAATAGGATTGGGTGATATTTCCGAGGATATTTACAGGTGTTATCTGACCGACATTACATTGTCCCAATAAATAGTTTTCACGTTTTCGAGTCACGCTTCGGTGCAACTGTTGTCTCATTAACCTTTGCTCTGAATTGCTGAAACAATTCAAGCTAAACCCCGATCTTATACATAGAAAGCGCTTTGCAAAATGCTTGCGAAAAGTTAGTGTTAGTGAAGTTGGTACTGCGAATTTGGAATTAAACCATTTGGTAAGAATTTCTTTGGGTGAGGGGATTGTCAAACTTCTACTGACTTTTAGCAACTCTGTTCCTTCAGTTGCCTTTGTGTTCCAGGGCTGCGGCATCTTGTCAAAACATTCCCACAACCCCTGCAGGGATTTTGTAAGACTTACAAATTATATTTAAGCTGAACAACGCTAAGCATCCGTGCCGAAAGAACATCGTAGTTGGAACACGCTTCATTGTATGACGAATACTGTTTTGGGGATTTAAATACTAATTTCACAGCTCAAGGTTGTTTCTGCGTGTAGATTGTGCGTGTTCCTAGGTATATTATTTTAAACCCATAATTGGGGTTCCAAACCACTACAACACAACCCTTAAAAATGATCCTATCACTTATTTTCCGTCTGTCCGTCCCTCCGTCTCCTTTTTTCTCAAGAACGAGTAGAGAAAACTAACTGTTTATATCAGATAATTTGGTTTATGGTCTCATTCTGTTGTAAAATTAAACTTGTGAGTCAACGCGATTAAAAGATATGGCCGTTTACGACGAATATTTTCGATTTCACAGAGGAATCAAATCTATGGGATACTACCGTTGACTTACAATCATGATGAAATTTGGCGAGAAGCAATGTCTTATTGTCCCTACCGTTTATGACGAATATTTTCGATTTCACAGAGAAATTAAATCTATGGGATACTACCGTTGACTTACAATCATGATGAAATTTGGCGAGAAGCAATGTCTCATTGTCCATACTCTGTCTGTCTGTCTGTCTGTCTGTCTGTCTGTCTGTCTGTCTGTCTGTCTGTCTGTCTGTCTGTCTGTCTGTCTGTCTGTCTGTCTGTCTGTCTGTCTGTCTGTCTGTCTGTCTGTCTGTCTGTCTGTCTGTCTGTCTGTCTGTCTGTCTGTCTGTCTGTCTGTCTGTCTGTCTGTCTGTCTGTCTGTCTGTCTGTCTGTCTGTCTGTCTGTCTGTCTGTCTGTCTGTCTGTCTGTCTGTCTGTCTGTCTGTCTGTCTGTCTGTCTGTCTGTCTGTCTGTCTGTCTGTCTGTCTGTCTGTCTGTCTGTCTGTCTGTCTGTCTGTCTGTCTGTCTGTCTGTCTGTCTGTCTGTCTGTCTGTCTGTCTGTCTGTCTGTCTGTCTGTCTGTCTGTCTGTCTGTCTGTCTGTCTGTCTGTCTGTCTGTCTGTCTGTCTGTCTGTCTGTCTGTCTGTCTGTCTGTCTGTCTGTCTGTCTGTCTGTCTGTCTGTCTGTCTGTCTGTCTGTCTGTCTGTCTGTCTGTCTGTCTGTCTGTCTGTCTGTCTGTCTGTCTGTCTGTCTGTCTGTCTGTCTGTCTGTCTGTCTGTCTGTCTGTCTGTCTGTCTGTCTGTCTGTCTGTCTGTCTGTCTGTCTGTCTGTCTGTCTGTCTGTCTGTCTGTCTGTCTGTCTGTCTGTCTGTCTGTCTGTCTGTCTGTCTGTCTGTCTGTCTGTCTGTCTGTCTGTCTGTCTGTCTGTCTGTCTGTCTGTCTGTCTGTCTGTCTGTCTGTCTGTCTGTCTGTCTGTCTGTCTGTCTGTCTGTCTGTCTGTCTGTCTGTCTGTCTGTCTGTCTGTCTGTCTGTCTGTCTGTCTGTCTGTCTGTCTGTCTGTCTGTCTGTCTGTCTGTCTGTCTGTCTGTCTGTCTGTCTGTCTGTCTGTCTGTCTGTCTGTCTGTCTGTCTGTCTGTCTGTCTGTCTGTCTGTCTGTCTGTCTGTCTGTCTGTCTGTCTGTCTGTCTGTCTGTCTGTCTGTCTGTCTGTCTGTCTGTCTGTCTGTCTGTCTGTCTGTCTGTCTGTCTGTCTGTCTGTCTGTCTGTCTGTCTGTCTGTCTGTCTGTCTGTCTGTCTGTCTGTCTGTCTGTCTGTCTGTCTGTCTGTCTGTCTGTCTGTCTGTCTGTCTGTCTGTCTGTCTGTCTGTCTGTCTGTCTGTCTGTCTGTCTGTCTGTCTGTCTGTCTGTCTGTCTGTCTGTCTGTCTGTCTGTCTGTCTGTCTGTCTGTCTGTCTGTCTGTCTGTCTGTCTGTCTGTCTGTCTGTCTGTCTGTCTGTCTGTCTGTCTGTCTGTCTGTCTGTCTGTCTGTCTGTCTGTCTGTCTGTCTGTCTGTCTGTCTGTCTGTCTGTCTGTCTGTCTGTCTGTCTGTCTGTCTGTCTGTCTGTCTGTCTGTCTGTCTGTCTGTCTGTCTGTCTGTCTGTCTGTCTGTCTGTCTGTCTGTCTGTCTGTCTGTCTGTCTGTCTGTCTGTCTGTCTGTCTGTCTGTCTGTCTGTCTGTCTGTCTGTCTGTCTGTCTGTCTGTCTGTCTGTCTGTCTGTCTGTCTGTCTGTCTGTCTGTCTGTCTGTCTGTCTGTCTGTCTGTCTGTCTGTCTGTCTGTCTGTCTGTCTGTCTGTCTGTCTGTCTGTCTGTCTGTCTGTCTGTCTGTCTGTCTGTCTGTCTGTCTGTCTGTCTGTCTGTCTGTCTGTCTGTCTGTCTGTCTGTCTGTCTGTCTGTCTGTCTGTCTGTCTGTCTGTCTGTCTGTCTGTCTGTCTGTCTGTCTGTCTGTCTGTCTGTCTGTCTGTCTGTCTGTCTGTCTGTCTGTCTGTCTGTCTGTCTGTCTGTCTGTCTGTCTGTCTGTCTGTCTGTCTGTCTGTCTGTCTGTCTGTCTGTCTGTCTGTCTGTCTGTCTGTCTGTCTGTCTGTCTGTCTGTCTGTCTGTCTGTCTGTCTGTCTGTCTGTCTGTCTGTCTGTCTGTCTGTCTGTCTGTCTGTCTGTCTGTCTGTCTGTCTGTCTGTCTGTCTGTCTGTCTGTCTGTCTGTCTGTCTGTCTGTCTGTCTGTCTGTCTGTCTGTCTGTCTGTCTGTCTGTCTGTCTGTCTGTCTGTCTGTCTGTCTGTCTGTCTGTCTGTCTGTCTGTCTGTCTGTCTGTCTGTCTGTCTGTCTGTCTGTCTGTCTGTCTGTCTGTCTGTCTGTCTGTCTGTCTGTCTGTCTGTCTGTCTGTCTGTCTGTCTGTCTGTCTGTCTGTCTGTCTGTCTGTCTGTCTGTCTGTCTGTCTGTCTGTCTGTCTGTCTGTCTGTCTGTCTGTCTGTCTGTCTGTCTGTCTGTCTGTCTGTCTGTCTGTCTGTCTGTCTGTCTGTCTGTCTGTCTGTCTGTCTGTCTGTCTGTCTGTCTGTCTGTCTGTCTGTCTGTCTGTCTGTCTGTCTGTCTGTCTGTCTGTCTGTCTGTCTGTCTGTCTGTCTGTCTGTCTGTCTGTCTGTCTGTCTGTCTGTCTGTCTGTCTGTCTGTCTGTCTGTCTGTCTGTCTGTCTGTCTGTCTGTCTGTCTGTCTGTCTGTCTGTCTGTCTGTCTGTCTGTCTGTCTGTCTGTCTGTCTGTCTGTCTGTCTGTCTGTCTGTCTGTCTGTCTGTCTGTCTGTCTGTCTGTCTGTCTGTCTGTCTGTCTGTCTGTCTGTCTGTCTGTCTGTCTGTCTGTCTGTCTGTCTGTCTGTCTGTCTGTCTGTCTGTCTGTCTGTCTGTCTGTCTGTCTGTCTGTCTGTCTGTCTGTCTGTCTGTCTGTCTGTCTGTCTGTCTGTCTGTCTGTCTGTCTGTCTGTCTGTCTGTCTGTCTGTCTGTCTGTCTGTCTGTCTGTCTGTCTGTCTGTCTGTCTGTCTGTCTGTCTGTCTGTCTGTCTGTCTGTCTGTCTGTCTGTCTGTCTGTCTGTCTGTCTGTCTGTCTGTCTGTCTGTCTGTCTGTCTGTCTGTCTGTCTGTCTGTCTGTCTGTCTGTCTGTCTGTCTGTCTGTCTGTCTGTCTGTCTGTCTGTCTGTCTGTCTGTCTGTCTGTCTGTCTGTCTGTCTGTCTGTCTGTCTGTCTGTCTGTCTGTCTGTCTGTCTGTCTGTCTGTCTGTCTGTCTGTCTGTCTGTCTGTCTGTCTGTCTGTCTGTCTGTCTGTCTGTCTGTCTGTCTGTCTGTCTGTCTGTCTGTCTGTCTGTCTGTCTGTCTGTCTGTCTGTCTGTCTGTCTGTCTGTCTGTCTGTCTGTCTGTCTGTCTGTCTGTCTGTCTGTCTGTCTGTCTGTCTGTCTGTCTGTCTGTCTGTCTGTCTGTCTGTCTGTCTGTCTGTCTGTCTGTCTGTCTGTCTGTCTGTCTGTCTGTCTGTCTGTCTGTCTGTCTGTCTGTCTGTCTGTCTGTCTGTCTGTCTGTCTGTCTGTCTGTCTGTCTGTCTGTCTGTCTGTCTGTCTGTCTGTCTGTCTGTCTGTCTGTCTGTCTGTCTGTCTGTCTGTCTGTCTGTCTGTCTGTCTGTCTGTCTGTCTGTCTGTCTGTCTGTCTGTCTGTCTGTCTGTCTGTCTGTCTGTCTGTCTGTCTGTCTGTCTGTCTGTCTGTCTGTCTGTCTGTCTGTCTGTCTGTCTGTCTGTCTGTCTGTCTGTCTGTCTGTCTGTCTGTCTGTCTGTCTGTCTGTCTGTCTGTCTGTCTGTCTGTCTGTCTGTCTGTCTGTCTGTCTGTCTGTCTGTCTGTCTGTCTGTCTGTCTGTCTGTCTGTCTGTCTGTCTGTCTGTCTGTCTGTCTGTCTGTCTGTCTGTCTGTCTGTCTGTCTGTCTGTCTGTCTGTCTGTCTGTCTGTCTGTCTGTCTGTCTGTCTGTCTGTCTGTCTGTCTGTCTGTCTGTCTGTCTGTCTGTCTGTCTGTCTGTCTGTCTGTCTGTCTGTCTGTCTGTCTGTCTGTCTGTCTGTCTGTCTGTCTGTCTGTCTGTCTGTCTGTCTGTCTGTCTGTCTGTCTGTCTGTCTGTCTGTCTGTCTGTCTGTCTGTCTGTCTGTCTGTCTGTCTGTCTGTCTGTCTGTCTGTCTGTCTGTCTGTCTGTCTGTCTGTCTGTCTGTCTGTCTGTCTGTCTGTCTGTCTGTCTGTCTGTCTGTCTGTCTGTCTGTCTGTCTGTCTGTCTGTCTGTCTGTCTGTCTGTCTGTCTGTCTGTCTGTCTGTCTGTCTGTCTGTCTGTCTGTCTGTCTGTCTGTCTGTCTGTCTGTCTGTCTGTCTGTCTGTCTGTCTGTCTGTCTGTCTGTCTGTCTGTCTGTCTGTCTGTCTGTCTGTCTGTCTGTCTGTCTGTCTGTCTGTCTGTCTGTCTGTCTGTCTGTCTGTCTGTCTGTCTGTCTGTCTGTCTGTCTGTCTGTCTGTCTGTCTGTCTGTCTGTCTGTCTGTCTGTCTGTCTGTCTGTCTGTCTGTCTGTCTGTCTGTCTGTCTGTCTGTCTGTCTGTCTGTCTGTCTGTCTGTCTGTCTGTCTGTCTGTCTGTCTGTCTGTCTGTCTGTCTGTCTGTCTGTCTGTCTGTCTGTCTGTCTGTCTGTCTGTCTGTCTGTCTGTCTGTCTGTCTGTCTGTCTGTCTGTCTGTCTGTCTGTCTGTCTGTCTGTCTGTCTGTCTGTCTGTCTGTCTGTCTGTCTGTCTGTCTGTCTGTCTGTCTGTCTGTCTGTCTGTCTGTCTGTCTGTCTGTCTGTCTGTCTGTCTGTCTGTCTGTCTGTCTGTCTGTCTGTCTGTCTGTCTGTCTGTCTGTCTGTCTGTCTGTCTGTCTGTCTGTCTGTCTGTCTGTCTGTCTGTCTGTCTGTCTGTCTGTCTGTCTGTCTGTCTGTCTGTCTGTCTGTCTGTCTGTCTGTCTGTCTGTCTGTCTGTCTGTCTGTCTGTCTGTCTGTCTGTCTGTCTGTCTGTCTGTCTGTCTGTCTGTCTGTCTGTCTGTCTGTCTGTCTGTCTGTCTGTCTGTCTGTCTGTCTGTCTGTCTGTCTGTCTGTCTGTCTGTCTGTCTGTCTGTCTGTCTGTCTGTCTGTCTGTCTGTCTGTCTGTCTGTCTGTCTGTCTGTCTGTCTGTCTGTCTGTCTGTCTGTCTGTCTGTCTGTCTGTCTGTCTGTCTGTCTGTCTGTCTGTCTGTCTGTCTGTCTGTCTGTCTGTCTGTCTGTCTGTCTGTCTGTCTGTCTGTCTGTCTGTCTGTCTGTCTGTCTGTCTGTCTGTCTGTCTGTCTGTCTGTCTGTCTGTCTGTCTGTCTGTCTGTCTGTCTGTCTGTCTGTCTGTCTGTCTGTCTGTCTGTCTGTCTGTCTGTCTGTCTGTCTGTCTGTCTGTCTGTCTGTCTGTCTGTCTGTCTGTCTGTCTGTCTGTCTGTCTGTCTGTCTGTCTGTCTGTCTGTCTGTCTGTCTGTCTGTCTGTCTGTCTGTCTGTCTGTCTGTCTGTCTGTCTGTCTGTCTGTCTGTCTGTCTGTCTGTCTGTCTGTCTGTCTGTCTGTCTGTCTGTCTGTCTGTCTGTCTGTCTGTCTGTCTGTCTGTCTGTCTGTCTGTCTGTCTGTCTGTCTGTCTGTCTGTCTGTCTGTCTGTCTGTCTGTCTGTCTGTCTGTCTGTCTGTCTGTCTGTCTGTCTGTCTGTCTGTCTGTCTGTCTGTCTGTCTGTCTGTCTGTCTGTCTGTCTGTCTGTCTGTCTGTCTGTCTGTCTGTCTGTCTGTCTGTCTGTCTGTCTGTCTGTCTGTCTGTCTGTCTGTCTGTCTGTCTGTCTGTCTGTCTGTCTGTCTGTCTGTCTGTCTGTCTGTCTGTCTGTCTGTCTGTCTGTCTGTCTGTCTGTCTGTCTGTCTGTCTGTCTTAAAATCGGAAAGCGGTTTACAGAATACATCTACCTACCAAGTTTCACATGTATAGTGTTAATAGTTTCGGAATAAAATGGCTGTGACATACGGACGGACGGACGGACGGACGATTTTAAGATTTTCCGATTTTAAGAAAAAAAATAAAAAATATTTAAAATAAAGGGGGGTCCCCATACATGGAACTAGAACTGAAAATATATTTTTTCATGCAACCTATGCGTGTGTGGTATCTATAGACAGGTTTTTAAAAATGATATAAGGGTTTCTAAAACCACTTTTTCATAAAGTCAATCGTTTAAAAGATATAAGCTTCCAAAGTGGTAAATGTGTGTCCCTCCCCCTCTAACTTCTATAATAATGGAGTAAAAAATCTAAAAAAAATATATGTCTGTAGATCTGAATGTAATCATTCAACCAAAATTGGTTTGAACGAAATCGGGCCAGCAGTTTTTGAGATACAGCATACAACAAACACTACAAACACTATGAAAAACAAAGTTATTTAGCGTAGTTGTAAAAATGTAAATAAGCTCGTTTTAAGAATTTTTTAAGATTTTTTTTATTCGTAAAATAAATATACATATTATATTATATTATTATAGTTACTACGGAACCCTTCATGGGCGAGTCTGACTCGCACTTGGCCAATTTTTTTATGTAGTGCTTTCAGTGCCAAAAAGGAAACAGTTTCCGATAGTTATCGTGATTGACGTTTTATACATTTAAATATATAAAAAACTTACATGAAAAACGTACATATAAAAGTGTAGGCGGGTCGACATGCCCCAATAGTTTTGGACGTTGCTCTAATGACATAGTCTTATTTTCTATGCATGTCAGGATATACTTTTCTTTAAATTACGCTGGCGTGGCTTCTACCACACTGAACCATATCCATACTGGAAGTATAATTTTGGTGTCATTAGCCTTTAAAGCACCAGACAATCGCGTGCACATACTTTTTTATTTACCACTAGCTTCTGCCCGCGACTTCGTTCGCGTGGGAGGGTTTTCCCGCGTAAATCCCGATCCCTTGGAAATTTCGGTATAAAAAGTAGCCAATGTGTTATTCCAGAATGTCGACTATCTACTTACCAAATTTCATTCAGATCCGTTCAGTAGTTTTTGCGTGAGAGAGTAACAAACATACATACATCCTCACAACTTTCGCATTTAAAATATTAGTAAGATAAAAGATGTGAAATAATGTGTGTGCGTGCCTGTGTGTGTAAATTTGAACGGGGGTTTAAAAGTGTGTGTTTATTAAGCAACTTCAGAGGTTGCGGGGCAACTTGTGATATAAAGATAATTGTTAAATATAAAATATTTAGTCAAATAAAGTAAATACAGGCGAAAATAAATTATATTATATAAAGCTAAATTACCACTCACTGACTCACTCATTGACATAATTGTTCTCCCAGATGGTGGATGGGGAGGTGGGTATATTTTGACAGATTCGTAAACAAGTAACTCTCAAACCTACGGGAAAAGTGCCAAACCTCCCCTTTTCCCCCCCTTCTCCCCCCCCCCCTATCGTATCTCGGAAACTACGAGACCCGTATTTTTTTCTTTTTACGGATTCGTATAGAGGAGGCTCGGTAAAGTAAAAACCATTTTTCAAAGTCCCCCCCCCCGCCCCCCTTCTCCCCCCCTTTAGGCGGATCTCGGAATCTAAGATACTTGGAACATTTTCTTTTTCAGATTCATTTAGAGGGGCAATGCTTTAGTCGAAATACTTGTGCAACCCCCCCCCATCACCCCCCCCTCATTTTTTTTTTTTTTTTTTCACAAGCTCGCGAGGTGCATGCACCTCGCGCAACACGCAAATACCAATTTCTTTTTTCACAAGCACGCGAGGTGCTTGCACCTCGCGCAACACGCAAATACTTGATTTAGAGGGGCAATGCTTTAGTTTTTTTCACAAGCACGCGAGGTGCTTGCACCTCGCGCAACACGCAAATACTTGATTTAGAGGGGCAATGCTTTAGTTTTTTTCACAAGCACGCGAGGTGCTTGCACCTCGCGCAACACGCAAATACTAGTAATAATATAAAATTGGTTCTTCTTGGCGCAAAATGTAGTTCAGCTTTCTTTGATTTATTTTCATCAATAACGACTTTACGATCCTCCAAGCTACTTAAGCGCATCCGGCCCTCTGGCAGTTACCGTATCTAACAGCTTAGCTAATTTACTAATGTCTCCACTTAGGCATGCGCTGCTTATAGCTAACTCTCATACTTAAGTATTTAATTTGAACATATTTTGTGCAGATTTATCGTATTTGTTGCTACACGATATATATTTGTCGTTAAACGTTGATGGAAAATATTGTGAGGAAACTAGCATCTCTTAGGACCAAAAATCCGAAGACATCCGGCATCCAACATCTCCCACTGGGCCCGCGAGATGAATTCTCTCTGAGAGGAGGTCTGTGTCACTGCAGACGGAACGTTATAAACTGAAATTAAAAATGTTATATATTTTTTGCTAGACATCGCCTTTTCCCTCTTTCTCTTCTCTTCTGTCGCGTTCTTCATTACTGAAGATCGTGTCCGTCTTGAAATTCTTAGTAGCCTCGGTCGTAATTCTTCTCCATCCATTCCTATCTTCGGCTTTCTTCAACGCTGACGTGGTGGTGACTGGAAGGTCCGTGAGTGTCTTGATTTGGTCAGTCCATCGGATGAGGGAGCGGCTCCGAGATCGTTTACCGTTAACTTTCCCGGTGACAACTAGCTTTTCAAGGTTGTCTGGTTCCTGCTCTTTCCCTAACCATGTATAATTACTTCCAGTGTAAACTTAATATTTTATTTTATCCTTATTACCCGGTTCTTGTGTAATGTAATCGATCGAATTGCCCGCTAAGGCTGACTTTTGGGCTTCAGTACCTACCCGTAAAGACTACTAGGTAAATAATTTACTTGTAAGCAGTGTTCTAACGTTTGCTTTGCTGCAATCATATTTGCAGTGGGTTTTACCCACACACGCAATCCTGCTATGATTAACTTGATTTGAGCTGTAGGGTAAATATTACTACAGGTTTTTCCTTGAAATTTAAAAAGGTATGGAAAAAGATTTATAAAAACTTGTTTAATATGTAGATGTTTGCACTTAGATGAATTCCAATATGCACACTTATACAGGGTTTCCCGTAATTAATGGATAACCTTGAATTGTCTTATAGTACAACTTAAGGCTGAAGTAGTAAAAAGATAAGTATATATTTTTCTAACATCTATACTTATAATAAATCTGTAGAGAGGTCAATTCTGTACATGAAATATATTTCCAAAATAACTATCAGGGGGTGATTAGGGATCGATACTGATGCTTAAAATGCAATCAGTAAAATTTTTGTCTGTCTGTCTGTCTGTCTGTCTGTCTGTCTGTATAACCGTTATAGAAACAAAAACTACTCGACGGAACGTCTGATCGGAAATTTTAACGAAACTTGGTACAATTATTTTTCATACTCCTGAGCTGGTTATAGTATACTTTTCATCACGCTACAATCAATAGGAGCAGAGCAGTGAAGGGAAATGTTGGGAAAACGGGAGAAGTTACTCCATTTTTTAAGCTTCCGTCGCGTGTTCAACCTTAATGGTTAAAGCTACACAGAAATAATTTCATGACGGATGTTGTCCTTAAAATTATATAAAAAATATCCCTCGACTGCATATGTCTATCTTTTATGGTTGACTCACAATAACATGTGTAACTCCCGATAACTTAGCAGTTCGAAGCTTTCTGATTATAATATTTGTCTACTCTTACGTTTATAACACTCTCAGTCACCCCTAATTGAAAAAGTTAACATTATTAACTATTCCATAAAAAAGAATCATATAAATCGGTTTGTTTGGTTTGTTTGTTTGAACGCGATAATCTCAGGAACTACTGTTTCGCATTGAAAAAATATTTTTTAATTAAATAGTAAATTTATAGAGAAAGGATCATTACGCTAAGGCCAATAGGAGCGGAGCGCCAATGAAGAATGCTTCAAAATCGGGGTTAAATTTAACGTTAGCCCAAAGTAACTAAGGTATTTGATACAAATAAGGCCTACCTAATTTTAGTTGCTTTTATTTCAATAAATATTAAAGCATTAAAATAAAAACTTAGATGTTTACTAGCATTGATTCTTTAATTTTAGATATCTATTAAAAAACGTGACAGTTTCTAACTAAATATAAGCAAACTAATCGAATTCCGGAAACATACACTTTGGCCATAATAAATATAGTACACATATTAAGGCCTGTATGATTCAAAATGAAAAATAGCTGGAAACTAAAGTTTCATGACACAAGACATGGTTCCATAACGTTCATTAGCTCAATTTGTTCATTTTATATCAGGTTTTGAAACAAAATAAAATAAAATGCCTTTTAAATCTCTGCCACAATTTAGATTCTTTTTATTAAGAAATACACATTAACGATCAACAAAATTAAACATTCATTATAACAAACTAAAGAATAGGTACTATCATAAATTCTTCAAAAAAACAATCAAAAACAGAAAAGTTTTAATTTTTGGATAGGCCTTCTTGAAACACAGTGTTTGAATAGGACCCCAAACCAAAATTAACTTTATAATAATTTTAGGCAGTTAGATTAGTCTTTAAATCTTAATAACTAATTGAGATCTTAATTTTTCATCTTTATGACAAGCATGGCAATACCAGCTTTCTTCTTTTCCTACTTTCTTGCTTTTTTTAGTACTACCTTTGCAATTAGAGGTTTTTCTTATAGGTTTTGTATATTTTTTCGACACCAATTTCTTTGTCTTTTCGGAAGAAATTGTAAGACTTCTTGGTCCCAATACGATTCGAAAGGCTTAAAACACGACTTATCCATAGGTTGGAGTTCGTGCGTCGTGTTAGACGGCAAGCAGTAGAGCACTATATCGTGTTTTTCAGCTTCTTCCACAATGCGGAAATCCCGATGGCTCTTTGTGACATCAAAAATGAGTAGACACTTACCAAACGGCTTGAATTTAGCTAAGTGCTGTATATAAGGCCTACGGTAACTAATTTAGCCAACTATGGTGAAATAAAGCCTAGGCCTTATTCGATATAGTACCCAAACTTACTTTGAAAAAGTATAATTAATTAATCAACAGCTAATAGTACAGATTAAGATTATGAACAGTTAACTTAAAAACATTAAGAAACAATTGCCAAGGGAAGCTTAAAATAAAAAGAGTAATTTTAGGCAAAAACTTACCTCGAAAGCGCAGGATTTTTATAAGGCAGCACAAAAACGTCCACTTCGTTCGACAGATGCGTGCTGCTAGCGCAGGGAGTGCGGGACGCGACGCTCGCGTACTCAGTAGGGTTGTAATTGGTGTATGTACGAGTACACGTAGTATTTTGGTAGCTAGATTTATTTATCTTTGTTTTTTAATGTGTAGGCCTAATTTGAGCGTAGGCTTTATTTGTATCAAGTACCTTATTCCACGCGGACGAAGTCGCGGGCAAAAGCTAGTTGTAAATAATAGGGCTCATATTAAAGACTCTTTTTCTAAGTAAAGCAGTTTTGTGACCACCAACATGTAACAAGTTTTTATACTGGCTTCTTTTTTGTTTTATAGTTTACGTTTATAATACAAGAACAACCGACCATTTATAAAAGAAAACAAATAAAAACATTCCTACATCACAAGCGCCTACTTTGAAACGAATTAAATAGCATTATTTTATAATAATAGAAGTATTATCGCGCTCGATCAGCACGTAAGAGAGTAGTGTAATTGAGTCGGTGAGTGCTAGTCTTAAATATTTTAGCTTATTTTGTTTTCTTGAACTTGTGAAGTTTGTGAAATTCTTCGGTTTTTTTTTTGTCTTAATATAATAAACTAACTATACTTATAGATATAAACGTAAGTGCATTAATTACCGGACACCCTGTATAAATCACTACGAAAACAGAAAATTATAAAAGCACCACGGGTTAAACTACGAGGTTATAACGCTTCCCGAGGACAAAGAGAATGTAATACACTATCCCGAGGACGGATCTTCGATGATGACTATCCGTTTTCCATTTTTTTTTCTGTGTCCCGGAAAGCACGAAAGACAAAAAGTCACTTAGACGAGACCATTATTGTCATTATAACAATGACATAGTGTTCAAACGGGTGCCTAAAATCAATATAAATCAACTTTATCACTACACCAATTCGAATCAAATATACATATAATAAATATCCACGATCATTCAATGAATTTAGTGCTTTAATTTTTCTATCAACTATTGAGCTAGTTTAGTCAACTGCATTGAATTAATGTAATCTCTTAATACATGATTAAATATTTAAGACGAAAAAAGTTCAAATTAATAGGAAATAGTTGGAACTCATACAACTGTAAATTTTATTGTAAAAAGAACAATTTAGGTATCAAAAAACGTGACTACATGAAAAAAGTACTTACTGGTTATAGGATTACTGAAACTTAAATGCTGAAACTACTTCAACGTGCCCAATTAGTGTCATTCGTGAAGTCTCTCGTTAATCGTATAAGCACGTGTCTGTTTTATTTGCCCTCGTCCGTGTGTCATTGCGAGGTTTGCAACTGAACCCCAGTACTGGATGCCTGTCGCCCAGCAAACGCTCTCTTGGTAATCTTTGCTTTACGGGCACGCTTAGCGCAATATTTCTGAATTCTTCTCTTTGTATGCTCATGCGTTGTTAATAAGAACTAGTGGTTAAGGTCGGTACATAGACGGGTGAAGTTAACCTATTGAGATTCTTCCGTGCCTCGGAGCTGTTGGTCCCAGCTGACATTTGTACATCTTTGAGAGTCTTTACGGGTAGACGGAAGCCAGAAAGCCGTAAGGGGTATCCCTAGGTAGTATTCAGCGGCATCCGGTTAGACTACCTTGATATAGTTTAGAAAAGGCTAAGCGAATGATGATGACCCGGTTTTGTTTTTTATTCATAATAGGCTTGATGATGTGGTCGAAGATGGAGCACGCTTGCCTAGAAGTAACCTATTCACTCTTGACTTAAAGACTCCCAGGTTAAAGCGATCAGGAAACAGACTCCGGCAGGGAATTCCACTCCTTAGCAGTACGCACAATGAAAGTATTCCCAAAACGTTTCGTGCGTATGGGTGGGATGTCCACCATGTAACGATGGCGCATCGCCGTTTGTCTTGTAGTCCGATGATGGAACGGGCTTGGTGGAATAAGACTGTGCAATTCCATCGCACACTCCCCGAAATGTAACCAATAGAAAACTGACAGGCTTGCAACACGTCGCCGATGTTCTAGGCTCTGGAGCCTTGTCTCGAAATTACTAGTTGAGGAGAATTCCTGACCCTGTCCCAGAGTACTACTAGGTAAAACCTTCCTAGTTCCTTCAGTTGCCTTTGAGTTCTAGGCCGCGGTATCTTGTTATAACATTCCCGCAGCCCCGGCAATATCCCTAACCCGTAATAAATCTACAAGTGCGCATTGACACTTGTAACAAGATTAGGTACTCGTTTGAAGGCTACCAGTCTAGTACCTTACACTGATAAGACTCTTTCAATGTGCCCAACATTGATGTCACGCGTAGCGAGAAGCCATTGTTCATAAATCGTGTTAGCACGTGTAACCAGACCATGTGTAATATCCATTTTAAATGATATTTGGTTTCCAGTAATATTACTTTTAAAAGGCATAAGAAAATATAACTAGGTATACTTATGGTCAGCAGGCCAATGGAATTATACACGTGTTGTGTAAGTTTGAAAACTCAGGCTTGATAGAAATTGGAGAAACTCTTGTTGACGTAATCTCTACTAATATTATAAATGCGAAAATAACTGTCTCTGTGTATAGCGTGTAAATATTTTGTACAGAGATAGATTAGACCTTTTGGCTAAAAACATCTTTTCACGAGAGCTAAGCCGCGGGAAAAGTTAGTATCGTCATATAAGTTTACTAAGGATATAGAGACCATAACAGAGAACAAAAGACGGACAAGTCGGAAGGACTGCACATAAATTAATCAAGTAAAAGGCCTTCAGAAACCAACCCAAAACAATCGATACCTAAAATTAGAATAATCAATATCAAACAGAATAATAAATCCCATCAAAAACATCCTGTAAAAAATTAGCCAAGTCTCGCTTAAGCTGCTTGTTTTTCTATAAAAAGTAATGAAATCTCTAAGCAAAGCGAACCCAAGTCTAAGTCACATAAAATCTAAATATATTAATAAAGAAATCGCAGTAAAGATCCTTAGACTTGGCTTCGCTTTGCTTAGAGATTTCATTACTTTTTATAGAGAAACAAGCAGCTTAAGCGAGACTGGGCTAATTTTTTACAGGATGTTTTTGATGGGATTTCACTTCTTTTTGCAGAAAGCGATTTTTTACTTGATTAGTTTCTTAATTATTCAGACTCCAGTTTCATATTCATTTATAAGAAGGGGCTCGTCACATTGAATAACTTTTGTCAAGGCGCATTTCCATATCTCCCATAGTTCAGCTGAGGTCTAAGAGTTCTTCATCAGATACTTCAGACCATCAATTTTTTATACACATCAGTAGAAGAGACTCGTCACTCTGAATAACTTTTGTCAAGGCGCATTTCCATATCTCCCATAGTTCAGCTGAGCTCTTAGGGTTCTTCATCAGATACTTCAGACCTTTAATTTTTTATACACATCAGTAGAAAGGGCTCATCACACTGAATAACTTTTGTCAAGGCGCATTTCCATATCTCCCATAGTTCAGCTGAGCTCTTAGGGTTCTTCATCAGATACTTCAGACCTTCAATTTTTTAATTTCAAAAGAAAGGGCTAACTACGCTCAATAAACTTTGTGAACATAGCATGTCGATAATTTCAATAGTTTAGCTGGTCTGTTACGGTTTCTCCTCAGGGTCGTAAGATACTCCAGATCTTCCATGATCCTAGTTTTGATAATTTTCCCTTTATATAGGTACTAAACCCTACCACTATGCCAAATTTCAGCTCTAGGTTTATGGGAAGTACTAGTTCTATTTTGATGATCAGTGAGTCTATATATGTCGAAATAGTACAACTTTGCATTTGCATAACTTAGGAAATAAACAAGCTACAAACATGAAATTTTGTGGTTTAAGTGTGTGCTGGTAGCTTACTAGATAACGATAATTCCAGCGTTCTAAATCTATCTACAGGTCCCCAAATAGGGTCCTGAAAATACGCCGAAATGGTTCCAGAAAAGGATGGTACGGCAGTGTTTGCTTTGCGCTCGACTTGGCGGGGGCACTGCCGTGCCCCCAGATCGCGTTCCGGAGTAGGTACCTTACATGCGGATAAACCATAAATAAATTAATCAATATTTAATCGCCTCATCAAAAACATTTCATGCGTACCATATCGTGCGTTTGATAACACACCCATAACTATGCATTGTGAACAACAGGTGTTATTTGTGCGTCACAAACGATGAAGGGAAATACCTAACCTTTTATGATAATACTAGCAGTTGTGCGGGTTGTGTTTCCCGTGGACTTAACATAACCCTTCTTTTTTGTATTCCAGTAAGAAGCCACCTTCCACAAGCTTCAAGGTACTTCCATACTAAATTTTCTTTTCAGCAATTTCGTTTTCAAATTATCACATTTAAACAAACGAACTTTTATTCTATTTTTTTTATTTTATTTTATTTTATTCTAGTTCTATTCTACTTAAGTTTCCTTTCCAAGATTTTATTGTAGCGTCCTGGCATTTCCGTGGAAGATATAGCATTCTTTAGCATTTTGGGAAGTCTACCTCCTATTGTTAGACGTATTTCATAAGACAATCTTCGTATTTGTTAAGACCTTTTTAAAATTTATCATAGTAAAAATCTCAAACGTTTGTTCGTGTCAACCATCTTGTTCTAAAAGAACACCACGTACCTAAAACTACATGGTTCTCATATGATCTGACCATTACGGGATTGCCTTAAAAAAAAAATGTTGACCTGTGTTTTTTTTTTTCGGTGTTTCTTCTCAAGGTAATCGGCTAAGAAATACCGGCCACATAAGCGAAGTAAAATGAGGTGGTCTTGTGTTATTTATAAACATATTTGCAAAATAAATATTATTTATCATTTAACCTTATATTTAGTACCAATGACATTGTCTATACTAATATTATAAAGATGTAAAAGTTGTAAGTTTGTATGTATGGGGTAATCTCTGAAACTACTGAACCGATTTTGAAAATTCTTTCGCTTACATGTAGCTGCATTATCCCTTAGTGCTATAGGCTATAAATTATCTTTATATCATGCATATTAGCCGAGCTATTATAATCTTTGTCAAGCAAGTCGGGGACGGGATTCCGTGGAATATTTTCGACTTCTACGCGGATGAAGTCGCGGGCAGAAGCTAGTACAAGATAAAAATAACATTGAGAGTCGATTTACAAAAATCGCTGTTACATACTGCTCGTTTTCACGAAAATAACGAGCTTTTTAAGCCTCCTTTTAAACCTACTACGAGAGCTATGTAAGCGTATAGAATGCTGAATTACGATGCATCTTCAAAAATAAATTTTGGATTTTTAAAGAGCGTGATCAATGATCCTCCCTTTATGGCAAGAGGTTTGACATAATCCCATTAATCTAGTTGGCCTCATTACGTGTTCGTGCTCACGAATTTAAATAGCCAAATTAATATTCGCTATTCAGCGCGAAAATTACCGGCTTCACGCAACATAGCTGGCACTTGTGCTTAATTTTCATAATGTCCGGAAAATTTGGGGCGTTAGCCTCTATAAATAAGTCATACACTACATTGTTTATGACCTGGCTTCCTCTATGGGTACGACAGAGAATCGATCCGATAATGACCACGATCTCCACGTAAATTTGGCTTCACTTTATAAGTTACTGTAGGCTCCATGTTTATATTATCAATGTTAAATTTAATTCTAACATGAAAGCTTATACCGAAAGCTAGGTATTTAATTTCACTCATTCCATGTGACTTTACCCAACATTATTATGGGAAATAGCAGTAAACAGTTATAGGAGTCGTGCGCAAAGGTGGCTGTTTTACTTTTTCAAACAACAGAGGCACAGAAGCGGAAATACCAGTATAATGACAGAGTTGCCCTGCGCAATTTGCTCGTTCGTGACCGCTCTAGGGCTCGCAGTAATAGCGAACTTTATTTAATCTGTGGCACTCATCTCACTCCGGTTCACATTCCCCGGAATATTTTCGAGTGCTCTCCAAATATTCGCAAAGCAATTTTTATATTTTCAATATTTGGCTGCTGCTATCGAATTTCCGTTCTTGAGTTACGACGAATTGCAATTTGTAATACGTGCTTACATGGGAATTTATTTGAGTATTAGCGTGTGACTGTGCAATCTTGGGTAAAGACCAGCCTAGCGTGCAATTTTCAATTATGTTGCTAATTTAGCGAGTCTTTCAAGTCCTAACAATGTCGTCGGATAAGTGAATTAAATTCCTGTCCAGCCCTTATTCTTATCGCTTTATTCAATGCAGTTTCTGTTTTCATCAACCTTTATAGATTTAGCTCATAAGTACATGTAAATTGTCCACTGTTTATTCGATGCGTGCACTGCACTTATAAGTTAATACACTCCTAAGATTTTAAATGCATGCATAATTAAGCGTACACACATACGCGCATTATAAAAGGTGCAGACGCTTTTAAAGGAATGCGTTATAATGAATTAAACATTTATTCGCAGTTCGCTTTCTTAAAACAATGTGAACATTTAAATAAATATCTGGTATCTCTTGTATTGAATTTATCGGCAGTAGATGTTGTAATTACAAGAGATAAAATTTGAAAAACAAGGAGCGTGAAGCACGCAAGTTGCTAAATTTTTTAGATTTTATTTTAATTGTGATTTTTTAAGCTGATTAGTGGACGGTGATTAGCGTGACCATTGTTTAAAGGTAAGCGTCAATTAGGCTCGAAATATTGCGTATCTTAAACGATGAGTCGTGTTCTTGTAAGATGTTAATGACTTCGGCATTTTTGGTTGCTTCTGTGAAAAATTAGGCATATTTAAGTTAATTTATTTCGAAAGATTCATAAAACTTTTTTTTTTACACAGACCTACAAAATTTTACTTTATATTGTTGTAGCTGCAACAATTATTATTGAATAAAGAATAAATATAATCCACTAACAAACTATATGGCTATCAGCTATAGATTTATGAGTTGTTAAACTCTAAAATGTTCTAAAGCAATTATGCTTCGATCAACAATGACAACTGTACCACTGTTATTGTTGATCGAAGAGCATATGTCATGCTCTCTTCACTTCACTTGAATAAATTGTCTACGATTTTCCATCACTGAATTATAGATATTTAAATTTTTTATAGTTTCATTCTATGGAAAAAGTTGAAATACGATGACAAAAATGATGAAATTCTGTGAATTGTCAATTGACTACTCAAATTCTGATGCTGAGACTACAGTTTCTTAGCGGATTATACACGTTATATATAGTTCTGTATAAAATCAACAATAAATTTAGCACCATCATAAGTTGATTTTTTTTTTCATAAACAGAGTTAGTCAACGTGCGCATCTGCGCATATTTCTAAACAAACTCAATTTAAATCTTGAGTATTGATTGTAAAAGACGAAATACGCCAATAGTATAAAACTTTACGACTGAAACAAGCTAAGAATTTGCGAATTCTACTGACATATTCCTTAGCAATAGTCATTTTGACGAAAGGCCAAGGCTGAACTCGTAGTAATGGAAGTTGCTTTGTCTATAACGAGAAAAGGGTAAATATCAAATGTCTGCCATAATTTCCATAGCAGATTTTACGTAGGATTAGTGATATTTGGGAGATAGGTAAACTGCTCTTAGCGGAATAATAATGACTGCACGATATGGCCTTATGATATCATCTTGATAGCGATATTTTGGAAATACTTTAATTGTGCGTACAGCTAAGGAGAGGAATTCCTTGCTGGAGTCTGTGTTTCCTGTCAGCTATAACCTAGGTGTCTTTAAGTCAAGAGGAATAGATTACTACCAGGTAAGCGTGCTTCATCTTCAACCACATCATCACTTACTGAAGGTCATAAGTGGCAGGGAACACAGAAGCCGGCAGAGAATTCCACAACTTGGTGGTGCGCACAATAAATGTGAAGAGAAGCGCTTGGTACGACAAGACGGTATATCAACCAAGTGTGGATGGTACCCAGCCGTGCGTCTGGTGGACCGGTAGTGAAATGGAGATGGAGGAATCAGATCATGGAGCTCCTGCGCACACTCCCCGAAGTACAATCTATAGAAAACCGACAGGCAAGCAACGGTTTGCCTATAAGCCTTTTATTTCTGTGCTTGATCGAGTCCAATGCAGCAAGTTGGTATTTTGCAGAGCCATCCCATAAGTGGCTGCAATACTCCACGCAGGAACTGACCTGTGCTTTATATATGTCGCAGGTTTTTCATAAAATTAGGTTTTTGATCAAAATATTTAGGTTTTTGATGAAAAACCGGAAGATGACACATTTTAAACTCAATTTCATCATAAACCTGTAACAATCCAGATTTTTGATCAAAAACCTGAACTAGTCTGGGTTTATGATAACGTTCTTGTCAAAATCACGAATTTGCATTGTTTTATGACAAATAAATCAATTTAAATGAAATTAATAAAACAATCCATCATCATTTGCAACTTACTAGAAAGAAAACAATGATTTATTTATCAATATTTTACATCCATGATCCAATCAATATTCTCCTCCTTCAATCCAATTATGAAATGAAATGTTTCAATTTCACGTACCTATATTAATCTGATTTTGATAAGCCGCGAAAATGAAATTTCGTAACTATTAAATACGACTAAACTGAGTCAAAATAAAAAAAAAAAGAATAAAAATGTAATAAAGAAACGTTTACCACGTGCTTGCTTTTTTATAAATCTGCTAGTATGCTTTATATATTATGACAGTTTGTTGACTTGTGACATCTAGAGTTGCAAAAAATATTTTTTTTTACATGCACATCGATTTGTCTTGCAGCGCACTTTAGATTTTTCGCACGAGCATTTCTTAAAACCTTGGCCTCCAAATAAAGACGTCTTTGAAGCAATTTCACGCAAACTCAGTTCATTTGTCGATACAGGTTAAAGGCAGTAGTTGATATTTAAATAGATGTTTCGAGGCAGCCAGTCTTTTAGAACCCCAGCTGAAATACCAATTTTGAATAAATCGTTCTTCTTATCAATTACCTTTCCTATAATGTTACTTGCGTCCAGTGGCCCTCTATCTATTTTTGGCACATCAACTAAATTTGTAGCACCAATATCGATTTCTCCAAATTTTTACAAAGAAGCTGCTTTAATTTTTTTTTCTGACATTTTTAAATTTTCAACGGCATGTTCTCTTTCGATAAGTTTGTTTTGTTCTTTTTGATATAAATCACACAGAATCTTTGATCCATACCCTTCAACAACCCAGTTCATCAAATTTGCAGGAAGATATTATCAGAAGAAAATCAAGGGTGTGGAGTACGGGCCTCGGCATAGCGGGGTCGTTGGTGGAGGGCAGCAAAGGGTCAGGCTGGGTCATATTATTATTAATGAGGTTATTTATTGCTACTGGCTCAGCATCGCGGGCAGGCTCGTTTGGCAAAGGTCGGGGAGGGATGACGTTACAAGTACGCGGACGTCGCGGTAGGCCATGTATTTCTTTAGAGTGCTAGTTTCCCTACTGCTCTCTTGTTGGATTGTGGTGGGATCGTCGGGTACGTCTAGGACGAGACGCAGACGACGAACCTGGGAAATTTTTGAGGGTGTGTATAGGGCGGCCGATACAATCAGGGGGTTTGTGTGTTTTTCAGCAGAGGCGAAGTGACCCACTGAGTGGCGTTTCAACACTTGCTTTATAGTCGGGATTTTGAGGTCTACCTAGAGATCCTCGTTCCTCAAGTATCAGGGCGCGCCCGTGGCCTTTCGGAGAAATCGGTTTTGGATAACTTACATCCTATGGATCAGAGCCGGACTAGCATGAGCAAACACCGGACAGGCGTATGTCAGAATAGGGCGTATGCACGTGGTAAAAATGCGTAGTTTACATTTTAGGGCGAGCTTGCTGTGTGCATTCAGCATGCAGTGTAACCTACCGAGAGCGAAAGCGGCTCGCGAGCGAACCGACTTTATATGCTCTTTTAAATTGATTTATTTGTTATAAAACAAAGCAAACCCGTGATTTTGACAAGAACTTTATCATAAACCCAAACTAGTTCAGGTTTTTGATCAAACATCTGGATTGTTACAGGTTTATGATGAAATTCAGTTTAAAATGTGTCATCTTCCGGTTTTTCATCAAAAACCTAATTTTATGAAAACCTGCGACATATACATAGATTCAGAAGCGTCCAGGCGCGAAGTACCGCCTCACCTTGTGTAGAATTCCCAGCTTTGTAGAATTAACAAAATCAGATAATCCGATACCAGTATTGCCAAAAAGTTCCATGTTACCTGGCCATTGGGTTATGGAGAATAAATAAGTAGATTGATAGATAGGAAGTTGGGTGATCAAACTTGGTAGATATTACGAGGCAAAATTGTCTGAGATTAGTTCCTAATAAACGTAATAATATATTATTATTTCTGATTAATACAAAATATCACTTTCAGCTAACCAATAAATATCTTTTACTCTGAGATCAAATAAACCCATATCTAATTTAAAGCCGCACCACCTGCATCAAATTCTGCTAGTTCTTTTAATTAATAATGTGTATTTATAATGTATTTATTTGCTCTTAAAGTACAACAAAGAAAATTGGCTAAAACTATGAACATTACGGAACATTAATTTATGGTTGTACATCAACAAATGATATATGTGATCTACTAACTCCCAAACCAAGTCAACCTTGTATTATATAATTAAATCTTTTCAGCTGATAAAGGTGTTATGATAAGAGCAGGTTGTACGGCAGGTGTTTTCAATCATAACTTGTAACACAGTTACTCAGAAAACGATACTAGGTATAAAATCGCAAGCCAAACAATGTAACTTGGCCCGTTCTAGATCTGCGAAGCGTGCACCTTTGATGCGCTTCCATACATTATGTATCGCACGCTAGCCCTGCATGATGCATATTGAATATTCAATCACTTATAACATCACGATAGAGCTATCCTTTGTGTTATATAATTGCAAATAATGCTGCATATTAAGTTAAGTGTAATTGTTAAGATAATCGATAATAATTGCATTGTACCGGATTAACCATCAATAACATGCGATCGATTACATTGTTCCGAACATTTTATTGATTTTTCGTTTTGTTTGAGGATTTTGAAGTAAGTAGAACGTAGAGTTGTAGATGTGCATACTTATTATATTGTTGCTGCATCATGTGTAGTAAACAGGTATAACTTTGAATAGAATACATACTTACATACATACTTATCAAACGTACTAAATCTCCCTTATTCATAAACGTGGATTAATATAAATCTACGCCACATTACATCGTGAAATTAATGGTAACTGTAGAGATTATTGCTGCTATTAGTAGACATTGTGTTTATTAATAAGGACTGATTGTGGGATTCCCACATAATAACTGTTTTATCTTTTATTTTTTGCCTGAAGCAGCGTTCATACCGCTATGTACGAATTACAAATATATATGACTAGCTTCTACCCGCGACTTCGTACGCGTGGGAAGGTTTTCCCGCGCAAATCCCGATCCCGTGGGAATTTCGGGATAAAAGTAGCCTATGTGTTATTCCAGGCTGCCAACTATATACTTACCAAATTTCATTCAGATCCGTTCAGTAGTTTTTGCGTGAAAGAGTAACAAACATCCATCCATCCTCACAAACTCGCATTTATAATATTAGTAGGAATATTAGTAGGATAGTAGGAAGGATATTAGTAGGATTAGTAGGATTACAGACAAAACCAGAGCTCTGGGCGCAATCTGAATAGAAAACATCCCAATAAAAACATCCACATAATTAATACATATATCTATCTAACCGGAGAATCGTCCTTTAAAATTACATTATACGGGACTTTACACCCTGTTCCGTCCACCTCTAGGTATATATACCAGCATTATCAGCGCAAAATCCAAAACCAAAATATCAATAAGCCATCTAAATTCCAACTTTCCTCTTTCCAGGCCATCAAACCTCCCCGCAAAATGCACAGAAGAGGCGTTACGTCACAAGGCAGAGCACGCACGCATGGTGGAGGCGGCGAGGCGACGCGTAGAGCGGGAGGCGGCTGCCAGGCACGCCAGGGTGCAGGAGTCGCTGCGGCTGGAGGAACGGCTGGCCAGGCATGCCAAGGAGTGGACGCAGAACATACTCCCCGACTGGAATAACACGTTAGTCACATTAGATCAATCAATCAATCATTTATTTTCTCTCACAGTAAATAGTATTCAAAATATGAGGAATAATTTGAAGATGGGAGACAGGAGCCCATACCAAATAAAACCTATGATACGGGTCTCCTTATCTCAAAATATTATTGAGAACTCTGTACAGGACAAGTGTAGCAGTATCAGAAAAATACTTCAAGCAAATTGTAAGACAAATTATTTAAGTTGGTGAGTTTGTTTGTGATTGTATTGTGGTTTTGTGGGTGTGAATTTGAGTAATGTTTGTGAGACTGGAAGTTTGTGTGTAGTTCATGAGTGGTATATTACTTTACCTTTGCTTAGTAGTTTCTCCGTTTGGACTCCATCATCCCATTGTTTTTACTATAGCTTTTTTTTGTTCGGATAATGAATGATGACTTCTCCCGCTTTAAATGTTGTGGAAGGGAGTGTCATTCTACTGACTAAAAATCAATCCACCACACTTTAGTTGCCCTTGCGGTACAGGGCCGCGGTATCATTAGAACATTCCCGCAACACCGGAAAGCAGTAGCCCTATCGGGCCCCCTCAATGCTGCTGACTGTTTGAGGTGCGGGTGAAACAACCGGCGCCGAAGGACTGTTCATAAATCCAGAAACTGTTTGTACTCAACTGAGAAAAGATAGTATCTGATTTAACGCAGATAGGTTATGTAGACGTATATTTCCAGACTATACAGAGATGTTTTTCTGAGAGTAATGGTGCCATAGTCATTAAACTAGAGTAAATGATCTTTATCATCTGATTTTTCGCAACTATGTTAGAACGGAACCCTTGTAGTTTCGTCATGTCTATCCGTCCGTCCTGCCTGTCTGTCTGTCTTTTTTTTATGAAACCTTTGCGTGTGTGGTATCTAAAGACAGGTCTTTAAAATGACATTGGGGTTTCTAAAACCACTTTTTCATAAAGTAAATCGTTTAAAAGATATACGCTTCCAAAGTGGTAAAATATGTCCTCCCCCTCTAACTTCTATAATAATGGAGTGAAGAATCTAAAAAAAAAATACATGTCTGTAGATCTTAATAATTATAAACTTTCAACCAAAATTGGTTTGAACGAGATCGGGTCAGCAGTTTTTGTAATACAGCATATTTTATAAAACCGCAAATATAGCTTTGTAATTCATACAAACACTATGAAAAACAAAGTTATTTGGCGTAGTTGTAAAAAATGTAAATAAGCTAGTTTTAAGAAATTTGTAAGTTTTTTTGTCAAATAAATATACTTATTATATTAATTATTACTACGGAACCCTTTATGGGCGAGTCTGACTCGCACTTGGCCAATTTTTGTATCCTAAAAACTTACTCACCAAAACACACATACCATAATAAATAACTTTAATAAATCACTTTCCAATCACGCTTAGTTTAAGATAGTACATACAACGAGATAATAACCATAATTATTACAAAATCACTGTAGGTGAACCATTATCTATATCCTTATCTGAACACTTGGTAGCTCAGTCTATTGGTATTTAAACGTATTCAGGTCAAATGCATTGTCTTCTCAAACAATACATACAATAATATGCAATGTAGCTCATTGACAATAGCCATAGAGATGGATCTTATGATGGTTGACTTATAGATTATGAAACTGTATCTGTGTGTGAAATATTTATGGTATCGCAAGGTATTAGGAACACAATGGCGTTTGTATGAGTTTTACGCTCAATCTAAATGTTGATGAATTCTCATGTAGAGAATAGATGCCTGTAATATGATTACAGGATAATTTTATCAAGCGGTGCCGTTGGCAGAAGATATGTTAATAAAAAAGTCCATACTAGGGAAATGATATTTTGTTTAATTATGAAACTACTGGACGGATATAAAATATTTCATCAATATTAAGCTACTTTACTAGCAAATAACATAGCCTACTTAAATTTCGCTGAAAAAATCCTTTACACGCGAGCGAAGCCGCGGGAAGTAAAGATAGTACCTGTTAAAAGTGTAAAACTGTATGAGTGTATGTGTATGCAAAGTAATCTCCCACAATTTAATTCAAGACCATATAAAAAAGTCCAGAAGAAAATCATCCTTAATAATAATTTCAAATTTACAGGAAGAACTCAAAACGCACGCTAGAACTGTGGTGGAGCGGGCTACCACCAGCGGTGCGCGGGAAAGTATGGCAGCTCGCCATCGAGAATAAACTAAAAATCACACACGAAATGTACCAAGACTACGTGGCACGAGCCAAGCAACGCCTGCACGAGGCACAGCTCCGAAGAAAACGGTTAAAAATCAACAGAAACGATAAATGCAGCTGCCAAACAGAAAACAACGACGAACAGAAAGAAAAACAAGCTAAAACTGATGACAGGGTCAAAACGGACGAAGGAAAACCTCGACTTAGTATCCCCAGAAACTACAGCGAACAAAATCTAAAGTCGCAAGCTACAGATACTGGTCCAAAAAAGTGTTGTTCGAAATCCAACCCTAATCTGCTTGACTATAGTGACGAATGTTCCATGGAGTTGATTCAGCTGGATATTGCGAGGACATTTCCTCATCTGTGTATCTTTCAACCCGGAGGACCGTACTTTGATGTGTTACATGAGCTTTTGGCGGCGTATGTGTGCTATAGACCGGATATTGGATATGTACAGGTATGCATTTTTTTTATACTTTTATTTGCAGAGGATTGTCTTAATCGCTTTTCTACAAACGCTCTTTGATGCAGTTGTTTTGCATCATCACGCTTCTTGAATCAAAACGAAAAGTTTTGAAACCTTGAGTTAGAATGGAGGAAAAGGGATTGATTTTTAGCACAAATACCATTTTGGATTCGTACAAAATGGGCTGTTTCGTTAGGACATTCTCAATTACATCCCTGGTCATTTTCACCCCAAACCTCTCACTACATGTTTCCTGATAGCTATAACCTGGGGATCTTTAAGTCAAGAGTGAATAGGTAAGCGTGCTTCATCTTTGACCACATTAACGCGAGCCTGTTATCAATAAGAGAATAAAAATGGGGTCCGGATGCATCCGACGACTGACTATCTTACCTCGACATCCACATCGTATTTTAAAGCAGATTTAAACTCGTGACGACTACTTTTCTTAGTACTTGAGATATCAAGAGTAGGCGTAAGTTTCCAATAGTTTTCCCCACTTCATTAGCAAGGTTAATCATATATCAGGGAGTGAAGTATTAATTGTCAATTTTCTCACTTTAAAAATTTTAATATTTAAATTTTAGTTTAATTTTATTATATACTAGCTTCTGCCCGCGACTTCGTTCGCGTGGGGGGTTTTCCCGCGCAAATCCTGATCCCGTGGGAATTTCGGGATAAAAAGTAGCCTATGTGTTATTCCAGAATGTCAACTATCTACCTACCAAATTTCATTCAGATCCGTTCAGTAGTTTTTGCGTGAAAGAGTAACAAACATCCATCCATCCTCACAAACTTTCGCATTTATAATATTAGTAAGATAGTAAGATAAGATAAGATATTAGTAAGATAGTAAGATTTTTTTTTTTAATTTTTTTTTTTTTTTTTAAAGTTCTTAATGTTTATTCGATTAATCTTGTAAAACACTGTTAAACCTAATTATGTACATTAAAAACAAATATAATAAAGGCGAAAATAAAAGAGAAATTATAGGGCATCGAAAAATTCATCAACATCGCTATCAATGGGAAAAGTGCCCAGAACACTGGCCGCATTGCCACGTTGAATGGCAATGCTGATTCTCTGTCCAAAGAAAAGGCCAGCCCTCTGGTCACTTGTAGAGTCAACTAAACGTTTGCTGATGTCACGAAAGAGTCGATGCGCACTCGGACCCCATGGTCCCAATAATATATGGTTAACTGATTACTAACAGCATGGTCTAAGACCTTAGCAAGGACCTTAGCTTGTTTCGTCAGGAACTAATCTACTTTAAAAAAAATATATATGAATATATGAATATTAAATGATTAAATGAAAATAATATTATTGAAAAAAGATACATACATTGATACAAGAAGGGGCAGAGGCTACCTTTATACCAATGCCGCTTAAAGATTCAGCCTACCAGCGAAAACATGTTTGAATGTTTGCCAAAAGTGCGCAGTGTCTATTAGTACTCAGATAAAGCGTTGTAAGAGCATAAAAGAGGCTGTCGTGACGGGGACGCCGTTGGAGCCATTCGAAGGCTTACAAAGCAATTTGTGTGCTTGATACATAACCTAAATTCAGAAGACGCGGCGGAAATACTAAACAAACTGGTACATGAAAGTTACTGTGAATGTTGGATTCGAATAATATCTTAATGTTGCGGCCCTGGCCCTGCGCCCTGTGTGCACGGTGCCTTAGGTCGGCTGCGTCGTGGTCGCCAGTGTCCAGCCGTCAATCAATTTTATTTATTTATTTGACTTTTCTTTGTGACATATGTACAGTTTTATTTTGCTACTAGTTTAGTTTTGTGTTTATAGTGATAATTTTTAAAATAATTAGGTAAGTAATATAAATTTAATGTTTAATGCTAGCTGTAGCGACTCCGGAAATTGTAGCGGTCAACCTGCCACATCCTTGGATACTCAGCTTGTGAGATGCCCCAGTTGCTCTCAGGCACGTTTCTTCAAGGGCGAACGGGGGCTACGGATCCATTTTGGAAAGGTACACAAATCTCTTAGTGCTCCTCCGTGCCCTCCTACCCCTCCACAAACATCAATACTTTTGGATTCACTTTGGATAACATTATCTAAATTAAAAAATTCTATACCAGTTTTAAAAAGAGTTCCCCGGGGCGCAAGACGGTCTGTTGCGCTGAGTTTGGCGCGGAGTGTCCGCCTTGCTACCCAAGAAAACACGCTAAGTGCCTGGGAGGATTTGCTCACTTTCCCTTATAGGATTCTACATGTCCAAAAAAATTTGGCTTCTAAAAAAACCTTAACAAACCAAATTAAAGACAACTGCAACAGTTCGACTTTTATTTTAGATTCAAAATTACGTACATGCCACACTCCGTCCCAGAAGAGCTTGTGTTCACATGTGGAATCGAAATTAAGTGAAGGTGACATTAGGGGAGCAGCCAGGCTGTTATTCAGCAGTGATGTGGTGGCGCCTTACTCTCACGAAACAGTTGCAGCCTTGAAGAGTAAACATCCAGCGCCTGCGGTTGACCTCACCTTTCCTGACCCCCCCGATTCGGACTCACCTGTTTTAAATTTTACAGCCCCGCAGTTGTTTGCAGCCGTGAACTCCTTCCGAAGTGGCTCTGCTGGCGGTCTTGATGGCTTAACTCCCCAACACTTAAAAGATTTGGTGAGTTCAGGCGCCGGGGCAGCTGGTGAGTCTCTTTTGAAGGAGCTTGCGGCTCTAGTTAACCTGATGCTCTCCGGCGGCGTGAACGAAGCCGTCGTTGATGTCTTGTACGGGGCCAACCTATGCGCCTTGCATAAGAAGGACGGCGGCATTCGCCCTATTGCCGTCGGTTGCACTTACAGGCGTATGGCAGCCAAGATATGCTGCAAATTTTACAGTGAAGCGCTTAGCCATAAATTCCAGCCCCTGCAGCTGGGCTTTGGTTCCAGAGGGGGCTGTGAGGCTGCCGTACATGCCTTGTCCACATACTTGACCTCAGGTAAAGGTGAGGTCATCCTCAAGGTTGACGTTAAAAATGCTTTTAATTCTGTGAACAGGGACACTTTGTTGGCAGAAGTTAATAAAGAATTACCTGAAATTTACGGTTTTATGTGGCAGTGCTACAGGCACCCCTCCAAATTGTTATATAAAGACCATGTTTTGGATTCAGCAGTTGGATGCCAACAAGGTGACCCTCTCGGTCCAGTCATTTTCAGCTTGGCTATCCATCCAATAATTCAACAACTAAATTCTAAATTTAACGTGTGGTATTTAGACGATGGAACTCTAGGAGGTGAAGTAGACACCGTAATCAAAGATTTTATTTTCCTGAAAGAGCAATTCCAATCCATCGGCCTTGACCTGAACCTCTCGAAATGTGAACTCTATATCTGTGAAAATACTGACAGACAAGCGACACTAAACAAATTCCTTACAATAGCCCCTGATATCAAAATCTTGCAAAAAAGTTCATTGCACCTCTTAGGCTCCCCAATTTTGGAAGAAAGTTTTCCCTCTTTTATTGATAGCAAAATTAACCATTTTGATGATATTTCAGAAAGATTTTTCCAAATTAGCATACATTCGGCTTACACCCTCATAAGATATTGTTGTTTTGGTCCAAATTTTATTTATTTCCTCCGTTCTTCTCCACTATGGAAGCAATCTCAGTTGTTGGACAAAATTGACCTTATTATAAAAAACACCCTTACTTCAATTTTAAATGTGGCTCTGGATGACCGAGCGTGGCTGCAAGCTACACTACCCATTCGTTTTGGTGGGCTCGGCATCCGCAAAATTTCCAGTTTAAGCCTACCGGCTTTTCTGTCTTCGGTCCGCAGCACTGAGACGTTAACCAAGAAAATTTTATCACAATATCAGGTTAACTACGAGGTGCCGTGTTCGACCGATGCAGTTAATGCCTGGAAAATGGCTTGCCCGAATACGGCATTGCCCGAGAACCCATCCTCCCAGAGACAATGGGACGAGCCGCTCTGCAGTTTGGTACGGAATAACCTTTTAAATACGTCAACCAATACTGCTGAGCGCTCGCGCCTGTTGGCTGTGGGTGAATGGGAGTCGGGCCTTTGGTTAAAAGCATTACCTTCTCTTAATATAGGCACTATGTTAAGTGATAACACTTTCCGGATCGCTACATGTCTTCGTCTGGGTGCTCCCAGCGGTGCTCCACATCGCTGTCAATGTGGTGCGGCAGTCGACCGCCTTGGACATCATGGCCTCTCCTGCAGCAGAAGCTCTGGTCGGATTGCACGGCATGCCAGCATAAATGACATCATCCGTCGGGCTCTTGTCACCGCTGGAGTACCATCTGTTTTAGAACCTAACGGCTTGGCACGCGACGATGGGAAGAGACCAGACGGGATGACTATAATGCCTTGGAAGTTGGGTAGGCCTTTGGTGTGGGATGCTACTTGTGTTGACACCCTTGCGCCATCCCATCTTCTCAGTACGGCGGGCTGTGCTGGGGCGGCAGCTGCAGGTGCGGAAAATCTCAAACGGCGCAAATACAACAACCTAATTGGGTGCTATATGTTTGAGCCGTTTGGGGTTGAAACGTTGGGACCATGGGGTCCGAGTGCGCATCGACTCTTTCGTGACATCAGCAAACGTTTAGTTGACTCTACAAGTGACCAGAGGGCTGGCCTTTTCTTTGGACAGATAGTAAGATTATAATATTAGTAAGATTTTAATTGTCACTGACATGAAATTGATAATTTGTACGAGTCTTACGATACTTGAGAATAAAATGAATTGAATTGAATATATATCAATTGTCACTTATTAACAACGATTTTAAAACGGTAATTCTCGTAGTTGTATCCATGAAAACACATTACCATTTTTTGCTTCGCACAGTCGAGTAATACATATTAAAGAAAAGTACCTTCAGTAGGTACTTCAATAAGTTATTCACGAGTCCACGAACTATAATCGCATTGCCACGAAATATAAACAGTGGTCGTGATGAGACCGTTTCCCTACTTATTATTTTAACAAATTGTTTGTAAGAGTTCACTCGTTTATAGTATCTCACGATTGTTTAGGTTTCCCTTAAATTAATGAAGTTTTCTAACCTGTCTACATACTGATTTCAATATTGTTACGAGCTAGGGTTTGGGATAGAAATAATTAACGCCAATTAGACCAAAATTAACACTTTACTTAAATAAACACCAAATTAAAATTAACACAGATATTCACAGTACAATACTTGTCACTCAACACTTAAATCGCACCGAAATTCACTTGTAAAGCTTCGATTATATCGCCTCGTATCTTAAAATAAGACTGACTTTTTATTCCTCTGCGATCTATTTATACCCCGGTCTATGAGTTCTAGAACATTCTTGTAAAATCGACTCACTGTCTATACTGCCAAGAATATTCCAGAAGCTACTTGAGAAATATGTATCTCAAGTAGCTTCAAGATGGCGTTAGTGTCTCGAACATTCTAGATTTCGGTTGAAGTTTCTCGACGTACTTAGCTAAGCGACTGGCGTAACAATATAATATGTAAATATAATTTTTATTTCTTGTCAATCGCCTAATGGCTAAGGTGTTGGACTTGTGATTGACAAGTCGCGGGTTCGAACCCCACTCATTACACTATGGCCGTGAACCCACTCCAGACACAAGCATATTTAGCTTAGTTAACAAGACTTCTAGTAATGTGAGTTCTTTCTACATAGCTAGTTTAAAAAAAAACCCTTGTTGACTTTGTGTAAAAAATAGTTATTTCAACAACAATATTGCGAGCATACTTGAATTGGCAGCTCTAATAAGTTACATCAGTACTGGTGGGGCTGTCGCGATCTTATCTTATTAGATAGACAGACAATGTTTGCTACTTTCTATACTTGTATAAACATACAAAAAAATACTTAAAAATTATCTATTGAGGATTTTTGTGGTATATTTATTATTTGAATCCATACTAATATTATAAGGACATAGGATAGTTTTTATCCCGATATAAGGTTCCCGTGGGATAGTTTTGGAATTGCACAGAAGCATCGCAATTGGCAAAAGCTGTATTAAAAAAAGGTATTTAATAAATAAAAAACAGAAATAACAAACAATAGTAGCTTACCGGTATAGGGAACAAGATCCAAGCCACTAACGGTCCGGGCTCCACCGAGGAATCTCCAAACAATTTATAACAGTCGTGTAGCCAGCTAGAAGTACCGCTTTCTTAATCAAGCCCCTGGTCTGCCTAATAAGAACCTCCTTTTTTCCGGGTGGGAAAATCATCAAATAATTCCTCCTTCCTTACTCTGGGTGAAGCGGAATGGAGTGTCAGACTTCTACTGACTAAAAACCCACCCTGTTCCTTCAGTTACCCTTGTGGTCCGGGGTTGCGGTACCTCTTTAGAACATTCCCGCAACCCCAGCAGGCAATGGCCCTACAGAGCCCCGTCAATGGTGCTGACTACTCTTATTAAGAGCCTCCTTGGATTTTGTCCGAGCTTCGTGGGGAGCTCACATCAACTATGTATTTGCACAATTATATGGCTGAGTCCACATTTCGCATCACGACAAACTCGGGAGCAAACTCAAGGTTATAATTATTTTCTTTATTTATCTTACTTAAGACCAGGCACTCTAAAATAATTTTCACGCAAGCTCCGTCCTCATGCACTGCATTAGGCCGTTGTATGCTAAACGCTAACGCAGCAGTAATAAAGTTGAATATCGTATGCGTTCTTTCGCCATGTTCGGATTCGAAACTATGTCGTTAAGTCTCAATTCTTATTTCGTTTATAACTAAAGTAATAATTGATCTAGAGAAAAAATATCCTATATTTTCTTATTTTCAATACTAATTTTAGATATAAAAGCCGAGTAATCTTGATTGAATTTTGAATAATCTTTAAAATAGACATGATTTTCGATAAAAAAATGAATCGAGCAAAAATGTTCCAATTACGTAACTGGTCTAGACATGTAAAGAAAAAGATCCAATAAATCATATACTAAAGTTCCATTTTGATTGTATGCGTGATTGTTTCCAAATATGAATGCAAGTTACATACAATTTAGGAAGCCTCCTCTTAACATACTACGAAACGGAGGAGCTCGTGGCTAAATAATAATAGCGAGACGGGTTGACCTTCATGGTTAAGCAACGCTTGTCGGGTTCGGTCCGTGGATGAGTGTCCATCTATTAATCTAGGTTTCTCTGTGCGTCTGTAAGCATGCTAAGTTGTTGATCCAGGCTGTCTTTTGTACATCTTTGACAGTCATTACCAGGGGTCGGAATTAGGTAGAGTTATTTACGTACAAACGCCAGCACTGCCGTGATTCTTTAAAAGGCAGCCATCTGATAATTTACCGATTTTGAGTTAAACATTGAGCGACATCAGGAAAAAAGGGCACTGGTATCAAAACCACTTCACAGCTTTTTATGAAAAAAATATCTCAAAAGCTAATAAGTTTTAGAAAAAGGAGTTAGATAGGTCAACGCGCCTTTTTTCTCTGATGTCGCTAAATGTTTAACTCAAAATCGGTAAATTGTCAGATGACTGCCTTTTAAAGAATCACGGCAGAGCACATCAAGCTACAACAATCTGTCAAATTTCTTTAATAGATTTTCAACTTTATTGTTAAAGAAATTAGGTTCAAGGTTGATTGGGAAAATTTGACAGTTTCGGGTAGCTTCATGTGCTGGCGTCTGTACTTGCATCGAAATGTTGATATTAATATGGATCTTCCCAGGATTTCTAATAGACAATCCCGTGTGACCAACAATATTATGTAAATTTGACAACGTCGCGCGTGCAGTGGTTTAAATTGTGTAAATGTAAATAACTTTTTATTTAATAAATCACTGGATTTTTCTGCTTCTTCAAAATAATCCCGGGATTAGTGGCATATCCACTTTATTCTTTCGTTGTATGAAATCAGTGTAAGTACATAAATAACTCTACCTAATTCCGACCTCTGGTTTCGGATAGTACCCAGAAAACACCAGTCTTGTTGCGATGTACCGTGTTACCTAGCTCCTAGGTTATAGAAATCAGATAGGCTGTTTCTCAATGTAAATCCCTAGTACTTATCATCCGGTTCTAAGCAAATGATGATTCCCTCCAATACGAAACCAACCCCGCTGAAATGAAATTGATGAAAACTTAGACTTTTTTCTTTTGGGGAGGAAAAACCATCAAATGACTTCTCCCGCTTTAGGTGGAGTGGAAGGGAGTGTCAGACTTCTACTGACTAAAAACTCACCCTGCTCCTTCACTTGCCCTTTCGTTATGGGGCTGCGGTATCTTGTTAGAACATCCCCGCAACCCCGGAAAAAAACTTTTTTTTTTATTGATAATAGGCTCGCGTTTGACCACCATCTCACCTGATGGTAAGTGATGATGTGGTCGAAGATGGAGCACGCTTACCTAAAAGTAACCTATTCACTCTTGACTTAAAGACCTCTAGGTTATAGCTATTGGGAAACACAGACTGCGGCAGGGAATTCCACTCCTTAGCCGTACACACAATAAAGGTATTCCCAAAACGTTTAGTGCGTATAGGTGGAATACTTTTTATCAGAAAATTAATAACAATGCCGTGTTTGAAATCTAGTGTTTGCTAAGTGCTAATATTTCAAACTCCATACATAACGGTATTTAGCATGACCCTCGTCCCGCATGCAGCTATTTGCTGGTAATCGTTACATGATAACAATGCACGCGTGATAGTATGAGCGTGTCTGTAGCGGTACTTGTAATTATTATTGCTGATACGTCCTTTGTTTGGACCTGTTTGGTCTTATGCCTGCTCGGTCATTTTTGAGATCACTCCGTACTAGTTCATTTCAGACAGTGAACTAGTTCATTCTATTAGTTCTAATAGCTATATTCGGTCATCGCTCTCAGCAGTCACTAGATATGTCTCGCGTGTTCGGGTGATAAGCTAAATTAGACATGATGCCATTGAAATAACACGCATTTTATAATAATAATAAGCCCCCTAAACAACCACACGTCCTGATTGAACACCTAATCACGTGGGGAGCGGACACACGAATGAGAAATTACTGGCGTGGCTAACGTGGCTCTGGAAACTCATCGCTGTATCTCTACGTTAACGACGTGGTGGGGTTCGCGTGCCCCAATGAAATTTAGATCTATGGCGACAGAAAAACTTTGCCGACATAGATCTAGGGTGAGGGGTCAGACTAAAAGAGATACAATCCAATCCAAGCTAGGGTTGCACATGCCAGAGCTGCATGGCTAGGGGAAGGCGCTAGTCGTTAGTGTGCAAACTCTGGAGAACAGGCGACCTCCAGTTTCATTTACCCTTGCCACAGTGAACGCAGGGCTCTGCTGTGGTCGACTTTTTAAGTCCCTAGCTATCATGAATATCATGAATACTCGTTCTAAAACAAAAAAACAACTTCAGGCAAATATGCCTCAATTAGATGACGACACCTCACAAACATCTACGTCATCTTGCTCATCACTTTTTCCATCAATCTCATCATCACCACAATCTTTTCAAGCCAGCTCGGCGTTATCACCATCTACAATCAGTTTACAGTCAACGGATGTTGTACAGGAGACATATTTTGTCGGCACTACTGAACCCACCGTAACGACTGCAACAACCCGTAGGAAATGGAGTACAGAAATGAATAAATTCATCCTACGAACTTACCTTCTTCTAACTAACATCGATACAGACAAAAATGCATACCTTCCACCACTACACTCAAAGTTTTTAGAAAGATACCCCAATATGCAAGTTAGCAGACAAAGAATAGGTGACCAGCGCAGAGCAATAATACAAAAGAAATTATTACCACAAGACGTAATAGATCAGATTTACGCAGAAGTCAGAGCTGCACTACAAACGGTTCACACACAAGCACAGCAACACTCCACACAATCTTATAAACAATCGAATCAGCGTATGAGATGGACGAACGAATACAACGAAACATTAATAACAATTTATTACACTGTTACACAGCTAGAAACAAACAAAACAGCATATAGAAAATATTTACATGAGGAATTCATTAATGTTTATCCCGAATTAGCACATATAACAGAGCAAAGATTATCTGACCAAGGAAGAGCAATAATTAATAATGGATATATAGATATCAAAAGATTAGAAGAAATTAAAAACCAAATATCTGCAGAATCGAGGAACTGTAATACACAAAATACTCTATTAATAAATAACACACAACAGCAAAATGATTGCGAACTTATTAATACAAACACAATTTTTTCTGCCACACCTTGTCCAACGCCTATAGATAGTACCACTGGCCCTCAGTCACTAGTAAATACAAATTATGACAATTTTATGAACAACATAGAGGTAAACCAATTTGAATTTGAACCCTCTCAAATTAATGACATCAATCCTGAAATCGAAACCATATTTCAACAAGCTCTTCAATATTTTACGGACACTCAACCCACTTCTAGAGCTTACATTCCCAAACAAAAGACATCTCGAAAGTTTTCGACAATAGTCTCTTATATAAATAATGTTATTCTCCCTAAGCATGTAAATATCGAAACCGAATTCATGACACTACAGACAGTAATTTACTGTGCTGCGTGGACAGCAGCTAAATGCAATGGAGCTAAAATATTGGACTCCATACAAAATAAACATCGTACACTAAAACCAAAGGTACCAAAATGGCAAATTCGATTAGAAAATAAAATAAAACATCTAAGAGCAAACATAGGTAGGCTAACACAATTTATTAATGGCAACAGAAGTCAAAAATTAATAGCTGCAGTAGAACAAATAAAAATAAAATATCAACTACACGCTCAACACGAAAATTCTAACACACAATTAGAACAATTCTTAGACACATTAAAACAAAAACTAAACGCTGCATCTAGTAGACTTAAAAGATATATTACATGTACTAACCGTAAAGTACAAAACACTAAATTTACTAACAACGAAAAAACATTTTACAGAAACCTTACATCCAATAACAGGTACACTAATAGTCAAGCTCTAGCGACACCACCCCCCGAAACATTGCGGGAATTCTGGGCAAACATATGGGAAAATCCAGTATGCCATAATAACAGCGCAAATTGGATTAATCAGACACTACCTGAAATTCCCGAAATGGAGTTCGAAGTTTTACCGATATACACATTTAAAGAAGTTATAAAACGCACGCACAACTGGAAATCCCCAGGAACCGACCATATTCACAATTACTGGTATAAAAAATTCACTAGCATACACCCATTCATATATAATCACCTAAACACATTTATTCAATCACCGCATTTGCTCCCAATATACATAACACATGGTGTCACATACATGATACCTAAGGATATGAACGACACTATAGACCCAGCCAAATATCGACCTATCACTTGCTTGCAAACAATCTATAAAATCTTAACCGCATGTATAAGTGAAGTAGTACACGAACACTTAAATAAATATAACATACTCGCAGAGCAACAAAAGGGATGTCGTAAAAATAGCCAAGGATGTAAGGAACAACTCACCATCGATGCCATCGCAATGAACAGCGCGATTAAAAATAAACAGGATATACATACTATGTTCATTGATTACCAAAAGGCGTTTGATTCAGTCCCACATAGCTGGCTGTTACATGTCCTTAAAATCTATAATATCCACCCCTCACTAAGCTTGTTCCTGGAAACTACCATGGGCACTTGGCAAACTGTCCTTAAAATAAACCAAAACTCCGAGACTTTAACTACTGATCCAATCCAAATTAAACGTGGAATTTTCCAAGGAGACGCACTAAGTCCTGTATGGTTTTGCATGGCACTCAATCCACTTTCGAACTTACTAGATAAAACTGGCACAGGATTTAAATTAATAAACGATAACACACAATTCACCTTAACACACCTTATGTATATGGATGACATAAAATTGTACGCAGCTGATAAGAAATCACTTTTCGATTTAGCAGACACAACACAGGAATTTTCTAACGACATTAAAATGCGATTCGGGGTAGATAAATGCAAAATTTTGTCAATCATTAAAGGAAATATCCAAAATAATAGTTACACACTCCGAACAGGCGAAACTATTGAGCCAATGAATGAACACTCTACATACAAATACTTAGGCTTCAAACAATCCAGACAAATACAGCAAAAGATGACAAAAAAAGAACTGACCATTAAATTTACTCATCGCCTGAATCTGATCTTAAAAACGAATCTTAACTCGAGAAATACCATTAAAGCTATCAACACATTCGCAATACCCATCCTTACATATTCTTTTGGAATTATACATTGGTCCAAAACCGACTTAAAAAAACTGCAACGAACTATCAATACTCTACTCACCAAACACCAAAAACACCACCCGAAGTCATGCATACAGCGCCTTACGCTACCACGTGAAGAAGGGGGAAGAGGGCTGGTAGATATTCACAATCTACACAACAAACAAATACTTTCACTCAGATCTTACTTCCACACCAAATCAGAACAATCACTCCTACACAAAACGGTAACAGAAACCGATAAAAAACTAACACCACTTAATTTACTAAATAAAAGCTCTCAAAATAATGAAAATCTTATTAGCACACAACAAAAAACTGCAGCATGGGCTGGACAAGTTTTACACGGAAGACACCAAGCTACTCTGAGCCAGCCACACGTCGACAAAGTAAAGTCGAACGAATGGCTCAAACGAGGCGAGCTGTTTCCCGAAACTGAAGGTTTCATGCTTGCGATTCAGGATCAAGTAATAGTAACACGTAACTACAGAAAGTTTATAATGAAAGACTCCAATCAGCCGACTGACACATGTAGACATTGCAACAGTGCCTCTGAAACTATACAGCACATCACCGGAGCCTGTAAGTCTCTAGCACAGACAGATTACAAACACCGTCATGATCAAGTTGCCGCAATCGTACACCAACACCTAGCACATAAATACAATTTTACAGTTGAAATGATTCCATACTATAAATACAAACCAGAAATCATTTTAGAAATACGAATTCATAAAATCTATTGGGATAGAACAATAATCACAGACAAAACTATACACTACAATAGGCCTGATATAACAGTACACGACAAAACAAATAAAACAGTTTACTTAATCGACATAGCTATACCCAACTCACACAACATACAGTCTACAATTTCCGAAAAACTTAGTAAATACCAAGACCTGGCTATAGAAATCAAAACTCAGTGGAAAGCACAGACTGTTCATATCGTCCCTATAGTACTCTCATCCACTGGTGTAGTACCAAAAGCTCTCACACAAAGTCTGAATACTCTTCAAATGCCTTCTCATACACTATACACGCTCCAGAAAGCCACCATACTCAATACTTGTCGCATCACTAGAAAGTTTCTGACTTCCTCTACCCTGACATCCACATTCTCAATTTAATCATTTCCCTTTACACACTTGGCCCCGGCCCGTGTGTTTAGATGTATGTACTCTCTAAAAAGAGAAGCAAATATTTAAAAATAATAATAAAAAAAAAAATGGCTGGCAACACAACATAGTGTATTACATACTCTTTGGGCAACACTAGCCGTCAAATCAAGTTTTGTTTTCTGCTCTTACAAATAAATTCGCAAAATATAGTGATAAGTTTTCCCATCCAAATTTCTCAATATTTACGAAAAGAGGATAGATTGAACCAAGATAAATAACATAAATCTAAAAAGCAACCGATAATATAACGAAAATGAAGATAATATATAATCCATCGACAACTGTCAAGTGGTCTGTCAATGACACCAATCACTAAAAAATTCAAGAAATGGAAATAACGATGTTAATAAACAAAACTTGATGATGCTTACTAGAGCAGCTTCGCGACGTGCACGCCCACCACCCCCGGACCCGTCGCTCAGCTCCGCCTCGCCACCGGATTTAGGATTACCTACGTCACCGGCGGCTGCATCCGCGTCCAGCTCGAGCGACGAGTATTTCTCTCCGCCGACGTCGCCAACACCTGTGCGCCGGCAGGGCAGAGGCCGGCCACCGAACAGCTTGGGGCTTAGGAGCCAACTGGCTCCGAGTCGGGTCCCCGCTGCCGGTGGTGTGCAGCGCATGAGATGGACTCAGTCCATAAACGAAAACGTCATGCGCGCATATTATGGATCTACATAGGGGGGAACTAACCTCACTGCGTATCGTGTCCGGATGCTGTCTCTGTTCCAGGACCTAGAACCAGCTGTCAACGTCTCGGCCCAACGACTGTCGGATCAGGTGCGGGTCATCCAGCGTAGCCACAGGCTGGATGACGCAACACTTGATAGGCTGCGCTCAGAGGTACTGAGCAACCATATCATCTCGTCCCCGACACAAGCCGCGATACAAGTGCCCGCTAGTGGCGCAATAACATCGCGGCTCAATAGTCATAATAATGAGCTAGATGATAGGGTTGTCACGGTAAGTAGCCAATGCAACGATCGACTGAGGAGCGCACTGGAGGATGCGCTTCGCAAGTATAGATCAGTTCCGCCTGAACTTAGACCCCGGTTACCACGGTTACCTATGCATAAAAAAAGGGCGTTGGTGTGTGCTTTGGATTCGCTGCTTGAGAACATTTTTGAGAGCAGCGAAAACCTTGTTGATACGCATTCAATCCTATATTGCGGGGCTGTTGCGGCGTGTCGCTTAGCTAACGTCAAATTTCCTAATAACGACGAAGCTATTCGACCAAAACCTGCTGTACCAGTCTGGCAGTATAGGATCGAGAGGCGTATCGATGAGGCCAGAGCACTCATCGGCAAACTATACTGCTTCAAGGAAGGCAATGCACGCCCACGTATAATGCGTTTTGTACGGCGAGCTTTCTCGGGGACTGGAATCAGCCCTCGAGAATACGCACCCCACATTACGGAGCGCATTGACTTCCTTAAGCAGAAAATTTATGCATGGGCAAGCCGTATCCGACGGTTTAAGCGGCGGGTTGAACGGTACTCACAGAATCGCATGTTCCAGAGCGATGAGAGGTGGGTATACAGAGTTTGGGAGCGACCCAATCAAAATGTGACTGACGTGTGCCGCCCGGATGATACCGCCACGAATTTATTCTGGCGCAACATCTGGTCGGTACCCGTCTGTCATGTTGAGGGTGACTGGATGCGTGAAGTTGAACGCGTGTGTGAAGCTATACCACAAATGGATAAAATAATCATTAACACTTCTGATATAGCCAAAGCAGTTCATCCGTTACCAAACTGGAAGTCTCCAGGACCGGATGGACTGCACAACTTCTGGCTCAAATGGTATAGCAGCTCGCACGCGCTTTTGGCTTCTCAATTCCAGGCATCCTTAGAGACTGGGTCTCTACCAGAGTTTTTAACGACAGGCTGTACCCACCTGCTTCATAAGAGTGGTAGTCCCACGGAACCCAAAAACTATAGACCGATTACCTGTCTGTCTACGGTCTATAAGGTTCTTACGTCCATTCTGAGAGTGAAAATAAATATGCACATTGAGTGCAACTCAATTATGTCCGCTTCTCAGAATGGATGTAGGAAAGGGTCCCGTGGCACTAAGGAACTACTCCTCATTGACATGGCCATTAGCCAACAGGCTCGTCGATCCCGAAAAGATCTATCGACATGCTGGATAGACTACAAAAAAGCCTTTGATTCTGTTCCTCATACCTGGCTCATCAAGGTGCTGGAGCTTTACAAAATACATTCAACTCTACGCACGTTCCTTGAGTCATGTATGAGGCAATGGAAGACGGTACTTTGCTATCCAGGATGTCGACCGATTCGAGGAAACGATGAGCCTATATGGATCAGACGGGGAATATTTCAGGGCGACAGTTTGAGTCCACTTTGGTTTTGCTTGGCCCTGAATCCTCTAAGTAGAGGAGTCAGGCCTGGGCTATCGGTTGAGAAGAGGAGGTCAAAGTATATCCCACCTCCTTTACATGGATGATTTGAAACTCTTTGCCCCCAACAACTTGCAACTGATGGAACTACTGAAGGTAACTGAAACTTTCAGTAGCGCCATCAAGATGGAATTTGGTGTGGACAAATGTCCAATCATGCATGTAAAACGAGGAGAGATTATGGAATCTGAGGGAATTGAACTTTCAGATTCCATACACCTTAGATCTCTCTGCTTAACCGAAACTTATAAGTATTTGGGTATGTCGGAAGCTTTGGGCATTAATGTTGCTGACATGAAGCAATCGCTGAGGGAGCGCTTCTTTGGCCGCCTGACAAAGGTATTAAACAGCCTTTTGTCGGGAGGAAATAAGGTGCGCGCTTTCAACGGTTGGGTTATGCCGGTGTTGATGTATTCTTTCGGCATACTCAAATGGACTCAAACCGAACTGGACGCCCTGGATAGGAGGGTCCGTACACTGCTAACCGCAAATCGGATGCATCACCCACGATCATCGGTGATGAGACTGTACATCCCGCGGAAATGTGGAGGTCGAGGCTTTTTAAATGCCAAAACTCCACAACCGCGAGATTTGCAGTCTCAGGGAATATTTCCTTAAAGCCGATGTGGGTATGCACCGAGATGTGATTGCAGTGGACAAGGGACTCACCCTGCTGACCATGGCTAAAGAGAACTGGCACAAACCTGTTATACTTACCCCAGATGACCGCAATTTTTGAGAGGTATATGAAATAAAGGAAATAATAATAATATTCCACAACTTTTCACACAACGCCATCTAGTCCCGAACTAAGCAGAGCTTGTGGTATGGGTACTAGACAACTGATAAACATACATATATATTTCTAAATACATACATATGATAGATAAATTACACCCAGACAAAGAACAAATGACCGTGCTCATCACACAAACATTTGTCCTAGGTGGGAATCGAACCCACGACCTTGCGCATAGCAGTCAGGGCCACTGACCACTATACCAACGGGCCTGTTTATTTTATCTCATTCTTGCGAATTCAGTCGGTCGGGTTCGGGTAGCATCGTCATTCGTCGGCTATTCTCTCCCGTTCTCATTCATTCACAGACATCGAATGAATTCGTATAACGTTTCTGGCAAACAATCAGTGACACATTACGATCGCGCGGTTTAGAAAGTACGAGTTCGAAAAGAGCTATTTGACCTATTAGACCGATTACAAGTCAGCGTTCGGAAACGTTTCTTCTAGTACAGTACGAAGATACGGTTCCTATTCGTTCACCGTTCACGAACTACCCAATACTACTGTTTGCGAAATGGGTTGTGGAAGGGAAAACCAGAGGTAGTAAGTTATTCCGCGTCGGGTTACTAATTTTATTTTAAAATATAACCGCGATAATAGCACATACGGATCTGATCGAATCGCTTTTTTTTGTAGAAAATTTTAGGTTCTTTAGTTGAGATAAAAGACTGTTTTACTTTTTTTAGTACTGTACTAGCAGTTTGATTCTTAGAAAATATAATTAACTTTACGTGTCCGTGTTTGGATCACAGAAGTTTGCAATGACTTTACTGACTAAAAACTTCCAGTTACCTTTGCTTTCCGGGGCCGTGGTATCTCGTTAAGACATTCCCGCAACCCCGTTGAATTATTTGCTGTGCACATGTTTTAATTCTGTCCAACCAAGATAATCTTTAATAGCATAACCAATTTATACTAGCTCGCTAGCTTATCATTAAATATTTTATACTAGTTTCTGCCCGAACTTCGTTGGCGTGGGAAGGTATCCAGCGTGATTCGCGATCCAATTATTCCAAGATGTCAACTATAGACAGTGGACATCTTGGAATAATTGGATCGGATACTACCAATTTTTTTGAGTGAAAGATTAACAAATATCTTTCAAATATCTTTTTTTTCCTTTGTGGGTAGGCATAGCATTAACTTACGTTTTTGTGTGCTCTTAATAAAATAAATTTTTAAAATAGTTAAATATATTTATTCATGAAATAAATCAGTTTATTTTATAGTAGCCCCCCCCACACCTGCTATCTATTGTTATCAAGTCTATAGAACTTGTTCCTGGTTCACTTTCACTACACACTGTAGTCACTGAATATGGACACTAAACTTGCTGCCAGCTTGGAGGGCCTCGAGCAGCTGTTTGGCTCCCGAATGCAGGAATATGAAGCGAAACTGCAGCAGGCTGCCACTAGTACCGCATCAGCTTCACCAGACATTGCATCCATTGCTCGTGAGTTCTCAGAGTTTAAGCTGTTTGTCCTTCAAGCACTCTCTCAGTTAAAAACACAAATTGAGTTGCTAGCTGCTGGGTTCGATAGGCATGAAACCACTATGCGAAGAAAGGTCCTGCTGTTCCATGGTGTTCCAGAAAAGGACAATGAAAAGTTACTGGATGTGGTCCACAACATTATATCCAACCAAATTAAATTGTCAGAGGTATGTAAGGACCGGAACATTATCAATGTTTGTCATAGGCTTGGATTCTCACGGCAGAAGGCCCGACCCATACTGGTACGATTCTTCAAAATGGAGCACCGGCAACTTGTATGGGATAGCAAGAAAGCTCTCAAGGGTACCGGGATTACCATCTCCGAGTTCTTGACACAAGCTCGGCATCGTGTGTTTGCAGCTTCTCGTAAGCATTTCGGTATGCAGAATTGCTGGTCCATGGAGGGCAAGATTGTTGTTATTTGCCCTGACAAATCCCGGCGGAAGATCGAAACGGCAGGCGAACTTCAGGATCTGATAGCTAAATTCCCGTCTTGTTCAGTCGACACCGAGGATTCTGCGCAATCTGAAGAACTTGGATCTCCTAGAGCCGCAACCGTGGCTACTAAGAGAACAAGGAAGACGCGTGTGCGCAAGTAGCTCATTCGTTTTTCGTTTTACCAGTCCAATTATTTTACTACTTTTCAACTTGGCCGCTTTGCATGATCACAATCATTCTGGGCCGGTAGTTCATTAATAATTTTTATATGTAGCACCGCATTTCATTTTACTTTTTATTTTTAATAATGCCGGTATCGATAAATGTTACAAATTATAGGTTAGATTTTTTGACAATGTGACAGTTGTAGACAGATGACAGTGTCACTGTGACACTGCTCCTATCCATCCGTCATTGTGTTGCGTTCCATTCTACGTACAGTTCAATGTTTTGTTTTTATTTTTGTTATTCCATTTCTCCTACATTGTTGTTTTACTTGTATAACTTTGCTAGAAAATACTGTAAAATTTCTGCCAATATATCAGCGAGTGGGGGAGGTTTTCTCAAAGGAAAATCTTAAATCTTTATTTAATAGTTTTAGTATTTACTCTTATATTTTAAATATTTATATTATTATTTATATATATTATTATACTTATTATTTATATTCATGGATGATGTAGCTGATCTTAACGACAGCTTCTTCTCGTGCTCTTCTTCTACTAGTTTTGTTAGTGCGGACAGTGACTCTTCCTTACCACTTACCTTACATGATAAAATCTCTTCTCTTTTCTCCAATGACCCTAAGAATCTGCATATAGCTCACATAAATGCTCAGAGTGTTCCTGGTCACTTTTCTGACCTTCTGGCATCCTTTAGCAGTGCTCACTTGGATGCGCTCTTGATATCAGAATCATTTTTGAAACCATCTCTCCTCTCTACTCAGTACTCACTTCCCGGCTTCGTCTTGATCCGCAATGATAGGACTGACAAAGGTGGAGGAGGTGTTGCTATATACCTGCGTGCTGATTTACCCTATAGGGTGGTCAGCTCATCTCCATCACGGTATTCTGAGTCGGCTGAATATTTGTTTCTTGAAATTACTGTTCATCATACAAAGGTTTTACTTGCAGTGCTCTACAGTCCTAATCTTCACATAGACTACTTTAATTCTCTCGACTCCACTCTCAGTGATCTTTGCCCCATGTATGAGCATGTCATTTTAATGGGTGATTTTAATACTTGTTTGATTAAAAATGATTCTCGCTCCCTTAAACTCCTTTCACTGTTGTCTTCTTTCAATCTGCAAGTTTTGCCTCTTTCTGCAACTCACTATTTTCCTAATTGTACACCCTCTTTTCTAGATCTTATGATTGTCTCCTCGTCTAGTAATGTTTCTTACCATGGCCAACTTACGGCTACTTTTTCTTACCACGATCTCATTTATCTATCGTATCGTATTCGTGTTCCCAAGCGTAAGCCCCAGCTTTTATATCTCCGTAATTACAAGGGCATAGATTTGGAGGCTTTGCAGCGTGATGCCGGCGATCTCGACTGGACCCCTCTGGTTGAGATCGATGACATCAACGATAAGGTGAATTATTTTAATGCAACCATTCTCGACTTATATGATCGGCATGCCCCTATCAGACGTGTCAAAGTTAGACATAACCCTGCACCATGGATAACGCAACAAATTAAAGAGATTATGGCTCGCAGGGATAAAGCTAAGAGCAGATATAAGCGCAGACCTTCAGAGCTGAATCTCTCTTATTACAAATCATTACGTAATCGCTGCAGTCATCTGTGTCAAGATGCTAAGAGACGCTATTTTCACGACCAACTCAATAATCGTAGTTCTTCCGTTGTATGGAAATTTCTCAAATCTGTAGGCATAGGTAAGTCACCTACCAACCAGTGTAAGGATGTCAACCTCAATGATCTAAATAAGCATTTCTCTTTCCTTCCCTTTTCTCTTGATCCGTCTGTTAAAGCTGCGACACTAGAGAGTCTTTCTAGGTTGCCGTTACCACTTTGTCCTCTCTTTAAGCTTAGCGATGTTACTGAGGATGACGTTAAGAAGTCTATTCTTGCGATTACTTCTTCAGCAGTCGGTAATGATAAGTTGTGTTCAAGAATGATAACTCTTATCCTTTCCTCGTTACTTCCTGTTCTCACTCACATCTTCAACCACTCATTTTCCTCTTGCTCCTTTCCGTATGTTTGGAAACAGGCTCACATAATACCTTTACCTAAAACTAACAATCCTACTTTATTAACCCACTTTAGACCCATTTCTATCCTCCCTTTTCTCTCTAAAGTTTTTGAGCACATAGTTCATAGACAATTATCATTTTTCTTGGCGTCAAACTCGATAATATCCCCTTTTCAATCCGGTTTTCGCTCGGGTCACAGTACTGTTACCGCGCTTTTAAAAGTGACTGATGATATCCGCTGGGCAATGGAGAATAAGTCCCTTACAGTTCTTGTATTGCTGGACTTCAGTAGCGCATTCAACTCAGTGGATTTCGACATATTACTAGGTATCCTCAAATCTATCAATTTCTCTCCTTCCACTTTAGCCTGGTTCGGTTCTTATCTTCGGGGACGCTCTCAGTGTGTTCGCCTGGAGGAGTCCTTCTCTGATTGGTGTAGCCTCACTGAGGGTGTTCCTCAGGGTAGCGTTCTCTCTCCTCTTCTTTTTTCAATTTTCATAAACTTTGTTACCAGAGTAATCTCCTCTAGTTTCCATCTCTACGCAGATGACTTGCAGCTTTACCGACATTTTAATGTAGCTGACGCGGATTCTGCAATTGCTGCAATGAATCATGACCTGGCTTGCATCAGCGTTTGGGCTAAGTCATTTGGTTTGCAAATTAACCCAACTAAATCCCAGGCCATAATCATTGGCAGCAGATTCGTTCGCAGTGCGGCTGTTGTTGCATCTCTGATGCCTTTATATCTTGATGGTGTTCGCATTGAATATACCGAAACCGCTAAAGATCTGGGTGTAGTTATTGACTCCAATCTCTCGTGGCGTGCTCAGGTCAACGAGGTCAGCCGAAAGGTAAATTTTTCCTTTCATTCGCTGAAATGCCTTCAAAGTCTTCTTCCCTTGAAGACTAAAATTTCTTTGGCACAAACACTTATTCAGCCGATTATAGATTATGCCGATGCCTGCTATTTGGATGCTACCGAGGAGCTTTTAAACAAGCTTGAGCGCTTGCAAAATCTATGCATTCGCTTTGTTTTCGGTCTTCGAAAGTATGACCATGTTTCTCACCTTCGCAAGCAACTCAAGTGGCTCCCAATCCGTCTTCGCAGGAACACTAGGATTTTGTGTCTCCTCTTCAACATTCTACACAACCCGTCTTACCCTTCCTACCTGCGTGAGCGTTTTTCTTACGCTCGTTCTAGCGACGTACCGTGTAGATCACACCTTAGATCCCTCCTTAAATCTCATCCTCATAAAACTAGCTACTACTCTTATTCCTTTTCTGTCCATGCTGTAAGATTGTGGAACTCACTTCCGCCTAGCATTCGTGATTTAAAAACTATATCTCTATTCAAATGTCGATTAAAAGAGCATTACCTTTCCTCTTAACTGTGTTAATTATTTATATATATATTTATATTATATGTTTATATATTCTAACATTATGTATTTATTTAAGTATATGTTATTTTTATTGCATTGTAAGTATGTGTAAGTATATTTAATATTTTAGTTTTAGTTTTAGACTTCACATATTCATATTTAATTCTCTTCTTGTTCTCACACACTATTGTCTACATTTCTTTTTCAGTTCTCCTTTCGCAGGTCTGCTGGAAGAAATTTCTTAAGAAATAAGCAGTACCTTTGTACTCAGATATTATAATTATGTTTATCTTAATGTATTTTACTGTGTGTACATAAATAATAAAATAAATAAATAAATAAATATCCATACATCTATATATCCATCCTTACAAAATTTCGCTTTTATAATATTAGCAAGATAAGACACGGTTATAATTCTTTTTTTTTATATTTAATATTTTCCCTTCCAGGGCATGTCGTTCATAGCAGCAGTGTTAATCCTGAACATGGAAGCTCCTCAAGCGTTCGTCTGCTTCGCCAACTTACTGGATGGACCTGTGCTAAGGGCTGCCTTCACCAGGGACGGAGCTACTATGCAGGTATGTTAATAATTCATGATTATTGTTCGGAATCTCTCCTCCAACGAAAGAGATAAGTTTGTATTTCAGTGAACAGAATCGCCAGTTTGGCATTTAAAATTAATTGTAATTTTAATGCCAGAAATGCGTCTGCCTGGGTGTGAATCACAATCTTGTTTTTGCTACCTTCTAAATGTGTCTGGACTTTTGGGGAAAAGACCAGAGAGTATTGGATTTCTAACTCGCAAACCACCTCCGTAATCACAATGATAGAGCCCATTATCACTTAAAAGTCGACTGTGCAATGCCTTTTAGGGCACATCCCTGGGATCCCACGATCTACAACTTGTAATGCGTGTCTGTAACCACTAGGCCTACTAACATAACATAAATAAGCAGTGGGTCGTAATCTAAAACGCTGGTCTACTGCGAGTTCGTGGATGTCGCATGACTCCGGATCTTTCGGTCCTAGAACATGGGTTTCTCACGATATTTGCCGTTACCTTTGAAGAGCAGGGGTGATGATTAAATAGTACAAAATAATTGTGTCTGCCTGGATTCGAACCCGAGATATACAAGTCGTAAGTCGTGCCACTAACCACTGGGCCAATCTTCATTTTTTTTATTAGCCTATGTTGTCCCACTCCTTTTTTTTTCTTCTACAAATCTTTCCAGACAACTTTGTCTGCAGTCTTCTCAGACCAATCTGTAAGTTATAAGTCTAGATCGTCTCGGCATCGCTTCTTAGGCCTGCCTCGGCTTCGACGTCCGTCTTGAGGCACCCACCGCGTGACAATACTAGCCCATCTTTTCTCGTGCATCCTGTATTGTGTATCCCCAACCCCACGTCAGCCTTGCAGCGTCCTGTCCTGAAGCGGACGTTGCGGATTCGGTCGGTCTATTTGATATTTAGGATGCTACGCTCCATCCAAACTCCTCAAACATCTCAAATATGATTTTTTCCAGCGGCTATGGAAAGCGTACACCAGGCTACTGCTCCACAACCTGCCATCCCTGGCCGACACAGTGGCCCCCGAGCTTTACCTGCTGGAGTGGCTGTACACGGCCTTCGCAAAAGCGATGCCTCTGGATGCAGCCTGCCGCGTGTGGGACGTGTTCCTACGAGACGGAGACACTTTCCTCTTCAACACTGCCCTGGGTAAGGCGAAAACAGTTTTATTTATTCCAGCCGCTATGGAGAGCTTACACCAGGCTACTGCGGCACAACCTCCCATCCCTAACACAATAACTGTTAAAAACACAATAACGTATTTTAAATGAAGCAATATCCTTACTTACATCCAATATTTCTCCTTCCAGGCGTCCTACACCTGTACCAAGAGGAACTAAAAGACATGGACTTCATATCAGCTGCACAGTTCCTTACAAAGCTTCCAGAAGACCTAGATCCTGAGGCCTTATTCAAGAGCATCTCAGCCGTTTCTCTCACGCTGGACGGCATGTCTTTTGAGGAGTTGGCTTCTTGCTGCGAGCTGGAAACTACCCTCGATGATGATGTCACAGTCAGGTTATGATATAAACGGAGTTTTAATTTGGATGCCATCTGGGATATCATTGATGCTTTATCGTTTAGAGTCAAGTTATAGTGGGAAGCGTTGTAGAGTATTGGCACAAGGGAACATGGGGTGGTTTTAGTCAGTTGAGCCTGATTGAAATTTTAAATTGTTTATCGAAATAATTGAGGATTTTCTATAAGGATTTTCAGAAAGAAAAAAAAGGAGGTATGCATGGGATTCAAATCAATGTAGTTTTATTGTATTCCACACATAAACGCGGTCATGAAAGGTGGAAATGAGAAATGACACTCAGTATAGTTTTTGTACTGTTATAATTTCCCATGGTATGAGGGTAAATGCGGAACCGAGATGACATGAGACTCGATATGGTGTTTATTTTAAACATTCACTGTCCTGCTCACGCTTTTCATGACCGCAAATGTGGCGATATATAATGCAGCATAATGTTATTTGGAGCGAAATATGAAATTTTATAAGCATGTGTAAAAGTAAGTCTTTTTTACGCTGTTGTTTGGTTCGATTTTTTATGGTAAATGATTATTGAGCTAACTATAACTTATTTAAATATCTTGTAGGTAGGGTACAAAACCCTACCTACAAGATATTTAAATAAGTTATAGTTAGCTCAATAATCTCGGTTTTCGTCTCTATATCATTTTCAAAGCAAATTTTCTTATAGAATGATGTTTCTTATGATTGAATGTGTGTTCGTAGTGTGACGTGTCGTGTCCTTTATTTATAAACAATTTTTATATAAGTTATTTCAAAATATCTTATATAATTTCGAAATGTAAATAAAATGAAATTAGATATTATTTTGATTGATCGTTATTAAGATTTTTATATTTAATATTTTTATTGGTTTTTATTTCGATTTGTATGATTCGAATTTATATAAAATTGAAATGAAATACGATTGGTCGTAGAGAAATTGTAAATAAATTAATACGAAGTACTCAAAAAGATTTATCAGCAATCGATTATCGAGACTGCTTAGTACCTATCGTCTCCGAATTTATCCGTGGTTTTCAATAAATTAGCTAAAATCACTGTAAATAAAAATAAACTGTTATTCTTCATGCGTGTAACATATCATATACATTAGTTATAAATTAATCAGTAAAGTTCTGAACAACGGTTTTGTATGAACTTTATCTGAGTAATTTCTTTATTGATCGCCGTTATTTTGCTGCTGGTAACATTACTATACCACAGACAATATCTAAGGTTATCAATAATGTTGCCACAGCAAAGTTATGGCGATTCTGAGATAAATTCATATCTGCGACAGTATAAAATAAACTGAGAATATGATATTTTCCTGAAATATGCTAAAGTACTCAAAAATATTGAACATGTATTTTTTCTTTTGACACTTAATTAAAAACTGAAGACTTTACAATGAGTTGAAACTTGGAGTGACGTCACGCGTTACACTATTAGCATTATGTGATGTCACCAGCCCCCACTCTTAAACTTCAAAACCTTTGATCTTTGTCAATTTTTATTGAGGTGAAAAGGCAAAAAATACGTGTCCAATATTTTAAAAGTCTGTAAAACTGACGGACCAAATGATATAATCATTTTTGAACACGGGAAAATACCAAAATTTCATTACCTAACGTTCGAAATGCTGTGTGATTTGTCGCAAATATGAAATTTATCTAACGCTGCGGCTATATATGCTCATTTCTCTTTATGCAACACACCCAATCAGACAAAAAACATGTAAATTGTTAGTTATTTTTCGTTGTGTACTTTTATTTTTTAGCAAATATGGCCGCAGCCCATCAAAACTATCCATCTTCGTACCTGTTTCTATAAAATACTATTAAGTTACTCTAGAGTTATTCAAGTATCTTAACTTATAATCATTAAATTAAGGTTTTTTACTACATCTCGAAATACAGCGGTTTGATGCTGCAATTTTTCTTATGTAAACCATTCTTTAATTATGTAGTAAATTCCTAAGTTTAACATAATCACAAGTCCCTGATCTTAAAACCAAGTTTTTCTGATAAAATCCGTTCTATTATAAAATCTATCGCTAAGTTTAAAATTGATAGAAAAGGATGTTTACATATTATCATATTTATGTATTTAGTACTAAATAAATTGTACATTACTCCATACGCGCGTTAAAGCAATAAGATTACATAGTGTATAATATTTAAATAGCTATTATTTATCTATGTATTTAGTATATTTTACTAGTTGTTTGGGGCCATCTATAAATTACGTCACATAGATTTCATGATTTTTTTTTACCCTTCCTAGTTATCTGAGGTCTTTCCTGCCTGATACGACGGTACATATTTTGCAATTTCACACCTAGAAACCAGTATTAAGACAGTTTTGAAACTTATTTTATTTTATTATATGTTCTTTAACCATACAGATAGAGTTGGAAATATATTTAAGTTTTTTGTTATTAGTTCGACCGTGTTTTAAATGTGTCGTCAATAAATTTAAGAGCCCTTGACCCTCTAAACATGTGATGTAATCTATGGAAGGCTATTAAGAATGATAAGTCCTGGTTCTAACAATATGTTAGGAATAAAACCGAAGTGTTACAAGATTGAAACGCAAAACTAGTATCTAACATAATTTGTGTATTGTTGTCTCATGAAGTCTCAAACACTTGTTTTCGAGTTCCTACTTTCACATAATATTGCAAATTAATTACATATTTATAATTCAATCATTATCAATATACAGGGTTATTTGTAAAACACCGAAAACCTCTCAGGACTATGTTACTAAACATAATAAACAACTTTTGTTCTATGACTTTTAAAAATTTGTCATGTTTTAGTCCACTAGATTTATACTATCGCTTTCTTTTGCTTCGCATAGACTTCGTAACATTTAGGGCGTTCAATTTAAATATTTTTATTTTTGTAAGAAAATCTGGTGAACTAAAATATGACGAATTTTTAAAAGTCATAGAACAAAAGTTGTTGATTATGATGTTAGTAACATAGTCCTGAGAGGTTTTCGGTGTTTTACAATGAACCCTGTATATAAAACGCTTCCGTTACTGACTGACTGAAAGACAACGCACAGCCGAAACTACTGGGCATAAGAAGCTGAAATTTGGCATGTATGTTCCTTGGGGTGTGTAGGGCACTAAGAAAGGATTTTTGGAATTTCCCACGGGATCGGAATTTACACGGGAAATACCTCCGACGCGAACGAAGCTATAAATTTCTTAAACTTAAATCAGTAGTAATACATGCAACAGTACACTTATCTCATATTAATTACACTATCAAAAATATCAATATTATTACATAAAAGGTGAACATCTTTATGACAACAAAACTCAGAACTTTGGACTTAAAACAAAACTTATCCAGTGTATGTGAAAACACAAATTGTATATACATAATATTAAATAACTACTATTTAACTATTATAGTCTATTGTCAATTATATTATGTCTTAATTATTAATTATGTAGTGGCGGGCGGTAAAACTTAAGTGGATTAATTTATTGTGGATAATCATTTGGTAATGGAGTTTTATGTCTTGATATACCTACGTCATACGCCAGAATGATATCACGTTTGATTAAAGACATTCTGAACAGTATTTCTATCATTAGAATACAATGTCCTTTGACTGGAATGGCATGAGATTTGAAAACGACTTCATAATTATGTTTCATTAGAGATTCCGACCCACAGAAATGTGATTGTGAATATTTTAATGGTACTATTGAATGAGTATGTATGCTTAATGAGTATGTATGGTAAGCAATAACGTGTTTGAAGATGAAGCAATGTTTCATAGTAGTTACCTATTCATTCTTGACTGAAAGACCGGTAGGTTAGATGTAGCTCTCTGGAAACAGTCTCCAGCAGTAAATTCCACTCCTTAGCTATACACACATGAAAGTAATTTTATATGTATTCGATCTAGTGAATAAGTCGTTGGTGTGTCATTTAATAAATAAATAAACAAAAAAGTATTCCCAAAACGTTTTATGTGTATGTGTGGGTTGTCTACCATGTAACGATGGCGCATCACCGTTCAATATTAAATTAAAAATAATTGAAACCTACTCAGCTGTTACGGCATACCTATATTAAAAAAATCAAAATAATAAATTGAGGTCACGGCGATCGTATCATGAATAGAAAGTAAAAATCCGTGTTAATTACTAAAACCACTTATATTTTCTGATCGCCACTACAATAAATGTACTATTATATTACTATACTATAATTACTTAATAAACAATCAACGAGTGGTAAACCGGCCTAATAGTTTATGACAAGTATCGAAACATTCTAGAAATAGTTGGTAATAATTAAATTAATTAGGTATTATGTCGAAATTGCATGACTGCATGTAGTTAGTTATAGTGAAGAGAGTGAAAATATGGGTGTCGAATGAAAGTCTTGAAGACATAGTAATATTCTATATTCTATTATATCAATAGTGATTGTGGGAATGATAACATGGAACGAATTCAAAGCCATCGCAGTTTGATTTCGTGACATTCTGCGTGTTTATGCCATATATTTTGGACAAATGTCACAGTCTAGCACTATAAACGGTTTTCTTTAACAATATAATTTATTTACATTTAGTAATTGGTGAAATTATCATGAAATTAGATTAGACAACTTTGAGAGAATTTCACTATTAGCGTGCCAAACTGAGATCAGCAGATCACTTTCAGTTTAATTGATCACACTGCCTACTGATCATCTGGCCTATACCTAACTTATATTTGAGAATCATGGCATATATTTAGCACAGTGATATCTACATGAGCATATATAAATCGAAATCATTCTTAATTTCTTTTCAATATATTATATAGAATTTGTTTTATCCTATTTTCGGTCTATGTGTGCATGCTTGTGTTAAGTAGGCTAGTGATAAAACAACGAAGTATAAAAAAATAGAAAGCGGCCATACTTGTTGGTATGATTTTATGAATCGCAGTTGAATACACAGATAAGCTCATACAGAGATGCATAGGTATCCTGGTAGGGTTGTCATCTAGAGATATGTGTAATTAAGCACTAGAATTCATGTATAAAACCAATCTTTATTTACAAACCATTCAATATACACTTATACAGTCTTAGGCTACTTAAAATTACCCATTAAAGAAATATGTACTCGTTATTGTACACCATAACAGAATTACACTGGAATTCCCAACTGAAAAGGGTTACAGTGGGCGGTCTCATCGCTAAGAGCGATCTTTTACAGACAACCTTTGGATGGATTAGACACAGTTCTATGACACCACACTACAACTTATAGGTACGTTATTTTTTACTCTGGTTTTGTCTAATCCAAGTTTTTTTGACAAGCAACTGAGTTACTTTTTCTTTAGCAATATTTCAATAGCTAAAAAAAATACTTGGATTCTACCGTAAATATTTCTGGAGAGTGCTATAGGTGTTCCACAGGTATGGCATGCATTATATGTATGTAAAAAACATCAAGTTCATGTTACTAGTAAATAAAAGCTTTAAAATATAATGTAATAAATTGTCTTGCCACATAACGTTGGTGATAAATTATAATAGGTGTGTTTATAATACATAGGTAAAGTAATTATTTACAAAATAAATAGTTGTTTTTTCAATGTTTAGTTCTTAAAGTGATATAACGTCTTCGATTTTTTTATCTGTATTAAAAATTATTTTGGATAGTTTCGTTTTGTAGAAATTTTATAATATTAAAAGTATATAAAACCTGCGTTTAAGAATGCAAATGTTGTGAATGATATTATATAAAAGATATTATTTTGCAAATTTATATGTAACTTTTTACAAAATATATTATGAGCATGAAAATAACATTATTTAATTTCTGTTGTAATTTTGCTTGTTCATAAAATGTATGTACATATGCATCATAACGTTTTTATCAGTAAAGTTAATTATACTGTTTAGCTATAAAATAATTTTATGTATTTAGAAATAATAATATTACATCCTTTTCTATCTATTTTAATTAAGAATCTCGCAGGAAATTATTTGACAAATCATCTAATAATGTCTACTTATAACATCCAATGAATCTTTGAATAAATTTAATCAGATTTGATTAATTAAACTTTAAGTATTAAAATACAAAAATAAAATATCAATGATAATTTTAAATAAGTGTGGGTACACACTAGACATTCTTGCGTCTTTTTACAATATCGCTACGTCCAGATTTGCCAAAACATTTTTACAAATCTAATTATAACACGACTATCTGCTTTATGCGTATAATAAAAGCTTAAAACTTAAATGAATAAACTTGCAAATGTTAATAGTGTGTACCTATAATTAATTGTAAGGGTGGTGACTGATTTGTTACAAGAGCGTTGCATTATATGTTACACCTTGGTTTAAAATAAACCATACATTTACAATATTGTACACGGCAAGTGTTTTATTCTGGTAATATTCTGGATTTTCTTAAACTTTATTCCTTGGTAACCACAGATTTTAGCTGTCAATTCTACCAACTGTGACAAATCGCAGCTGGTCTGCAGAAATCGGATTGACAGTTTTTTGACACTTCTTACACCTGTCATGTCTGCATTAGCCCCAATCAGCAGCCACCCTAATTCAAACAGTTGTGATGTGGACTGATATTACTATTTATAAATAATGCCATCTCAATAGATTATAATGTATTGTTATTCAATGTAAATAAATTTTTAGCAAGTAAATAATTCGGCCCCAATACAGTACGAAAGTAATTATCATGTAATTTAATCGTAAAATAAACATGTACGAATCGAATGCTCTGTTTTTTAATTAAAATAATTACCTGGGGTTATCTGAGTGTGAAAAGAAAGATAATTTAATCATATTTAGTTGCTGCAAATCATTGAATAGATATAAAGTAACCTTCATAAATAACTCCCAGTAAATTATAATCTCATCTATACATACATACATAGAAATAAAACAAGTGTCCGTCTGCGATTTCTAAATAATTTTGTTTTATCAAGTGCTCAATACTTAGTTTTATTTACACGATGCTGTATGTTGGTCTGTCTTTCGTTCAGGATAATCTCTGGAAGGACTGGACTGATTTTAATGAGACTTACGGGAAGATTATCGGGTAACACATAGTCTTTTATCCTGGAATTCACACGGGATCGGGATTTACTCGGAATACCTCGCACTTTAACGAGGCCGTGGGCACTAATTAATACTTTTACCTAAATATCACTCATACAAATATATCTTTGGGCATAGACAATAGGCACAAGAGTCTCTCTAGACTATTCAATCCGTTATAACGACTGTCCACAATCCAAAATATTTCGAATGGACCACGGAATATTTCGGCACCTATCATATGTAAAATCAAGCAATTAGAACATGCAATTTTGTATTTTTGCTTAATTTTGCAGATGCACAACTACGTATGGCAAGAAAATGTGTTATCATTATAGCAATACTTTAAGCTGATGATAATCTGCTTCAAGTTTAAAATTCCTCTTGGTTTCACTGAATAATTCCTGACTGGAGTTTGGATCATTGTTTGAGGGTTAATCCTGCGAAGACTCAAGTCATTATTGTTGGCAGCCCTAGGCTACGTTCCAAAATTAACTGAACGACCCTTCCTCAAATCGTTTTTGATGGAGCTGCTATACCTTACTGTGACTCAGTAAAAGACCTAGGTATTTATATTGATAGGGATTTGTCTTGCGGTCCCCAGTTGCAAGAAGTAAGCCGCAAACTGTTTGCCTCTGCGGGGTCTTTACGCAGATTGCGCAATTTCCTGCCGACTGCCACTAAAATTGCGCTTGCCCAATCCCTTCTTCTCCCTGTTCTCGAGTATGCTGATGCAAGTTATCTAGATCTTACCGAAGTGCAGCTAGATAAGCTTGAAAGACTCCAAAATTTTTGTATCAGATTCATATTTGGTTTGCGCAAATATGATCATGTTTCTGAGTTTCGCATTAAACTCAAGTGGCTGCCGATCCTTCACCGGAATGCACATATTTTATCATTACTTTACAGTATTCTCTTCAATCCTACAACTCCATTTTATCTCAAAGAACGCTTTAAGTTCCTTCATGACACACATGTTAGAGATTTGAGATCATCGGAGAATTTGGGACTTTCAATGCCTGCACATTTCACTAAATTCTATGGCTCATTGTTTACGGTGCAAGCTATTCGTTTGTGAAATGCATTTCCTGTGTCAGTAAGACAAGCTCCGTCACTTGGTTTGGTTGTTAATTATTTTCTTTCCAATTTATGATTATTCTTTTGTTTTCTCTTCACATGATGTTAAAGAACACATTATATGTATTGCATTATTTAATTACCTATCTATTGTATTGTATTTATATATGCATATATATTTATTTATTTTTATACTTAAATATTTTTTGTTTCTCTGTTTTTATGAGTAATGTAGTAAATAAATAAAATAAAAATAAAATAAAATGCATTTAATTCAAGTAACTTAACTCATATTATAAGATTAACAACACACACACCAAATATTATTTTCAAATAATAAATTAAAATTAAAATGACAATTACAAAAAAAAGAAAAGAACTAAATGAAATAAAAATGTCAATAAAAACAATAAAATGAATAAAATAAAATGGCCATAATAAATTTTTCTATAATTAAAAATGCTATAATTGAATAAAAAAAAGATATACATTATTAATTTTAAAGAAATCATTTTAAAACATAATCAAATTTTTAGTTATATGTAGATCTCCGCAATGTTTAACATACGGACAATCTACCCTGTCGGCAATCATCCTCAGGACTGTGTTAGTGCTGCCCCGCAGCCTGCGCACTAACGAGGCGGCTCGCTTTCTCATTATAGTGTGGAAGTTGTCCACGCGCGCCTCCGTGAACATGCCTGAGGCGCTGCAGTAGCGAGGCAGCCCCATCACCGCCCTGAAGGCGTTATTGTACTGGACGCGGAGTGCGCTGTACGATGCCTGAGTATATCTAGCCCACAGACTGCACGTGTAGAGGGAGGTACAGTACGCTCGAAAGAGCGTAACTTTCACCCCCTCGGAACAACGCGCAAATCTGCGAGCCAGCATATTCGCTCGGATCGACAGCGCCCTCCGCTCCCGTTCCATGTCGGCATCGTCATTGAGGTCGGACGTCACTATGTGGCCAAGGTATTTGAAATGCCTTCCCCTTTCAAGTTTCGCCCCATTTAGAAATACATCCGGCACGCTAGTGTATCGCTTACTACCGGCCTCAAAGACCATGCACTGACTTTTTGCTGCATTATATTTTAAACCGTGGCTAATAGCATAACTTTCACAGGTCTCGATAAGCCTGCGTAGGCCACACACTGACGCGCTCAGCAAGACCATATCGTCTGCATAGCTGAGATTATTGACACACACTCCATTAATATGGCAGCCGACGTGCTGCTTGCTGAGCGCGGCAATAAGGTCATTCATGTACAGATTGAAAAGCGAGGGAGACGTCAACCCCCCCTGCCTCACCCCGCACTCCAACCTATACGGCTCCGACATTGTTCCCGCCCACCGGACCGAGTTGACCTGGTGTCCATACCAATACCTAAAGATGTTAATTAGTTCCTTCGGTAGTTTTATGCTTTCCAGCTTCTCCCACAGGATATCGTAGGACACCAAGTCAAAGGCCTTAGAAAGGTCTAGGAAGCAGGCATGAACCGCGGTGTTACGGTCCGTATAGTGTCTGACGACATGCTTAAGGCACAGTATTGCACTCTCAGTAGACAGATTGGACCGAAAACCAAACTGATTGTCGTGCAGAAACAAGTACTTATTTAACTGTGTGTTAAGCAAGCCGTCAAACACCTTTGCAATAGTTGTTGCCAGTGAAATTGGCCTGTAATTATTTTTATCTGATCGATCCCCAGTTTTATTTTTAACTATAGGCACCACAACCGTTTTCATGAACTCTGGAGGTAAGTAGGAGTGGCTCACGCATAAGGAGTAGAACATTGCCAGAACTCGAGGTAAGTGAGGCCCAGCGTGAAGAAGATGATCAATGCTGAGGCCGTCGTGGCCGGGAGACTTGCCCTTAGCTATGGTTCTCATGGTTTTTTTAACGTCTCTGGCCGTAAAATTGGTCTCCACCGGCTCGCTCCGTCTTTCAGCATCCATCGTCCCCCTCATCCGACCTAATGGCGACTGTACTTTAAACTGGTTTACGAACCTGTCAGCAATCCCCTTCAAATCACTGAAGCCACCGACACTCACCGGAAGTCCAGGCGTTGCATTCATTTTCCTAGTACTTTGCCAAAAATCACGGAAGTGCCCCCGTTCGTACTTGAGGGCGAGAGTATCCATTTTTATCTGGTCTTGATGGTTTTGACACCATTTAAGACGAGACTTAAACACTCTCCTCGCTCGCACCATGTTCTCATACACACAACCAGACCTTGGCCTACCACACAGTACCCACTCTCTAAAAGTAGACCTGGCCTCCAGGTGAGCCCCACTGACGTGTTTGTTCCATCCCACCACACGTGGACCCCTCCCCCCACCTCCCACAGCCTTCTTTCCCTGACCCTCCGTGGCAGCGTCACGAAGGGCGGCCACAATGGCAGAGTACAGACTATCGAGAACCTGCTTATGACCCTGCACGTAACAATATTGGTCAGCACAATTTACACATTCTCTAGGAAAGTCAATACAGCGTAATCTTTTATTACATTCACTTGTATATAATGCTATTTGTTTGTCATCTCTCTCTCCCCACATTACTTCTTTGTCTAAGGTTGCTTTCCGTAAAATTTTGGGTGTAAGTAAATTAAAATTACATTCAACAATGAGAGGAAAGTGGTCCGACCAAACAACGCCATAATCTACATAGATTCTGTGAATTGAGCGCCTAGCCGATTGGGTCACAATGCAGTGATCCAACCAACTACACGTGCCATGTGCATCGCTTATAAAAGTGTAGGTGTCAGAGTTTGAACCTAGTAACACAACGTCTATACACGTCCAGGACTGTTCATTACAAAAGTCTGTCAACTCTCTGTAAAATGTTTCACACGGATCCGCATTAAAGTCACCCAAAATATAAACCGATTCTATGCCATACTCGTCTATAATAGTACTCACGGTTCCGAGGCAGTATGTAAACTCCGGCAAATTTTCCGCAATGTTTGTGGGCATGTAGATACTTATCACTATTATAGGCCGGTCACTAGTTATGATTTTTATTGCACAAACGCGAGCACTATCACACGGTATCACTGATACATTTTGGAACACATTCCTCCGCCATAGCAGGGCGACACCCCCATGGGGCCTCCCCCTCAAGATCCCCGCCGACGTGTCCACCGCAGACTTCCCGGTGTACTCGAAATCACTGCTGACTGAACTTAGGTATGATATGTCATCTGGTAATAACCATGTTTCTTGCAAAGCAATGATATCGCACGATCTACACAACTGTCTTATACTGTCGACTGAACGCTTAACATTCTTGCAGTTGTAAGTTACTAATCTACTTATTCGACGTATATTCATTATTCAGTTTGTTCAGACCGCTCACGATAGTATGCGTCTCCGTACATCAGTTTGTGGTAACTTACAAAACGCCTAAAAATAATACCTTCTGGCCACAATTTCTCATCTAGGTACTTAGATAGCTTGCCAGGTGAAACAAAGAATTTATACGAATCATATTCTTTTTGCCTTTTGGTAGCTATTTTATGCAGTGACACGCGCTCACGGGTTCTTGAATATATGTAGTTTGAAATATCTTTCTCAGTCGTATCACTATGTATGTTTGTTATGAACATGGGTATTTTTCTTTCAGCCGCCTTGAAATTTCCTTCTAAATCTCTCGCTATCCCGGATTTCCCCGCATATCTGTATTGTTGTGGTTTCTTCTTCCTACTCACAAGATGCCATTCATTGTTATTATCCGGTCCCGTTACGTTCACAACATTAGCGGTATCAGTCAGCTGTTGTCCGCGCGGTGACGTCATCGTCACCGGCGAGGCACCTGAACCGGTGTCGCTAATCACCCTCTGCCGATTTGTCGGGTCGCAAGTGTTATCAGCTATTTTAGAAATTGTAATAAACTTGCTTCCTGTGACCACCGCTTGCTGCTGCTTCGCAGACGAGGACGAGTCAGCAACCGAATTATGTTTAGTTATCTGCGTTGACACCTCCATTTTTTGAGAAGTATTCTCACTCACCCGAGGCGCACCCTTAGGGGTTTCATAAGCGTCCTTCATTGTAGACTCATGAAGGTCAGCGAGCCCCATCGGGCCGCTGTCCAGTAACCAAGCACCTCTTCTAACATTTATATTTTTAATGGGGGTAGAAGGCAATAAACCGTTTATTGATTTAAGAAGTTCAACCTTTAATTCATTCAACTGATTTAAAGTTGCATATGCTGATCTAATTTCTTCGATGTCGTTTTTCACTTGCACTACATCTTTCAAAATCTTCGTACAATCGAGATTATTCCAAGTAATCGGCGGTAGCCGCTCGAGTTGTCGGGCCACGAACACCGGAATCAGCTCCGGTTCCACAGATTTAAACAGATTAATAATATCTGCGAGATCCCTCTCCTCCTTGCCCTTGTTCTTCCTTTTCACTTTACGAATGTCTGAAGGAATCGAATCAAAAAGCAGCGACTTCGATTTTTGAATCTCATCCGTTGAGAATGACGACGTGCATAGTCTCACTAGCGTATCTTCATCAATGATGGAGATTTTGTTCTGAACATACGCTAACAACTCATTTATCACAATGTTACAAGCATTACACTTTAATACGTTTGACATTTTCGCGACTAATCACACACAATACGGGTGTAACCGATAACACGCTCGCACAGGTGGCTGCGCGCGCGCGTACTCGTGTAGTAAGTACAGTAATTCAACCCTCCCCACTTTAATTAAAGTTTTTAAAGTCCTTCCAAAGGTTGTCTGGAAGATATCGCTTTCAGCGAGAAGACCGCCATTGTTACCATAGAATAAGCAGTATTGTTAAATAGGTGTGTTTAAATTTTGGTGTACAATAAAGTATATTCTATCTAACTATCTATCTGATTCCGCTTATAATGACCCCCTGCTGGGCCACAAGCGTCCTCTCTATGAAAGGGAATGGGCCGTAATCCACCACATGGGCCCAGTTTTTGTTTAGTCCTAGGATAAGCCGGTTTCTTTATGGTACTTTTCTTGACCGTTTTGAGAACAGGCGTCATCATCTGGTTAGCCTTTTCCAAACTATTTGGCTTGGCTTCCAGACTAACAGGATGCAGCTAAGTTTTACATGGAGTGACTGCCTATTTGTCCTGCACAACCCATTAGCTGGGTAACACGATACCCCACGGCAACACCAGTGTAAGATTCTCTGGCTTCCCATTCACTATCGGTCTACCAGACGCACGGCTGGATACCATCCACGGTTGTTATACCGTCTTGTCGTACCAAGCGCTTCTCCACATTTATTGTGCGCACTTCCAAGCTGTGGAATTCTCTGCTGGCTTCTGTGTTCCCTGCCACTTATGACCTTTAAAGCAAGAGTAAACAGGCATCTTCTGGGCTCGCTCGTTCCATCGTAGACCTCATCTATCGCTTACCATCAGGCGAGATCGAGGTCAAGAGTGAGCCCTTTCTGAAAAAAAAAGAACCTAAATATATATAACTCAAAGGTGACTGACTGACTGACATAGTGATCTATCAACGCACAGCCCAAACCACTGGACGGCTCGGGCTGAAATTTGGCATGCAGGTAGATGTTATGACGTAGGCATCCGCTAAGAAAGGATTTTGCGAAATTCAAACGGGATCAGGATTTACACGCGAAAAACTTCCCACGCGGGCGAAGCTGCTGGCACAAGCTAGTCAAAGGAATAGATATACCTACTCTTTATTGTACACCATAACAAAATTAAATGAGGACTTAAAAACTACAAAGGGTGTTACAATGGACGGTCTTATCGCTAAAAGCGATCTTTTACAGACAACTTTTGGATGGATTTGACACAGCAGGAGAAAATTGAACTCAAAACCTACAACTCGGTAAGCGGGGTCCGTAACTCTTGAGCCTCTACTGAGGGTCCTATTTAACATATGTACCTACTAATATTATACTTAAAGCGGAAAAGTTCGTTTGTTTAAACGCGCTAATATTCGAAAGTACTGGGTGGATTTGAATGAAATTTGGTATTGAAGTAGCTTGAAGCTTGAGGAAGGTTAAAGGCTTCTTTTTTAACGACTGCAACAAAAGAAGGGTTATGTTTTTATCGTGTTAAATTCCACGGGAGCGAAGCCCCACGTGAATGATAGTTACAACATAAAAAAAAAACAGTAGTAGCAGGGATTCTAGATTTGTGCCTGGTACATGGCAATGCTTTATTTCATGGCACTTAAAGATAACAGGAGAACCTTGAACTAAAGTTCTACCTACAGTAATGTTTGGAGCATTAGTACATACCTAACGCTTTGTTTTGGAAAATCATTCGTTACAGCGATAACTTGAGTTGATAGTTCAAGTAATTTAGGAGCCTGCGTAGGAATTTATTTGATAAATCAGATATATATTTATAATACTGATAAATATTAAATAATATAATAAAATATTTATTTGTTTGACGCGGTGTCGGCATGGCTCTCGATAAAGATCCAATGTCGTGAGGTTATCACTGTTGGTTTGTCAGGCTCACGGAAAATAGATACACCAGAACTGAATAATGGAATACGTTTAGGATTCCGTAAGATATTTAATAACGAAGAATAATATAGTGGATATATTTCTTTATACGTGATTAAAGTAAAGGAAACCAATTTACAAGAGTTCAAAATTGTGATTCCTGCAATGGGGGCTTTTGTTCTCGCACCCGTCCCTGGTTCACCATGGTACGGGGCGAGCGGGAATGGGATGGAGTCGCCTCCTTCTGTGAAGTAATGACGAAATGAGAGATAATTGTCGAGCTGGTCGATGTTTTAAACATATTTAGAAATTGAAGTGGTTGATTGCGATCACCGTTGTGATTTTATTAATTAGACTATTAGATTGCGGGTTCCGATAAACTCGTAATTAGTGGTTGTTAACTCTATTACTAGCTTATAATACCTGAAATAATGAGGTAAGTATGAAAAAGTGCAGAGTTATCGATAACTATCTGGACTGGAGTTTATTCAGCTAAGTAGGTAATTTTAACTGCGTAGTTTACAGAGAACATTTTGGCAGCCAGGGAGGTTAACAAGTTTTGAAGAGCAATGGTGGCCCAGTGGTTACAAACACGATTTACGAGTTGTAGGTCGTAGGTTCGATCGCAGGCAACCACATTACTGTGTGTAATGGAGAACATCGTGACGAAATAGGACCGAAAGCTTTGAAGACATGAGACATCCATTAACCCGCACTGGACCCGAGTGGTATATTCATGACCAATAGAAATATTATCAATCGAGAGGTCTTTTTTTCTGGGTGGGAAAATCATCAAATTACTCCTCCCGCTGCGTGTGGAGCGGATGGGAGTGTCGGACTTTTTCTGACTAAAAACCCACCCTGCCACCTTCAGTTGCCCTAACGTTCTAGGGCCCCGGTACCTCATTAGAACATTCCCGCAACCCCGTAAGGCAATGGCCCTATCAGGCCCCGTCAAGGCTGTCAATCCTGCTGACTGGTATTAGAGGCGCGCGCAGAACACGGTGCGCTGCCGATTCGGGCCTGGTTCTTACCGGACGCGGACGGTGAGCTACACCTGCTCGCCGTCCGCAGGCCCGCTTCTACGGTGGCCTATAATATCATCGGACCGCAAGACGAAGATAATGCGCCATCGTTAAATACTTTCACTATGCGCAGCTAAAGAGTGGAATTCCCTGCTGGAGGTTGTGTTCCCTGGTAGCTATAACCTGGGGGTCTTTAAATCAAGAGTAAATAGGTTACTTCTAGGTAAGCGTGCTTCATCTTCGACCACATCATCGCTTATCAGCAAGTCAGATGGTGGTTAAACGTGAGCCTATTAACAATAATAAAAAATAACTCGATCGTTTCGCTAAAGTTAATTTTAAAATCGTAACCGTATCTTAATCAATGTTACGTCAGAGAGAGAAGTGATTAGTTTCCACTTTGCCAGTCACGGTAGCTTCTCAATTGCTTGGACAAACAGATCTAGATTATTGGGTTGACGATTCTGTTTACTTTGACACGCAAACCAATGGAAACTAACCATTGATAGAAACTGCTTTATTGTGAGAAACGCGATATACATATATGTAGGTTTTGTATTTTTATTCGCGATATGGAACATGGTTTCTCACAATCATCAGCTGGTTTTTAAATTACCTGCCTAAAGGGTAATGGAAATGCGTGGATGCGAGGAACAAGGTGATTTTAGACAGAAGGAGTCTGACACTCCCTTCCACTAGGTCTTCTCTCTTAGTCATTTGATGAGTTGAAATACCTCCCACAAGTTGAAGCGATACCTGGTGAAGACCGTTATGAGGTTATCGTATCGTACGTCTTTTGGCTGATATTATGATGATTAGCCAAGTCCCATGTAAGGTTTCACTTTTTCGCTTACAGTCTACGATAAAACGAGATAGAACTGCAGAACATCCTGTTCATATTTGCTATGAATGTTCCATATTATTACAGGTGTAGAGATCTTTTGGCTTTTCATTAAATAAATCTCGAGGGAACATGTTGTATACCAGTCGTTATGAACTATGTTGGGATGTTTACAAGTTGCAACGCTGCAGAAAGCCTGTTAGTAAATGGGAGCTTATACAATAAATATACAGATATAGGTTCCTATCCATTGTTTTCTCGGAAGTTAGATACTACTTCAAAGAAACAGCCGTATAACTTGCCATGGCAAAATGCTAGAAAGCACTTTGATAAATCCGGAGTTAGGTTATAGATATGTATGATATATATATCTGAAGGTAGGTACATATTTGTAAGAGACATTTTGTTACTTACCAGTAGATATACAATTTGGTTCAGATTTATACCATTACAATACTTAAGTCAGGTCTCAACTAACCTTTTTTTTCCAAAAAAGTTAATTTAGTTCATATTCTTTTTACATGCTGGTCGAAAGTAGTTTTTTTTTTCGATAGTGCCACTCGTAGTTTAGCACACTTAGGCTGGTTACTACTTAACCGGACGATCCTGTGGTGACCTCTAAATTTAAAGGCCCCCAGCCAGGGCTTACATACTATATTTACATTTAAACAACCGCACGCTAAGGGTACTCCCTGAAAACTTAACTCCATACCAATCTCCATATAACAAAAATCCTCTCTTAAAAATATAAACAGTCAATAAATACATATTATCGAATATCCAAAAACCTAAGTATCTATGAAAATAAAGGAAAAACATACCTACCTAAAATAATAATTTAAGCGTCAAGAGCCTAATTCGGGTGCACAAGGAGGCCCTTGTGTAGCGCAACCTGTTCCATTTTAACTGGAATTATTAATCTAAATTGGAACTGGGTGAGCTTTTAGTCAGTAGAAGTCTGAAACTCCCTTCATCTCACCCAAAGCGAGAGGAGTCATTCGATGATTTTCCTCCCGAAAAATGGAACGACATTATTACCAAATCCTGATCGTAATAGATTGCTGCGCTATTTGATGGTCAATACCTAGCAATGAAAAAAGAATCGCACAGGATACGTTTCAATAGGTTGTCACTTTAAATACATTTCGTGTGAGTCTATGATTGTAAAATCATGCAATAAAAGGAATCTATTATATATAAACGGATTTTCTCATCAACGAAATCATTTGTCCCTGTAGTATTTACGGTCTCGTGCGAACATTTTTAACTTCCACGCAAAGGAAATTGGAGTAAAAAGAAAGACCATAAAGAAAAAAATAAGCCTGCATGTGATCTCTTTACTTATATGTCTTTAGACTTGTGGGTGGCAGTTAAAAACTTATTATAAATACCTATGAGTTATTTTTTGTCGAGGTGAAAACCCTCATGGATGTCCTCCGTTTTTGGGTCGGCAGAGGGGTGTATCAGCCTCGTACTGACTAAAACCACCCTGGTGTTCCCTCGTTCGCTTGCGGCCGGAGCTGCGGTAGTGTAAGTGACCTCCACTGCCCCGGACTGGCTAGGCTATATCCCGAATGTAGGGAGTGCGTTACAGCTCCCTTTACGTCTAAGAGAGCCGTGCGTAGAACATTTCACACCGTATCCCAAGGGTCCTGATTTTTTAATCCTTCGTCTCTATATCTTGCGTTATACACTAACAAAATAACCATAAGCAGTATCGGCACTAACAGCAGTAATATGAGATCGCAGTAGGTACCTACCTTATTTTATCTCGCTAATAGAAATGCAGGCATATCTATAGTTTATATTTTTAAAGGTGGAAGAGCCGTCAACTAGTCTTCAAGAACCATTGCGACACAGTGCCTGTGGAGCCCCTAGTCTACAACTCCCGTCTGAATTAGGTACCTACAAGGCGGGTACTTTGTGGAGTACGTGCGCCGAAAGCCCGATTTACACTTCAACAAGTACAAGTAGCCAGTTAAGAACTCAGACAGTTAAGTAATAAGTAGTAAGTTGTAAGTAGCGTCCAAACGTAGGCGAGTGTGTAGTTATAAAATGCCCGAGAAGATAAAAAGAAAATAAAAAAACTTGAGAGGTGTCAAGGGACACCCGGATGGAACGAAGTTCCTTTCGATTAATTAGTGAAGGAATTGTAAAAAAAAACATGTGTGCAATTCACACGTGGTAGAAGTGAAACCTTCAAAAATTTACGAAATTTCAAAAGTATACCGTTGCCCTCTCTCTCTCTCTCTCTTTACCTCAACTCCCCACGAGACGCCCCTCAACTCATCCCGCAACTCGACCCGCAACTCGACCCGCAAATCGACCCGCAACTCGACCCGCAACTGGATAACAGAGTCTGTTACATTGTTCTGAGATCTCAACTACCGTTTAATAAATAGCAATAGGATAATCGCTAATTGCAAGACTCTTGCGAGACTCTCGTTTGGGCAACACTATGTTACCTACTAACATAAGATTTAAGTTTCAATTAATTGACTCATTTTTTATTTTTGAAGTATGTATGTTAGTTACCACAGATACCTGATAGTAAGATTATATACGACTAACGACATACGGCTGATTTGCGGAATACCGTGAAACCTTGTGAAAGAACTTTGTTATAGATACCTATATTATTGCAAATAAATATATCATTCATTAATTTAATAAATAGTTGATAATAATATTATAAACCGTATAATAAAATCAGAAGTTCGTTTCCATGGCAGCGAACACTTTCACCATCATTAATAATTGTTTCCGATACGCTACTGACTGATACTTATTATCTAAGTAATGGCTGGTGTAACAATCGTTTTAGAAATCGTCATTAAAATAAATTAACTATTACTTACCGAACTTAACAACAAAGTAAAGAGAAGCTTATTTATTTATTTAAACTTTATGTACAATGGTGTTATATGGGCGGGTGAAGTAAGTTTACTTTGTATTCGTAAAGACTGTGAAAAAAGATGATTTGTCACTTATTTCGTCCTCTTCCGATTCCTTTTGTCGGTTATAATAATATAGCATTCGACTGAATTTTCACCCCACTTTTGATAAAAAATCCTTATGAACTGGAGCGAAATCGGAAATATCCGTTTGTCACATTTCTAAATAATGTTCCTAGTTCAGATTATTTTTTCAAGTCTACCTGATCGAAAATCTGGAAAAAAACGTAGGAATTACTTGATAAATATGTCATCTAGGAACCTATAATCTTTTAATACTTCTTCCGGGATTCTTTCTTATACAGAGAATGTTAAATGTTCTTTATAAAGCGATGAAGGTCTGATGAAAAAGTTTCATCGTATTGCTCATAAATTTCACTTATTTACGTCATCGTCTGCGGACGCTAGTAAAAGATGTTCCAGTCGTTTCGATGAGACATATTTCCATAGATGATTTGGTTTTCCCTTCATATCTTACACGTTATCTACATCTCCGTTTTTCGAATTTTCACAGGTTTGCTGGAAGAGATTTCCGTAGGGTAGGCATCTTCTGTACAACAATTACCTACACTTGCTCGTTCTGCGATAAGTATGCAATGAAGAGTCCCTGTGTTGGAATCTATCTGGTCATGCAAGCGTTTTATGAGGACCTGGTGGTACCTGGGTATCCTCCACCACCGCTGTTTCTTCCTGCGGGACAGCAGTCTGGAGATTCCGTGTGGCCAAGAAACATCTGATATTAGCTTAAGAAAATAAACATTTTCCCCTTACCGAAAGTTTCTAGGTAACTATGGATCACTTCAGTGTCTTTAAATCAGATTAAAGTTGTCATATACAACGTGACGCTCTGTTAAATGAATGAAAGTACTATTAATCGGCAAACCCAGAAAAAAACATCAAAAAACAGACTCTATCCCAAGATCAAAAAGCATAAAATTCAACGGAACCCGTCCACAACGTGGGCCGTTGTCACTGACCACGCGGAATAGGGGTCCGGGAGCTAATCACGAGCGCGCATGCGTCAACTGTGGGGTAACTGACAGTCTCTATTCATCCACGCGACCGGCAACCAAACATTCCCCGAAAGGAATCACGAATATTTAATTTTAATAATTCCCTGTGAGAATATCGCGGAAATGGCTGAAGTTAAAAAAGTGACGGAACCTGGGGAGACCATCGGACTGCTGGAGAAAAAAGTAAGTGCCTTTTAAGTAATGTCAAGCTAAGGTCAAAGGTTTTGGGGTGGTGTGACGCAAGTTGTCCTTAAGGTTGAAATTCGTCAGTTCAGTCACGTCTACGCACGAAAGCAGGCCTGAAACTTTTAAAACAAAAATAAATGAATATTGTCGAATTTGTAGTGAAAAATCACGATGGATCTATTATTGTGTTTGAACGCAGTTTTTAAGTGCGACTTAAAAACTGCGTTCAAACACAATAATAGAATTCATAGGTCATTTAAATTAATTCTGCCAACTTTATGATGCTGAGGCGTTTTCTATCAAAATACCGCGTGTGCTTTGCACGTGCTATGCGTGTTGTTACTTGTAATTTATTTATTATAGCCTTTTTCGTACATCTTACAATATTTACAAGACTAAAACTAGTGTATAATGGGCGGTCTTTTCGCAAAGGCAAACTATTACAGTTAAGTTAATAATATTAGGTATTACTTATTAATTAATAGCCTTTTTAGTACATTTATCTCGAAGCCGTGCTGGATTATTTAAAACCTTAATCCTTTCAAAATAATAACTTTATATGCGGAAATATAAAATTTACAAACTCATCTTAGCCGACCGCAGGTAATGAATGTACCAAAATCAATATTATGTCCAACAGACACTAAATAATAAATATTTGCATATCATATTAACATGCTTTTACAGTTCTGCAGATGGGAAATTCCCATCGTAAACGGCAATTTTGTACCTAAATAAATACATTTGCATTCATTGAAAACAATTCAGTTAATTAACACTGTTAGAAACTGGCTAGATCCGCTTACAAAACAAACAATCTATAAATACTTTCACACCTTAATTCTTAGTTATTGCTAATTAAGTGTTAAAATATCCTTGTAATTAGTATCTTAGGTATATTTATAGTCCAGGGTTGCGGGAATGTATCAACAAGATACCGCATCGGAACGCAATGGTAGCTGAAAGAAAGAACAGGGTCTCAATAGTAGTCAGAAAATCCCGTCCGCTCCACCCCCCCAGAGCTAGAGGAGTCATTTAAAGATCCTTCCCCTGAAAATAAAATGGTATGAAATACGCGGTAAAATGTTGTGTTTAGCAAACCTTAAGGAATCGAGATATATCAACTTTAAGTTTCTTTATCCAAACTCAAACATGACATTTTCGTCTATCACCAACGTGTAATGTGCGTGTAATCTTTCACGAGATCCTGAATATTTCAGACATAAACCTACAAGGTTTTCATATATGTTTTGACTAGTACAGATTGTATGGACTTCAAAAGCGAAGTTTCGGTGTTTCTTTCAGCTAGGAAACACCGGCCTTATTTAGTGTAAATTAACTAATCTTGAACTTATGATAATGATGTGTAAAAGTGTTATTTATAACCAATTTGCAGAACAAATATTTATCACATCGTATGATTAAATTGCTACCGTACCTACAGCCTATTAATTTGGAATACTTCTTACCGTGGAAACATAAGTGATGTTGCGGGAATTTTCTAATGTGTTACTGCGGCCTCGGAACGCAAGGCCAACTGAGAAACAGAGTGGGTTTTTAGTCAGTAGAAGTCTGTCACTCCCATCTCGTTATCCCTTTACACAGTGAGATTTCTTTGAATTCGTAGTGTCTGAAACACAGACACTACGTCTCCACTTATTATTTACTAAGATACAGAAGTTTAATAATTCGTGCGAATTAAGTATGTACATATTAAATTTAACACATCTATAAAGTTTAGTCTCGTGATATTAAAATACAAAATCATGACATCCTATTAATCCTAATTCTAATCCTATTCTAACTGACATTTTTACGCTTTGACGCCTAAATCGCTGAGTCTATTTTGATGAATTTTCGTACACAATTGTGTAGTTAGATGGAATAATGTCATAGTCTTTTAGAATTGCGATTTACAAATATACGGTATACCTATACCGAGTTAAGCAATTACAATTATAAATTAAGTAGATAATTTACTTGTGAGATGTAATATAATTAAATGCTTTTAGTATGTTTTGACGATTACTATCAAAGGTAAATAACAAGTAGGTACAACGTTCTGACATTGCTGTCCCGCCAGGGATCATGGTTTAATGATCGATAAAAGTTTTTAACGTCGATTATTATACTGTAAGCAAGAACCAGAAAATAACCTACCTACTTATTATATACACAGACGCGCTTATCAAATTCAAACTCATTTATTTGCATAAATAAGGTACAGAAGATTGGTAAAGTGTACAATATTGTTCTCTTATTCTGCCTTTAATTTCGGCGTGCAAATTTAAAAATACATATTACATTTAAGTTCATTATTGCTCATGCTCATGCAATTATTAAACAAATAATCCAATTAGAAATGTTTTATTGAATGAAATAAATGTCAATATAATAATGAAAAAGTAATCAGTTAATCCTAAGTTTCAATAATAATCACGTCAATAATAGAAGAGATTTGTCACACAATAAAACAAAAAACTTTGCTCACAGCTGGGCAAAAGCCTAAACTTTCTTGGGCCAAAGATTATATCCAATTATACCCACGATGGCAACGATTCACCTGCTTTCACCCCTTGTAGACCAACAGTTCTCCTTCCCTTGTGACTAACTCTCCATTCCCATCTCCAGTGCTACGTGCTCATGCGCACATACAAGGACCTTAATCAAATGATTAAAAACAAGAATCTCAAGACCACGTCACCATTTCATCATGCGCAATTGACAGGTACCAAAGACGGTGTAAGTGCGTCGTAAAACAGCATTCTGCATCGGAGGTGTGTCTAACCAGTTATGCATAATTCTGCGTAATGACGTCAGCGCACGTTCCACCTGCTCCAAACCTGTTTTGAGCCTTTTAGGTCATTGCAAGGAGTACCTGCCTACATTTTAAAGCATTTCATACTAACTGTAAGAGCTACATATATCACTGCTTTTGCTTGTACGTTCTTATCAGTAACCTTTGAAGTGTTTTGACCGCGCCTCCGTCAGATTAGAGGAAGAGTGAGTCGCTATCTTCATTGACGATTCAATGTTGCATAATTTTGGACTTTACTCTTCATATGTTAAGGTTTGTTTTGGTAAGGACGATCTCGGTGACGTCAGGAGATAGCGCTCCTGTTTTTGTAGTAGGTACACCCACGTGTATTTAGTGGGTGGGTGTAGGGTGTAAACTGAAGGTCAAACTACGATTCAGAACACATTGTACTATATACGGCGGCGTTTTCATTCTTATTTCTGATAAAATTTATATCTGAATGTTGGTCCTGAAATTCTTATATGAATAGCCAAGACAGTGCAAGCAAATCAAATATCTAATACGCCGCCGCGTCGAACATTTCCCGATTAAATACCATCATTTTTAAGGCAGTTTTTAGCATTTTTCACGGAGTTCCTGAACGCACAATATGCTTAATGTCTCGCGCGTTTATTGTGTCGAGACTTTTTCCAAAGTTTACCAACCAACCGTTTCCGAAGATTGCGGCTTGATTCGCGCCAAGTATTGACAACAGAAAACGTGCTGTATACTAGTAGCGCTAGTGTTTCTTGTATGCCTCAAACAGTCGTCAGCACTAGTGACAGGCCCCATTTGGCCATCCGAAAAAAAGCGTTTCTTGTATGAAGCACGAAAGCAAGCTTACTATTTAATTCTATATATAGAGTTTTCCTGAAAAAAGTGAAACACAAACGCACGTATTTGCACAAAAAGTGCCTGTTAATAGTTACATAAAATGGTTACAGTGACAGCCTTATTACTTATAGCGATATCTTCCAGACAATATCTGGATGGACTATACGAACTTAAAATAAAGATGGGACGGGAAAGTCAGTGTACTCGTTTAGATTGCTTAGAACAGTAGAACTAATGTGTTTTATTTGTCAACCTACTACAAAAAGAGGAGGTTATCAATTCGACGCGTATATATATATTTTTTTATGTATGATCACCGATTACTCGAACACAGCTGAACCGATTTGGAAAATTATTTTTTTGTTTGAAAGGGTATACTTCGAAATTGGTCCCATTGTCACCAGGTCATGATCTGATGATGGGATCCTGGAGAAATCGAGGGAACTCTTCAAATATTATAGGCACACCTATGGCGTTTTGGGTATTTCTTATAATAACTTGTGCAGTTGCTTTTAAAAAATACCATTTGGGGAAGTGGAACTGATGATGAAGACCACAGATGGCCACCGAACCTACTCAATAATAAGTAGGTATTTCGTGGATTGCGATTCGATTACTTGAATATGGATGTTAAACACTTTATGTTCGTCACAATGCATATGGTAATGTAGAGCTGATGGTGAAGTACCAGGAGAACTCCTCAACAATTAACGGCCCAGCATTGGGAAAAGCAATATTTTGTTAAAGGTTATAAGTACTTGACATTTAGGCTTTTTTAACTAGGTAAATTAAAAATCGACCAACTAAAAAGAGTAAAATAAAAACTTTTTACCAAAAAATTAAACCGACTCCCAAAAACACTGCAAAGTGAAAAATAACTTTAATTTCGAATTGAATCACCTAGCAACGCGTGTTATAACAAGTCAACCGAAAATATTTTTACGTAATTTAGTATTTTTAGTAAGCTGTTGATATAATTATCACCTATGTTTACGAAAGACAAATCTATACTAATATTATAAAGCGGGCAAAGGAAAAGGGCAATCGGAACTCAAAGATGATATCAATCAATTGTATTTATTTGTTTGTGATTTGTGATCTCCTAATAAGAGCGTAAACCCAAACCGCCGTGAGCTAAAGATAAACTTTACGAAAATATTAAAAAGTTGCGTAAAAATCTAAGTATTATATTGACAACACGCAGCCCAACAGCGCAACATAGAATGGCTCAACCACTGCGCCAACTGTGTCTCCACACTTTTTAATCCAATGAAAATCAGCATCATAAGAAAACCTTAAGATGAGATTATATAATTAACTTATAATGCTATAAAAAGCTAGACTAGCGATTTCGGTCGATAACTTCAGTGAAGATAGACTGTTATAAAATTACGACGAGGAGGAGGATCCTGGAGGCGACACCGTAGACATAACACCAGCCGCGTGCCATCCGGCAATTTTGATCTAGGGCGCCGCCGAAATGCCTTCTTTGGCCTCGCGGCGCCCTAAGCCACCACCGCGACTGCGCTAGTTTTTGACGGGTGGTGTCATTTATTGACGTTTTTTTTAAATCAGTGTTTTTCCTTAGATTTTTATTATTTAATTTAATTTATTTACTAGTTTAGTTACTAAGTTTAATTTTGTTACATAATCAGATTAATGTCGAGTGGCAGCAGTGATGTGTTGTGTAATAGTGCTGATCAACCTTCAACATCACTAAATATTCTGGAGAGGTGTCCTCTGTGCACCCAGGCACGGTTTTTTAAAGGTAAGCGGGGTCTGAAAGTACATATTGGGAAGGTACACAAACCACCCAATGTATCTACTTCAGACCCCGTCATTTCTTTAACACCTACATCATTTTGCAATTTGGATCCGTTTTGGAAAACCCTTTCAAAATTCAAAAACTCTGTTCCGGTTTTAAAGCGAATTCCCCGCGGCGCTAGACCTGTAGTGGCGCAAAACCTAGCAGGATGCGTTCGCCTTGCCGCTCGCGAGAATTCTCAAAGTGCCTGGGAACATCTGCTTACCTTCCCGTATAGGATACTACATGTTCGAAAAAATTTGGCAACCAAAAAAACTTTAACTTCACAAATTAAAGAAAATTGTACTATTTCGGCCCATATTCAGGATGCAAAATTACCGACACAGAGGGTTACTTCCACAAGAAGTATATCCCGCCTAGTCGAATCTAAATTAGGGGAAGGTGACATTAGCGGAGCTGCCAGGATACTTTTTAGTAGTGATGTGGTGGCCCCATACTCTCCAGATACTCTCGCAGCTCTGGAGAGCAAACACCCTGCCCCAGCGGATGGTCTTTCCTTTCCCGACCCCCCCGATCAGGACATAAACACCCTCACCGTTACAGGTCAAGAGGTGATCACAGCCGTTTGTTCCTTCCGAAGCGGCTCTGCTGGCGGCCTCGATGGGCTGAGTCCGCAGCACCTGAAGGACCTACTCAGCTCAGGCGCCGGAGAGGCTGGTGAGTTGCTTTTGAAGGAGCTAACGGCTCTGATTAATCTTATGCTCTCAGGCCAGGTGAACGAAACCGTCACCGATATCTTGTACGGGGCCAATCTATGTGCCCTACGCAAGAGGGATGGCGGCATTCGTCCCATTGCCGTGGGAACTACCTACCGTCGTATGGCAGCCAAGATTTGCTCTAAATTTTATGGTGAGGATATTTCGACCAAATTTCAACCCCTGCAACTGGGTTACGGTTCCAAAGGGGGTTGTGAGGCTGCCGTACATGCCTTGACGACCTATTTAAATTCAGGTAAAGGAGAGGTCATCTTGAAGGTTGACATTAAAAATGCTTTTAATTCAGTCAATAGGGACACTTTGTTGGCAGAAACTAAAAAAGAAGTACCACAAATTTTTAGTTTTCTTTGGCAATGTTACAGACATCCGACTAAATTACTTTATAAGGAAAACCTTTTGGAATCAGCTGTTGGCTGTCAACAAGGTGATCCCCTCGGGCCAGCGATCTTCAGTTTAGCCATTAACCCAATCATTCGACAGTTAAATTCGAAATTTAATGTGTGGTATCTCGATGATGGAACCCTGGGAGGCGATGTAGACACGGTATTAGATGATCTACAGTTTTTAATAAATCAATTCCATTCCATAGGATTGGACCTCAACCTTTCGAAGTGTGAACTATTTATATCCGACAGTACTGACAGACAACTGACACTTTCAAAATTCAACGCAATAGCCCCAGATATCCAAATTGTGGAAAAAAGTTCTCTTCGTCTTCTTGGGTCTCCAATTTATGAGAATTCCTTTCCCGATTTTGTCGAGGAAAAAATACAAAATTTTAATGACATCTTGGACAGGATATACCAAATTAATATGCATTCGGCCATCACCTTAATTCGTTACTGTTGTTTTGGACCCAAATTAATGTATTTTCTTCGTTCTTCACATCTATGGCATCATCCTCACCTTTTGGAAAAAATGGACCAAATTATTCGTCAAACTCTGACAGGAATTTTAAATGTGGCTATGGACGACCGAGCTTGGGCACAAGCTACTCTTCCCATTCGTATGGGTGGTCTCGGCGTCCGCAAAATTACTAGTATCAGTCTACCGGCTTTTGTATCCTCGGTACACGGCACTGAGAAATTAATCAGGAATATCCTAGCTCCATCACTGGTTGATTTCAATGTGCCGTATTTCACCGAGGCTATAGATACCTGGAGACTCGCTTGCCCGAACCTAAATCCACCCGACAATCCATCATCTCAGAGGCGGTGGGATGAGCCGCTCTGTAAAGCAGTTCAGAGTGACCTTATTGCCACATCTGCTTCGGCTGCAGAGCGTGCGCGCCTGCTGGCTGTGGGTGAATGGGAGTCGGGTCTCTGGCTCCATGCACTTCCGTCATCGAACATAGGCACCTTGTTCGATGATACTACTTTCCGCCTCGCTGCTTCCCTTCGATTAGGTGCTCCCTGCTGTTCTGCTCATCGCTGTCACTGTGGCGAAGTTGTCAACAGCCTCGGTCACCACGGCCTTTCATGCGGCCGCAGCGCGGGTCGCATAGCACGGCACGCGAATATTAACGACATTATCCGACGAGCTCTTGTCACTGTCGGCGTTCCAGCTGTTTTAGAACCAAATGGCCTGGCACGCGACGATGGCAAAAGACCGGACGGTATGTCTTTATTTCCTTGGAAGATGGGTAGGCCTTTAGTGTGGGACGCAACTTGTGTCGATACTCTTGCGCCATCCCATCTTCCTAGCTCATCTTGTTGCGCTGGCGCTGCCACTGCGGCTGCTGAGAACCTCAAGCGGCGGAAATATAATAACCTTGTTGGTAGTTATATTTTCGAGCCGTTTGGGGTTGAAACCTTGGGGTCGTGGGGTCCGAGTGCTCACAAATTATTTAAAGATCTGTCCAGACGCCTAGTTGACACTTCGCGTGACCCAAGGGCTGGCTTTTACCTTGGACAGAGGTTAAGCATTGCCATACAACGTGGCAATGCCGCCAGTCTTTTGGGCACATTGCCAGTGGACAGCGATGCGCACGAATTTCTGGATGCAATATTTTAGTTTATTTTTAGGTGTGTATATGTAGTTTAGGGTTTTTATTTAAATTAAAATTGTATTCTTTCATGTAAATAATAAACGTATTTAATAAAGCAATTTCGGAAGTCGGTGCCAAAAACGAAAATACAAAACTAAAGACACCGACTACCGAAATTTAAGTTATTTTTCACTTTGCAGAGTTTTTGGGAGTCGGTTTAATTTTTTGGTAAAAAGTTTTTTTTTTATAAGTGTCCCATACGTAGGCAATGTACTTGAGAGAATCGTCCGCCGTAACAATCGCACAACAAAAACCAGATTCCTAAAAAATATTTGCTCCCGCACGAGTCGTCAAGTCTCCATTTATCGAGAAGCCGGTCGTGCAAGTAATTATTATAGGACTGGTTTCCAGAAATGCGCGATCAAGTTGAAACACAGTTTGCAATGAAAGTTACTTAAAAACGATGTCGTATTCAACCTACTATAATTTCTATTTAATTTAATTTAAGCGAGATATGGTCGAAGATGAAGCACGCTTGATCAGTTAGCTTGACGCCTAGGATGTTGCGCTCCATTCCACGTTGGCAGACCTTGAGTTTGGACTTTTGAACCTTTGTCAAAGACCAAGTCTGGGATCCATAGGTCAAAATGGGCAGAATGCACATGCCAATGATTTTGAGCAATAAAGGAAGGTTACCTTTCATAAGTTCCTTCATGGATCAGTAGCTTTTCCAGGCATTTTCGGTTCGTCTTGTGATTTCCCTATCTTGTCTAGCCTGGAAATACACTAGCTGGCCCAGATAAATATAATCATGGACGTACTGCAGTTCTTCACCATTAATGCTTATTGGTGTTTGACATCAGTTTGGTCTTCGACATGTTAATCGCCAGTCCAATCTCAAGACTTGCCTTATTTAATTGGTTCTTCATAAGCTCAAGTTCTACTGCCGTGGAAGAGAATATGACAATGTCGTCAGCGAAGCGAAGGTTTGTTAGCCGCACCCCATCCATTTCAATGCCACTTCTCTCCCAACTGGCCGTCAGTTTTTTTTAATACTTCTTCTAGGGCGCTATTGAAAAGCTTAGGTGAAAGCGGGTCTCCTTGCTTTAGTATAGTATAGTATAGTATAAAAGTCATATATTCTCACTAGGCTGAAAGTCAGCAAATCAGTTGTTCGTTTCACGTTCAAGTTTTACATGTATCATCATCTGTTTAGACTTTTTCCACCTATTTTGGAGTCAGTTTCCAGTCTAACTGGATGCAGCTGAGGAGCGACTGCCTATCTGACCTCCACAACCCAGTAACTGGGTAACACGATACACCTTGGCTAGACCAGTGTCAGATTTACTGGTTTCTAGTCAAACACCAGTAAATCTGACACTACCCTCTTTGACAGTCGTTACAGGTAAGTCACCTGTAATGACTATCAAGAACGATCAAATGACAGCTGGGACCATAGGCGTAGGAAAGGGGGGAGCTGGGTGGGCCGTGCCCACCCCAGAATGGTTTGGTCTGGTGCAAAAATCTGGCCAAGTGTGAGTCGGACTCACTCATGCAAGGGACCGTTATGCGATACATGTTAAATTTATTTATGTGAAAATTTTCATTTCGTACGTTAAGAGTTGACGCAACTTTGATAAGTGACCATCGCTTCTACTACTGGGGGCCAGGCTCCCCCTGGGAAATATCTCTAGATACGCCAATGGCTGGGACAATGGTTTAACGTGCTTTTCGAGGTACAGGGGTATCAAAACGCCAACTTCCAAACTCCGGCCTACTATTGAGAAATTCCTCGCAGAAAAACCCGACCCGGGAATCGATCCTAAATCCAAAATATCCAAAATTTACATGAATTTATTATCATTATTTACATCTCTACAATCTTCAGGCAAATTTTGAATGTTAAATAAGTGCTGATTATCCCTAAAACACCAGCCTGTCACTATTTCCAAGTGTTTTGGAAGATGAAGTGGTGCAACAAACTTCCCAGAAACATATCTGTCTGTTAAGTTTAAAGAACTTGAATTTATGCAATAGTACACATTCTAAAACTAGTAAATTACAATAAATGAAATGCCACAATTTAGCTAGCGCTGTTCGATATACCAGCAAATAAATATGGATAAAAGAACAATAAAATTGAAGTAAAACAAGCCTTCAGATAATAATGGCATGCCCGCTTAGACGTACAATATTGAAATCTAACCAGCATCGACTTTTAGTCCCAAGTGATAAAACTAGGGTTGATTTCAGATTCAGTTTTGTTGACGAATAGAAGATGTTTGGAAAAACTATGTTTCTTCTTAGTTCCGATTTTTCGAGTTAAGGTCGATCTCAGTGTTGACTACAATAATATCTTTTCCAACAACAGGTGGTTGGAAAATGGACTATTATAAAGTATTTTGACAGATATTTTATACTAGCTGTTGCCCGTGCCTTCATATGTGTGGGAGGTTCTTAACGCTCATATCTGTCTAATGTGTTATTCCAGGATTTCAGCTATCTATCTAATACGAAATTTCATTCAGATCCGGTCAGTAGTTTTTACGTAAAAGTATAACAAACATTCATCCTCACAACGTTTCGCATTTATAATATTAGAAAGATCATTTAATCGATTTAATTAGATCAATTACTCATCTACTATGAAAACAATTAAATGCATTATAACCTACATGTTTATCGTTGTCAGATAAACTGTAGATATGCAGGAATTACCGTGTAGATTGTTTACGTCATAGCATTTGTTTTGTTTTGTTTTTTAATAGCAGATGCCTATCAAGTTCAATATAGTACAAAGAGAGTCTTATTGCTTTTTAATTTTATAACCGACTTCAAAAAAAGGAGGTTTACAATTCGTCTTGAACTTTTTTTTTTTTTTTTTTTTTTTTTTTTTTTTTTTTTTTTTTTATGTATGTTACCTCATAACTCGGAGATGGCTGGGCCGATTTGGAAAATTCTTTTTGCGTTTGAAAGGGTATACTTTCTAGTTGGTCCCATTGTCACGAAATCAGGATCTGATGATGGGATCATGGAGAAATCGAGGGAACTCTTCAAATATTATAGGCACACCTATAGCGTTTTGGGTATTTCTTATAGTACCTTGTGCAGTTGCTCTCGAAAAGCACCATCTGAGGAAGTGGAACTGATGATGAAGACCCCAGATGGCCACCGAAACTACTCAATAATAAGTATTTCGTTGATTGCGATTAGATTACTTGAATATGGATGTTAAGCACTTTATGCTCGTCACAATGCATATGGTGAAGTAAAGGTGATGGTGACGTACCAGGAGAACTCCTCAAAAATTAACGGCTCTGCACCGGGAAAAGCAATATTTTGTAAAAGGTGATAAGTAGTTGACATTTTGGCTTTTGTAACTAGATAAATTACAAACCGACCCACTAAAAAGCGTGAAAAAAAATTTTTAGCAAAAAATAGAACCGACTTCCATATAAAAACACTACAAAGGCAAAAATAACTTTAATTTCGGAAGGCGGTGTCTTTAGTTTTGTATATATTTTCGTTTTTGACACCGCCTTCCGAAATTAAAGTTATTTTTTCGGATTAAAATAAATGGATCGACCCGCAAGGACGTAGGACAGAATAGAATAGTTTAATATATATTTGCAAGAATACGAGTACTGCAGGTTGTTAGGCCATACAACTACAAGTAATGAAAAATTAATTAAATGATTCGAAGTTTGTTTTCAAGTTATTGAAAACTTGTTTTAAAACCAAAATGAAGTGATTTTCCTTGTTAAAGAAGGAAGTTGGAAAGGACGAGACCGTTTTGACTATTTCAAAGTAAACTATCTTTACAAAACTTAGTGCAAATGAGGTTTTTGAATTCGTGTAAGCACTTAAATACATTTTTACGGGATTTCTGTGTATCACTCAAACGCTTGTCAAGTGAGTGACCTCATATACTAATAAAAAAATGCAATTCTATTTAAATTTAACACTTTCCATGAACCGATGGCAACAGGAACTATAGCCAAAGGATTGCAAAGCATCAGTCTCTTACGTACAATATTAATGGACCACAGAAATCGTAATAATTAAGATTTCTGTGTAATGGACAGTGTTGAGGAATATTACCTACTTTATGCTATAGGTATTAATTTCTTCTTCTTAGAAGAAGAGGAGGTATGTTTGATCGCGACATCAGCCCGGATAAACAGAAAGACGGAAAAGCAACAAAAATTGTGTATTATCACTTGAGAAAGAACATTTATTTTGAAGTCACAAACAATCACTTTAATTTTATTCAAGTTTAATATGTAGTTGTATATTATATTATTTAATATGTAGTAGATTTGGTTTGTCTTCTTTTATTAATTTTAGACATCCAATTTCTTTGTTAATTATACTTAAACCCATTTCGTTTCCATAACAATTATTTTTATATTTCGCAAAGAATACAACTATAGTTGGTTCACGTTAAGAAAATAGTGATGTCATCAGTGCAACTGCAGGGTAAAGGTGTTTTCACAATGAAGTAAAAATTCAAAATTAAATTTATATATCAAAATCAAATTAATTGTCTTAAATTAGTAATATTTTTAATCAGTTTTTTAATTTATCTGTATTTATTATGAAAGAATTTTGTTCTGCATTCTCAGTTATGTCGTCACAAATTATTTTATTTACATCACTCATCTTGAATATTGAGTTATTGGCACCAACATAATTTTTTATTTGGGCACACACTAATTATTAAATAGGATTGTATTAAATTAAATTAAATTATGTAGGTAACGCATAAAAGACAACTGTGTCACCAAAAGATCTGCAGTCAACTTAGCTTTCTAATTTGTTGCGACCTAATTGGTCGAAGCGACAACGATGACATCACTATATTCTTAACGTGAACCACCTGTAGTCAATGTAATAGAACACTAGCACGGGGCTAAACATTCGATCCCGTGGACATTACCACGATAAAAACATAAACTCGTTCTTTTGTAGTCGGGTAAAAAGTAGCAGTTAACCTTCCTCAAGCTTCACGCTACTTCCATACTAAATTTATTCTAAATTCACTCAGTAATTTCGAAGATTAGCGCGGTTAAACAAACAAAGTTTTCCGCTTTATAATATTAATATACAACGTGTAACGGAAACCCCATATCTATTCAAAAGGGCTGAAGACAACATCTGGTATGGGGTCTCTGTGCACAGTTTCAGCACAAAATAACTGACTCAAAGAATTGATACCAAATTATTGGTTTCATATATTTCTTGAATACCAATCATAACAAACGTGTTACAGCACTACGAGGGTCAATAAATTTCCACGTCACTTGCCAATAACACGATAATTCTTTTCGTTCTTCTTAATTTGAAAAATTCGGTCTCTGGTATCAGTGTATTGGAATTTGTAATAAGTTCTACACACGTGGACTTAGGATTACAAAACCATGGCAAGGGTTTTATAATCCTAAGTCTATCGTTTGTTATCATCCAAAGAAGCCATGCACTTTGTATGTATATACCCTTTAAATTACACGTTGTAGATACATAGATATCGTACATTCTTCTTGGTGACGTAGCCAATAAAAATCAGAGCTAATGAAAACAAATTAATTACCGATAGTGCAGTTATGACTAACGACTTGTTTGATAAAATAATCCACGATTAAAAAGAAATGCGATAACATTCTAATAGGCCGCTAGGCGCTATCGTAACTTAAGGCTTTATGGGGATCAAGTTATCAGTGATTAGCTTATATTTACCTACCAATGATTTGTACCATCGTTCACCCTCTAACATTTTGATCTTAAGGTTAAGTAATCAAGTCATCAATATTTATTGACGATTTGATAAGGAGTAAGTGTTGTGTGCCGATGTTGGCATCTTAAGTAGCCACATAAGTTATTTAGTCATTACCTATGAAATGTATACACGACTAATATATCAGGAAAATATCTAGTGTTAATTCCGCCAGATAATCAATCTTGCATGCAGTATGCAGCACCGTCCCGTCCGCAAATATATGCTCATGCAGAAGAAGGGATGCAATAATAACATATCTACCATATGCAAACAAACCACAATCGACACGTGTTTCGCCCTTCAACGGAAAGTCATCAGGAGATGTTCGCTCGTCGACATACGAATACACAGCGGCATAACATATTAGAATGGGTCATCATCAATCAGTAACACCATTTTTTGTATCAGGGTCTTTTGTCATTTTGTATCAACCTTGACAGGACTCTCGGTTTTTGGCGATAAGATCGTGAAGTATGGGAATTTTACATAGAGAATCTTATAGTTTTTGGATTTTTACATGACTAAAATGACCATGAGGTTCCTTAAATGACCATGAGGTTCCTTAAATGTCCTGATAATGACCACATTATTAGGACATTTAAGGGAGCTCCAGGTCCTCTCAAGAGACCGCTCCGAAGCTGATGAGTAACACCCCTAATAGTGCAATAAATCAGAATATATTATATGATCAGAATCATATCTGAAGTCCATACTTATGTGTATGCATACATGAATATGTTGCTAGCCTATTTGAACGCATAGCTTCAATATCGGGTGAGGTTGTAGAATGTAGTTATTGATTTTTAATTACTTGTCGCTATGCTGCATAGAACTAGGCTTGCTTTACTGAAAGATACTAGGGAAACTTGGGTTTCTAAGAAACCCAATTAAGCCTTAACAACACTGGTCACTATATTGTAGTAATTTGACAATTCCCGGGATCTGAGCATTACTTTAGCAAAACGTGGCAAAGCCGCTATAATCTTGGTACATTTTTTTTTAAAGATTACTAGCAATTTGGGTAGAATTCACATTACTAGCCATCCCGTTAACCCCTCTAACTAAGCTAAATATGCTTAGGCAAGAGTGTAATGGGTGGGGTTAGAACCTGCGACCTCTTGATCACAAGTCCAACCCCGTATCTATTAAGTTATTGACGTTTCTTTAACGGTCACTTCGTTGAGGACGCTCAATTTAAATACTTTTTAACACGCTTTTATTAGGTCGACCTGTATGTAACTAACTATGTAATGGAATCTAAAGTAACTAATTTAACCATCTTCCAAGGGTCGTAGCGTAATGAAAATTGGCAGTTGTATGTAGTACTGACGACAATACAATAATATGGTACTGTCGAACTGATCTAATGATGGAGCGGGAAGATATGAACTGGAACTTCATAATGGAAAATCGTTAGATAGCTTTTTTGATTTCTTAGAAAACTTGTAGTGAACTTTGACCACGATTAGGTTTCAAGGTCTGATGATGAAGCCGGAAGATAGGCACTGGCATTCCATGATGGAATATCGTATCATAGTCGTGTTTGCACTTGTGAGAAAGGCCACGTAATGGACTTTGAATACGATCAGGTTTCAAGGTTATAAAAAACCAAAAGAAAATCCGTTATCGGTTTTCTTAACATTTTTGAATTACCGCGTAATCCATAGATTATTTTTTTTCTAGATGTCACTTTCAAATCCTCTGGGGGGATCGAACGTTTAATTGTTCACTACTCGTGGGAATAAAATGGCAAAAACTACAAAAAAAGAAACAGCAACATTTGTTTTTACGTGCATTTATAAAAGCGTGTTTTTCTAGTGTTTTTTAAACTATTAATTTATTTAGTTTGTGCGTTCATTTAATTATACTAATTAATTACCTCGATAAAAAGTTTCAATAGCCGTTTATTGGATTTTAATGACTGAACTTACCTAAACATACTAGTAAAGACTAAGAAAATTTTAATGAGCCTCTAAATTGTGTAATTATTTAAAACTGTATATGGTGTCTACATAAAGTATCTAGGTCAGGCTTAGGCAGTTCTGGAGCGGGTCGGATCAATGATATCACCAGGGTCACGAGAAATGCCGGCACCCCAATAGTTTAACTCATAGAATTGCATATTCTTTCACGTTGGAAAGAAAGCCTAAATATGTTGCTTCAAATGTTGACTTTGCTTTATAATGTAGAAAATACAATGAATATGGTTGCAAATTAAAACTGAAAGCCTAAGCGGCCGATTGAAAGAAAGAAAATAGTTGTTGACAAAATTAAATTAATAGTTTAAATAACTAAGACACGCTTTTATTTACTACACTAAAATGCCAAAAATATTTACGATCTAACTCGATATGTTTATTAGTAGGCAGTCCAAGGTTCCATCAGTCACCTTCCAATTCATCATCAGACCAGCTCGATGGTACCATAATATTGTATTGTCAAGTTTCATGATGATACAATAATTAGAAGTGTGTGTAATTCAGATCTAAAAAAAGAAAAAAATCTAAAAAATAAAATCTAGATTTTTTACATAGTTACTTAGTTTGTTACAGCTCGACCTAATAATAAAAGCGTGTTAAAAATAGGATTTTGCCGTGTGCATCAAGCGGAAGCCTAAAAAGTCCGGTTCACCAAAATGCCAGAGAACAAGTGCCTGACCCTGGTTTTCCACCGAAGCGAAGAAATTGCGTATAACGCAATTAGGCTGATGGATGACGCACGGAACCGTGAGGAGTGCAACACGGTTTCATTATTACAATATCAGTCTAGAATTCTTAGCAAGTCGTACATGCACACGAAAAGTTCGATATCATAAACCAAAAACATTACTTTTCTTGTATAATCCGTATATAATTTTTTAAATAATTGTGGCCAAAGAAATACACCATCGAATGATGCCCTTGTTTTCTAGGGCCGTGGTATCTCGTTAGAATATTCCCCTAATCCCAACAGGCGTTGATCTTATTAGGCCCCGTGATTGCTGATGCCTGTTGTTTGAGGAGCCTGGAGCACGCCGCGCCGTTGTCGACTCGATAATTGTCTACATATTCAGATTCATGAGTTAGAGCCATCTGTCAAACAGATGGAAAGTGGGCACTTAGTGCCTAAGACTGTTTCGTTGATTATATCAGGCACGGAACCGGAATCAAATATTCGAAGTGACTCATTATTATTTCTTTTACATCAGCCAGTTCCACAGCAAATATTTTTTTCTAGACCACAGATATTTTGCTAGAACTAAGGTCTCACAAGTAACACATGCAAGCACAAAGACTTTCTTTACTATAGTTGTTAATGAGTAGGTAAATGCGTCACGATATAAGATAATTAAATTAACAGGGTCCTTCTAAAAGTTTGACGTTGCGTTAAAATCTATCAGAAATTCTACTATTTCTTATGACAGTTTATTATTCCTTGGTTAATCAATCTAAAAAATTAATGTATCGAATTTAATAAAAATTGGCTCTCATGTGCAAACCATACTCCCACTCTGGTTGGACTGAAAGGGAGTATCTGCCTTTTACTGACTAAAACCGCAAGGTTTCTCTTCGTCATTTCTTGCTAAGGTACGGGGACACCCCAGCAGTGACAGTTTGCGGCCATAAACCCATCTCTGATGAGAGTAGGCGTAGTAAATCCAAAAAATAGATCAATAAGATCTGTAAGCAACAATAGATGGTATTATTCACATTAAAAAGATGAACGGAACTATACGATATCACATAAAATTATCACCTACATCATCACAGAACAAGGTGACTCTTATGTGACAAACAGATCTATATTTAAAGTAACAATGCGTCTTAACCAGAGGAATGAGCTGCATCCGGTGCTGCTAAGGTTGGCAAGAAGTTATTTGTAAACTTTTTAAGGCTGAATTTGTCACAATTTTGATAATTTTGTCGACTGAACCATTGTGGATTTGGGTACGTGGGAAATAACAGTGTATTGAAGCTATATTTAGTTAATGTTGGTTGATGAATCATGCAAAAGCGGGCCAGTTGTTACAGGCACAAAGGCACGTTGCTTTGTGTAATTTTCATTATCAGCAATGCTTTCAAGTCCTAATAAAGCGAAGGAAAACCTCGTGCGGAAACATTCGTGTTCAATTTCGGGGTGAAAATCATCAAATGGCCATTCTGAGTGGAGCGGAAGGGAGTGCCAGACTCCTGACTAAAAACCTACCTCGTTCCTACAGTTGTCTAGTATTCCGGGACATACTAACTCGTAAGAACATTCCCGCAGCCCCGGCCCGATGGGAACCGTACCTCTATCAGGCCCCTTCAATGCTGCTGGTTACTTTTTTGAGGTGCCCGTGGAACACGACGTGCCGTCAACTGGCTTGTCCTGGGGTCGAAAATCTGAAGACATCCGCCAATACGCATTCGGCTCGCGTAGAGGAAAAAGGCTCATTTACTCTCTTAAAGAGAAGGCCTAACCCAACAGTGGGAACTTTATAGGCTGCTTATGAATGATTAAGTACTAACTTTTAACTAAATGTGAAGGGACCATCGACCTCTGTACGAATGTAGACAGTTCGATAGCTCGGAAATGACAAATGTGCTGTGTTAGTTGTAACGAGAACATTTGGGTCAAACGAAGCCAACTAAAACTTTTTAACCGTATAACCTAAAAATGTCACTATAGTTGTACTAAACCTAAAATCAGTCACAGTGAATAAAGGACCAAGTTACTGTTAACATCTGATCTGCTTAGTGTTTTTCCAACTATTCAGGGATGGGCTTCTAGTCTAACCGTGTAGCTGAGTACTAGGGCTAAACAGGGGGTAACTGCCTACCTGACCTTCACAACCCTGTAGCTGGGTACTCTTTGGCGAGACCGGTGTCAGATATTCTGGCGTTCGACTATCCGAAACTGCAGTCAAAAATGTAGAAAAGCAAGTGAGGCTGGCCGTGCCTGTGACCATCTTAAATTAATGAGATTACTCTCATTAATTTAAGATGGTCACAGGCACGGTCGCAGCCTGGAATTTGGGGGGGGAGGGGTCACTAACAGTAAAATATTTTTCATATTTATTTTATTTATTTAGGGAAAACATACAGTAACACATTACATCAAGTTGATGAAATAATACAATACTAAATGGGCAAATGTGCCACCAATAACATTTTCCACAAAATACATAAAAGGTTTCTGCAATGAGTGCGATATAATTTAAAACCTTACAACTATAATGCTTATATTAATACTAAAAAGCAATTAAATATGAAAATAATGGAAATAAAAAAAAATGTAGATTGAATTATAATTAAAAATAATTGAGATAAAACAATGGAGATTGAAATTTGAATTTAAATAATAAGAGATCGATTTTTTAAATTAATTATGTTACTTATTTATCAACCATTGATTATTGACTCAGTGTCTTAACCACTCTATCTTTGAATTGAGCACCAGAAAGAAGGAACATGTCAATGTGATGAAAATATTCATTATATTTTTTACTTAAACGGCGGAAAGGTGCAAATATGTCGAGTAAATAAGTTTTCTTTATTGCACAATACAAATTTTATTGCACACATTATAAAACAAATTTTTATTGGCAAATCGGGTGATAATATTTGGAACGTCTTATTTTGCAAAATATTAGAAGATTTTCTATTTGGGGTGATTTTGGAGGGGGTCGTGTCCCCTGTGACCCCCCGCTCCCCTTCGGGCCGCGCCTATCCACGGAATAACCTCGACTTGCGTTGCTTTACCTTGAATATAGACCCTTTAGGCAGCTCCACCAAGTTACTGCTACTTACTTATACATTATCTTTTAAGAAAAATATCTGCAGTCGCAGCCGTTAGCGGCCAATGACCTCAGCACGGTAAATTACCCCTTACTTGAAAAACCCGAGAACTGAGCCAAGTTACTGCATAGGCATACCTACATCTAACTTGAATTATTTATTCGAGGAAAAGTCAATTGAAATTTCTGCGATTTCGAATTCAAATTTGCCAAAGTCGCATAGTTGTTAGTGTTTTAAAAACGTTTTAACAAAAAATAAAACCAGCTTAAAACGTTTTTTATTTCTCGCTTTTTAGTGGGTTGGTTTGTAATTTATCTAGTTACAAAAGCCTAAATAAATTAATTATCACTTTTTACAAAATATTGCTTTTTCCGATGCAGGGCCGATAATTTCTGACAAGTTCTCCTGGTATTTCACTATTAGCTCCCCTTCACTATATGCATTGTGACCACAGATCATAAAAACACAATGATCTGTGATTATGACGATGATAAACACCCCCTCCTTTTTTGAAGGCGATTAAAACCAATTATTGTGCCCAAAAAATTTGAGGGTTTTCATAGATTTCCCTGGGATCACATCATCAAATTTTGACTTGGTGACAATGAAACCACCTCAAGAGTATAGGCTTTCTAACATACAAAGAATTTTGAAAATTAATCTACAATAGCCGGAGAAATCGATGAACATACATAAAATAAGAATATCATCAACGTAAAATATACGATTAAAGATTACTCAAAAAGTACTCATCAGATCTCGATCAAATTTTTATAGCACACAAGTGCAGCTTTCGAATATAAAATGAATCACCAAAATCGGTACACCCAGTAACAAGTTATGAGGCATAGCACAAAAAAAAACTGTCGAATTGAGAACCTCCTCCTTTTTTTGAAATCTGTTAAAATCCAAGATTAGTGGCAACCCTATCATATTGTTTGCAAGATAAAAATTAAAGCATAAAGTATGTTATATATGTAGGTATCTACTACAGAATGTTGATCTGATAAACATTGAATAATTGTTGTTTTGTGTTGTACACAGCAATTACACATCATGTTTAAGTACAGTACGTACCTACCATCATATACAGAAGGTAAATTCTGCATAATCCTGATATCCATTAATAATTTATTTAAAATTTGTTCATCATTGCTTGCACCTGGTTTAATAAGAAAGATTAGAAAGGAGATTAAAGTGTAACAAAATTACGCTTCGAAATAACATCAAATATAAAAACTTTTTACCAAAAAATTAAACCGACTCCCAAAAAACACTGCAAAGTGAAAAATAACTTTAATTTCGGTAGTCGGTGTCTTTAGTTTTGTATTTTCGTTTTTGGCACCGACTTCCGAAATTAAAGTTATTTTTCACTTTGCAGTGTTTTTTGGGAGTCGGTTTAATTTTTTGGTAAAAAGTTTTTATTTCACTCTTTTTAGTTGGTCTATTTTTAATTTACCTAGTTACAAGAGCCTAATTATCAACTACTTATAACCTTTTACAAAATATTGATTTTCCCAATGCTGGGCCGTTAATTGTTGAGGAGTTCTCCTGGTACTTCACCATCAGCTCTACATCACCATATGCATTGTGACGAGCATGAAGTGCGTAACATCCATATTCAAGTAATCGAATCGAAATCCACTCAATACTTATTATTGAGTAGTTTCGGCGGCCATCTGTGGTCTTCATCATCAGTTCCACTTCCTCAAATGGTACTTTTTGAGAGCAACTGCACAAGTTACTATAATAAATACCCAAAACGACATAAGTGTGCCTATAATATTTGAAGAGTTCCCTCGATTTCTCCAGGATCCCATCATCAGATCCTGACGTTTATGATAATGGGACCAATATCGAAGTATACCCTTTCAATCAAAAAAAGAATTTTCCAAATCGGTTCAGCCGTCTTCGAGTAATCGATGATCATACATTAAAAAAAAAAAAATAAAAAAAAAAAATATACGCGTCGAATTGATAACCTCCTCTTTTTGTCGTCGGTTGAAAAACAAAATGAAAGTAAAAGAACTCATCTAGTCCATAATATTATATCGTACACATTGAAGCACACACACAGTTCAGTAAAACTTACAACATAACTATTCTGAATGATTTTTTGGACTCAATTTTATGTGTACCAGTGGTACAAATTGAATCCTGAACGTCAGTCAATGAACCACCAGTTCAATTATTGACGAGCCGCCTCTGCTAATAACATAACATTCAGTCTATGTAGGGTTGCCATCCGTCCGGATTTTCCCGGATTTGTCCTAGTTTGCAGAGCGTCCGGGGGCGTCCAGGGGGATTTTCCCAATAAGCGCCCAGGTAAAACTCGGACACACATTTACTTACGGGTACCAAAAAGCGCGATCTATTATTATTTTCCTATGGTATTTCATCTCATTGTTTATGTTACGTTGATTAAATGAAAAGGAAGAGACTGTTATTAAAAAAGTTCTAAAAATCTACAATGTTATCACTTTATCAGTAAATAAAAACCATAATTAAACATCGCTGTTTTTAGTTTCAAGTTCAAAAATGTATTTTTCTACGGTGTCCGGGGAAAAACCGTGATTTTACCCAAATGTCCGGGGTTTATAAGTCTTTGTCTGGGGTCGGAAAATTTGTTGATGGCAACCCTAAATCTATGAAATTCCCACTGCTGGGACACTGGCCTCCTTTATAAAGGGGAAGGGGTGGAATTCCAACACGCGGGCTAAGTGTGCGTTGCGATATTTACACACAAATACCACAAGTCTTCGGATTTCGGTCTTCGTCACAATGTTTTCCTTCACGACCAGAGGTGATGATGAAAATTACACAAAGTATCCGCTGTGTGCCTGCCTGGATTTGAATCCACTTGTGGACAGTTGGTGCTAACTTACTACCTACATAAAATAAAACTTAAATTTAAAAAAAGCTAAAATTTAACTTGTAAAACTTGACACAGTCTTATTCTGCAAATCAGACAAAACATTGAAAACTATGCACTAAAACCTTCCTTATTTCTTATCACTGTATCCATTACTAAAAACCGCATGAAAATCTGTTCGGTGGGAGACTGTTTTATAATATGTAAGGATATGTGTGCACGTGTGTGTGTAATGATGTGTGTGACGAACATTGAAGTGGAACACCATATCTAGGTCTACGCCAATTAGCAAAAGGCGCGCCATAAAACGATCTGTCTCAATGCAAAAGTCATAGGATAAGAGTTAAGCACTGTTTAATGCATTTTATATGGGTTCATTTCACTGGCTTAAGATTTATTGTGTTTGCTAACTGAGCTCTTGGTCTAGTTTCAATGTTATTGGAATGTCTTTTGTGTTGAGAACCGAATGGAGATAGAACTCTTTGTTCTATATTGAATGTGTGGGAATGTCAAATTGTTGAATCACTTAATAGTAAATAATCGCTGTTCAGAAATAGTCGTGTAGATTATGTTTTTGCCATACGAAAACGTGATCATACAATATCGTCCTAACCTTGGGTTTTGATGCATGAATACTCTTCTTTTTTTGAGGTTGAAATCCTCATGCATGTCCTCCGCTATGGGATCCACGAAGGGGTCTAGGGGAAGGGGAATAGGCGAAGGGGTAAGACTAAGACTCGTAATGACTAAAAACACCAGGGTGCAGTCTGACTGATCCCTCCTTTCCATCGATCACTTACGTCCGGAACTACGCACGTGGATGTGATTTCCACTGCTAGTTCGTAAATGCTCCACTTTATTTTAACTTGTGGAAATCCTCGTGTAGGTATGTCCTCCGCATTATATAATATATATATATATTATATAATATAATATATAATAAAACGGATAAGCCCACTCTTGACCATGATCTCACCTGATGGTAATCGATATATGAGGTCTACGGTGGAACGAGCGAGCCCAGAAGATGTCTGTTAACTCTTACTTTAATATAATTTCTTTCGTTTATTTATGTTATACTTCTTCTTCTTCTTATCGTGTGGGTAGTAAGGTCTAACGACCCTATACACCCTAGTGTCAGAGTTTCTAGACCGCCTCAAGGGCCTCTGACGTGGTCTATTTTCACGACCGCCATTTGGCGACCGGGACCACCGGCTTATAAGTGCCTTCCAAAGCACGGAACCATTTTTGTATCAGACAATTAGGTGATTCAGGCCTAGAATTTAATGTCCTAGCCAAACTGGAAACAACTTTACAAAGTATGCTTCCCGCGGGAATCGAACCCACTACCACCGGGTCACAAGGCAAACGCCTAAACCACTCGACCACGGAGGCAGTTAAACGGCTTAAAAAAGCCAATTACAATAACATATTCGTTAAATTTGTTTTCGGTGTTAGGTAATATCATGTTTAATTGTTTTGGTCAGTAAAATAATATCAATTTATAAGTATTTATTTAAGCAACTGCGCCTGAGATAGGCTGAGCCTGTATTTCAGGCCGCAGTTCTTTTTACAATAGCTTATAATGCTACAACATTCATCAACATATTGTGTATTAAATATTAACTACGTCTATAACTATGTAGTGTGGGAGTTTCGTGTGCTTCTATAAAGTCTGACTGTGAATGGATTTATCTTAAGATACAGTTTTAGAAGTTCTTCTTTAGTGTCATAAGTAGAAAGTCCAGTAGTATTGTTTGCATTCTTGTTTAGTGGGAGTGTATATAAAAATCTTATTGGTGGTACCTATTAAATTAATGCAAAACAAATTAGAATGCATTTTATTCACTTTCAAAAACGATAAATGTTTGCTTTCTGAACAAGAACTATCGTTTCATTTGTTACAAAACTTTTAGATCTTTTTTTAAATTTTGTTTACGTACTCTTTTTGCTTACCTCATAAGATGATGATGGGTGCGCGTAGTTACCTGCAATGAGGATCAAATAGAATGAAAACGACTCATATTTTAATCAATATTTTAATTTTTTTAAATCTTTATCTCAATGTCGTACATTTATATCACTGATTGGTTTTGTTTTTAACCGACTTCAAAAAAAGGAGGTTTACAATTCGTCTTGAACTTTTTTTTTTTTATGTATGTTACCTCATAACTCGGAGACGGCTGGACCGATTTGAAAAATTCTTTTTGCGTTTGAATGAGTATACTTTCTAGTTGGTCCCATTGTTACGAAATTAGGATCTGATGATGGGATCCTGGAGAAATCGAGGGAACTCTTCAAATATTATAGGCACACCTATAGCGTTTTGGGTATTTCTTATAGTACCTTGAGCAGTTGCTTCCGAAAAGTACCATTTGGGGAAGTTGAACTGATGATGAAGACCACAGATGGCCACTGAAACTCTTCAATAAAAAGTATTTCGTAGATTGCGATTCGATTACTTGAGTACGGATGTTAAACACTTTATGCTCGTCACAATACATATGGTGATGTAGAGCTGATGGTCAAGTACCAGGAGAACTCTTCAAAAATTAACGGCTATGCATCAGGAAAAGCAATATTTTGTAAAAGGTGATAAGTTGTTGACATTATGGCTTTTGTAACTAGATAAATTACAAACCAACCCAATAAAAAGCGTGAAAAAAAAATTTTTAGCAAAAAATAGAACCGACTTCCATATCAAAACACTACGAAGGCAAAAATAACTTTAATTTCGGAAGGCGATGTCTTTAGTTTTGTATATATTTTCGTTTTTGACACCGCCTTCCGAGATTAAAGTTATTTTTGCCTTTATAGTGTTTTGATATGGAAGTCGGTTCTATTTTTTGCTAAAAATTTTTTTATGACTTTATTTAGAGACTAACCCCAAATTACCTACTTTATGTAATAGTAGAGACCCGCCCCGGCTTTGGGTGCAATGCATGGTGTATGTATTATAATAAACTTTCCTGCTGCATCTGCTGAATACTGCATTGAAATTCGTTGCGCAGTTCAAAAAATCTAAGCGTTCAGACAGCGGGAGCTACTTTGTTTTATACTATATAAAGACTAATTGTTCCGGTTTTGGAGACTTACTTATCAAGAAACATATAGTTATTTAAGATTCCTTTTAATCTTGCTATGTTTATGAAAGTATGGCATGGTATTTTCCATAGAAATTAGTTATTTTACGACTATACCCCGGAGCTACACCATTACATGAAAAATGCAAACCTTGCAACCTGTTTCGTATTTACAGGGGCGGACTGGGCTTGTTTATAAAAAAATATGTCATTAGATAGTATCAAAATAATCAGGTGTGTATTTTGGCAAATGAAGGGAACCAAAATAAAATATTTACACGTTAATTTTAGAACAAAGAACAAATATAAATAATGGAATCGGGCGTTACTTTGCGGAAATCCATATCAAACTAATACTTACACGACTAAGAAAAATATACCTCTAATAACCATAAACTCACTTTTCTTCTCGTTGTACTTCAGACCATGAGCTTCCGCATATGACTCACAGATACCGAGCAGTTTTGTCAATCCACTGAGCGACGGATTCAGTAACACCATATCGTCAGCGTATCTGATGTTGTTAACGCAGACGTCATCTATATGACAACCAACGTGGGTGTTACTGAGCCCCTCAATCAGCTGGTTAATATACAAGCTAAATAGTCTTGGAGAGGACAGGCCTCCCTGTCTGACACCGCATTCAAGTGCATACTCATCCGAAAACACATTCTCCCACTATACATAATTTTTCTGATGGTTGGTTTGCCACATAACACATACCTACTATACACCTGCCTAGCCACACTGTGAGCCACCCTTACATGCTTGTTCCCTCCCACACTCTTACCTTTCCTATGTTTCCTAAGAGGTTTGCTTTTTACAGAAGCAATATGTCTATAACATCATTATATAATTGGTCAATAACAAGTCGGTGTTTTAAGTTATCCTTATCACACGTTTTATCTGCACAGTCACCAAGTTCAATAGGGAAATTAATATCTTTTAATTTACAATTCAAATGTCAAAATATTTTACAGTTTCGTTCTTAGGTCTTTCTCCCCAAATAATATAATTACAAATCCAATTGTAAACAGTACATTTCTTTCTAATTATGTCAAAGTCACATTCTATAATCAACTTTTACTCTAACTATCGTTTTCCAGGCAGAAGCTGCAACTAAACAATGGTCTAGCCAACGTTTACATCTGTGAGCATCACTAAGGAATGTATATGTATCAGACGACAAGCCTAACTTATCAATGTCCGCACATAACCAATTGTTATCCAAACAAAAATTCAGTAACTCATCACAAAAAGCAGCAGATAGGTGTGCATTTAAGTCGCCTAAGATATAAACCGATTCTATGTTATTATTTTGAACATTAGCACTAACCTCGCTCGGACAGTTCGAAAACATTGGCAGATTGTTTGGCTGATCCGTTGGCATGTATACACAAATAATCAGTACCTCCCGCTGGTTGCCCGTACACGCTTTAATTGCCAGGATTCGATCACTTTCACACTTTACAATTTATATCTTGGTAAACACACTTTATCACCACAGGATTGCTTCACCACCAAACGGTCGGCCCCTTCTCACACCAGCCGATAGGTCCATGGCAGATTTCCCGGCGAAGCTGAAGTCGTCATCGATGCTGTCAAGGAAAGGTAGGTCCTGTGGGACCAGCCATGTTTCCTGAAGAGCTGTCACATCAGCTACCCTGCACAGTAATCTAACACACTCCACACTCCGTTTAACATTTTTACAATAAAGCTAACGAGCCTCATATTATGATTGGGATGATCCATTAAAATGTTGTTTGTCAAGCCCGCTTTTCAAATTCACAAATCGACGCAATTTAATTCCGTCGGGCCACATATTATCACCCAAATACAACTGTAACTTGTGTTTCGAGACATACAGTTTAAAATAGTTTTGCTGGGGAGTTTTCGTCGTAAACGTCGTCCAAGTCGACCAACGGCTTCCCAGCTAAAACTCTATGAAGTGGTGACGAGCTAAACTTAGTGGGCGTTTGATGCCCTGCCTATAAACTTATTATTTTCTGTTCAGCTCAGTCTTTTTCCACTGTAGGTATTCGACAAATCTCGATTAAAATGAAAACATTTGGTTTGGACTATGGAGACAAATTAAAATGGGATTATAACGACATTACAGAGCTTATGTATTTTGTCAATAAAGACTACTACTAATCTACAATTTTAGGATTTGTTTCGATATGAAAAGGAATTCATAAGATATTATAGGGGATCCTATAATATCTTATGAATTCCTTCCTAGATTTCTGGGAAATGAATCAGATATTAGACTTAAGGAATCCTAGATTAATGTATACTAAAACCCCTAAAGTAACGACCTAGTGATTAATTGGCAAACAGTAAACAAGGTGGCCCATGTTCTACTGAAATTTTAATTTTTTTAAATTAAGTTCTTGCCTTAATTATTTTTTGAACTATTAAAAAAACAATATAACTGTATGGAAGAGTAGGGACTTTTGGCCAAGAATGAACGTCTTTCGAATCAGAAAGTTTCGATCAATCCTGCAGAAGAAGCTGCAAGATTGATTTGAGTCAGGATGTGTGTCATAACAGCATAACATAATCAGCCCATGAGGTTCCCACAGCTGAGACACAGGAGAATTAATGAGCAGTAATCCACCACGCGGGACCAGTGTGGTATTGTGGATGTTACATGTTTTGCCACATGGACATGTCGGTGTCCTCGGGATGTTTAGTTTCGCCGTTTTAAGAGGAGTGGTAATGATATAAATTAAACAAATGAATATGCCTGAATCCTGGCAGGCTTGACCTGGCAGGCAAATGACAATTTGGACATCTTACACAGTCGTTACGGGTAGTCTGAAGCCACAAAACTAACACTGCTCTGGCCAAGGGACATCGTGTTACACAGCTATTAGGTCGTGAAGGATAAAACACCAATTCTCAGCTGCATCCGGTTAAACTAGAACTAAAACTAAAATGATAAGTACTACTAGAACTAAAATGATAAGTACTATCGGCCAAAGATACGCATGCTCACTTAAGAAAATATTTCGGTGGAAGCGCAGCTAGTGACAAACCACACCCCTTCCTGGTTTCGCCCAATTAGAGACAATATGCATTTTGTGAGGACGTGTAACATTATATTAATAATTAATATTACGAACACTACTAAAATACGCTTCGAGTATCCTATTGGTCAAAATACATGCATTAGGCGATCGAGTTGTGAGCCGTGCTATGCGATTATAGCCTTAAAGGTGAGCATGCGGAAGATTAGTCGATAGTACATCTACTTATCATGATGAATGTGCCTGAACCCATAAGTCATAAGTCGTGTTTGTAACTGCTAGGCCACCACTGCTGTCTCAGGATATCAGTAGGCATTTTCTTGAAGGATTTTATAAGGAAAAGAATCAGAAACATTAATCGTTAATCATGATTAATTGCCTATTGATATGATTTTACAATAGTATTTTTACTTTTCCGCGAACATGATTTCGTTGCGTTACTTAAGACTGAAACAATCGTAGGATAAATCAATACTTGCGCATTGTAATTACAAACAAACCTAAGAATAACAACCTTCTTTTTTAGATTTGCATTGAAAGTCTGAACGCATAGAGCCAATTCTTTATGCAAACATTTTCTAAAACATTCTTTTTTGTGGACAAGTTTGGTCTATTGTTAAATCCTGTTTTAGACAACTAAATTTACAGTTTTATAATCCGTTATTGACTTTCTTTTGTCACCACTGTATTACTTAGAGTCTCGACATAAAAACATTAATTTGCATTGTACAAGTAGAATAATGATGATGTATTATGTTAAACCTGTTAGATATCCTACAACGTCATATACGGATCCAGTTAGGTACGTGTATATGTTTTTTAATTGTACTTATACATTAACGGGTTTATCCAACAGTAAATCGTAGATGTCTTTTTATATTGTTGAATTATCATGTTACTTTGTCTTTTAAAAGTACTTTTTTTTTACAATGTATCAATAATACCATGTTAACTAGATATGAGAGGACAGTATAGACCAATGGAATTACAAATGAAAAATTGTAAAACAAATCAAAGAATCTACAGTGTTCTCCCATTCACAAAAAAGCTCAAGAATATATTAAATTAAACTGGACTTTGGGAAAAATAAAAAGACACACTCACGCAAGTGGAGTTGTTAATACACTAGTCGGTAACGCAATTACAATAAGCCAGGGAAGCCACATGTGCAGAAGGAAAGAATCATCGCCAAGCAGTCATGTCTTCAACGCAGTCCCGAATCTTATAATACGTTTTTGATAAGGACACGTTTGACGTGGGTCTTAAATTTTCCCTCGCTTATTTCTGTAACAGGCTTTGGCAACTTGTTATAAAAGCGTATGCTATTTATGAGGAATGACTTGCTTGACGCCTAGGCTAATCTCCATTTATTTATAACAATTTCATGTCTGTTGCGTGTATTTATCGTGTGAATATCGCTTCTAATCTTATAAAGTCCTAAGTTTTTGCGTATATATAATATAGAAAGATCATAAATTCAGTTTTTTCTGGAACATATTGCTCAGATTTTTAATAATTAAGCAGATATTTTTTTCCTTAAAGCTCTTGTTTATTTAGCCCACCTGGGTCTCTGAGTCCGCCCCTGTAATAATCACAGTGCACTGACCACGGCACCATACAACAGTTCTGCCGCGTAGTTTAATCCTACTTTCCCGAGCATTGCACTCAACCACTCGACTGCTCGAGCAAACCAGTGCTAGTAGGTACTAGCCTGCTAGATTGCACATCTACTATCGTCGTTGAAAAAAAGACAACACTGTTGATTTTTAACCGAATTCAAAAAAATGAGGAGGTTGAGAACCTCCTCATTTTTTTGAATTCGATTGTATCTTTTTAGGGTAGCGTACCCAAAGGGTAAAACGGGTTCCTATTACTAAGACTCCGCTGTCCGTGCGTCAGTCCGTCTGTCTGTCCGTCTGTCACCAAGCTGTATCTCGTGAACTGTGATATTTAGACAGTTTAAATTTTCACAGATGATGTATTTCTGTTGCCGCTATAACAAAAAATACTAAAAAACATAATAAAATAAATATTTAAGGGGCTCCCATAAAACAAACGTGATATTTTTCTCTTTTTTGCTCGATACTGATAACAGCAACAGGTAGACGCTTGAAATATTCACAGAATATTTTATATATTCACTTTAAAAATAAATAATTAAATTAAAATAAAACAAATATTTAAGGGGGGCTCCCATACAATAGACATGCTTTTTTGCCGTTTTATAGATAATGGTATGGAACCCTTCGTGCGCGAGTCCGACTCGCACTTGGCCGGCTTTTTATTTGTGTTACCTCCTAACTACATATGATAGAACATGGTTGTTAAGCACTTTTTGCTCGTCACAATGCATATGGTGAAACGGAGCTGATGGTGAAGTACCAGGAGAACTCCTCAACAATTAAAAGATGATAAGAAGTTGACATTTACGCTTTCGTAACTAGATGCATTACAAACCGACCAACTAAAAAGCGAGAAATAAAAACCTTGTAATAAAAAATAAAACCGACTTTCAATCCAAAAAACAGTGCAAGTGAATAATAACTTTAATTTCGGAAGTTCGTGTCAAAAACCAAAAATACAAAACCAAAGACACCGAAAACCGAAATAAAAGTAATTTTTCACTTTGCAGTGTTTTTTTTTTTTGGAAGTTGGTTTTATTTGTTGTTATTTAATTATATGCCTGTCGCTGCTAATCAGGTAGGTAGTAATTAAGGACAGATTATTAAACAATTATTAAGTAATGGCGGTTTCGTTTGCTACTTGTTTCTGGTAGGGAAAGACCCGGCATCGAAACGTTTGATGTCTCAATAACGGTTTGACATGGTTTTGATATGCATCAGGCATCAAATAATATTTAGTATATTAAATCACCTGGTCTATTTTATCATACTAATATTATAAAGCGGAAAAGTTTGTTTGATTGCTTGAACGCGCTAATCTTCGAAAGTACTGGGTGGATTTGGATGCAATTTGGTATGGAAGTAGTTTGAAGCTTGAGGAAGGTTATAGGTTACTTTTTACGCGACTGCAAAAAAGGAGAGTTATGTTTTTACCGTGATAGAATCCACGGGAGCGAAGCCCCACGTGAGTACTAGTATAACATATAAGTTATTTATATAAAGGACACTGCATTTTTGCTTGCATTGTTCGCCTAATATTGGTAGTGCAGTCAAATTTAAGTCTTATTATCTGAAACAACTGTTGCTCTACCTAAATTAAATACATAAAAGTTTGGGTTCAATGAAGTGATAATAAATAATAGAGCTTGTAACTGACCATGTCAGACAAAAGCCTTTTCTTATACGTATACATAGAGGTAAACGTTCTGATCCGACCTCTGAATGTCACAGTTAGAAAGAATTATGATTTTCAAGAATTGCAATAAAAAGAAACATTCCTAGTTTATTTTTCCTTTTTGCTCTACCAAGCTTTAACATATTAATTCTAGTGTTATAAGATTTTATTTTTATTTTAATAAACCAGACTTACCAAACCATACATAATTATGAACAAAAAAAAATTAAATCACTTAAGAATCTAAAACTAAAAAACATGGCGTCTAAAATCAGTATTAGTCCACCGGTTTACGACTCATGGTATTGAAACGTTGTAAAAAACTCTAAAGTCTTGTCAAACGTTAAAATGTAGTCCTTTGATGATTAATAAAATATGTCATAATATGTCATTGAAGGGTTTCAATGACGGCAGTAAAAAATACAGCAAAAAAATAACAAGTGGTCAATGTATTGTTGAATGTAAGTGCAATAAGGTCATCTAAATACATTATTACTTGGGTTTTTTACCTGTGTAGAGTTGCACAAGATGCGTAATAAATATCAGACTTTCTTTGGTCAGTTGCACCAGCGAAATTCCCGATATGGAATTGATTCAAGCAAATTTAGATGGAGGGAGGCGGGGCGTTTGATCAAACTTGCCAACGAGTACCTATCTTCCTGACATACAGACAGACAGACGGACAAAAAGACATGACGAATCTATAAGGTTACCGTCTTTTGCCGTCCGGCTACGAAACCCTAAAAATTTAATTAGGTATGTGAAAAAATTTTTATTCCAAAACGAAACTAAGTGTTTTATAGCCAATCTCATGAAGTTTCAGTATCATCTAGTGAATTTCCTAATCGAAGTTATTTCAAAGGTAATAATGAAATAGATTCAAGGCCAAGAGAGAACAGTGATCCATTGTATGGAATGACGTAGCGTGATAACGAATCAGTCAGCATTGCATTATGTGGCTACTGTCAATCTACATTAGGAGCGAGCGTTTCGTCGGATTCAGCTGAGATTTATCTGTGGATATCGATCTATAGATACGTACACTATTTGTCTGTATGCTAAGTTGTCAGGCTTAAGCCATAACTATTAAGATCACTTTTTATTTTCACATGGCAAATTATCCTCCGGCAAAAACTAGAATTGTACATTGCTATTGCCGGTAATCATGAGAAATACATAATTATTACACATACTTATAAAATACATCTATACTATAATATTATAAAGCTGAAGAGTTTGTTTGTTTGTTTGCTTGAACGCGCTAATCTCAGGAACGTTCTGATTTGAAAAATTCTTTCAGTGTTAGATAGCCCATTTATCGAGGAAGGCTATATGCTATATATCATCACGCTAAGACCAATAGGAGCGGAGCACTAATGAAGAATGTCTCAAAATCGGGGGATATTTTTCCACGCGGACGAATTCGCGGGCGTAAGCTAGTATTATATATAATACATTGTGTCAAAAGGTCTATACTGTCCTCTCATTCCTAAAACAATGTACCTATTGTGCAAAGATTGTGAAAACCAATTATTTTTTAAAAGAGTAACCGTGGAGTTTCTTGCCGGTTCTTCTCAACAGGAAACGACCAATTTCGAACCGTGTACTAACTTCTCACGTTTTATATGTACCCATGTAGGCCTATGTGAAATAAAATATTTTTGATTTTTGAAATAGACAAAAGTTTTTTTGAGAAAGTATTTTAATATTTTTTATAAGTTATTCTAACTTATAAAATCGTTTGAGAGATTACACGTAAAGCACGATTTATTCCTCTGATTAACGCATTATACAGGCTTAATGTTATATGAAGAGGAAAATAAAATAGAATTTAAAATCAATTATGTTTTCATTGATTCGATTTTGTGGTTAATCTAAGTATTGTAGTAATCATTAATATCCGCTCAGAAAGTAGGTCGATTTAAATTGCATTACTTAATATTTATTTATACACTAGACACAATAAATCTATTAAATTATATCAATCAAGTTACATAACTTTAGTTTTTAAATAGTGTCATAATAATTGGTATTTTATTGCTACTTTGTTGTACCAAGTATGAAAGAAAGAAGAAAATAAATTTATTTGACCTAGATGCAAAGTCACACTATAAATACCTACAAATAAAATAAAACAAAAATTTTATGAAACAGACAGCATTGCATGTGGCTCACGCAATGTACTTTACTATCAATGATTTTTTTTAGAATTAGATCATTAGTTCCGGAGATTACCTCTACATAAAAACTTAGAAGAAGTATATACTTGAACAAGCAAAACTATATTAATATCCCACTGGAAAATTTTATTTGGAAACACATTAAGGATATGCAAACTATAGATCGCCACGGCAAGTTAACAATCCGGCTTGTGTAGTTTTTTCCCACTTATTAGGCAGCACGTTTCAGCGCCGCGGTCAGTTTACTCCGAGTCGGTTTCCCGCGCAGTGATCTGTCAACCAGTTTGACGGCGGTTTTGGCGGGAAAGCATTTCTTAACCCTACGTCGCGAATCGAATAGATGCAGTTGCGCTTTACAATCCAGTTACTTTCTTATAACATCGCGTTCAAGGTTCTTAACACACGTGCGCTCGGTTATTTTCATTGAACTCTCTGTATTTTGTAAAACTGTAAAAGTACTTAAATGTCATTCGGAAGTGGAAAAATGGACAAGGAAAAGTGTTGTTATGACAATTCAGCGTTTGTGTTGACTGAGAAAAATGTTTGGATGCAAAATGAGGTACGTCTATATGGCAGTTTTTCTTTCTGTCACTTGAAAATTATTAAAAAAAAATGCTTAACAAAATAAATTAGCGAATGTGCGCATTTTTTCTACACAAAACTAAACATTTTAGGAATACTTACAGTTAAGGAGTAGAATTTCTTGCCGATGACTGTTTTCTGATATCTATAACGGGGGTTTTTAAGATTCTAGGTAAGCATGCTTCATCTTCGATCACATCATTACTTACCATCAGGTGAGATGGTGGTCAAACGCGAGACTAGCAACCAATAAAAAAAGAAATAATAAGAATGAAAAGCAGTCTATTTAAAATCACTTTTCAATAACTCTAGAACATAAACAAAACTATTTTAATTAGAGTTTTAGTAACGCAAGGAGGTTCTGTGATTAAATTCTTTTAGCCTTGTTGATAAGTGTTATGAGTTACCGAGGCGTAACCAACTCTACCGGCCTCAAATATAAATTAAATCGTATATATTTAAGTGCACGTAAATTAAAATACTAATTAGTTACTTAGCTTACATTAGATTGCTGTGTCTTGATGGCACAAATGAGCCCCTTTGTTGGAAATATCGCCATCTTACATCGTCATAATCATAAAACAGTGTTTATTATGATTGCTAGTACATACTAGTATTTTTTTTGCATGAGGTGATAAGAGAATCTGAAACTGCAGTGTAGTATCGAATACGTTGAAAGAAAATATTTTTTAAGAAGTTCAATTTGTGTCTGTATTACGAGTATATGAAAAATTAAATTTATACGATAACTACATATTTTACGAAATGTAACTCTATTTAGGAGATACTTAGGCAATGTCATTAAAATATTTTGAGAGATTTTTTCCACAGATCATATAAATTTTTTTTCCAAGTGACAGGAGATAACGATAACTACCTTATTTATATAAAAAACATAACCATTATGTTAGTTTACATTCTTGATTCAAATTTGACAAGCAGAAAACGTTCGCTTTTAGTTTGCAGAGAAGATTTCATACTCGACCAATCAACGTGTGTTCTTTATTCAAAAAATCTATACAGAATTTGAATACAGTATTATTAGCTTCTTTTTGTAAGTAAAGCCAAAGATTTTAAAAGTAGATTTAAATAATAAAATAGTTTATAATACTTACATAAACAACACATTCTTCGACTCTACGATCGTAAACTCTTTGCTACATTGATTTTTATATATTTCTTGAGGTAATTTCATACTATTTCTGCTATGATCGAGTTTCTCCTTTTGAATAATTAGTGGATTATTTATTCATTAGTCTCGTTAGTATTGAATTGTGCGAGATTGTGACCCCGATACGCTCGCCAATGACTCCCATAGGAGACACGCGATATCTAGATAATGGAAATGCACTGGTGATTTCTTCATTAATTTAGCGTGTGAAAACTTGGTATCAAATCTGTTAGTAAGACTTGCTCTTATTAAAATCGAATATATAATATAATATCGAAATAACCCTCGAATGTTACTAAATAATGTCTACTAAATGTTATCATGGAAAACTTATTTATTAGAAAAAAAAAACATTTCGTCACTACCTTTTGCCGTGAAGTTTTTTTTTCACTTTTATTTCTTTGAGATATATATTGCATTTTATAAACTTAAAATAATCATTTATATTTTCAAAGCTCTAAAAAACATATATAAAGGTGAAAATAAAAAGAACATTGGTTAAAGGTGAAATTGGTTTTACAAAATAATTTGGTTTATTAAAGTTAATAATTAAGTTACGTATTTGTCTATTTTAAATTGGGACTCCGTATTTTAACACCTAGGGCAAAGATCAGGTTAAATGCATATACATAATTTTAAAAGCAATTTTATATGGCCAACCTAGATTTCAACCTCAGAATACAGAAAGATTTCAACGTAGATCATTTTATATTCTGCGCTATCTAGATTGTAGTGTTTGTGTTGTCACAAAAGCTAAATTTTGCTGAAAAAGCTTTTCACGCGAACGAACCCGCGGGCAGTAGCTAGTCCAACATAAACACAATCACGTACATTATAAGCGCTCAAGTAGCACCAACGTCATAGCAACTACTTAAATGTAAAAAGACGACTCTTAGATCGTTTTGTCATACATAAACTCCCACGGGAACATTCGAGACCATTTTTATAAGCATCGCGTCTTGTTCCTATTTTAAAATGAATGCGCATACGACGCACAGTCTCCGCAGTGAACATCTTGAATGTGGCCACGATAAAAAAGGATGCACCTGTTTGGATGCAGACGTATTTGGAGACTGGGTAATAAAATTCCACTTGTTTTATTTGCTGAGTATTTTTAAAATTTTCAACTGTTTTAATAGCAAAGCAGTGAGTGTCATACTTCACATCTCATATCGTTAGAACATTCCCGCAACCCCGGAAAACCGTTAATTTACCATCTATAGTAATATTATAAAGAGATAAAGAACAAAGACAGATGCCTACACAACTAAATTTAAAATGGCTCGGCCATTTATCTTTAATGTATAAGAATCTACACAAAAAAATCTTAACTATAAAGTTATATTTAATTTCTTTCGAGAACTTCTCCAATAAAATTGATTTATTAATAAACAAATAGCTGACCGGAAATTGTCAAAAATAACTTGAGTTGTCAGTATGCTGCAACTAAACTTATTAATCAGTTTTTTATTTCACATTCTTTATTGTTTTCTGTATTCTTTAATATACTAAAAATAGTAACAATATGTGGTGAACAACAGTCGCATTTGATCACATAAAAAATCTGAAATAATATTTTAATTATTGAGAATAAAAACTCCATTTTATTTTTATATATGGCAAGCAAAGGTGATGTCGACTATTCGGCCACATACAAACTCGAAAAGCAGAAAAAACAAGTGTCAAAAGTGACACAAAGGGAATTGATTGACATTACAAACACAAACAGTTGTTGTTATCGGTGATTTTGCGAAGTGCATGTGTTTACGTTTCCTTCTCTGTTTTTTGAGACTCTATTGCTTTTCGAAGTGTTGAAGTACATCCATTATTCCATTATTATACCATGAAGACCGGTGTGTAAGCCAGTCGAGCACAGAGATCGTCAAATTGTTATTACAATTTGACCTCAAAATTCCATATTTGTATTTATCTTAATATTTTTTTGTTAGAAGTTCTACACAATATTTAATGCTAAGAAACAGTTCTTAGTATTGAACTACACACAATAAAATTATTTTCATCGCTGGCCGTGAGAATTTTATATTAAGCCAAAGTTACTATGGACACTCGGCATTGCTCTTTGTTTGTAAGTTTGTATGTAGGGGCTAATCTCCGGAACTAATGATCCAATTCAAAAAAATCTTCATTGGTAAATGAGAAATGATCTTTATTTTGCAAATTGGTTATTAAATACCACTTTTACACGTCATTCTTTTTCGTAAATACTAACTAGATGAGGCCGGTGTTTCCTAACGGACTACCCTGAGAAGAAACACCGAAACAAACTCAGTGGTCCGTCTCTTTTAAAGTCCATACAATCTATACTAGTTAAAAATATATGCGAACCTTGTAGATTACCGTCTGAGGCGATCTTTTGAGGAAAGATGCTCACAGATTTGAGTGGGGCTGTCCATACTGTGCAAGCATTTGTCAGATAACGTATAGCACAACTTAAAACAAGGAGCTTAACGATTTGACGAACAATACCAAGGTAAGGACGTTTGGGTAGACCGTAAAAAGCACTCAAACTTTAATAAACTTTAACGGTAATAAGATGCATTATTGATTAGTGCTATAGGATATAAATTGTTTCGATGCCCATGCAGACAAAGTCACAGTCAAAGTCACAGTCAAAGTTCTAGTTCAGTTATAAAAGGTTAACTGTGTCGATCTACCGTGTCCAAGTCGATCCTCCTAAACAATAACTCGGTAATCGAAAAATCAAAATCTTACAGGAGAAAAGATTTAGTGATTTTATCAAATTTGTTTTAACTAGTGGGATTATTGAAGTCATTGATGTATTAAATTGATTTGAAATTCCTTTTATTTAAAACTTAGTTATTTAAGAAAAAAAAAACCTAAAAGTCTATACCTACATAAAATATCATGTGTGTCATGATATCTAAAGTATATACACTACTAATTTTTAATTAGTACAAAAAAAAATGGGGCTTTATCCGTACCCTTTACTGATCATATTTATGTAGTCAAAAGTAAAAAAAAACGAAACCCCAAAATTGTCTACGAAAATTTGTCATAACTGGTAAACTCATAATTGAATCAATCATTCATAACAATTGCTACTAGAAAATACTACGCGCAGTGCTAGTCCAGTTAGATCGTCATTCATAAATCCCGGCAAACTCGCGTCTAAGCTCAAGCCACGCCCCCTCTGGCCAGCGGTCCTTTTTACAACGAGTGAACGAACAAACAGTGCCAATTTGTTAGCGGAAGTGTGCGCGTGCTTTTTAAACATAAGTTGTTACGTTTTTACTGTCGCGATGGCTTACCAGTTTTCATCTCGGGAGTACGTGGCTATGTTGCGTGTGTACTTTTGGTCTGGTGGCCGCTGTTCGTATGTACAGGGAAGAGTACCCAAATGCTCGCTAGCCAAAGGTTCGGACTGTGGTAAATGTTTACCAACGTTTACTCGACCATTGATCATTCCGCGCAACGGCCCATCGCCAAGGACATGGAAGACCGGCCCAAAACCTTTACGACGATGTAGTGGACTACTTTGAAGATCCCCGGCGAAGTACGAATGACGCAGCTCGTCATTTTAATATCAGCCAGTACTGTGCATAGACGATCATTAGTTCGTCTGGATTTCACCCATACCACTAAAGAAAGGGTCAAGAATTGACTACTGTGGATAATGAACCAAGGATGGAGTTCTGCAGGTGGATACTGAACAATACAAGCAAATGGCCCAATTAAAGTATGAATTTAATAAGTGCCTATTATTTTTCGTGAACCTTTTATTTTACTTTTTTTTAATTCGTAAAGCTTAAAGATGCGTCTAAGCTACCTACAATTACGATAACAGCTGTTGGAGGCGGGGCAAGTTTGAGCGAGACCGCGTGACCGCGACATCACGATTAATGAATACATGAATGGCCTGTACAATATGTCCGTAAATTGAGTGACATTTTGGGATATAAACAAACGCTAATAACTTTGCTATTTATCAATATTATATAGTGAGACTTTACATATATAATAACAAGACCTTTTCTAATAAGCCCTTTAAGTATTTGTACTAATTAAAAATTAGTAGTGTATATCATAGAAAAAATCTAAAAAAAATTGCTAAAGTGTATTCAAGTCTATAGATGCCAAATTTACAGTATAAAGCCCATAATAACACATGACCGAGTTCTTGGTTGGGAGGATCGAAGTGTACACCGTAATCATCATCTTTTCCCAACTATGATATTGGGTTTGGTGTTCAGTCTAATCTGATGCAGCTGGGTACTTTACATGGAGTGACTGATATCTGACTATCACAAGCAGTGGCGTAGCTGAAACTTTGGAGGCCCCCCCGCCAAAATCTCAATAAGGCCCTCTATAACCCAGCGATAACCCAAAAAATCCTACGACCCAAGCGAGTCAACCCTACGTAACCTTTTTTTTTCTGGGTGGGAAAATCATCATATGACTCCTTCCGCTCTGGGTGGAGCGGAAGGGAGTGTCAGACTTCTACTGACTAAAAACCTACCCTTTCTTTCTCTGTTGACCTTGCATTCCGGGGCCGCGGTGTCTCGTCAGAACTATTCCCGCAACCCCGTAAGGCAATGGCCCTATCGTACCCCGTCAATGCTGCTGACTGCTGTTTGAGGCGCGCGCGGAACACGACGCGCCGCCGACAACCCTACTTAACCTTGAACTTACTAAACTAGCTCATTTTCCTAGTACTCAAAATACATCGACTTGAGAAGCTTATTAAAAACTCATAACTATATTAAATTTATTTTAAATTCTCTTTTTTATTTATTTAAAACTTCCTGTGTTAGGTAGGTTCCGATTGCTTCGGATGCACGAAGTTCTGTAAAATTTTTCAAGACACTGAGGCCCCCTAAAGCTGGAGGCGCCCCCCTGCGGACCTTCAGCTACGCCACTGACCACAACCCAGTAGCTGGGTAAGATACCCCTTGGCAAGACCAGTATCAAATTTTCTAGCTTCTGTAACGACCGACAAACATAAATATACAAATTACACTCGGGAGTACCGGATCTACGTGCTTTCCGAGGCACGGAGAAATCTCGCTAACATAGTCAGCCATCTACAGACCGGCCTCGGCGAGTGTTGCTTAACTTTGATGGTCGAGCAGTGCGACCGTTGTTATTTAGCCACAAGCTCATCAACTGTTTGCGCAGTCCACTTGTACAATTACTAATGTGTGGTTCCGAATAGGTTAATATCGACATAACTAAAAAACTTTTTTGCAAAAAAATAAAACCGACTTCCATATCAAAACACTACAAAGCCAAAAATAATTTTAATTTCGGTAGTCGGTGTTATTGGTTTTGTATTTTCTTTTTTTTCACACCGCCTTCCGAAATTAAAATTATTTTTGGCTTTGTAGTGTTTTGATATGGAAGTCGGTTTTATCTTTTTGCAAAAAAGTTTTTATTTTCGCGCTTTTTAGTGGGTCAATTTGTAATTAATCTAGTTATAAAAGCCAAAATGTCAACTACAAAAAACTAAAAACGCGCGAACAAAAAACACAATATAGAGCAACCGAAAAGATCATCAATGTAAATATTTTTTTTAGACTTTTGTTGATTTTTCAGAAACGGCTTGTTCGATGTCGATAAAATTTTCATGGGACCATTTGGGAAGTATACCCTTTCCAACAAAAAAAGAATTTTTCAAATCGGTTGGCGAGCGACGGAGCTATGCCCGAACAAACATAAAAAAAAAAAAAAAAAAAAAAACAAACAAACATCCGAATTGAGAACCTCCTCCTTTTTCAGAAGTCGGTTAAAAATGCAAGATGCTGAAAGCCTTTTTGCTTACTCATTAGTGAAATAATTCTAGATGAGTTTTCGTTCTTTTATTTAACTTTCTTTTGAGTAAATGTCTGTCGAGTGACGACTACATGAATGAAAAATTTACCAAAATATTCTTTTGCAATGTTCAATTGAACACTCGAACACATTGTTGCCTATTGAATCTGACTTACACTAATTTAGTCCTCCCCATTTCAATTAAAGCTTTTAAAGTCCTTTTAAAGTCATTCCTGCAACTCTGGCAGGCAATGGCCCTGAGCATTGCCTACCGGGTTGCGGGAACACGACGCGCTATCAACCCGGGCCTGTTGAGTTAAGATCCTTCCTAGGATGAAAAATTTTCTCTCATCTGAGTAACGAATATTAAAATTAAGCGAATAATTGACCGCCATATGATGAGGTCGACTTTCTTAAAATGCTGTGCAGGCTATTGTTATTATAAAAACTTTTTACCAAAAAATTAAACCGACTCCCAAAAAACACTGCAAAGTGAAAAATAACTTTAATATCGGTAGTCGGTGTCTTTAGTTTTGTATTTTCGTTTTAGACACCGACTTCCGAAATTAAAGTTATTTTTCACTTTGCAGTGTTTTTTGGGAGTCGGTTTAATTTTTTGGTAAAAAGTTTTTATTTCACTCTTTTTAGTTGGTCTATTTTTAATTTACCTAGTTACAAGAGCCTAATTATCAACTACTTATAACCTTTTACAAAATATTGCTTTTCCCAATGCTGGGCCGTTAATTGTTGAGGAGTTCTCCTGGTACTTCACCATCAGCTCTACATCACCATATGCATTGTGACGAGCATAAAGTGCGTAACATCCATATTCAAGTAATCGAATCGCAATCCACTCAATACTTATTATTGAGTAGTTTCGGTGGCCATCTGTGGTCTTCATCATCAGTTCCACTTCCTCAAATGGTACTTTTTGAGAGCAACTGCACAAGTTACTATAATAAATACCCAAAACGACATAGGTGTGCCTATAATATTTGAAGAGTTCCCTCAATTTCTCCAGGATCCCATCATCAGATCCTGACGTTTATGAAAATGGGACCAGTATCGAAGTATACCCTTTTAATCAAAAAAAGAATTTTCCAAATCGGTTCAGCCGTCTTCGAGTAATCGATGATCATACATTAAAAAAAAAAAAAAATATACGCGTCGAATTGATAACCTCCTCTTTTTGTCGTCGGTTGAAAATATAATTAAAACTAACTGAAAAATGCTTGCACAGTTTGGACGGGGCCAATAAAATCTCTACACTGTTCTCATGTGATTTGAGCAGTACGGATTGTATGGACTTCAAAAGAGACGTGACCTTTAAGTACGTTTCGTAAAATAATTTGTTGTGCAAATTTACGAATAAATTAAACAGTAAAAGTGTTATTTATAACTATTTTGCAAAAAAAGCATTACAAACATGACACTATATCACAATCACAACACATTTTTTACTATGCTCTACGTTGATAAATTGTAAATTTATTCAAATAAAATTATAATGGTAACCTACATACAGTGTGATGTTTTTCTTTGTCCGTTGTGTATCACGTGAGAAAGTGTTTTACACTGCTATCCAAAAGAGGATTTTGTGACTTGATACCTATTTGACTAATTTCTCCCCGATTTCCTTCGCGTGGAACTCTCGCGAGTTATAAAGTACATACCATAATTATGTGTTATTTTAGGTTGTAAACTATGTCAAATGTATATGAGTGCTAAGTTTAGTTAGTGTGAATACATATTGTTCCTGTTTGCTGTCTATGGGAATCAGAACATTATCTTAAAGTAAGACCAAGCAAAATTTGAAACAACCTGTAGAAGCACCAGCTTATGCCAACAACTTTGCCCGAGTTTATGTTTATGTATGTCGAAAATGAATATGTTATTTTATTTATTTTAACGAATATATGTTGTTTTTTTTTTTTTTTTGTGTCTTAATTTGCAACATACTTTTCATAGCTTAGCTTAGTGTGTTAATCCAAATCCGTTGAACTTTAAGATGATAAAAGTTAATAAATAAACAGACAGAAAGACAAACAATTTCGCAAAACGAATATCGATCAGAGCGGTTCATACTCTATATACCGTTTTGTTTTTGATAACACAAAAATAACACAAGCATGAAAACTACTCGTTACTTACCACCACGAACACTCAAGACATTTATTAAAATTTTCCTTACGTCATCTTATAGCGATTACTTAAAACGTTTACATTGTGTTACATACTTATATACAAACATACATAATATGCATGCGTACTAATATTACAAATGCAGATGTGTGTCGATCCGTTTTACCTACATTTAATCGTCAAACTCGATAAACATATTTTGGCAGATCGATATCATTCACATTATGGGACTACCCTACAAACCATAAAAGTAAATGTAACCGTATGCATGATTTTTATAAAAAATCCCGGCCCTCTTAGGCTCCTCCTCCTGCTCTGGGTGGGAGTGAAAGGGAATGTCAGACTTCTACTGATAAAATCCACACTGTTCCTTGAGTTGCCTTTGCGATCCAGGATCGCGGTATCTTGTTAGATCATATTCGTTACCGCTGCATGCAATAGCTATACTATATTATAAACTGGAGTTGGACATGAGACACCGATCGGACAGCAGATCACTCGTCGCCTATGCTCGTCGCAGATTGTCTTGGATTGGCCTCACTCTCCGAAGAGGCCCCAGCCACGTCCCTAGACAAGGTCTAGCTTACTGGGAAATATTCGGTAGCGGCGGAGTTAAAGAAAGTAGGGTTGACGTGGCCCGAGGTGAAGCGCGTAGCGTAGCCCAAGACAAAAAGAGATGGCGGAGCATTGTAGACGCTCTCTGCCCCACCTAGGAGACTTAGGACATTAAGTCATGTAAGTCATGCAGGCAATAAACATATAGAGCCCCATCATTGGTGCTGAATGCTCGTCGCCAACTCGCCACCCGTCGCGTCGCATCGACTCGGAGAAGTAAGTTCTCTTGGATTAACAAAACAGTGTACAGGCAGGCGAAGCTGAGAGCTAGTGTTAGCATATAAATATGTAGATACACTGATCATTAGTATACAGGTAGTTTTTCGTTTAATATCTTTTATGTTTATGTTAAATTCTATTGTAGTGTCTATGTCCCAGTTGAAAGAGGTTCTATTGTATTCAGCTGGACTGAAAATGCTTACTAAGTTATCCTTTTTATGCACAAATTATAGTTGCTAACAATAAATTATTTGTAAGAATGTTTGTACCTATGTATGATAACGGTTGGTAAAGGAAGGCCATATAAACTGTGACTGCATTGGCTGAAAGATAATATAAAAAACTGGCCAAGTGCGAGTCAGGCTGGCCCACGAAGGGTGCCGTAGTAACTACGCAAAATAACTTTGTTTTTCATAATATTTGTATGAACTACAAAGTTATAATTGCGGTTTTAGAAAATATGCTGTATCTCAAGAACTGCTGACCCGATCTCGTTCAAACCAATTTTTGGAGAAAGTTTACATTAAGATCTACAGTATACATTTTCACTCCATTATTATAGAAGTTATTATTTCCAGTTTCAGTTCCAGTACAATTATTTCCATTCATGTTTTATATTTAATTTAATGTAATTTTAAATAACATAGTCTGGTTCATTGCATTAAGTTGCACAACCTATTGAGAAGAAGACACTGACTACCGAAATACAGGTATTGTGTACCTAGCTCGGTAGACAGGGCTTCACAAAGTCTGTAAAAATTGTTATGCCAAGAATTATTATATTATATTATTAGTTAGAGCGGGAGGGACATACATTTTACCACTTTGGAAGCGTATATCTTTTAAACGATTGACTTTATGAAAAAGTGGTTTTAGGAACCTCGATGTCATTTTTAAATACCTTTCTATACTTACCACACACGCATGGATTTATAGATATACGCACATATAGATGCATAGAATATTCAGTTTCAGTTCCATGTATGAGCAGCCCCCCTTAATTTTAAATATTTTTTTAATTTTTTCTTAAAATCGGAAAGCGGTTTACATAATACATCTACCTACCAAGTTTCACGTATATAGTCCTAATAGTTTCGGAATAAAATGACTGTGACATACGAACGGACGGACAGACAGACAGAACTGACGAAACTATAAGGGATCCGTTTTTTGCCTTTCGGCTACGGAACCCTAAAAAGAGAAAACAATGTCTATTTCTTTGATACGAGTTTTAAACCGTGAATTCGAACCCAGATAGGCACTTTATTTATCATCACCACTTCACTCAAAGCTGTGAAGGAAAACGTGAGGAAACCTGCACGTCGTCGTTGCGCTTGCAAAAGGCGCTATGTGGTAAAAATCATTTTCGTTCTTTTATGAAGTTGCCATCGTTATTTTAATACACACATGCTGTAAAACAGCTATCTAATAAACGAAATATTTAAAGAGTTACCTTTCAATATTGCGTTTATCAGATAGCTGTTTTTACAGCATGTGTGTATTAAAATAACGATTGAAACTTCTTAATAGAACGAAAATGACTATTTACCACATAGCGACTTTTGCAAGCGCAACGACGACGTACTAGGACCGAATAGACCGAATTCATGCGACATCTACCAACCCGCACTGGGCACGCGTGGTGGATTATGGCTCATTCTCTCTCATAGAGAGAGATGAGGTCTGAGTACTGTACAGTGGGAATGCTGTAGGCTGGTTACACAGTATACAAATAACAGCACACTCACACAAACATGCGCACCGACGAGACTCCCAAGCGAAGGTCACGGTGCTCTCAGTAGTGCGCAGAGTAAAGTAACTATAGGGAGAAAGAGTGACAACTCTGTGGTAAAATTTGCATGTATGGAAAGTGCTGCCAACTTAAGTTTGGTGAGTGAACTAAGGCTCTAATAAATATACACCTACATATATATGCATACTTACTATGAGTATGTATGTATGTAGTCTTTCTAAATTTTATTAGGGTCACAATCAAGGTTTTGACCTAAATAGATAATTCGACATACGCGGAGATCTTTGGTCACCTCGGAACCTAGGTAAAGAAAAGCGACCATTTTATTCACCTTGTGGACTTTTATCGTCCACATGGAATATGCTAATAAAAGCTATCTAATGAATAGACAACTGAATTAAAATTACTTTATACTCGTATCTATGTCGAGGATCGTGGCTAAATTATAATTTATGGTTAAGCAACTGCCTAGCAATGCTTGCCGAAATCGGTCTGTGGCAATGCTTATCAATCAATTTTGTATATTCCAGGCAACTTGGCCCATACAAATAAAATACATCCTATTACAGTAAATAACTACAAATAAAATACAACGTGTAACAGAATACACGCAATACCTGAAAGTAGCTGGTTCTGAATCGGCTTCTGAATCGATTTCCGTCATAAAAAATAGGTGTAAAATTTTGACGGAAAATCTTTCATTTATTATTAATATATTATACCATTACCTTTAAAATAACTTTAATTTCGTTAGTCGGTGTCATTTGTTTTGTATTTTCTTCTTTTTTTGACACCGCCTTCCGAAATTAAAGTTATTTTTGCCTTTGTAGTGTTTTTATATAGAAGTCGGTTCTATTTTTTGCAAAAATTTTTTTTCACGCTTTTTAGTGGGTCGGTTTGTAATTTATCTAGTTACAAAAGCCAAAATGTCAACTACTTATCACCTTTTACAAAATATTGCTTTTCCCGATGCAGAGCCGTTAATTTTTGAGGAGTTCTCCTGGTACATCACCATTAGCTCTACTTCACCATATGCATTGTGACGAGCATAAAGTGCTTAACATCTATATTCAAGTAATCTAATCGCAATCCATGAAATACTTATTATTGACTAGTTTCGGTGGTCATCTGGGGTCTTCATCATCAGTTCCACTTCCTCAAATGGTGCTTTTCGAGAGCAACTGCAAACATGACGACAATGGGACCAACTAGAAAGTATATCCTTTCAAACAAAAAAGAATTTTCGAAATCGGTCCAGCCATCTGCGAGTAATGAGGTAACATACATAAATAAAATAAATAAATAAAGTTCAAGATAAATTGAGCACCTCCTCTTTTTTTTTGAAGTCGGTTAAAAAGAACACGTATGAAGTTCAGAATAATCTTAACGAAACAAATAACAGTAACAAGTAACAATTCTAACAGAATTATCTGAGATAAACTCGGAATTTCGGGAAGCGCATCAACAACGCCGGCAAAGCTAGAGTTGACAATGGCCGACAAAGATATTTGTTTGACAAGTTTATAAATAAGACAAGATGGCTGCTAAGTCTTTTTAACTCACCAAACTTCAGATTTCGCAGTCGTCTATTGAAATTGATGACAGTACGTTTAAAGTTTATCTCCGAAAATGGCATGAGCGTATTGCGTTGTGTACGGCTATTTGAACTTGGCTTTAATAAAACCGGAGCTATCGTATTTTAAACTTTCTGTTGATTTTAAAAGGTAACAATTATCTATTTATTGTTATTGTTATACTTACAATCGTTATCGACTTATAAGTCCGTGATCATAATGAATTCGTGATCTTATTACGTATAAATCCAGAATGCGGTGGTTATTAGGATATTTAAAGCCGATAGTGCAATACTTAGTTGTAACAAAATGTATATCAAGGTAACGCCGACGTAATGACAAAGTTACATATCTATAGTTCTACAAGTTGTTATTACATTGTTTTTCGTGTTTAAACTATCGCCTTTTGCTGAGATTAACCAACGCCATGAGATTACTTATTTAAATTGTAATTGTAAGCTAGGTAGTTATTTAAATTCGATGGATTGATCACTACAGAACAAAAATGTGGAAAAAAACAATACCAAAATCATTAAAAGTTACAACCCTATTGCTTCAATGGAGCGTAGGTAATTATGTCGTCAACTAGGTTTAGTTTCTGTACTGTCCATATCATATACTGTGCTGATTATGTCATGTTTTGTCTTCCGTATAGAGAAAATAATGACATGCGTTATGTCGACATCAAATATCTAAATTGAGATGATGAAGTTCAAGTCAGTAGTATTCTAGAAACGACTGGAAAAAAAAAACACGAGATAAATTACCACCTTGACGGACGTAGATTTTATTAAGTCAACAAACACATTAAGTCTACAGTAATTTGCCACCGTTTCTCCCCAAATATAGCTTCAAAATGTAACCGATTTAGTAAATCCTAATTCCTATTTACATATATAGTCGTGCGTTTTATATGTTTTTCCAATTATTACGGTTAACAATAACTAGAGTTTTGTTAGCGAGATAGTGTGAACGGTGACATTTTGCTGCCATCACTCACACAGTGGCCGACAGTGGCCTGATTGACGGAAAAATCGCTGAAAGAAATAATAATAATAATATACGTTAGATGTCAAATATAACAGTCTGATTATGGTAATTATGTGAAAAAATTTATAATACTGTCAAGTAGAGAAGGGGCACTGTTTTCATTTGAATTATGAATCAATTTCATTATTTTTTAAATTAAGAAGATTCCATCTTACTTCTTCATGTCACCTATTATTTATTAAGTAAATATATCGTTCGTTTTATAAGGTACTTAACAAATCTTTAGAGACATTTACTATAATTAAGGATAATTAAACGTTTTCGTTTTTCATCCTACCTAACCCTTAGGGTTGTTTTATCTTTTTGCACAAGCTTCTGGCATCTTGTAAGTTCTTGTGATTATACCTATGACCTAAAGTCTTATTCTAAAAATATAATCGAATTAACAACCTCCTTGTTATTTTGAAGTCGGTTGAAAATTAATAAGTGGAATGTGGATCATAATGACGGTGTTAATAGCAAAGGTACCGACTGAAGAAGGCGGATCCCGTAATCGAAAGGATGATTTTTTTTATATTGCTATAATTTAGTTTACACAATATAATTTAAAACAATTTTAATATAATTTAAATATAATTTGAAACAAATAATATTTATTTCCTTTTTTTCTGGGTGAAAATCATCATATGACTGCTGCCGCTCTGGGCAGAGCGGAAGTGAGTGTCAGACTTCTAAATTCTAATAACTAAGAGTCAGTAAAAGTCTGCCACCCTTTTCTGCTGCTCCACTCCGGTCCTTTAGTTACTTTAGCATTCTGGGGGTATCTGGAACGTTCACGCAATACCGGAATATCTATTTATTTCAAGTTGCATGCAGTGTTAGATGGCAGAACGCAGATCTATTAGTTACATGTTCTATAATTTTAATTTGGTTTCCCTCATTCTCTGAAAGATTTACAAGTAAATATTCATTTTTAACCGACTTCTAAAAAAGGAGGAGGTTCTCAATTCGGATGTTTGTATTTTTTTTTTATGTTTGTCCACGCATAACTCCGTCGTTTGCCAACCGATTTGAAAAATTCTTCTAAAAGATCTTGTTAGAAAGGGTATACTTCCCAAATGGTCCCATGAAAATTTTATCGAAATCGGACAAGCCGTTTCTGAAAAATCAACAAAAGTCTAAAAAAATGTTTACGTTGATGATCTTTTCGTTTACGCTGCATTGCGTTTTTTGTTCGCGCATAACTCCGTCATTTACGAACCGATTTGGAAAATTCACTGACCCACTAAAAAGCACGAAAATAAAAACTTTTTTGCAAAAAATAAAACCGACTTCCATATCAAAACAATACAAAGCCAAAAATAATTTTAATTTCGGAAGGCGTTGTGAAAAAAAAAGAAAATACAAAACCAATAACACCGACTACCGAAATTAAAATTATTTTTGGCTTTGTAGAGTTTTGATATGGAAGTCGGTTTTATTTTTTGCAAAAAAGTTTTTATTATGTCTTTATCTTCATTCAGTTTATACATTGTAAGTTATTATATAATCGATAGATATGTAGGTACAGCGAGTCTGTTTTGAGTTCTATTTTTGATATTTATATTTCGCTAATTCAATATCTCACATTTGCCTTTGCACGTTTGACGAGATAAATCATCAATATATTATACATATACATATAATAAAATAGTAAAAATGTGCGTCTCTACATTGAATACATTTACAAAAACATAATTGATTGGAGTTAAGAAACTGTAATAGAACAATAAAAAATTGTCTGCCTGTGTACCTGTTTGTACACACTAATCTTCCGGAATCACTAGATGGATTTGAATGAAACTTTTATTGTTACTGGGAACATAATATGCTATAATTGATTTCGGAAAATGGAACACCTAGTGCCGAAATTTATATTTGTATTTACTACTAATAAACTAGATGAGGCCCCGTATTTTCTAGCAGACTATTCTGAGAAGAAACTCAGAGATCAAAGTCTCTTTTAAACTGCAAACAGTTCCTGGTCAAATCATATGAGAAACATATATGTAGATTGTCTGATCGGGATCTCTTGAGGCAAGCACCGCGGACCTGTCCAGAAAGTGCTAATATTTTGTCATTTATCATGTAATCCAACTTAATTTGGTTAGGCAGCATAAAGTACCTACCTAACCGGTATGAAAAATCACAAATCTACCTCTTATAGGTATTTACATAGTAATGTGATTATTATCAGTCACACAACACAATCTAAAACTAATAAAATAGAACGGAAAAGTTTGTTTGATTGTATGTTGACGCGTTAATCTTCGAAAGTTCTGGGTGGATTTGGATGAAATTTGGTATGCAAATAGCTTGAGGAAGGTTATAGGCTTTTGCAAGAGAAAAAGGGTTATATTTTTATTGTGATAGTCCACGGGAGCGAAGTCGTGCGTGCCTTCTGCTGCTGATTGATAGATAAATAGAATATACTTTATTGATACTGGTCGCGCCATCCCATCTTCCCAGTTTATCATGTTGTGCTGACGCTACCGCTGCGGCTGCGGAAAACCTCAAGCGGTGTAAATATAGTCATCTCAGTGATAACTATATTTTCGAGCCTTTTGGGGTCGAAACTCTTGGACCATGGGGCCCGTGTGCTCACAGCCTTTTTAAAGACATATCGAAAAGGCTCGTTGACGCTTACCGCGACCCTTACCCTTACCCTTCCCAAAGGCTGGTTATTTCTTTGGTCAACGGCTAAGCATTGCCATACAACGAGGTAATGCCGCCATCGCCAGTATCTTGGGTACGTTGCCAGCCGACAGCGTTGAGGATCAATTTTTTTATGCTTTATTCTAGTTTGTATTTAAAGTATTTTATGTTAAATTAAGGTACACTTTATTGTATACCAAAATTTAAACACACCTATTTAACATTATTGCTTAGTATATGGTTACAATGGCGGTCTTATGATAATGGTGGTTATATGAGGACTTAAAATAAATAAACAGTCCATTTGGTTAGTACACAAATAACTTATAAAACTAATGACTACCAAAAAGACAAAAACAACTAATTATTGAACGCCACAGTGGCATGTAGGCATATAGGCGTATCCAATGTCTCATTATTGGGCTGTCTCACCTGTCCGCTGTAGTGTTCGGGATGCTGTTGGGGCTGACCAAACATTATAAAACCACGGGCTGACTACACAGATAAGTGTCTGAAATCAAATTATATGGTCTTTTTTGGGTTCCATAGCCGAATGGCAAAAAACGGAACCCTTATAGTTTCGTCTTGTCTGTCTGTCCATCCGTCCGTGTGTCACAGCCATTTTATTCCGAAACTATTAGGACTATACATGTGAAACTTGGTAGGTAGATGTATTCTGTGAACCGCTTTCCGACTTTAAGAAAAACAATTAAAAATATTTGAAAGAAGTGGGAAAAAAATATTTTCAGTTTAAGTTCCATTAATGGGGAGCATTAATGGAAATTAAACTAAAAATATTTTTTTTTTCATGAAACCTATACGTGTGTCCTTTTTATAGACATGACATTGAGGTTTTTAAAACCACATTTTCATAAAGTTAATAGTTTAAAACATATACGCTTCCAAAGTGGTAAAATGTGTGTCCCCCCCCCCTCTAACTTCTAGAATAATGGAGTAAAAAAAAAAATATGCTGTAGATCTTAATATAAACTTTCAACGAAAATTGGTTTGAACGAGATCTGGTCAGTAGTTTTTGAGATACAGCATATTTTCTGAAACCGCAAATATATACAAAGTTATATTTGCGGTTTTCATACATATACATATTCATACAAACACTATGAAAAACAAAGTTATTTGACGTAGTTACTACGGAACCCTTCATGGGCAAATCTGACTCGCACTCTGCCAATTTTTTGATTATTACGGATGAACCCGCTCTAGACCCCCATCACACCTGATGGTAAGCGTTAGATGAGGTCTACGATGAAACGAGGGAGCCCAGAATATGCATGTTTATTCCTGCTTTAAAGGTTGACGGGTCATGCGCACCTTGGCTGTGCGCACAATAAATACAAGGTGTCTCAAAAGAAAGTTCACATTTAAATCTTTTTTTAAAAGAAAAGTCTTGGCTTTATTGAAAAAATGTTTATTTTATATTGAAGTACACTGTTTGGGAATTTATTTTTTAAATAACATCGTCCAAATGTAAACCGTTGCGCTCTCGGCATTCATTTAGTCGGGCACTAAAATTGCCTATGACAGCTCGGCAGGTAGTCTCCGTGATGGCTGCCATTTCATGACGGATATTTTCTTTTAATTGTGCCAGGGAAGTCGGTTTATTAGCGTAAACTTTTGATTTGACATAACCCCACAGGAAAAAATCCATAGGCGTTAAATCGGGACTCCGTGGAGGCCAATTTATGTCACCTCGCCAGGAGATTAATTTGTTCAGAAAAATTTCTCGAACTCGAGGCAGAGATCTGTTGGACGTGTGTGAAGTTGCTCCATCCTGCTGGAACCATGTTCTTTGGTTGTAACCAGGAAAGTTTTGCAGTTGGGGTACGAAAAACTCGTCTAACATCTCCACATAACGCTCTGAATTCACTGTGAGTGTGCGTCCCCTTCCATCTTCAAAAAAGTAAGGGCCGATAATTCCTCGCGCCGACATCGCTGCCCATACGGTGACTTTGGGTGAATGTAGCGGTTTCTGATGTTTTTGTTTTGGGTTGGTTGCACTCCAGTAACGACAATTTTGCTTGTTTACATGCCCATTCAGGTGAAAATGGGCTTCATCGGAAAACAAGATGTTGGTGAACGTTGGAAAGCGCTCAATCATCTGATTTACAAAGGCAAGCCTCTGACCAGCATCTTGAGCCTTCAGTTCTTGCACTAACTGAATTTTGTACGGGTGCAGCTTTAAATCTTTGTGTAAAATGCGGCATAATGAAGATCTGTGCACATTTAAAGCAACAGCACGCTTCCGAATCGAGAGGTTTGGATCATCTCGAATAGACTGAGTAACACTGTCCACGTTTTCGGCTGTTCTTGATGTTCTTGGTCGCCCAGATTTTGGTTTCTCCAGAGTTGACCCAGTCTCTTCAAACTTCTCAACCCATTTTGCAATGAGACGAGTGCTAGGCGCATCATTTAAGTGACGAATATGTCGAATACTGCAGAATTTTCTACGCGCTACAGTCGCCGAATTACCGTTTTTGTAAAACTCACGTACGCACAACGCACGGTCCGCACCAGAGAAACGCTCCATAGCGACTAAATTCCCAAGAGCCAGACTACCGACTGACATACCGCGCAATAAGATAAGCAAATGTGAACTTACTTTTGAGACACCTTGTATAAAGGGGAAGTGCTAAGTACGACACGACGGTATATTTACCAAGTGTAGATGGTACCCTGAAGTACGTCTGGTAGAAGAGATGAGTGGATGGATGCGTGTCTATACCCTTTCCTCAAGAACGCGTAGAGATATCAGACTTGATTATTATTCTGAAATACTTTGATCTACGGACTCACGCAGCTGTAAAGAAATCAAACTGGTAAGTCGACGCAATTAAAAGATATAACCGTATATATCGCAGATTTTGCGATGTTACAAGGGAATCAAAACATACATAGGGTATTTTCCGTTGACCTTTAATCAGAAATTTGGCAAGAAGGAATATCTTACAACACATGTCAAAGAAAAAGTCTGAAAATAGGTCCTTTTGATCTTTGATTCCTCCCTTCTTGGAGTTGTTTGTAAAGAACCGTATGGGCAAGTCCACATATACAATATCCAAAATCAATTATTTTTTAAGAGTAACCGTGGAGTTTCTTGCCAGCCACGTGGTGGACAAACGCTACTACCAAAGATATAGAGCGAGTGCAGCTGAAAGCACAAACAACCCAGGACAGAATATTGCTGCCTTAAAACGAGGAAAGCCGACCCCAAGTAAAGGGAGCGGGCGTGGAAGAAGAAGAGAAGAGAACCGTGGAGTTTCTTGCTGGTTCTTCTCCATAGGAAACGACCAATTCAAACCGTGCTTCTGACGTTTTATAGGTGCCCAAGTAGGCCTATGTGAAATACCACAAAGATTTGAGTGGGCACGGCCAGTTAGTGCAAGCATTACTCTTGACATAAGATTCCCAGGTTGTCATATGTTATACTCTTCTAAGGAAGGATATTAAATATTAATTATTAGTAAGCAGACATTTTCTTTGACTCATCAATGCATCACAACTTTGTAAGCAATAGCCACAAAAACCCACATTGTGCCTACGTTATATTAATTACTTGCTGCGTAATAATTTTAAAATTGTAAGCACTGAAATATGTGTAACACTAACACACCCATATTTAAGTACATCATTTATGACTTTATAATGAACTAGTTTTGCCCGCGACTTCGATTGCGTGGGAAGTTTTTCCCGCGCAAAAACTGATCCTGTGGGAATTCCGGGATAAAATGTAGCCAACGTGTTAATCCGGATTCAGCTGTCTACGTACCAAAATTAAATCAGATCCGTTCAGTAGTTTTTGCGTAAAAGAGTAATAAATATCCATTCATCCTTACAAATTTTCTCATTTATAATATTAGTAAGATAAGCTAGCCAAGGGGTATTGTGTTACCCAACTAGATAGATAGATAGAATATACTTTATTGTACACCAATAATTGAATCACACTTAAATAACAATATTGTAAATAAAATTAGTTACAATGGCGGTCTTATCACTGAGAGCGATATCTTCCAGACAACCTTTGGAAGGACTTTACGAGCTTTAATTAAAATGGGGAGGGCTATATTAGTGTACTACTGTACAAATATTCATCAAAACGGAAAATCTAATAAATACAATACATAAGTACATAAAATAAATACATATACAACGTGTAATTTAAAGGATATAGGTATACACATACCAAGTGTATGGCTTCTTTGGATGATAACAAACGATATGGCAAGGGTTTTGCAATCCTAAGTCTACGTGTGTAGAACTTATTACAAATTCCAATACACTGATACCAGAAACCGAATTTTTAAAATTAAGAAGAACGAAAAGAATTATCGTGTTATTGGCAAGTGACGTGGAAAGTTATTGACCCTCGTAGTGCTGTGACACGTTTGTTATGATTGGTATTCAAGAAATATATGAAACCAATAATTTGGTATCAATTCTTTGAGTCAGTTATTTTGTGCTGAAACTGTGCATAGAGACTCCATACCAGATGTTGTCTTCAGCCGTTTTGGATAGATATGGGGTTTCCGTAAACACGTTGTATAATGTGTTCTTTAACATCGTGTGGAGAAAAACAAAGGAATAATCATAAGTTTGAAAGAAAATGATTGGCAACCGAGCTTTTAAAAGCATCGAGTGACTGAGCTTGTCTTACTGACACCGGCAATGCATTCCACAACCGAATAGCCTGCACCGTAAACGACTGGTTGTAAATTTTGTGGAATGTGTAGGCAGCCAGCTAATAGGTTCTGGAGGTCATATAGGCCATGTAAAACACTAGTGTCTGCGCAGGTGCAACCGGTCAGACAGGAACACGATCCTAACATAGTTGAGAAAAGGGTAAGCAAATGAGTTCCTTTCTTTTTACCCGACTGCGGCGAAGCAAGTAGGATGGATGTACGTCTGTTCCTTTGTTCCCTCGTAACTATTAAATTAGTGAACGGATTTGGATAAATGTTTTTTTTTTTATTTATTTTTTATAGTTGATAGGCTTGCGTTTGACCATAATCTCACCTGATCTTAAGCGATGATGTGGTCGAAGATAAAGCACGCTTGCCTAGAAGTAACTTATTCACGGTTATAACTATCAGGAAACACAGACTCCGGCAGGGAATTCCACTCCTTAGCCGTACGATACGATACGTCATTAGATTTGTCTTGATAGTGCGAGTTTCATAGGATAGATTAAAATAAAACCAAATCACCTCAACGACAATCAGGCGCCATACTGTCAAAAATAAAAATTCAAAAATCGACAAACTATATCAAATGACAAATCTTTAAAAATGATATTGAGGTTTATTTTACCATTTTTCATTTTGAGCAACCGTTTAGGAAATATAACGTTTTAAAACGGAATTAAATACTAAAAAGCTAAAAATAAAAATACTTATTAAAAAAATCTAAAAACCCGACTGCTCAACTGAAATAGAAGAAACAAGCACATTTTTATTTTAAAATGTGACATGCAGGCGGGACCCGTCAAATTTTTAAAATTGTAATTATATCATGATCAATTGGGTCCCGCGAGATTTTTTTTAAATGTGCTTTGTTTCTTCCATTTCAGTTGAGCAGTCGGGTTTTTTAGATTTTTTAAATAAGAATTTCAAAGATATTTTTTATTCCTAAAAATGTTCATCTCTCATCTACCCTATCTAAATAAATGGCTGATTAGAAAAAAACCTTGAAATACCGCGCAATACTTTGAAAACGTATTCATTGCATGATGTCACAATGCGCCCTCACCTCTGCGCGTGCGCCGGCCTTGACATAGACACTGTGCCGCCAAGACTGGTTCATGGACATGTTACTCGTACAATTAAAGGAATGTGTGCTGATAGTATGTTGTTGGGACAAGTTTAAGGATAATGGTACAAGAGTTTATTCGCTTACCATCGGGTGACATAGCAGTCAAACACGACCCTAATAACGATAAAAAACGGTGTTGTTTCTCAGGGTAGCCAGTTGGAAATACCGGTCTCATGAAGTTGAAATTTATGAAAACATAGGACGTGTAAAAGTGTTATTTTCTTATTTAATAACCGACATAAAGATACAGATAATTTAAATTAATTAAAATTTAGTATAAAGGAAATGAGTTGTCATACTAATATCATGAACCGAAAATATGTCTGTATGTTACGCTTTCACTGTTAAACTGCTACAACGATATTGACGTAGGTAGTAACTAATTCACGGGCGGCCACTAGTGTCAACGTTTCAACCGCATTATGATGATATGATTTAGCCCATATTATTACAAAATAATCATTTAACCACATGATTAGGTACTTTAAATACTGATTAGTAGTATTTCTATTCAAATCCATGTGGAATTTGTATTTGGAATTTGCTAATCAGTAAATTATACTTATCCTAAACATGATTAGATTTTGTTTTCGTCACAAGACAAGTTTGTGTCACAAGAGCATTGCCTGCTTAGTACATTCTATGATTATTTTTTTAAAGATTACCAGCAGTCCTGTTAACCCCTCCAACTAAGCTAATGCTTGTGTCTGGAGTGGGTTCACGGCAATATGGGTAGGGTTGGAACCCGCGACCTCTCTATCACAAGTCCGATACCTTAGCCATTTAGGCTATTGACGCTTATTGTATATAGTTGTCGTCAAATAACTTGGCAAGAGTCGGTCAATGGGCAGAAGTCGCTTTTTAGGTGTCAGCGGTTGTCAGCGGGACGCGGGGTATGACGTAGCGCCCTACGAGCGCGCGATTGGTGCGTCAGTAGTTCTCGTTAAATTTGCTCCCGAATACACTTGCGTACACGAAAGTTGTACCCTTTATTTTAGTTTTCGTTACGTTGATTACAATGCCAGGACCAAATACCGTTTTACGCAGACTATTAAAACGTCAGAAAGAACAGTTAGACTCTATAGTTAAGGAAAGTTGAAATTCCGAATTCGTCATTGTCTTTAGGACACCGGGAAAAAAGAAGAATAAAAGGGGTAGCAGTTTTATTAACTAATTGTGAAGACGAGAACATATTATTTGTAATGTTTTTTTTAAATACATTTTTTTTTCACTTTTAAATGTATTTATGTATTACATCTATCATATTTATAGTACCGAATTAACGAATGAATTCCTCTTCTTTCTTTAACATTCTTCTGAACAGACATGATTAAAAGTGACCACTTTTTTCTTCCACTAAGTGCACTATGCGCGAACTTACCCCGACTACGCCAAAACCTTGCCAACTTATGTGACGAGGACTATACCCTAGTTTTATTTTTTGTATCTATAAAAATATTGTAAAGTTACAATAAAGTATATAATAATAAATAGACCATCGAGATAAGGAAGTCAATATTGATCCCAAGCTGTATCGTTTTTTTTATCTGAACAACAAGCTTCCCTTTAATAAAATCACGTAGGTACTGCACAAAAAATGACAGTAAATATAAGAATCTTTATCGCAGACCTTTATAAAGCATCACACCGGAAGGTTTAAAAAAAAATATATTTCCGTAATGTTTTTCCCACTTTTTGTGTCAACTGTATAGTATTAACAATCCGTGCAGATAGGCTGAAAAACCATTCAGGGTTTTGTAAAGCCTTATTTTAAGTATGTAATAAAACTGACGCATGCCATTACCTTTTATATATATATATATATATACAAGGTGTAACAGATTAAGCGCAATACCTCAGACACCCCAAACAACATCCGTCAACTAAATAAATCAAGACCAAACCTAGACATTTTTTATAAAATAGTTATCCTTACTAAACACAAAACGTACATATGTGCGTCATACAATATCCTTACGCAGACGCAAACACTCATGCAATATTAGCGGCCGACACGCACAGGAGCGCATTTCCTTGAATTAATTTGTCATGATACTGTGTTTCTATTTTAAATGTAATGAAATATTTTTCTGTCAAAATTTAACACCTATTTTTATGACGGAAATCGATTCAGAAGCCGATTCTAACGAACCAACTACTTCCAGGAATTGCGTTTATTCTGTTACACGTTGTATAATTATATATGTATAATACATATAGAGAAAAACCAGATATTTTTTAAATTAAAACTCTTGTGGAACGTAGGCATATTTTTTTATTAATGATTTATTATTATGATCTGAAATGTTGATACCTATCTGGAAAAAATGTTTCTCAAGGATAATAATACTAGTTTGATCACTTCAATGCAGTTTTTTTTATGATATTCGAGTAGACGTTTTCACACAACAAAATGTACAAAAATTTTGAAAATCACCCATATATTGTATAATTATATACAACGTGTAATTTAAAGGATATATACATACCGAGTGCACGGCTTCTTTGGATGATAACAAATGATATGGCAAGGGTTTTCTAATCCTATGTCTACATGTGTGGAGCATATTAGAAATTTCAATACGTTGATACCAGAGGCCGAATTTTTCAAATTAAGAAGAACGAAGAGAATTGTCGTTTTATTGGCAAGTGACGTAGAAAGTGATGACCCTCATAGTGCTGTGACACGTTTGTAATTACTGGTATTCAAGAAACATATGAAACCAATAATTTGGGGTAAATTCTGTGAGTCACTTATTTTGAGCTGAAACTTTGCATAGAGACTCCATACCAGATGTTGTCTTCAGTCCTTTTGGATAGATATGGGGTTTCCGTTACACGTTGTATAATACATATAGAGAAAAACCAGATATTTTTTAAATTAAATCTCTTGTGGAACGTAGGGATACCCTAGACCTTTGACTGCCCGCACCTCCTTAGTGTATGTTCTCTCCAAGTGCCTCGAATAACCTCTCTGAAAGGCTGAGCTGGGCTGAGTCAGACTCGCCCTTGGTCAATTTTTTTTCTTTGGGAAAATCATCATTTGACTCCTCCGCTCTAAGTGGGGTGGAAGGGTGTGTCACAATTTACGGACTAAAAATTTATTCCTTCAGTTGGCTTTGCGTTCCGCGGTTGTGCCTGTAACCACTGGGCTATAACTTCTCTGCACTGACTTGATTGACTGAATAGATAATATTTCCTATTTCTTTGTAATTTGACGTTGTGTGTACCTAAGCCTAATCTAGAACAAATGAATACCTGAAAATCGCAATAAACAAACGTAATACCTACCTAGTTGGTTGATTACGTGTACGTTTAACATGAGTAACACGCTAGAATACTAGCAACGCAAAACTGATTTCAAAACAATGTGATAACTTACTTGTTATTACTCGTTTCTTCCAAGAATTAAAAGACAGTACAACAAAATTAATGATGTTATCGTGGTTCAAATTCATTGATTAAATCGTTGTTTTTTACGCTAGTATTTTTCAAGGCTAACATTGTACTTTCTTGAATGTCCTCAAACAAACTACCTATAGAGCTATAGTTTTTACTTAATTCTGAACTCACTCATTTGAGAAATAACTTGAATATTTTGAGGTAACTGCTTACTATCAGAGATCAGTATTAATTGATTTGTTCTTACTTCCCTGACCAATAAACAATACCTACAATAATATTATAAATGTGAAAGTAACTCTGACTGTCAGTCTTTTACACTACTAGACTAAAGTCCAGATATAATATAGTTGGTGCTTCAATAGGGCCTTAGTTCCCAACTACTTAGTAACTATTATGACTCAGACCTCTAAGGAGTCACGTTGTGTCCGGCAGTTTAAAACACCGCAATAACCATAATTATGCATAACTACTGACATGTTACAGTCACTACTGTGTCCGCCATTTATTTCATGTTACTGTTGCGATGGCCATATATTATAATTCATACAGTTTATAATTGATATGTTAATTGTTTGTATGCACCTCAATGTTAACTATGAACATCGGAGTACAAGAGGAACGGCGATGCGCCATCGTTACATGGTGGACATGCCACCTATACGCACAAAAAGTACCCTAACCCTAACTTACGCAACTCCGGCAGGGTTAGCACACGTTGAGCTTGAACTTCTGGATGTTAGACAAATACTAAAAGTCCATAAATAAAGATGGGAAGAAAACAAGTATCCATAATCTTACAAATAAAAAAAAATAAAAAAAATATTTTTATTTTACAGATTAATATTTTTTTTTTAATTTTTATTTTTAATACAATTTTGTTTCGAAAACAAGTATCTATAATCTTACAATTAACAAAAAAAAATATTATTTTACAGTTTAATAAAAAAAATATTTTTTATTTTTAAATCAATTTTGTTTTTTTTTTATTTTATGACATGAATTACAGTTTATTTTCAACTTCTCTCTTGACTATGATTAATCATGGTCCGGCCAAAGGGCGTCAGTCATTCATAACCAACGTTTATTTTTTGTGTCAGCTCTGCACGTGCCATTTACTTCACAACCTATCATAATCATGCTTATGCTCGTATCCAGATTTAAATAGTAAAGATAGAGACGTTCGATTTTGAGCTTATTTCTTGCGTTTGACCACCATCTTATAGGACACACAGGACCGTTCCTGGAAGATAGCCGGTAGCGTATCGAGTTGGCTTATCGGGAATTTGCTATATCGGGAATTTGGGAATAATTGTGGCGTCAGAATAACATGCAGTTGCGGTTTGTTAGGGATATTTATGTGCAACGTGTCTAACATATTTATTGTCGTTATAGTAGCCATTTCTTGGTCTTCCACTTCGTAATCTCAGGAAAAGTATCCTATGTCCTACTCCAAGACTTGGTCTGCCCCAAGTGTTATGCAAATTAGTTCAGTCGTTTAGGTGTGAAGAGATAACAACCAGTCAGACAGAATTACTTTCCTTTATTTTCCGAAATTACATTTTACACTGTTCTTTCACGCTAGCGACACCTCTGGCAAAAAATAATTTTGAATTTAAAAAACCATAAAGCAACATAACAAATTATGCCCTTTGAGCAAATTAAAACAACAAAAGAGTCGGGTAGATATCTGGTTATTTTTTCATTCAAAAACTGGATATTCAAAATGTATTCAAAGTGTAAATTATCAAACGTGTACGGGGTGTTCCAGAAGTACATGGTATTATTTAAAATTGGAAGATACAGTAAAGAAATCTCACTGCTGAGTTTGCCATCCTCTATAATTTTATTTGCTGCTGTGTCCAGCCAATCCAAGTGGGATGTGCCCAACTGAACATACAACCGTTTTATAGGTTTTTTTCGGGAAAAATCAGCAAATTACTGTTCCCGCTCTGGGTGGGTTAAACGTTCCAATAAATATAGTAAATAATAGGTAGTATGTAGCAATGGTGGCTTAGTGGTTACAAGTAGGTCGTGGGTTCTAAACTGGGTCCTCGTGATAGCCCATTCTCTCTCGTAGAGAGGACGCCTGTGTCATAGCAGTGCGAACGATAAAGACTGATTGTATCGTGTTCTGTTTAGTACTACAACGTGTTAAGTACAACAAATATTATTAATAGATTACCGCAATGTTAGATTACCGCACTGTCTGGCAGTTTGAGTGCTTTATACGGCCCACCCAAATGTCCTAACTTTGGTATTGTTCGTCAAATCGTTGAAGCTCCTTAAGATATAAGTTGAGCTACACGATATTTGACAAATGCTTGCACTGTTTGGACGGACCTGCTCAAATCTGTATGATTCTGTCCTTTAAAGGGCGCCACAGGCATAAACCTACATGGCTCTCATATGATTTGATTACTACACATTGTATGGACTTTAAAAGAGACGTTGACCTCTGAGTTTGTTTCAGTGTTTCTTCTCAGAGTAGTCAGTTAGGAAACACTGGCCTCATCTAGCTTACATTTACGAAAAAAAAAAATGACGTGTAAAAGTGTTACTTATAACCCATTTGCAAAATGAACATCATTATTTCATTTCATTACTTACACAGTAGAGTAACGAATGCAAAAACAGCAACCTTAAATTTCTTTTTTTTATATTAACATGCGTTTCTCAAACAGCCTGTATAATATGTGTTACTATTCAAAAATAAAACGACGACATTTCAAATGTTTTTGCCGTTTTAAATGTCATCATTTTATGTTCGTAGCTCTATAAAAGATCTTTTTCATTTCCATAAATTAAGTCTCCTATACATTATAATATCAGCCAACTACGTATCACATTCTTTTTAAGAGAACTAGGTATGTGGGTAGAATTCATATTACTAGCAAACTTGTTAACCCCTCCAACTAAGCTCAATTTGCATTTTGTCTGGAGTGGGGTCACGGCAATAGTGTGTGCACCCACAAAGACTATAAAATACTCTCTGGCCACCCATTATCGTACCCGAAATATCGATCTCAAGTCCACTACCAATAAAATTACTTAGTTTCTTCAGAAAAAAACTCGTTTTCAAATAACGGTCTAAGTAGTATTACGTACGTAAGTATGACTGGATTCTCCAGGAAATCAAAACAAATGCGTAACATCGTATTTTCCTTTAGAAACTACGTAATCTATGAGGAAAAATCTATGATATGCCGGGTGCGTACGCGCAGTCACCGAAATACAAACAACATGGTCGGAATCACGTAGCATTGGCGACGCGATTTGGGAGTTCCGTTTCCTACTTTTAAAGATAGGTACTATAGGATAAAAGCATCCAAATGTACCACACACCTTTAATATTTTAAATGCGAAAGAAACTATATGTCTGTCTGTTTGTTTCCTTTAAGGTTTTTCTTTTAAGGTAGCGTAAGTGTAGAAGCATTGTCTGAACTTTGTTCCTTACCTTGGTATTGTTCGTCAAATCGTTAAGCTCCTTGTTCTAAGTTGCTATACGTCATTTGACAAATGCTTGCACTGTATGGACAGACCCACTCAAATCTGTGAGCATCTATAAACCAGTATAGATTGTATGGACTTTAAAAGAGACGGACCCCTGAGTTTGTTTCGGTGTTTCTTCTCAGGGTAGTCAGTTAGGAAACACCGGCCTCATCTAGTTAATATTTACGAAAAAAATGACGTGTAAAAGTGTTATTTAATAACCAATTTGCAAAATAAAGATCATTTAACATTTACTCGGTTTAGATCTGGCTGAGTTTCATACAAACTGTATGAAACAATTTTAATGAGACCTGTTGCACATAAGAAAGGCTTAAATTTTTAAATCTCCCTTTAACGTTTGAGTGCCACCATGGTTCCTTTGTGAAAATGGGATAGCGCTATGCATCTTGTATAGCATCGTAATTCTCACACTTCGGAATCATTAGAATATGACAGCAGCAGCTAATTTAAGTTTTCAGAGATGTTTACAGAACACTGTAGTTTCAGCGGTTTTCCTCAATGTATTTATAAGTATTATTCAGTTATAAGTGTATTTTCAAGTTATCCTTATCCTTATATTTATTTAATTAACTGTGTCAATATGTAGTTCAATTTATTAGTTTTAAGAACGGTGAATCCAAAAACCTAAAGTAAAAGTTAACATTTCTTACTTTATCCTTGTATGAGAATGTTCGATTTGTACTCCTACGCAAAAGGTAAAACCAACGTTCTTTGTTACTTTACTGCATTTTGTTGCTTAGGCTTAACTTAGTATACTAAGTTCACACTTAGGTAATTTTACTATTGGCATCATTACAAAGTTATAAACTTCAATAGCCTAATGGATAAGGTGTCGGACTTGTGCTCGAGAGGTCGTGGGTTCGAACACCACCCATTACACTATTGCCTCGAACCCACTCCAGAGAGACAGAGAGTTGGAGGGGTTTACAAGATTGCTAGTAATGTGATTCCTACCCACATTGCTAATTCTCTTAAAAAAACTAATAAAGTTATTGTGTAGTTTTTGATTGGGAAAGACTTTTAGACATCTTTTTAATATATATATATATATATATATATCATTTTATTCTCAAGTAACATAAGACTCATACAAATGATCAAATACATGTCAGTCACAATTAAAATACAATTAAATTAATCAATTATTATTAAAATTCAAATTAAAATATTACAATTTTTAACATTACTAAAAATACTCTATAAATATGTTCCATCCCTGCGTGTAATGTGCAACCTACAACAGTGAGTGATGTACGCACAATCCAGCCTACCCGCGAGCGCGGCCAGCATGCTGTTGGCGCTCCCTCGCACTCGCCGCACAAGCGAAGTGCCTCTCTTGCGCATTATAGTGTAGAAGCAATCTACGCGCGCCTCCGCGAACATCGCCGATGCACTGCAAAAGCGCGGGAGCCCCAACAACATCCTAAACGCATTATTGAACTGGACTCGAAGGGCGCTGTACGATGTATGCGTGTAATCTGTCCACAGACTGCACGTGTACAGCGTCGAGCAATAGGCTCTAAACAGAGTTAACTTAACATCTCTTGAGCAGCGAGCAAACCTGCGGATCACCATGTTCGCTCTGACCGACAGCGCCCTTCGCTCCCGTTCCATGTCAGTATCGTCTTTAAGAGTGGGGGTAACTAGATGACCTAGGTACTTAAAAACCTTTACCCTTTCTAGAGGTAAGCCATATAGAGTTACTGGTGGTGTATCTAGAACTTTTCTTCGCCCACCCTGAAAAACCATATACTGACTCTTTTTAACATTATATAGCAGCCCGCAATCATTAGCATAGCTCTCACAGATACTTATCAGCTTTCTGAGTCCACAGACCGAGGCGCTCAGCAGCACCATATCGTCCGCGTAGCTAATGTTATTAAAACAGACGCCATCTATGTAACAACCAATATGGTGTCCACTCAGCGCCTCGATCAGTCCATTTATGTATAAATTAAAAATGGAGGGCGAACTTAACCCCCCCTGCCTCACCCCACATTCCATCCTATACGGGTCCGAAAATATCCCTGCCCATTTCACATTGTTGACCTGATTATTGTACCAGTACCTAAAGACATTAATTAGTTCAGTAGGAATGTAAAAATGTTTGCAAAATCATTAAATCTGATAACCAATTTTAGTATTATAAATTTATTTGATAGGCTCGTGTTTGACCACTATTTGATCAAAGATGTGGTTGACAATGAAGCATGTTTTCCTAAAAGTAACAAACACTCCTGTCTTGAAGACGCGCAGTAAGATAGGTTAATTTATTTATTTATTATTTACATTTCATACACCTAAGTACAAATGCGAATTTAATGCCGTTGACATTATCTAGCAGATAACCAACGGTGGTGACTAAAGAGAATATATACGTTTTGTGGTGACGAGATAGCGAATATTTAAAAAAATAAAGGGCGACACTATGAAGGTTCGACAATATCCAGACAGTTTTTTTAACCTATATATGAAATGAAATGAAATATTTATTTTGTAAATTGGTTATAAATAACACTTTTACACGTCATGTTTTTTTGCGTGTTTAGTTTAGCTAGATGAGGCCGGGGTTTATTGTGGACTGTCTTATATTAGTGTTGTTATCACTAGAAAATACCACTTACCATTCTCTAAAGAGTCACAAAAAAGAAAACAATTTAACTAACCGGTTTTATTCTTAAATGTCTACGAGACATACCAATATCAATAGCCGTAAATTTTCTTATTAATTCAGCCAAACTAGCTTTGCGGCCAGTGGCTAAGCTGTATAATATTATGCTATGAACAGACTTGCCACTCAAGGAAAATAGCGAGATATCCCTGAGAGGATATATACGACGAAAAATGCTTGAAGGAAATCAGTACAACGCAGCCAGCCTTCAAGAATCAGCCTTTTGAATTTCGAATTTAGGATTTTGAAATCTGGCAATTTTTTTTGTTTTTTAGTCTGTGTGTGCTTTGTTTGAATTTAAAATTGGAACTGTTTTATGAGTAAAAATGGGTGTTGATGATGTTGTGTTGGTGTCTTTGAAAAAGGTTTCATCTATTTATCTTGGGGTATGTATTTACAGTTTATTAATATTACTGGGCTCTTTAATGTTAATAATATAATATATTAATAATATAATATAATAATAATTCGTGAACTCGCCAATCATTGTACCGATAGTTGTCTCAGCCAATGGCTTAATAGCCAAGAGCCTCGACTAACACCTTAGGAGGCTCTCGTTTGGCGGCTGGATCAAGGGCTTGCTTCAGAAAGCGGTAGTCCTGGACACGGCGCGTATCATTAGGAGGTTCCTCTCTCTGGAACCCTGACCACCGGTAGCTTGGACCCCATATCCCGATACCGGTGGGCTACTATTTTTATATCTTTAAATGATTTTTTATAGGAATATTAAAAATGTAATTTATATGGAAGGAAGTTAGGAATAAAGGATAATAAATTATTTATTTCGGACAAGGTCCATAAAAGTGTTAGTTAGTAACAATTTACTTACAGTCTATGTTAATAAATAGTACAAAACAATAAAAAGTTTAGCAATTAAAAGATTCGGTGGTGAAGATTAGTTTAAAATATTGTTTGAGTTGAAGACTTCGATTGGGATTATACCTTAACACATAACTTCAGTCAGTTAAATGAAAAACGCTTTAAAATTTCAGGTTTCGATGTTTTGCACTAATTGGCTAGTGAACGTTGAAAACTCGCTTTTTTAACAATTAAAAACGACCTCTCATTTTCAAGCAGATATCAGACTTAATTAATCCTGATAACATTCCGTATTTTTTTTATATTTCTTCACGATTGATGTTTTTGCATTTAAATACAAAGAGTGATTATTTTTATTCTTGATATAAAGGGAATTTACCACGATATAAAACAACGAAGGTACTAATTTACTGTAGTCCATTTACATAGATGGCGCAAGATATATAAGACAAAGGCGGTTATAACAGCTATTATATAGCACCTATGTACGTTGAAAATGAAATCACACACACATTTACCTATTCAACGACTTTCAAGCAGAAATGGAAGTTTTAAAAATAGAACTAAAGTTCTATATTTGATTTAAAAAGTTTGAGGCCTAGTTGCTAAATGCATGAAATAAAATTAAGACACGTCTTCTGAAATTAAAAATATTAACGGATTTAAATGAAAGAATGGATGTCTTCCTCATACTTTAGCGAAAGGAGACATGATCGACGGAAATCGGAAATAGAAGGAATGGGAGTCTTTTGCTCAGGAGTGGAGAGAGACAGCTAATTTAAAAACAAGAAGTAAAAGAGTACGCAAGGACTGTAGAATCATTCTGTAGTTAATAAATGGCTAGTACCTACCTCCATGGGGTGAAAGACGAACTTTTGTGTATCTGTGTAATGTGTGATTCCTAGCTGAGCAGCTACAGGCGATGATTCTGCACGACACAGCTGGTCACTATGTACCTTCCTACATATTTCTAGATAGGTAACGTTTCGCCACCCACAGAAAATAATATTTCAAACGCCACAGAACTAAAATATCGGGCATATAAAAAATCTTATCGTATGCTTAATTTACATTCCGAATAATTTTAATAGATCGTAAATTTGTATATTATGTAGTTACATTGTATATTTAAAATAAATCTATGCAATATTCGAATTAGAAGTTTTGAACCGGTTTATAATGGTGTTTTACAAATGCTTCCAAGGTGTTCTGATTTAGGTTACCGATGAATCAGGACCAAAAAACTAGAACAAACCGTTGTGCAAACTGCATTACTTTAAGGTGAGGTCGTACAGTGAAAAACATTACAAAAATGTAGACTACAGAATATTGAAACATTTCGTCATTGAAACCAGTGAGTCAGTTAGTGAAATTTGAAACCACACCTGTAGCTTTTCGATATGGGGTCTTGACAAATATTGGCCAGTGAATTGGTAGCAAATATTGGTCCCAAAATTGGGGCAGGAGGGCAAAACCTTTTGAGGACAATGTTTGTTTTATGGGCCCCTCACTTGGTACAAGGTTTATGGTAGGTTTGCACCATTTTTTTTCTATTTTTAGACTTTATAGGGTTGTCAGAGCTTGACGAGTTCTTTTCTTTCAAATTAATACTTGCGATGATGAGTGTTGTCGATAAATCCTTTTTTTCTGGGTGGGAAAGTCTCTCCTCCCACTGTGGGTGGAGCGGAAAGGAGTGTCAGACCTCTACTGACAAAAACCAACCCGGCCCCTTTAGTTGCCCTTGCGTTCGTATCTCGTTAGTATATTCCTGCAAACTTGGCTAGTGTCTATAAACCCTATGTTTTTACTAAAAGGCTCGCGTTCGACCACTGTCTCACCTGATGGGAAGCGATGATGTGATCGAAGGTGAAGCACGCTTACCTAAAAGTAAGCTCTTGACTTAAAGAAACAGTCATAGCGATCAAGAAATACAGACCGGCAGAGAATTCCACTCCTTAGCTGTACGTACAATGAAAACATTCTCAAAACTTTTTGTGCGTATGGGTGGGATTCGCTATTTCATATAAGACATTTAAAGGTTGTTAATTTTATTTTATTTTTATTCGAATGTAATCGTTATCTATATTTCTATGCAACTCTCTTAAACCGCATATTTTAAACTTTCGATAAATTGTTGAAAGATTTACCTTTATATCACGTTTAATAAGATATTGACGGAATGCTCGATAAAAGATACGTTTGGTAAAATATTCCGTTGTCAATAAATTGCTGTAATCATCAATTTTTCCATAATTATTTTATGGCCTTTTGTGTTATGCGGGGTAAAGTCCAAAATTGTTTGTGTTGTCAGAAACGACAAATGTTTAAACTGAAACTTGGGTGATATGAAAATTGGTTAAGAGATTCCATTTTCAGTATTTAGTTCCTTTCTTTTTTCTCGGAGGAGCTCGTGGTTAAATAATAGCCGCACGAGTTAATCTTCAGGGTTAAGCAATGCTTACTGAGATCTGTTCTTGGACTGGTGACCATATTAACATAGCGAGAGTCCTTTGTACCTCGGTAAGCACGTTTAGTCGGTCCCGGCTATTACTTGTCCATCTTAAACAATCACTACGAGTAGTCAGAAGTTAGAAGATCTGATACCAGGCCGTCCAAGGAGTATCGTGCTTCTCAGCTACTGAATTGAGGAAGGCAGATAGGCTTAGACTGGAAGCCACAGAACAGATAAAAGAGGTTAGAAAGGAAATAGTTCCTGATTTGTATGAGAACGCGTGTCGCCGCTTGTCTCCCACTCTTTAGCTCCACTACAAGCAAGAGGACCGTTACGTATGCGAATTACTTATTGTAACTCACTGTCGATAAACATGCGCCATGCAATACAGCCAATTAGGGCAAAGGACGAAATGTCAATGGTTGAAGTGTGGCGCATGCAGTACATTGTAAGCGGACTTTGTCATTACGTTGATTAAACGAGTACACATCGGGCAATGTATACTTTTTTTAATTTGTTGCAATAATGTTGTTAATGTTCGGAATTTCATAGTGAGCAGAATATTTTTATGTTATTTACAAATAAAATTGTAATTAAATGTTATTTTCGACTTACCGATGGAAAGATATACCTCCTCGCTCTATAGTTGCGGTCGGTTTTACAGGTTATAATTGCACAACACGGCATTTTAGAGCAGAGCTCTGTGTTCCAAAGTAATCCGAAGCGCACTAAACGTGGTGAATGAATTAATCGGTCGCGCTATGATTTTCGAATCATAAATGTGGTGCGCTCGCCACGCCCACATTACCATTCCAACCTTATTCATCTATTCCGTGCTGGAAGCCAACTCATACATAGTTCGGAAAAGGCTAAGCAGATCAGGATGCACTTTTGTGTTCGTAGATGGCGGATGTGACTTATTATCACTGCTTTACATGGAGCGACTGCCTATCTGACCGCTACAACCCAGTAACTGGGTAATCCCTTGACTAGACCTGTGTCAGATTTACTGACTTCTACCCGTAACGACTGTTACTGTCGAAATTACAGCCGAGACCAACGGATTATCGTGCTTTCCAACGCACGAGGCTCTCATACCGTTATCTTCCAAACTGACAAATTTCTAATGGAAAAGCAAAAACACAAATAGCAGTAGGAGTAGCGTTTGCGACCACTCCACCAACGAGACAGTTCTATTCGCAATTCCATATAGATATGGAAGTGCATTGGCATATTGCACTGCAGATGTCGGAAGTAATACTTGCGCTATTTGGGTGAAATGCAGAAAACTTGTAACTTTTGAATTTGTTTGTGTCCTATGGTTTTAAAATGCATTGAGCTAATAGCATGTTTAAATAATGCGCAATAAATATTTATTTTGAATATTATACCTTATAACCAACATCGTAAACATTTATGTATAACTTCGTAATAGCAAAAACAAATACTTAATAGGTTTTGAAAAATGGGTTAAAATTGTTTCCATACATTTTATTTGTGTCCTTTTCATTTCGTTACACATTACATTATTTATTCTTTTTTTTCTGATGAACTTACCTGTTTAATTTTTATTTTAACAGTTTCTTCATATCAATAAATGTTATATTATTTATGTGGTTCTCATAATACGCCTTTTTTATTATATTTATTTACTCCAAATGTATTGTCCCTAAAAATAAATGTTTCGTTACTCAGGATTCGTTATGGGAAATTTAATGACGTACGTTAAGTTTTAGAACGAATCCGTATTTTTCTTAAGTTAGCCACATTACCTTCGAATGTTCTTTGACAAATGTCAAACTGCAGCCATTTTGTTACGGCGGAGAAAGTGTGCGTTTTGGTGAGTATTCAATTTGCTTGTATATTTTATCAGGGTGATTAACGGTGATAAATCAATATGTTTTATGCTTTAAAACTATGTTTTCTGTAGTGGAAACTATGCACATGTTTCCTATGATATTGTAATCCGCTGTAATATTAGTTGCTTTTCAAAAGCTATGAGATATAAACATTTTTAGGTAATTAATTCTCAGATGTTCTTATCAATTTCGTTATTATTTTGTTACGTAACGAAACTGAGAAAATGTAAGGCTGCGTTTACATACAATTAATACTTAATCAATCTATTTCTAAAATTAAATATATATATATATATATATATATATTGCAGAGATGGCGCCACTATCAAATGCAGAAAGGCAAAGACGATCTTTTAGACGCTCACGGTACTTACCGTGAGCGTCTAAAAGAAAATCCAATAAAATATGAAGACTTAAGAAAAAAACATCTCGAAAGAGTTAAACCCGAAAAAGCAAAATAAAAGATTTAAGTTATAAAGGAAAACTACACCAGTTGAAAATAAGATTAAGCAAAGTAAAGGTCGTAGGAAGAAAAAGCGAGTAATAGAGTATTCTACCTCAGATTCGGAAATGGATAGCAACTTATATGTAGAGAGTGATGATAGTCCATGGTATGAAAGTGAAAGTGACAAAAATCCTTCACTGTTTTATAATAGGGAGTTGGCTCCACAGAACAAAAATAAGGTGACAGTATTGAGCGACGTAAACTTTTCTGCTGAAAATTGCGCCTACTTGGATGTAACCAGGGAAGGTCCCTTAAAGTTGACCAAAATTGATTTCAATTATGATTTAAATATCAACCAAAGGATGATCTCTGTAGTGACTATGAGAATATTTATTTTAAATAAGATTTGAGAGAGGGGTTTTCATTTCAGTATTTTAAATAATTATTTTGTTTATGACTATTCAGTTATTGGTTATAATGCCACCTTGTTATTTTTTATAAGATTTATTTTTTTGTTAATAAGAAGTTTGTTTGGATTATTTTCATTTGTTTGTTTTATATAATAAGACGTTTATTGTTGAGATTAAAATAAAAACAATTTTTTAGATTGAATAAGACTGACATTTAATACAAGTGTAATTTTATATGGTCAAATTAAGTTAAGAAAGTTCCTTTAAAAGTAATATTGATAAACGAATTATTTTTATTTGATTAGAGTCTAATCAAATAAAAATAATTCGTACAAAAGATTTAGTACAAAATGACTTTAAGAAGCTGTTTATCTTGCCAACTAAATGCCACCTTGTTTAATTTTTTCTAAGTTTTATCTTTTTGATAACAAGAGGTTTATATCGATTATTTTTATTTCTTTGTTTTATAATTAGACGTTTACTGTTGAGATTATTTCTTTGTGATTAAAATAAAAACAATATGATTAGACTGAATTAGACTAACATAAGTGTAATTTTATACTGCCAAGTATCAAAAATTCAGTTGAGAAAGTTCCTTGAAAAGTAATATTGATAAAATAATTATTTTTATTTGAGTATAGGATAAATAAAAGTTTAGTACAATCACTACTACTTAGTGAAGTAGATACTAATAAATGACTTTAAATTTTTCAATTTTTAGTTTTATTTTGATTATAGTGAATATCTCGGAAATTAAATATTGACCACTTCTCGTACGTCAAGATTAAAAACAATGTGATTTCAGCACATTTGATATAAAACATACCATGTTCAAGTGACACGTGAAGCCCTCAAACCTGACTTATTGATTTTTTTTAGTTTGGTTTTTGGCTTGCCTTGACCATATTGTGTGATCTCACCTTTATAGTATCAGTTTTGTTATTAATTTTATCAATTTAGTTATTTCTCAGGTGCGTTACTTTCTGAGAATTAGTGACATATTTTCTGCATTTCACCCATTTACAGTTAAGGCGACTTCAACCGCTAACGGCCGTGACCTCGAGGGAATTAACCGAGCCCGCGCTTCACAACCGCGCAACCCAAACTGTGGTCACAAACTGTAATGAATTAAAAACGATGACAATTTCCTTCCTTATCTCCAAAAGAAAAAAATATTAAAAGTACAGTTAATTACACATAGGTACTTCTTTATGATAATACAGAAAAACTAAATGTCTATATTTTTATGTCTATATTTTCGTCGGTTGAAAAAAAATAAAAACACATTCTGTCTAAACCCTTTACTGACTGACTATGACTCAAATATTTATTTATAACCTCAACCGCACTGAAGAACTGATTTCATAATCCAGGGATAATGGAGGCTTAGTAGGTATGAGTTTGCAGTAGGTATGGTTTTCGAAAACAATCACTTTGTCTCTTCCACATCTTCAAGTTTAGTGCATGTGAAAGAAACAAAGTGGTAGTTTCCGAAAGCGACAAAAGTATTTCAAACTCTTACTAAACCCACTGATCTTAACCTGATGCATAGGTTTAGGTAAGCTTGACAATGAAACAGAAGCCACATAGTAAACTAGACAAATCGGAAGCAAATATTAATGGATCATAAAAGTGGTTGGCAATTTAGGTCGTAAAATTATATAGAGACTGTTATGTTCCGGTGCAACTGTCTAGAGCGTGCAATAAAGATTTATAGCATAAATGAGTAATTATAATAATTACTTCGATACATGTTAAATTGCACTGTCTCTCTCACTGTCACAGGTCCACTCAAATCTGTCAGTTATAGTAGTATTCAAATAACTTGGCAAGAGTCGTGCAATGCACAGAAGTTGGTTTTTAGGTGTCAGCAGGACGCGGGGTATGGCGTAGCGCCGCTCCGAGCACGCGATTGGTGCGTCAGTAGTTCGCGTTCGATTTGCTCCCGAATATGTAATACTGTACGGTATAAAGTCTTTAGCAATGTTTCTATTGGTCTACTATTTTTTTTAACACGCTTTTATTAGGTCGACCTGTATGTAACTAACTATGTAATGGAATCTAAGGTAACTAATTTAACCATCTCCAAGGGTCGTAGCGTAATGAAAATTTGCAGCTGTATGTAGTTCTGATGACAATACAATAATATGGTACTGTCGAACTGATCTGATGATTGAGCCGGAAGATACGAACTGGAACTTCATGATGGAAAATCGTATCATAGCTGTTTTTGTTTTCTCAGAAAAATCTTGTAATGAACTTTGACCACGATTAGGTTTCAAGGTCTGATGATGAAGCCGGAATATAGGCACTGGCATTCCATGATGGAATATCGTATCATAGTCGTGTTTGCACTTGTGAGAAAGGCCACGTAATGGGACTTTGAACACGATCAGGTTTCAAGGCTATAACAAACCTAAAGAAAATCTGTTATCGGTTTTTTAACCTTTTTGAATTACCGCGTAATCCATAGATTTATTTTTTTATAGATGTCACTTTCAAATCCTCTGGGGGAATCTACCGTTTAATTGTCCACTACTCGTGGGAATAATATGGCAAAACTACAAAAAAAAGAAACAGCAACACAAAGAAAACGGAGACTACAAAAAAAGGAAAAGCGGGAACATTTTTTTTTGTTTTTACGTGCATTTATAGAAGCGTGTTTTTCTAGTGATTTTTAAACTATTAATTTATTTAATCATTGCCTCACACGAGGTATTGCTTCTGCATCGAAAATGCATTTTTACACATAAGCCAAATTAAACATTTGTTCCGATGCAGGAATTTAAACCACGACATGCAGCGCAATAGTCAATCGCTCAACCACTGCGCCAACCGTGTCTTCAATTTGCCGAAAATGTGTCAAAAATCATCTATCTACATGCAGCGAATTTACTAACCACACGCGATGATACCATGCAAACGCAAACCTAAACAATTGTTTTGATTCATCTCACATTCTGTAATTTATTATGAAAATATAGTTTCGCTCACTATGATTCAGAACTGTTGATTCTTTTGTATCAAAAACATATACTTGTAGATGATATCGTCACGGCAAAACAGTTCCAAACATCTCCATCATTCCACGGTACAGGTGGGGTAACGATCTGATCATGTTCGCGGGGCAAACATGGTCCGAAATTGCTCAAAATAAGAGATTTTGGAAGGAAAAAGGGGAGGCCTTTGCTTAGCAGTGGGTCACAACATAAGCTAAGAAAAAAAACATGTAATTTTTTTTAGTTCAAACACAGATCCGACTTTATTATTTCCTACCTAAAAGTGATTAGTACTTTTAAGAATCTTCTCTTCGAGGCCTTAAATTTTGATTCCGCATTGTAATTATTGGTCACAATCTTGTGTCATCCCTATAAAATATTAATTATATTTTATAGGGATGACATAGCTATGTCACGGCTGTGTCACGTCGACAACTGTTGGGTAAAACCTCATTGAAGTTCTTACCACATACGATGACTCGGAGAAAACATAAAAAAGTTGACCCATTTCCTCCTTTGATTTCGCAGTCATTTGTTTCATCCGCGGCCCGGAACTTAAGGGCAGCTGAAAGAAAGGGTGGGTTTTTAGTCAGTAGAAGTCTGACACTCCCTTCCGCTGCAGCTAGACCGGGGAAGTCATTCGATGATTTTCCCACCCAGAAAAAAAAGTCATTTGTTTCATAATGCTTGCACAGCTGGCTATAAAGCATTTTTTAAAATATTATCCACCAATCCGCACTGGGCTTGCGTATTGCATTACGGCCCATTTCCTCTCATAGAGTGGAAGCCTGTGTCCTAGTAGAGGGAACGTACTATGCGTTTATAATAATAATAGGAATGTCAATGACCACTATCTGTCAAATATCACTCAAAAAGTACGATTTGCAAAAAAAAATTATTAGTAATAATTAGTGTTTAATTAGAAAAGAGTGTTTAAAAAACATACTTTTTCTTATTTTCATTGTTGGCACGAATGCCTGAAAGTAAAGAGAAAGCATGGCGCAAAGGCCCAGACGCCATGTCAAAATTATTAAAGTTTTATTTTATTTTTGATGATAAGCTCGCGAGGCTCCTTATTTTAGCGGTAAATAAGGAAAGGGAACTAATTTTGTACCCGTTAATATTTTAATAAATTCTTGTTTTGTTCAATCTACCCAAATTGTTCTATTTGACAGCTGTAACGTCACAATATGGCGCTAAGTGATAAGTCGATCCTATTATGTATAATTGAAACGCACTGTAATAGGCTGATTTATTGGAACGAAGTTCCTTATCGCGCGTTGCGAAAGGGGGCTAGACGAAAAACAATAAGACGAAAAGTTGTAACGACACTTTTTGCTATAGTAAGCTATTGTAAGCCGTACGGCGTGCGCATGTTTCTCTGTCTGTCTGTCTCTCTCTCTCTTATAGAAAGCAAGCCAGATATTTTCCTTTCATCTTTCGTCCATTTTTTTATTCTCTTTCTTTCTTTCGTCTTTGTTAATAATAAAAAAAATATTATTATAACTTAAATAAAATATTACAATTTCTTCACTAATTAATCGAAAGGAACTTCGTTCCATCCGGGTGTCCCTTGACACCTCTCAAGTTTTTACAATATTTAATATTGATCAGTTCTGTTACTGAACTACTATTTCAATACTAACATGCTTATCAAAAAGGGAGTGTCGAGTACCATCAAATATTTCAAATCAGTTACAACTAGGGTTGCCACCTTTTTTTTTGTGAAGTTAAAGTACATTGGTTAAAATGGGCGAGAAAAAAAAAGTACATAGCATCAAAATAAAGTACAATTTATTTTCAAAGTCGCTTTCCGCTGTCTGTCCCTATGTATACTTAGATCTTTAAAACTAACGTTTTTTTTATAGATAGAGTGATTCAAGAGGAAGATTTATATGTATAATACATGCATAATATAGTAGAAACTGATAATTTTATAATTTTTTCTAATGTGAAGTCTCAATAAACAATTTTTTTTGCGTTTATATTGCAAACGCTGGCTGAACCGTACGAGATAGATCAAAGTAATGTACTACAGTACTGTACACCTTAAAAGGTCTTAAATGGGCAATTATAAAGCGGTAATTAGAAAGCTATTTACACAAATACTGTATTAATCCTTATCATTTTAAATACGTTAGTTGGCTTGAGCATTTCGTGAATATTAATTTTTCCCTATACACCATGCAAATTAAATGAATACCTTAGGAAATATTGCAAAATCAAAATAATGCACAACGAAATTAATTTCGTGTCGCCGTGATTTGACCGGGCGCCTCGCTTCCGTGCCGAAGTTTAACGAAGTCCGAAAGTTTATATAGTATATCAATGTATGGTGGATTTATGTATCTTATATATCTTCTATGCCTATAGCAAAGTCCGCGATGGCATATGTCTAAATGTTAAGCATAAACATCCTACCTATGTCCATTTAAATACTTTAAAAAATTGGTAATTATACAGCGGTAACGTATAAAAACTTTTCTGCAAAAAATAAAACCGACTTCCATATCAAAACACTACAAAGCCAAAAATAATTTTAATTTCGGAAGGCGGTGTGAAAAAAAAAAGAAAATACAAAACCAATAACACCGACTACATACTACTGATATAGAAGTCGGTTTTATTTTTTGCAAAAAAAGTTTTTATTTTCACGCATTTTAGTGGGTCGGTTTGTAATTATTAATCTAGTTACAAAAGCTAAAATGTCAACTACTTATCACCTTTTACAAAATATTGCTTTTCCCAATGCAGAGCCGTTAATTTTTGAGGAGTTCTCCTGGTATTTCACCATTAGCTCTACTTCACTATATGCATTGTGACGAGCATAAAGCACTTAACATCCATATTCAAGTAATCGAATCGCAATCCACTCAATACTTATTATTGAGTAGTTTCGGTGGCTATCTGTGGTCTTCATCATCAGTTTCACTTCCCCAAATGGTGCTTTTCAAGAGCAACAGCACAAGTTACTATAAGAAATACCCAAAACGCTATAGGTGTGCCTATAACATTTAAAGAGTTCCCTCGATTTCTCCATGATTCCATCATCGGATCCTAACGTGATGACAATGGGACCAACTAAAAATATACCTTTTCAAAATAAAAAAGAATTTTCCAAATCGGTCCAGCCGTCTTCGAGATATGAGGTAACATACATTAAAAAAAAGAAAAAAAAGAGTTCAAGACAAACTCAGAACCTGCTCTTTTTTCTAAAGTCTGTTAAAAAGAATTTTCTAAATCGGTTCGTAAATGACGGAGTTATGCGCGAACAAAAAACGCAATGCAGAGTAATCGAAAAGATCATCAATGTAAATATTTTTTTTAGACTTTTGTTGATTTTTCAGAAACGGCTTGTCCGATTTCGATGATCTTTGACCATTTGGAAATTATACCCTTTCCAACAAAAAAAGATTTTTTCAAATCGGTTGGCAAGCGTCGGAGCTATGCCTGAACGAACATAAATTTAAAAAAAAATACAAACATCCGAATTGAGAACCTCCTCTTTTTTTAGAAATCGGTTAAAAAGGTATTTACACAAATACGGTATTAATCCTAATCATCTAAATTAATATTATGTATAACGAGGAAAGATGATTGATTTTTTGTTTGTTACGATTTAACTCAAAAACTACTCAACCAATTTTACCGAAAGCTACATCTTCTCGGAGTAACATAGGCTATTTTATATTTTCTGTAAAGAACGCGTGCAAAGCCAGGGCAGGTTACTTGCTAAAATTTAATTGCCGAATCTATATGTACGTAAACGCATTAGTTCAGAACAGCTGCATTTATTAGACTATTTTTTTTGTGTTAGTAATTGTCTGGATAGGGTTTGGAAAGAAAACTGTATGATACCGAAAGAAAAATTGCACCCAGGCGAAGCCGGGGTGGGTAGCTAGTTATGTTTAAAAACATATTTTTCATTACTTTTTCCAGTTTGTACCAAATTAGTATCTCTACTAAACAATTGCACAGCATCTTTACAGTCTATATTTAAATTAAAGTTATTATATATTTAAAGTATGTAATTAATTTTTTTATCAAATTCAGCGACGCTTTGTTTATTACGACTAAACTTTTCAAAATCCCAAAGAAATCAAATCATGCGAAAAAAAGTATTTTCGTGTACTTTATTGTTCTCATAAAGTATAGAGTACAATTACCTGAAATAACGTACAATACTTTATTATAAAGTACGGGTGGCAACCCTAGTTACAACTATTCAGCAATGATTCTTTCAGATCGGATTTATTTGCTCATGTGATTGCGTATTAGTTATAGTACTTATTGACCTTTCAAATAAATAAGTTTCTCTGGCGCACCCTGTATATGCATTATACTGAACTGCGAAGAAGAAAACACCGGGTAGTATGTTTATCAGCCTCAAATTTCAGAATTCAAACTGTTTTCATTTTGAAAATTGAATATGAATAAGATATCTTTACGTCGTTTTAAACAGAGAAGAAACACCGCAACAAAATCAAAGACCAAAGTCTCTTTTAAAGTCCATACCAACAAACAAACCGTACCGATCAAATTAATCATAGCGACTAATCAAAGTATATGGTGATGATTGTATGTGTTATTAATGGTACTATATAAAGTCATGAGAAAATTATTATATTTAAAATAATATCTATACTCAAAGACAAACCTATATTAATAATAGTAAAAAAGTAACATGTCAGACAGAAGTTAGTACATAGTGAGAAATGTTCTATCCTATATCCAAACTTGAAGACACTCCTGATACAATAAAAATTATAATAAAACCTTTTTCAAAACCATAACAGCTGTACGTACATTTAAATAAATAGAAAAATATATGTAACCTCTCTCCTCAATTTAAATAGATAAAAATTGGCCAAGTGCGAGTCAAACTCAAAGTAGTAACTATAATAAATATAATACAATTAATATATTTATTAGAAAAAAAAAATACAAAAACCTTACAAATTTCTTAAAACTAGCTTATTTACAGTTTTTACAACTACGCCAAATAACTTTGTTTTTCATAGTATTTGTATGAATTACAAAGTTATATATGCGGTTTTAGAAAATATACTATATCTCAAAAACTGCTGACTCAATCTCGTTCAACCCAATTTTGGTTGAAAGTTTACATTAAGATCTACAACATCTGGTTTTTTAGATTTTTCACTTCATTATTATAGAAGTTAGAGGGGGCGGACACACATTTTACCACTTTGGAAGCGTATATCTTTTAAACGATTAACTTTATGAAAAAGTCATTTTAGAAACCTAAATGTCATTTTTAAACACTTGTCTATAGATACTACACACGTATAGGTTTCATGAAAAAATATATTTTCAGTTTCAGTTCCATGTATGGGGAACCCCCTTTATTTTAAATATTTTTTTAATTTTCTCTTAAAATCGGAAAGCGGTTCACAGAATACATCTACCTACCAAGTTTTACATGTTATAGTCCTACTAGTTTCGGAATAAAATGGCTGTGACATACGGACGGACGGACAGACAGACAGACGGACAGACATGTCGAAACTATAAGGGTTCCGTTTTTTGCCATTCGGCTACGGATACCCTAAAAAACTAATAAATTGTCCAAATGACAATGAATGTCACTCAACGTGCGACTATATAATTATATGTATATTATGTTTACGTCAATTCTGCCCTTTGTCCTTGCAATTAAGAAACTGTTATTATTTAATTAAACGTTGTATGTTCGAATTTATTCTCCAAGATCTTACCGTTTATATGTACCGTATGGTGCACAGCGGTGCACCATAAACAGACAATTTTTATAGCGATAAAACACGACTCGAAACTAAATTAAAAATCTTTTTTGAAAAGGGTTACTTTGTTCTTTTTTATAAAGTTTAATTTAATTATCGCAATTATGGTGTGACAATCTATACAATCATCTCTTTTCTCTACAAATATAAATAAAATTTAAATACTGTAATTGTGTGTTTTCAAAATAGCTGCGTTTTTAAGTGCTCACAGTTATTAAACACGACTCTGAAACACAAACTTTTTTTTTTATAAGTGACTTAGCTAATTAATTTTGTCTGTATTTCTGTGAGGCCAGGCTAATTAATTTAAAATAATTGTCAAACTTCGACAACCAACCACTGGTTTAAATGTTAAGTTTCATATTTAACGCTTGTGTAAGCATGCGTGTTTTACCTTTTCAATATATTTTTTTTTAAATTTCATTATCTTTTATTCACTTCGAATTACTGCTACCTCTCCACCTACCTTGGTAGACTGGCAGAGAATGCCTAGAGCTAGTTTAAATAAACATTCAGGTTTCGTAATTACCTCTATACATCGTCCTCAATGAAATACTGTAATCAGGAAGGAAGAGCAAGCTCGTCCGGAAAATACCATAAAATACAACATAAAATCCTCTAGGTGCTAGTTATTAATTTTTAATTTATCTGTAATTAACTGAGTAAGCATGTTAATTTCCTATGACATATACTTTTGAACATAACATATCTTTACCTACATGGCTTATCATATAAATTATTGTTTTATATCAATAATACGCGTACCTGTCAAGGAAATGTACTAAACTGTGAACCGATATGACCTTAGTAATGCTGCGCTTGCACTCGCAACGTTATCGTATAATAAATTGTGTTTGTATATTTTTTTACATAATGACAGATAAACAAAGTAATATTCAAATAGTTCTTACCCGGGTTCCACCCACGATCAACAACTAAGTAGTATGTCTTGCCTTTAACCACTGGGCTACCACTGGTCCTGTTAAACGACATTTTAGAAAAATGTTCTTTTGAAGGATTTAAAATTAACATTCGTTGCTAATCAGATACCGACATCTACTATTGTTTGCTTTGTACCCAATATAATTTTAATGGCAATAGCCATAACTCAAATAAAATACAAGACACATTCAACCAATGCGCTAAATTATTTTTGAATACCGACCAAATAATAACCACATAACAATTTAAGGTCACTGAAACAAGCCCGCTTTATAGAATTCATATAATCACGCAAAGAAATACACCATTCGTTATATTTCCATGTTTACGACCACCTCAAACCGATTTCTAGTCAACTAAGCATAATATTATGTGAACTGCCGACGTTGCTTTGAATGTCGAGAAAGTAAACAAAAAGTTCAGGCAAAACCGGCGGTCAAACCTCACATAGTGGTAGAACGCATGCGTCAGAATCGTACCTATAACATATTCGCATATTTCCTGTAAATGCAGCTTTGTGCGAGTCAGCCAGTCGAGTTGACGTGTGTCCCGCACTAGCTGTCAGTGCCGTGCTGATATTCAGAAAAATAGGCCGTCGACAACATTACGCGTGCGTGTAAAAAAAATCGAAAGTATTATCTCTGATATTAGTTCGATTAAAAACAAAACGCGGAATTTCGGCGGTTTATTTTGAATTTCGAACTAACAATTTTGTGCCCGCAAGAGACGCTGTTTTGATTTTTTTCTAGGATAATTAGGTAAGTTTTTTTTACTTTTCTAGACAAATAAAAGTACATAGTAAACAAGTTATTAACAGAAGTGAATAATTCGAAATATTTCAAGAAAATAATTTGTGTAAATTAAAAACGAAACGCCTTGGAAAAATACTGAAATAAACCGATCGCGTGCGAGTTTTCTTTTAAATGGAAAGCTGATACTTTTGTTTTCACATTTACAATCAGTCTGTAAATAGTTATTATGTAGTTTTATGAATCACAGATATGTACCATTGTCATTTGTTAATGAACGTACATTCTTTCTGGCTTAAATAGAGTTTAATTTTTAAATAATAAAGTTATCGTAAATACTTGTGGTCTGTAAATCTAATCTTTGACAAATGTTAGGATAGTGATATGTCACCAAGGGTGTTTTGGTATATTATGTACAATATTTATCTAAGCTATAAATTCTTTTAACGGCCCGTGCGTTCCTGAAACTTTATGGAAATCCCTATGTTCAAAGATATATAATAAACTATAGATACGTTGTCCGCGCTCTAAAATGGCAAGTTGAAATCAAGGTAAGTGCCTCGTGTCTGTTTAGTTACGCACGAACCTGTGTCGCGATCGCTACACTACACATCTTAAGAAAAAATGTGTTTTAAAAGAAAATTAGGAAAAAAGCATGCCTTTGTGTGTTTTCAGACGTTGCACTAATTATACTGCTTCCGTGAGAGGTCAAAATGTGTCATTTCATAGGTAAATATCAACAGAAATACATTTTTTTGTTTTAATTTTTCTACACGGCTAATGGCGGCTAGCGTATGAATGAAGTCAGTCACGTGACGTTAGGGGAGGTTGTTAACTAAAGATGTATATTCATCTCTCTCTAACATCAGGTGTACCTAAAGATGGCATTTATTTTCTGTCCCTTTCTTTACACGTATCAGATAGTAATTCTCTATGTGTGTGTTTCGTGCCGTTTTTGAGAGGTGTTTTGTGGGAATATGACGCGTCTATTATAATACGTCATTGCCTATGTTATAGAATTAATAAAACCATTTTATCATCCCAACAGCGTCAAATTAAACAGGAACTATTTAAACTAAAATATAAACTAGAATAAAGTATCAAAAAATCTGTTATTGATGTGTTTCAAAATGTAAAGATTGACTTTTGAAAAGTTATTAGTTGGAGGAATATATATTAAATAAATAAATATATATACATATCTATCAAAATAAAAAAATATTTTTTGTATAAGTACTTGTCCTATATGCGTTGTTAAACCATCGATCAGATTATGATAAAACTGGCAGGATGATCTGAGAACGCGCGAGAGTATTTCTGGACCAATACATCCACAAACACACATAAACTTTAAGTGACATTGCAATGTAATGCAGCTAGTAATTAAACAAAATGTTTATTTTGGTATTTAAAAAGTTACTTAAAACTAAGTATTAAAGTTAACAAACAAATCGATCGGCTAAGAATAAAATCTCCATGCTGCCCTTTTGCTTTTCTTGGGCCGTACCTATATTCTAAACTCTTGACGTATGATTGGACGATATTTAAGCTTTCTTATACATATACATAATTATAAAGAATATTATGTTTAATATTATAATGGCTGTACTCAAGTAACTACGAACAGACGGAAGCCATATTAAACATTCAGGCATGAACCATGACACCAAGCATGTAAGCACACACTACACACTCGCCCTTACACACTGCACACTGCATACATACACAATACACACACTCACCCAAAAGCACCTTTTAGTTTAATTTAGTTCAACCAAAACTTGCAATGTTTGGAAAGAGACTGGATCCTATGACAGAGGGAACCCAACTGTCCAGTTTCCTTTTTTTTTTTTTTTTTTTTTTTAGGTAGAGCCACTCGTAGTTTAGCTCTCTAAGGTTAATGTACTACTTAACCGGTCTTTCTCCAGTTTCCTTTTTCCCATTCCTTTTTATGCCAGAAAATTGAACTGAATAAATTCTAATATTATTATTAAATAAAAAAGACTTTTACAAATCAGTCCAGCCGGCTTCGAGTAATCGGTGACCATACATAAAAAACATAGACGACGAATTGTAACCTCCTCTCTTTTTAGAAGTCGGTATAAAAAATAAAAGGTCTATGAAATTTTCGGAAACATCTAATTGCTTAGTGACGAGTTTAAAATTATTTTACTATTAGTACAAAATACATACATTCATATATTAAATAATCATTAAGGGTTTAGTCAGATTATTACTAAGCTGCATATATGGCAGATAAGCTATGCGATATAGCATGTATTGGCATTTGGTATACGGTACGACAATCTTATGTCGTGACATTTTAATCCAGTCATCCAAAGATATATCGCGAAGATATATCGTTCTGGTCAAAATCATATGTGAACCATGTAGGTTTATGTCTGTGGTACTCTTCACACAGACTTGAGTGGACTTGTCCAGTCAGTGCAAGCATTTGTCAGTTATCGCGTAGCTCAACTTAGAACTTTATGGGGCTTTTTTCGGAACGGAAAGGAGTGTCAGACTTTCTACTGTCTAAAAACCCATCCTGTTCCTTCAGTTGCCCTTGCTATCCGGGGCCGCAGTGTCTCGTTAGAACATTCCCGCTACCCATTGAGGTAATATGTACTACGTACCCGCAACCCTAACTTTTGTACCTGCGATTTCGTAATATCAAAGTCAAATCTCATCTGTCTCTTGACTTCTAAAATTACAACATTTCACGATAAAAAGTATCTTATTTAAAATGCTTCTTAGAATTGACTGAAAGTGAAATAAACGTACATTTAACCACTTGATCTGGCACGCGGATTAAATTTTACGTTTATCTTCTTAACTGTTGTCGTTGATAAGAAATTTACGAGTTACTTATATAGATGTAATCTTTTGTTGTTATCAAACGACCGAAGTATGTAGGTACGTTTTAAATACTTTGTTGTGATGAGTTCAGAATCGAAACGTACAAAATGGACTTAAAATTTAATTATTTTCATTTATAAATAATCCTTGTTAATATAGGCCTACATGGGCACTTATAAAACGTCAAAAGCTACCTAGTGTGAGGTTCGAATTGGTTGTGTTTTATGGAGAAAATCCAACAAGAAACTCTTTTGAAAAAATTGTTGTTTTTCACCATGTTTCCCTCATACAGTTTTGTGCGTATGAGGGACTCTATAGACCATTAAACATTGTACAGTGTAAATAACTTAAAGACCTTCCAGGTCGTTACTTTCAGGAAACACAAATTCCGGCAGTAGAAGCCACTCATAATCCCTTTCGACCATTTTCTTTACAAGTTAAGTACACTTTACGAAACAGATATTCCAGCAATTATTTAAGTATATCTAAGTGATAAAACAGCACTATTGTCTAAAGAAAGTGGTTTTAACTCATTGGTTATATACAACGTGTAACGGAAACCCCATATCTATCCAAAAGTGCTGAAGACAACATCTGGTATGGAGTCTCTATGCAAAGTTTCAGCTTAAAATAAGTGACTCACAGAATTGACCCCAAATTATTAGTTTCATATGTTTCTTGAATACCAGTAATAACAAACATGTCACAACATTATGAGGGTCATCACTTTCCACGTCACTTGCCAATAAAACGATAATTCTCTTCGTTCTTCTTAATTTGAAAAATTCGGCCTCTGGTATCAATGTATTGAAACTAATATGCTCCACACATGTTGAAATAGGATTAGAAAACCCTTGCCATATCGTTTGTTATCATCCAAAGAAGCCGTGCACTCGGTATGTATACACCCTTTAAATTACACGTTGTATATTTAGTACTAGTTAGTTTAGTATTTAGTTGTATAAGTACTTGTTAACTAGAGACACGTTGTTAGCCCATGGCTATGTAACTAATTGTCAGTCTGTTGCAAAATGTTTCTTACCAACTGTGCCCGCGACTTGTTCATCGGGGTAGCTTTTCCGGCATAAACCCCGATCCCGTGAAACAGACGGACCGGACAGTCAGAGAGCCAAAATATTTAAAAAGTTGGGTTGTTTTAGTATCGTGTAAATAAATATAAGCAATTTTTTTTAATGATTGTGGTAAAAATTATTATGCCTATCTGGGTTCGAACTCACTACTACTACCAAACAAATTAGCTTAGCTCATCTAGGTTTCCTATAGCCTTTCAATTACCAGTTTCGTTTTTAAGGCCAATTCCAAGGACCTAACGATACTATAATGGTGTGTCTGTGCCGCATTTCAAAACAATACTGTTGATGTTTACAAGAATCTGCACGTTTGGACAGCAACGTCGCCACACCGCGTCCGCCATGACACGTCCTCAAACGTTACGATCACTTTGTGGAAACTGAAGTTTTTTTGGCGACAAGTTTATATTTCAATATTTCGGAGATATCCTACTTTATTTACTGGCTATCTGCCCTCTGACAAGACTGGTGTTAGACTTTCTCGCTTCAGACTACCCGAAACGACTGTCATTTCAAATGACAATAGGACTAATGGCTTCACGAACATTCCGAGGCACGGGGGAATCTCGATATTATTTAAATGGTTACCTATCCAAGGACTTGATCGAGATCGGCGTATGCGATTTTTTTTTTATTGATAATAGGCTCGCGTTTGACCACCATCTCACTTGATGGTAAGTGATGATGTGGTCGAAGATGGAGCACGCTTACCTAAAAGTAATGCTATCGGGAGACACAGACTCCGGCAGGGAATTCCACTCCTTAGCCGTACGCACAATGAAAGTATTCCCAAAATGTTTTGTGCGTATGGGTGGGATGTCCACCATGAAACGGTGGTGCTGTGGCGCATCGCCGTTTGTCTTGTAGTCAGGGCCGAGCCGTCCCTAATGTGCGAAGTGTGCGGCGCACACAAGCGCCAGGGAAGAAGGGGCGCCGGATGTAATGCCAGTATTAATTATTGAAATTATTTTTGTAAAACTACAACATATTATTCTTTATAATTGAGTAGGTACAAACAGTGTAAAGTTAAACCAAAGGCGTGAGTAGGTATTGTCTTTGGAGACCCCAAGACAATACTCACGACTGTGGAAAAAATCTTAGGTGCTTCATAGATTTTGCACACAGGCGCTGTCTTAGGTCAGCGCGGCCCTGCTTGTAGTCCGATGATGGAACGGGCTTGGCGGAATTAGATTGTGTAATTCCATCGCACACTCCCCGAAATGTAACCGATAGACTTGCAACTCGTCGTCGATGTTCAAGGCTCTGGAGCTTTGACTCGACCAGTGCATCGTTGGCAATGAGTCTCTTGGCCCGTTTCTCGATAGACTCAAGCGCGTCCAATCGGTATTTGGCAGATTCATCCCAAAGATGAGAGCAGTACTCCATACACGACCGAACCTGGGCTTGATATAAATTGAGCAACTGTTCCGGTGTGTAGTACCGTCTCACCTTTGCTAGGATCTGTTTCCCGATTAAGCTTCATGACGATGTCCCATTACAATGACGATCAATCCGATGGTTTAAATTTATAAAATCAAGGTCAGTAATTCTTCGTACAGTGACCTAAAGAAATTCGGTCGTTTTACAGCCATAAACTACTCGAAATAAGTAGGTAACAATGTCGGGCAGGTCTACAAAAAAATTCTTCGTGCGTTTTTGTGTTTTTATCGGGCGATTATTGAAGGAAAAAACTGCCTTCTCGATTACAGATCTTTAACCTTACACGGAAAAGGTAAAGTTCATTACCCTCTAGGTCGTAAGTTATTTTTGATATCTATTAAACGGTAGGTACGACTATATTCACAACAAGCTGCGCCCGAAACATAGTTTTTTTTTTAAATTGTTTATAGGCTTGCGTTTGACGACCATCTCACCTGATGTTAAGCGATGATTTCGTCTAAGATGAAGTACGCTTGCCGGTTCAGGTTTGTGACCCCGTCAGAATTTCGGGATAAACGTTGCCTTATAACTTCCTCTACATTGTAGTGAAAGAACCATTAAAAGCCATTCCAGCGATTAGCACGGACAAACAGGAATACAGACAGACAAACATGTGATTTTACTATGATGAGAATTACTATAAGCAATTGAGAAAACAGTTATTTCGTTCGTTAAATCATAGACATAATTAATTTTATACTTATATGTATATTTTCATGTCCATGTGCTTCCTTTCTATCAACTTGACAAATCTTCAGAATTTTCTTAGTATTATTAGACTCACAGAGCACTGCATATTGAATATTTTCTTTCCACGACCATAACATAGTAATCGTTAAACAAAAGCCAGGTTTAGAGTCTACACGATTCTGAAAACGATTTCCTCTTCCATTAAACAGTAAATTGCATTCGAATGGCGTCCGCATTCTCGAGATAAATTGCTATACACGTAGTTATACTGACAATTGTTAATTGAAACTATCTTTAAAGTTAATAGCAATTAATCAATTAAACGTCCACCATCAGAAAACGACGTTTTAGCAAACTTCTAACATAAAATTGGGAAGTTAACACTCGGGCGGGTGTAGTGTACCTATTTTTTACCCGATTGCACGACGCAAAAGAGAATATGTTTAGTACCTTTATGGCAAAGAGTAAATTAACTATAGGGTATTTTATGGCGTTGTGGAGGCCAAACGCGATACTAGATTTTAAAAAAAAAAAAAAAGCTAATGTCTGATATAGATTTGAGAGTAAAGGATCAAAAGTGACGGAAATAGTGATAGATTGTGTGCAAGAAAATATAAGTATAAATAGATCACTAATAACTTATTGTACAACTAAATTTGAAATAATAAACTTTGTTAATCAACCCCAAAAAGTTTTTAAGCTAACACGGTCACAAACAGCGATCACAAAAAAACGAACGAGAAAGAGGGTAGACCGATTCGTCTGCTCATAAACTTCCACCCGCAATTACTTCAGTTCATCCCCGTGATCATAGAGCTTGCAACAGTGCCGAAATATCGGAAACTCGGCACAATATATATCGAAACAAATGTGATGTTTATAATTTAAAATTGATAATAATGATTTAATATTTACATGCCGAATGGCGAAATATGGCTGAGCTGATGTATAAACACTTTCAACTTGTATGTATTACCCATATTTGCAAAATAAAATTCTATTCTATTCTAATACCGCCTTCTGTACCACACGAAATCGCCTAAAGGAGATAGTCACTATCTTCGGTCAAGGATCCGGATGATCTTCTTTTTTGAGACACAGGATGCTGGATGCTCTGTCATAGGTACCAGTAGTGCCAGTAAGATATACTCATACATACACACCACCATTCACCAGTCACCCAAACATTCACACACATCCACACTATTCAGATACACTTACACATACACTGTAAATAATAATAACAGACACAAGTCTACTTTGTATTTAATCTACCTCTAATATCTGTGTACTTCATAAATGGCGTAACTTTTAAATAACTGTTTTGACATTTGTACCTGCAAGCTGTGAAGCTACCTTTTATAAATAAATAAATATGTACACATGGTATATATCCCGTTTTAAGTTCTAATGATAATCCCATAATAAACTAACGGTGTCCCATCAACGTATACGTACCAAAACTCATCATAATCGCTCAGCGATTTACCATTTTGAGAACAGTGGCGATAGTGTACGTAGTTAGGTACCGTAGGTATCGTAGGTCGACCTAGATCTTGTAAGTCGGTCCTGTTACCGCCAGCACTGCTCTTTGGTGCGAAAAGTGTTAATTAAACAAACTGTCTTCATTCCATAATGCTGACAGAAATATTCATTTAATAATACTTCCTTGTAATTCATTTGATTACCTAATCTGCTTAAAATAGTGAACAACAAAATTACCTACTAGGATTTTGTTTATAGATCTATGCCATCGCTGGTATATCTTACCTTGGTACTATCGGATTAGTATTAATTAATTATGCCTATTTTGAAATATATATGTGTCAAAAGAACGATAATCATGATAACGATACTTTTAGCACGTTTTCATATCTGACCTCTAAACCCAGTAGGTAACTGGGTATCACGATATCATTTGGCAAGACCAGTGTTAGATTTTCTGGCTTCAGACTACCCGTGACGACAGTCAAGATGTCCATATGAGAGCTACGACCAATGACCCAACGTCCCTATCGAGGCACGGGCTATCCCACCACCAATTTCCAAACTCTTAACTACTAAGAAATTTCTAGAAATTTCTTATTTCTTCTAAATTTCTACTTTATTTCTTTTATAAAACCAGACCAGAAATACAGACCGCATGCTCGCCCTTTCGAACACTAGACCAAAGATTCAGATAAGACGAGCATCTTATATCGTTGTAGGTTACCGTTTTTGGTAACCTAATTTAAATTAGGTAATGGTTTGAGGTTGCATTCAAAAGAGTCTATACGTTTTTTAACCGACTTCTAAAAAAGGAGGAGGTTCTCAATTCGGATGTTTGTACTTTTTTTTTTATGTTTGTCCGCGCAGAACTCAGTCGCTTGCCAACCGATTTGAAAAATTCTTATTTTGTTAGAAAGGGTATACTTCCCAAATGGTCCCATAAAATTTTATCGGAATCGGACAAGCCGTTTCTGAAAAATCAACAAAAGTCTAAAAAAAATATTTACATTGATGATCTTTTCGTTTACTCTGCATTGCGTTTTTTGTTCGCGCATAACTCCGTTATTTACGAACCGATTTGGAAAATTCACTGACCCACTAAAAAGCACGAAAATAAAAACTTTTTTGCAAAAAATAAAACCTACTTCCATATCAAAACACTACAAAGCCAAAAATAATTTTAATTTCGGAAGCCGGTGTGAAAAAAAAAAATACATAAAAAGCAATAACACCGACTACCGAAATTAAAATTATTTTTGGCTTTGTAGTGTTTTGATATGGAAGTCGGTTTTATTTTTTGCAAAAAAGTTTTTATTATTGTCAACTATTAAGGTTTTCACCATACGATTTGTGTCTAATAGCGTCTTTACGCTTGCGTCTTCAGCCGCAGAGGCTGAAATAATACTATAGAAACCAATACTTACAAACATAGGTACTTAATATTATATTTAATCTTTAAATTATATAATATAATGTCGTCGTTTACACCGGGTAGGATTATGAAGATAATTTAGATAATCCATATTCGCGGGGCTCTGAAATTATCTTACGATACTGCAAATGATAAAATTTGTCTATCAATCGATATCTACATATTTACAATGTCATTGTGATAAAAAGTTGCAAGTAATGATAAGCAAAATAAGTCGGATTGTAAAACAAAAACAGAAACTGCCTGAAAATAATTCATTGGACGATAACTGCAGTGCTATTCTTTCAAAATCTAGGTGAATCGTTGCGGTCGCTTCACCGAACTAATAATGAAATTTCCAGTCTGTCTGTCTATTTAAAACCCTTTCTCGGCTAAATCACTGCACCAATTTTAATGAAACTACGCATGGAAATTTTGCATTATAATCAGCACCGGGGAAACTTTTTCAATTTTTTTTTCTCTTTGCTGTAAATTGTATGTGAAAGCAAATCACCTTTGCCTATACATTATAAATGTTTATGTTACCTAACAATATTTACCTATTAGGTTACCTTATACCTGAAACAATATTGTTATTTTTTATTTTTAAACTTACACAGGTGTTTTCAGAATTGCGTAGTTGTCTATATTAAAGGGTGATGATCTCTATAGCTGTTAAACAGTATAGAAAAAAATAAAATCGATAAGAATACTAAAGCTGGAAACATGTTTTATAATTTTATTTATGTTTTTAATATTTTTATTTCTTGAATCTATCAAAAAGATTATTCTTTCTTGAATTCTGTCAAGATTTTATTTTTGGTACCTGAATTAGAAAATCTACTCTCCTCGTTTTGTGTTCCTCATTGCTGAGGGTTGTGTAATCTTCTTCCACTTGTGCCTGTCCTAGGCGTCATGAAGATGAACACGCAGTCAGACATCCAAAATTGTACAAATTTGTCAATTTGGTCATATCACTTAATTGGGCATCTGTTAGAAAAAGTATACATTTTATTATAGATACATTCGTATTTCAAAATGACGAAGTGAATCATCTAATCACTTTATGGAAGTGGCCCGAAAATAATCCGCTAAATGGCCAATTTGCTTGTTTTTTTTTTTTAAGTTAAACTTGTTATAAGTACTGCAAGCTTGTTCGCCTCCGTATTATAAAAAAAACGTATAATGATACAAAATTGCCGTCATTAATTGCGCGACAAGTATGCCCGAGCACAGTCGATTCTGTCACATCTGATCAAATTATTCTCACTTACCTTTAAAATCACCAACACAGCTTACCATATAAACGGTATATGACAGCTCTACTCTTAAAAAAAAAATCTATAGAGAATTTGGATTTAGAATCTGCAAATTAGTTTTTAAACGAATCAAATAGATGTGCTAATAATTATTTGTAAACAATGGTTGATTTTTTTATATATAAATAAACCAGTTATTCCTTATTTGATTTTTGTATCGTGTTACTTAGACGGCACTATGTAAAATATTGCAATTCAGCTGTGTCTAGTTGGACTAGAAAGTAGAAGCCGACTCTAAGATACGTTTTTAAAACACTAGGTAGACTAGGTCAAGTTTTGCCGAATATCTTCAACAGTAGATATAGGTATCGAATTTAACAAACAAAGGTAAGGTAACTTTAAAAATGAGTCTATTGTTGTCTATGCTAAAGAAACACCAAAAACAATACATTTCGCGTGCATGCGGACGTACACAACATCCGTGCGGAAAAGGATATTGAGAAAGGTCGACTGCTACATATAATAAACAACACATACGACAGACAACACACATAAAATAAAATTCTCCAACTACCGTCATATGCTTGACGAATATGCCAATGTGGGTAGGTCTCAGTACTTTTTATAGCTCTTCGACGACATTTCCTAATGTAATTAGCAAGTAAATATGTCGTCTTCATTGACTGTTAAGTGAGTAGTTTTCCCTTGTAAACCTTTAATTAGCTTTCCTTATTTAAAGGTGAAGATTTGCCCTGTTATCTATTCAAATGTCTAATTGAATTCTAAATTTTAGATCTATTTGGGATTCGAGGTCTTCTAAATTTATTATTTAATTTTACATTCAAAATAAAACCTTTCTCCCAAACTGATATTATAAATGAGAAAGTAACTTACGGTCTGCCGGTCTTGGTCTTTTAACGGTCGAATGGATTTGGATGAAACAGCATATGCGCAGACGAGATGGCCTGAGATATGACAAAATATACTTATTTCAGGGAGTATACTTTCTCTAATAGTTACACTTTTACCGACCAAATGCTTAACCGGTTAATCCGTTTGTCGGTCTTTGCAAGGCATTCGGATATTTCGATATGACACCCATCCACGTAACTGCCTCAGCAAGTGTCGCTTAACCTTGTAAAAAGCAAACAACTGAATATCTATTTCCATTCAAGATAAAAACTACTTCGTAAAAAGCAGTACCTAACAGGAAAAAAACAATTAAATTCATTTTGTTGTTCCTACGGCCTGAAATAAAAACTGTAGCTACTTAGATTTTTGTCGGTTTTTAAACAATGAAACAGGAATGGGATAGTAATAAAATTAATTTAGATATAGAACAGACAGCAGACAAGAATCTTGTTATTATTAAAACGGAACAAACGCTATCTCCAGATCAATAGACGAAGGTGAATGCACAACAAACACCTGAAGGCGTTGCATTTGTATCTATTAATATTATAATCTATTATAATTGTAATTTATAATATAACAAATTAGCAAACCGGCTCGGCTTAGCACGGGTCATTCTACTAATTTTCACAAACCTTCAATAAATTATACGCTAAAACCATTATCATTGATCACTCTATCCATTGGTGAAAACAGCATGAAAATCTGTTCCGTAGTTTTTGAGTTTATCGCGAACAGACGCGACGAGAGCCTTTGTTTTTAACCGACTTCAAAAATAGGAGAAGGTTCTCAGTTCGTCTTCAATTTTTTTTATTTTGTTTATGTATGCTGCGGCTGGACCGATTTGGAAAATTTTTTTTCGTTTGAGAGGTATACTAGAAAGTATGTCCCATTGTTCTGAAATCAGGATCTGATGATGGGATCCTGGAGTAATCGAGGGAACTCTTCAAATATTATAGGCATACCTAATGTAATGCATATGGTCAAGTAGAGCTGATGGTGAAGCACCAGGAGAACTCCTCAAAAATTAACGGCTCTGCATCGGGAAAAGCAATATTTTGTAAAAGGTGATAAGTAGTTCACATATTGGCTTTTGTAACTAGATAAACTACAAACCGACCCACTAAATAGCGGGAAAAAAACTTTTTAGCAAAAAATAGAACCGACTTCCATATCAAAACACCGCAAAGCCAAAAATAACTTTAATTTCGGAAGGCGGTGTCAAAAAAAAAAGAAAATGCAAAACCAAAAACACTGACATGTGATGTTAAACTAGCCCAAATTGAAAAATACTTATTCGACTGATTCTAAATTATCGTCGTTACGGTTTTCTCCTACATAGAGAATATTGCTTTGTTTATAATCCACAAAAAGTTTAACGTTAAAAAAACTGTAATGTTAGGTACACGTTGCGCGTGAACCAGACTCGTACTTAACCATTTTTAATATATTTACCAATGTGCAAAGTCACCTTCTAGCCAAGTAGGTGTGAATCACTTGTGATTTACACGCGATCTTCTCATTAATGAGAAACGTGAAGCTAGGTTGTTCAGAGCCGGTATCTTTAGTAACAAAAAACAGCTTATCTCCATATCATCATCTGCATATAGCGACTGCTGATCTGACTGCACAACCCAGTAACTGTGTAACACGATCCCCTTGGCAAGACTGTCACAAACACAGCTTACCATATAAACGTGACAGCTCTATTCTTAAAAAAAAAAAACGGTTTAATCATAGTTCTGTTTAAAATAAATTAGTCGATTCTTTATTTAAATCTATAGAGAATTTGTAAGAATGTCTGGCCTTTGACTACCCGTAACGACTGTCAAATGATGTCCAAATGAGATCCGGGCCCAACGTCATACGTGCGTTTTGGAGCACGGAAGAATCTCGAAGCCTTAAGATGGTACAGAGACACCCATTTACAAACCGCCTCAGCAGTTTAAGCCTTGAAAATCGAACCGTGTGGATGTTATAATCTAGCCATGAGCTCCTCAATGTAAGCAGACAATTTGAAACAAGAAAAAACTTTTCAAACGTTTTTGGCACCGACTTCCGAAATTAAAGTTATTTTCCTCTAGAGCCCTAGCGGCACAAAAACGTTCCAGTCGTATTAGTTGAGCCCCGCTGGCACAAAATTTGTGTGCCAGCGGGGCTCAACTAATAGTTGACGTAAATAATGGCGGTCCTTGAGAGGTTAATTTTTGTTAAAAAGTTTTTATTTCTCTCTATTTAATTGGCCGCTTTGTAATTTACCTAGTTACAAAAGCTTAATGCCAACTACTCATAACCTTTTACAAAATATTGCTTTTCCCGATGCAGGGCTGTTAATTGTTGAGGAGTCCTTCTGGTACTTCACCGTCAGCTTCACTTCACCATACTTATGCATTGTGACGAGTATATTGTGCTTACTAACCATATCCAAGTAATTGAATCGGAACCCATGAAATACTTATTATTGAGTACTTCCGGTGGCCATCTCTGGTCTTCATCATCACTTCCATTTCACGAAATGGTGCTTTCCGAAAGCAACTGCACAAGTTACTATAAAAAATACTCAAATCGCTATAGATGTACCTATAATATTTGAAGAGTTCCCTCGATTTCGCCTGGATTCCATCATCAGATCCTGACTTGGTGACAATGGACCTTCGAAGTATACCCTTTCAAACAAAAAAAATAATTTTCCAAATCGGCTAAGGTATCTTCGAGTAATCGCTGAACATACATAGGTACAAAAAATATATATACGCGACGAATAGAGAACCTCCTCCTTTTGGAAGTCGGTTAATAAATGCTGTATATGGATGTACTTATATCTCGGGCAGGTATCCGCTACTCCGCAACTCACGATCCAAGCACGTATTTTGCATAACAACAAAATAATGATGCAACATACGTGCTTGGATCGTGAGTTGCGGAGTAGCGGATACCTGCCCGAGATATAAGTACATCCATATACAGCATTTATTAACCGACTTCCAAAAGGAGGAGGTTCTCTATTCGTCGCGTATATATATTTTTTGTACCTATGTATGTTCAGCGATTACTCGAAGATGCCTTAGCCGATTTGGAAAATTATTTTTTTTGTTTGAAAGGGTATACTTCGAAGGTCCATTGTCACCAAGTCAGGATCTGATGATGGAATCCAGGCGAAATCGAGGGAACTCTTCAAATATTATAGGTACATCTATAGCGATTTGAGTATTTTTTATAGTAACTTGTGCAGTTGCTTTCGGAAAGCACCATTTCGTGAAATGGAAGTGATGATGAAGACCAGAGATGGCCACCGGAAGTACTCAATAATAAGTATTTCATGGGTTCCGATTCAATTTCTTGAATATGGTTAGTAAGCACAATATACTCGTCACAATGCATAAGTATGGTGAAGTGAAGCTGACAGTGAATTACCAGAAGGACTCCTCAACAATTAACAGCCCTGCATCGGGAAAAGCAATATTTTGTAAAAGGTTATGAGTAGTTGGCATTAAGCTTTTGTAACTAGGTAAATTACAAAGCGGCCAATTAAATAGAGAACCCATGAAATACTTATTATTGAGTACTTCCGGTGGCCATCTCTGGTCTTCATCATCACTTCCATTTTACGAAATGGTGCTTTCCGAAAGCAACTGCACAAGTTACTATAAAAAATACTCAAATCGCTATAGATGTACCTATAATATTTGAAGAGTTCCCTCGATTTCGCCTGGATTCCATCATCAGATCCTGACTTGGTGACAATGGACCTTCGAAGTATACCCTTTCAAACAAAAAAAATAATTTTCCAAATCGGCTAAGGCATCTTCGAGTAATCGCTGAACATACATAGGTACAAAAAATATATATACGCGACGAATAGAGAACCTCCTCCTTTTGGAAGTCGGTTAATAAATGCTGTATATGGATGTACTTATATCTCGGGCAGGTATCCGCTACTCCGCAACTCACGATCCAAGCACGTATTTTGCATAACAACAAAATTATGATGCAACATTTCTAAATCCCTGTCGAAAACTATCTCCATTTGATCATGTCTATTATTGATCTGAAATTCTGTAGATAGCACTAACATTATCTCAAAGATTTTCCTCTTCGAGATATGTATATTATTGTTAAGACTCCACTCGAAAAACATGTGAACATCGATTTGCACATGCAAGTACCATTTTTATAATTCAATTGTTTTCTTTTAAATAAATCGAAATGTTCGGCTCGGGTTTCGGAACTGGGACATTTACGTTGCTGACTTTTCCTGTGTTGGGACCGGCGGTGGTAACCGGCGCCATTTTAACAAATACTGTGACGTCAATAGCTGGTTCCGCTGGAAGACCTTCGGGTTACCGTTCGAGTTTTCCATCAGGATTTTCATTTACGGTAGCTATGGCCTTTAAATATTTATTACTACGTCTCTCTCAGAGAGGCCTGCGTCCCAGCAAGAACGTTATAGGCTGGATTTTTTATCTATATATTTATTAATAGGGTTTTTTTTCAAATAGGCTGGTTATATTACGCTATGTAGTAGCTTCTGCCTCGCTAGACTGAAAAGGTTTTGTTTTTCAGCGAAATTAGCCTATGTTACTTACTAATAATTTACCTTTCTTTAAGTATATTGGTGAAAGAAGTTTTGAAATCGGTCCAGTAGTTTTTTCATTTATCCATTACAAACAAACAAAAAATTAAAACTTCCCTCTTTATAATATTAGTGTAAGATAATGTGCTCTTACTTTATTGCGACGGGATATTTATTATCTACACTATTATAATACCAGCTCGTTCGTTCGAGCGAAGTCTGTCATTTTCTTTTATTCAATATTTACCTACTTTAAGCAGATTGTCTGTAAAGAATTCAGTTGCAATAGTTTATCTCTAGCACAATATTAATTTCGAAACACTGAGATTACGTATTTGCTCAACTTTATCTGCTAGAAGGGACCAAATACTTGAGATTTATCTGCGACATTTGAGACTACTATCAATATTTTGACATCGCTGAGATGTTGACAGGTGTTCATAGGTTAACAATGCAGATAGTCAGTTGTTTTACAAGCATTATGCTCTTCTGGGAGGTATGTTATTTGATAGGACCAACGACAGGACATAACATTCTGTTTAGGAACTAAAGCGAAAGGCGTTTCAAGTAAATCTTGTACCTTTTTGAAGCCTTATTGCATAATATATTCAAAATACTTTGTGTATCACAGGAATTTTACATTTTCCCGGGATAAAAGTTAGCCTATGTTAGCACATTGTTCCAAACTATAATTTACCTGTGTGTATCGAGCCGTTTAGAAATATTAGCGTGATGAAGTAACAAACATATAATATGTTTGTCTATCCAAATAGTCATAATTTTTTTTGACAAATCTTCACTTCTTGTACCGATGGTCTAGTGGTTGCAAACGCGATTGCTGGGCGTGAGGTCTCAACTACGAAAAACAAAGTTATTTTTCGCTAACCTATGGTTACTTCTTGCTACTGCAGATCCTCATCTCGCAATTGTTTATAGTATAGAATAGACAATAGGTTTATTTATTTATTTATGTACACACATGACACTTGCAAGAGAAAAATATAAATACAGACAAAAGAGCACAAAGGTGCTGCTTATTTCCTAAGAAATTTCTTCCAGCCTACAGACCTGTTTTACAGTTATACATGTACATAATTAAAATAGATCTACCAAGTACGCACTCCCATACAGCCTAAACCTCCTGCACAGCTAAGTAAGTACCCCTATTATTACGAGTTAGCACTAACTGATACCGACTCAAGTAATCATTATCACTTATTATAACCAACCATAGAAATACATAGTTATCTATCTCCTGTGTAGTTTCAGAGTATCAATGGTTTTTGCAAATTATACTGCCAAGATAACTGTTGGTTGTATATCTTTCACCGGAATTAACCGTTTTTTTTGTAAACTTACGGTGTTTATCGTAAACAACGGAAGGTTATAAAAAATCACGTACTTTTTTGTTAGACTGACTCAAAGCTATAGCTATGTCCGTGACTTTGTATTCGTGTAAATTTAGTAGCCTATGTGTTAATCTGATGTATAAAAGTCTGTGTGTTGCGAGAAAGAGTACCTAACTAACATACAAAAGTATCTAGAATTTATAATTTGATCAAGATTTATCGGTGCTGTCAATCATCTTGTGGCATAGATACCTATAGGTACATTATTCACTTTCTTCTACACCAATTCATTTGACGTTAGCACTAAATAGGTACCTACCAACCCTAATAATTTTATTTTGCTATTTCGGTCGTGTCAATATAGCAATAAAGTAATTCTAACAACATACAACATATCCAAAGAAAAGGACCGATTTCGAACCGTGCCCTAACTTCTGACGTTTGTATGTGCTTACGTAGGCCTATGTGAAATAAAATATTTCGAGTTTGATACTTTAACTGGATTAATAAGTATTAATGACTATAACAAAAATATTTTTTTTATTCACGAATTAACATAAGTGAACGTTAACGCGCTCAGTAGGCGGGTAAGTTTGGAATACCCAGGGAACTAACAGACATTTCACAGGGGCTACGAGTCCTTTAGCTCCCCTTCATTTGCTGATCTGATAATGAGCATTTGGGTGGTCCAAAGGTGTTTAGTCTTAACCCAAGAGACCGCATTTCTCTCAAAGTAAAAAGAAAGAATGGTGCGTTTACACTCACTCTAAAGTCCGTATAATCTCTTCTTTCTCTATACATAGTCCTGTAAAAGTGTAAAAAAATTAAAACGTCGAATTGTTAACATACTCAGCATTACCTAATAGCGTTTTTCACTTTGAATTTAGCAGGTAGGTAACCTATTCAGTCAGAGCTTAGTCTTAATATTCATAAACATATTTTACAAATAACTTGAAAATGGAACACAACGTGTAACGAATAGCAAAACTAAACGAACATTGTTTTATAGAAAAGTTGTTACAAATTCACGTCTGTGGCGAATGCAAATGAATAACATATAGGTACCTTTATTATGCTTATTTTTGCCGCAAAATTCTGGCTGAATGGCTAAAATTTTTAGTTGCATAAATGCTGAACAGTGAAACAAGTTGAATAGCTTTCTAACCTGCGGTTCTAACTCATATTTGCAGATAGAATTTTTTTTAGAGATTACTATCAATGTGGGTAGAGTTCACATTGTTTTTAGAGATTACTATCAATGTGGGTAGAGTTCACATTGCTAGCAAACTAATCTAAATATGCTTGTGTCTGGAGTGGGTTCACAGCACTAGTGTAATGGGTGGGGTTCGAACCTGCGACCTCTCGATCACCTTAGCCATTAATGATTTTATTACAAAGAAAACTTTGTAAAAAAACCTTATACATATTACGGAAAAGACGGAACGAATTACAAGATAAATGCTAATTGATTTTGAAAAAGAAACAACTTTAAATAAATAAAGGTAAATTGATTTTAGTATTTTGACTTCTAACAGAAGCACCTACTTTTTTAATCCGGATGAACCCACTATTGCTTGATCTCACCTGATGGTAAGCGATAGATAAGGTCTACGATGGAACGAGCGAGCCCAGAAGATGACTGTTCACTCTAGCTAGTGTGCCTCAGCTTAGGTACCTACTTGTAAGAAGGCAAACGATCACCTAGGTATACATATTATATAACGATGATTTGCTATCTCCCAAGATTTAAATTCTAGGTAGATAATATCGGATACCAAAACGGTTACAGATGGCAATAAAGAAAAGAGTATATATCACCAAACATCGCACATTCTCGTTCGTTCGACAGACGTGTTCGGTATTTTCATAATAATATCACGAATACATCGCATTGTTACGTATCGTATTACATATTATCTGTTCGTAACATACCAACCTGGTATAAATCTACTTATCTGGCATCCAACGTCGCTATAAAATGATATAACTACGATAAACGAAACTGTTTTTACAATACGCTAATACCAATTACCTACATGAATTTATTTGTATAGCAGTTATAAATGTTTTTGGAGATTGCTTTAATTTTTATGATAGCAACATTAAAAAAATATACCTATTTTACGTCGTTAATGACCACGAAGACTTTATGATCCCATTACTTGCAGCTTGAACGCTTCTGTTATTAATAAATTGATGTCTACATTTCAATGCATCAAAAACTTTCTTCTAAACTTAACTGAAATTCATAACTAGATAACTATGTAATTAGTTTGTTGCAGAAATAGTTGTACTTTTTATTTACATGTGTAATGTGCGCCTGTTTGAACAGAATGAAGTTTTATTATTTATTTCTCCTTTTTCAATAAGTGTCACTAAAAGTTTCACCGTTCTTTCTTCTTTACTTAAATTAAATTTAAATGATTGTAATCTAAAGACCTTAATTTAGCAAACATACGAAAACTGTTATTCATATATGGGTACTTAATAAAACCGCGACTAAAATAATTTAGTAGCAAGCTAGAAGACTGCGTATAACTCGAGATTATAATACCCTCGATATGGCTCTCTGTATAAAGCTGCTTTAAAATGTTATAGCTTGTCTTGTTTTGAAGCTTTAATTGCTAATCATTTGTTTATTAGCAATTAAAGCTCCAGATCATATACTGGAGAAAAGAGAATTTCATCGATACCATGTGTACCTACTTATCTAAACTTTGTTTTATAAACTAGCCTAACTTCATCGTTAAGAACATTCACTTGTCACGGAACCTATTTCATATGTTTCTTCAAAAGGCTCGCAAATCTTCATTTAAAAAATTTAATGAACTGGTGTTGCATCAGTAATTTTTTTAGCGTTGCGCAAACCACCTACGCTTTTTTTTTTTTTTTTAACGTGGTAAAATTATCAAATAAGTCCTCCCACCCCGGGCAGGGTGGGAGGGACTGTCAGACTTTTACTGACTAAAATCCACGGTGTTCCTTCAATAACCCTTTACGTACCGGGGCCACGGTAACGGGATGAGTCCCACGACCCCGGCAGGCTTCGGCCCTCTGCAGAGGGGGCCTCGTCATGTTGCTGACGCTCTTTGAGGCGCGCGTGGAACACGACGCGCCGTCGACACGGGCATGGTCCATGGTCGGACAGCGAGTTGCCCTTTACTCGCTGTCCGCATGCCCGCGCCTACGGTGGCCGGAGATCGTCGGCCGACGTCCGACGCCGTGGGCGTCTACCACTGCGGCTGGGCTGGAGGGAGGACGCCATCCTCTCCCTCACGCGGCCCGCCTCCTCCTTCGGAAGCATGACTGCTTCGCAGAAGGAGGCGACCGCTTCCCACTCCCTCTCGCCCCGCAGCATGGCCTCGACCAATGCTATGCTAAGTGCATACAGAGGGACCTGTTGGTCCTCTTTCTGTAAAAAAAATACTCTTGCCTCTTGCTCTAAAGTTCTACAACTTAGTTCAGAACTATCGCGAAAAAGATTCTAGAGATAAGAGAGGAAGAGAGAGCAATTTTTCACTAGAACAAAATCAGTACAGTTTATAAAGTCGTGAAGGCCAATTTCAAACCGTGTTTTCGCCTTTACGCATAATTGATATATGATATTCAGAATCATTTGCTGAAATACCATTAGTCATCCTATCATTATTCTTGTCATATCCAGTTACATCGATACATTAGTCAAGGTAGTTATTGTCACAAAATTGCTCTATGAATAGTTAACTACATCCACTAATGTTAAAAACTCCTCTACCCGTATATGCCTGTCCGTAGGCTGGTTCCATCACCGAACTACAAAACCATGCGATGCGATGCGCCATCGTTACATAGATAGTGAACATCCCACCTATACGTATAGTTTTGGAAATACTTTCATCTTAGAATAACAACGCATAGAAGGATAGTACGAGTGCAAAAAGTGAGGCAACTAAAACTTTGCCATTTTTGGCTAACTTTGCTCGACGAGTCGTCAGTAGGGGAAGGTGGGGCAGCTTCATACACTTTTTTTATTTCGTCTTATAGAATGCTTCCGGGTATCGATATCTATATCGATTCATCAAAAATCAATAGTCTTACTATCAGACTTTATATAAAAAACATGAAATTTGTGTAAATACACTTGTACGACTTTTTGTAACACTTGTAAGAAAAAATAAAAAATGTATGAATGTACCCCACATGCGGGGCACTTACATACAGCCTATGGGGCAGATTCAAACATGTGAAAAAATACACAAGTTTTGCGTGAAATGTTTATTTATTTATCAAAATCAAAGTATCAAAACACAACATTCATGAAAACAAAAGCAATATTAGTCTCTATTACCAAATAATACTTACATAATCATATTATAAAAAGACAAATATAGTTAGTTTTTATTTTTATGGCACCGAGGGAACTAACTTAACATAACACACACAGCACACAGAGAGATACTTATCCAGTTCTAGAGCTGACAGGGACGAAATTGCCACTCTCAGAAAGGCCATGGTAGAGCGCATGAATTTGACCTTAAATCTCGTTTCCCAATGGGGTGACGACAATCTGGTCAAATTCAACGCTCTGAAAACACAGGCTTGTCTTTTCAGCGCTAAAAGGAGCCCTTTTGAATTGACCCCTACTTTTCGAAGTACATCTGTGCCAGTTGCCAATCACCTGGAGCTTTTGGGCATGGAGTTGACGTCAGACCTCAACTTCGGCTCAACCATCGAGTCCAGAGCTCAGACTGCAGCAAAAAAGCTGGGAATCCTACACAAGGTGAGGCGGTACTTCACGCCTGGACAGCTTCTAAATCTGTATAAAGCACAGGTCCGTTCCTGCGTGGAGTATTGCAGCCACTTGTGGGATGGCTCTGCAAAGTACCAACTTGCTGCATTGGACCCGATCGAGCGCAGAGCTAAAAGGCTTATAGGCGACGAGGTGCTGGTGGACAAGCTTCATAGCCTGGCCCATCGGCGAACCGTTGCTTGCCTGTCGGTTTTCTACAGATTATACTTCGGGGAGTGTGCGCAGACGCTCCATGACCTGATTACTCCATCTCCCTTTCACTACCGGACTACTAGACGCACGGCTGGGTACCACCCACACTTCGTTGATATACCATCTTTTCGTACCAAGCCCTTCTCCTCCACATTTATTGTGCGCACAGCCAAGCTGTGGAATTCTCTGCGGGCTTCTGTGTTCCCTGCCACTTATGACCTTTCAGGCTTTAAAGCACGAGTAAATAGGCATCTTCTGGGCTCGCTCGTCCCATCTTAGACCTCATCCATCGCTTACCATCAGGCGAGATCGAGGTCAAGAGTGTCCACCCATCAGTAATAAAAAAGAACAGTCTTTGTGATCAGTCACATCACTTTTTAAATATCTACATCCTATTGCTTAATTCTTATTTATTAGTACTCCATATTTGGCTGCTGATTTCCGAAATGAGAGTTTGTTTTCCAAAACTTTATCGATAGCTTTAAACATTGCCTCTTCGTCCACCTCTCCACTCCTAGTTCCCTTTTTCTTGTAATTTCTGACCATAATCGTTCTGCAAAACAAAATTATGGTATAACTTTAATTTTACAAACAAACATAAAATGGGGCACATTCATACAGTATGAATGTGCCCCGTACACTCGAGTATGAACCTACCCCATCACAAGAAAATGAACTCAAAATATTTCTAGAAAAAAGGCAAGCATATATAAAATTATTCACAGGTTAATTCACAAACTTGACCCTATTGTCTTTTAAATAAAATAGAACTCAATAATATAGAGAGCAGCTTTTATTTAAAAAAAAGACGTTAAAGTGAGCTTATAAAAATACTTATGCCTGGCCGAATCACGTTCCGTGTCACACCGATGTGTGTTTCACACCGACTGCGTTCAAACTCCGTGAGCAACCACACACAAAAGTAAGCTACGCATACACGCATAAGTCATTCTGTTGATGTGCGCCTAACATCAGATATATTTGGTGTATGACGGTGCCCCTTGTATGAATCTGCCCCACTTCCCCCTATTCAAGGTCACATTCTGCCGAACAGAGCTCGCGAGTAAATAATTTAAAACGACCGTTTGTAGCGTAAAGGGATGTCATAGTCCTTCAGGAAAACAAAAAACGTGTAATCAAATTACATTTCACAAGTAAATACTTACATTTTATACATTATATTTAAGTAAATCGACCATCAAACAAAAATTCTAATAACCTAACTTATCACAATTCAATGTTGCTATCCGTGAGGAAAAAAATACCCATATTGATTTCTTTTGTGCTTATTTTTGTTTAAAAAAATATAGTTTTGGCGGCAATTATGTATGCGTCAAACTAAACTATATTTATTTACAGCTACTACCTACAGTGTTTTATAACTAAAAGTTACTGTTAGTTCGAAGAGTGGCATCATAAAGATGACAATTTTATTGATTAAGATTTTTTTCATTTAAGTAATGTTCTCAATAATATTTTTCTATTTCATAAATACAACACATACTTTTAATTGATATCAAACGAGATTTTTCAAGCAATTAATACATTTCTATAATATCATTATAACACATTACACATCAAACATTCTAAACGCAATAAACGATATCTCATTTCGTTTACCTTCCGTAAATATATGTCATATAAGTCATATTACATGAAAAAACATCATCTTATTTAGTTTCATAACATAAAATACTTGATTTGATCCAGCAACATAATAGTGCGTTTTCCCATTTTTGTGGTAATGGTACTGGTAATGGTATCACTGAAAGCTATATTTGTGTGCGTTTGAAGAACGTAGACACATTCGGCTCACGCACACAAAGAAACTAAAGTGGACACACGAAATCGCTCGTGTTTTGTTCTAGACGCCTCTTCTATGCGTTGTTATTCTAAGGCTTTCATTGTACGTACAGCTAAGGAGTAAAATTCCCTGCCGGAGTGTTTATGATAACTATAACCTGGGGGTCTTAAATTCAGAGTGAATAGTACTAGGAACTTAAAACGTTCTTTGAGATAAAAGGGAGTCGTTGGATTGAAAAGAATACTGTAGAGTAATGATATAATATGTGCATTCGGGGAAGGCGGATAGGTAGCCACTTGAGTTTAATTCGAAACTCAGAAACATGATCATATTTGCGCAAACCAAATATGAATCTGATACAAAAATTTTGGAGTCGCTCAAACTTATCTAGCTGCATGACCTGACCTTTAAAGCTAAAACTTTGTGCAATGCAAGCGTATTCGACTCATCACATTGCGATTTGCGTTGCACCTTTGAAATAAACAATAGTCACTTCTGAAAACTAGTATTATGTAAAAGTATTGTTCTAGGTACATACCTATAAACAGGATATTATTCTATATCAGGTTTGCTGATATAACTAGCTACGTTTTTCGCTGCTCCAATTAAAACATATTCACTGGTTACAAAAATATGACTGGATTCTTTCACATATTTCCCCTCTATCCCAGGATTTACGCACTGTTAATAGCAATAAGGTAACTTCTTTCTACACGACACGCATTATTTAATAATGTGTAGGTATGTAAAATGATTGAATTAAACATCTCTGCCCAATACTTCTAGAAACACAGACGATATTATGTTATGAAAAGGTATAAATTATGCCAGTGTAAGTTAATATATTATCAATGGATTCTAGTCGGATTACTATAATTGACTAGCACTCAAGGGCAGATTGTATTGCCAATGTCAAGTACGGCCGTGTACCTGTCGCGATCTTTAATTTATTTATGAATCGGCGAAAAGCCCGTGAAAGTTTGAATTGGAATTTAAATTTCTAGACCTCCAAATTACATGGTTTGTACACTGGTCAGTTAATAATACCTGAAAGCTGTTATATACTTTCTACATGCTAGATACAGAAGTGATGACCTCGAACCCCTTTGCTTTTGCAGGAAATTGTCGGAGTAGCACATACTTTCATGATATTATTTCTATTTTGGTACTAAGATAAGATACTCATACCAGGTCTGGTATGAGTATATTTATCAACCTGCTATTCAACATTCTTAACATGTTCTTCAACTACAACAACTACAAACAAAGGATCGTTATTATGTATGAGAAACATGCGTGGAAATAATAACGATCGGCACACCTAAAAAGCAATAAATTATGCTTGTTTTTTTTTATCACTAACATTTAATTGGATATCTTTTAAAAGCACATTCAACAATCACTAAGTCGTTTCTAAGATTATGATTAACGAGTTATCTAAGTACATTACCCATTACTAAGTGTATTAATTTACCTAATACTTTACTTTGTAATGAGTGGCACTAGAGATTAAGAGCGCCTGCGTCTTTGTGAATAGCAATTCGTTACGAGACTTCACATTGCATTTTTTAAATAACAGGCGAAGCTTAAGACTTCTGCATAAATATTTATAATAATATTTTTTTAATGATTATTTTAAAAAAAAGTACAAATAAGCAGAAAAATATTTCGATACAGAAGGGCTTGAACGAATAAATGTATTTTTATCTGTGGTCATTAATCTTGCAACACTGATATCAAGTGTCAGTTTCAGTTCGTTTGTCAACATGATACGTCAGCTGTTTCGTAGAAAGTTTCCTTGAATTATAGTAACTAGTATAATGCCTTGAATTCTGTAAATAAACACTATCATTATTCAGTAAATAGGCTTGATACGTGGTAGTGTTCGTGTTAAAGTTCCGTCCAAAATGAGGTCTTCGCTATATAGACGTAGAGGAAGCGATCCGGAGAGGGAACCGTTGTTGGCAGCGATTCCCGTCTCTGGATTGAATAGCAGCTTTCGTGATGAGGTCGGTAATTAGTGTGTTTTTTTTTAATTGGATCCAGTCACGGTTTTCTATAATGCCAGCTTATCTACACTTTTATGCATTTTCTTATTTATTAGCTTTTGCCCGCGACTTCGATCGCTCGGGAGGTTTTTCCCGCGTAATTCCTGATCCCGTGGGAATTCCGGGATGAAAACTACCCTACGTCCTTCCCAGGGTCCTAAACTATTCCCATGCCAAATTTCAACTCCGCCCCTAAGACGACCCACTGACCCAAATTTCATCTAAATCGTTTTAGCGGTTTAGGCGTGAAAAGGTAATATACAGACAGACAGAGTTACTTTCGCATTTATAATATTAGTATGGATTTATTTATGTACACACATGACACTTACAAAAGACAAAAGAAAAATAAATACAGAAAAAAGAGCACAAAGGTGCTGCTTATTTCCTAAGAAATTTCTTCCAACAGACCTGCAACAGGAATAGGATCTTCTTTTACTTAATTAACAAGAAAAATTTGTTTACCTTCATTTTTAAAACATAACCATGCAATTTCCAACATTTTACAACATCATTTAACTATTATATATAAAAATAACAGCTTAATTCGTTATTTAGAAAAGGCTTTGTGGAATTATGTGGGTGGTTCTCATTTCCATATTTAATTTACACTTTTTACCTACTTTTGCTAAGGCTATAATAGAATAGAATATTTCTTTATTGGAGTGACTATGTATGACTCAAATGTTGTTAGGGCTGTAAAAGTTGAATATGAGATATCTTATCAATGATGTATTTTTCCTTCTCTTAATACCTACAGATTTTCTTAACAATCAAGTATTTATCAGAAGTTTTAAAACACTCGCATCTCATGACATTCTTTGAATTTTGCTTTTAACTTACCTTTTGTCTAGGAATTTTTGTAAGAAATAAAAAATTGAACTAAAACATACTTTCCTCATCTATCGCTTACCATCAGGCAAGATCGAGGTCAAGAGCGGGCTCATCTGTGATAAAAAAAGATATATATATATATATCATTGTCGAAAAATATGACACTAAAAAGATTCAATTGTTAACATTATATCACGAAAAGTTTTGTTATACTTGTTGATGAAATTGATAAGATAACAAAGGAAAACAAAGCACTTTAATTTAAAAATCATGTTCATTACACAATTCAATACACTCACCACAGGGCCTAGTATAGTGTTGAATTTAGTTTGAATAAATTACTTCCAGTAGATTGCTTACTTACACAGTACAGTACAGTACTTTTTAATAAGTAGAATAGTAAAAGAACTATTGAGTTCTTTTACTATTCCACTTATTAACCTCTCAAATTTGAAATGTCACAAAATGTACCACCTTTGAGGCCACCGGTGGTCTTCCGTGATTTAAACAGTTAAAAAGTAATGAACTTCTGAAAAAGAAATTTACAACTCCAACTTAAATAAACATTTCAAATATGACTCAAAGTAGTACCTTTGAACTTATTAATCCTTCATCACGCCATCAACAAACAACATATAATAATCGAAGTTTTCTCTTTTGTTTCTAGCGTCCAGAGGGCAACGGCACAATGGCAGACATGGGGGTATCACAAGCAGAGCTGGTGGAACCACGGGGAGACTCCGGACGCAAACTGCCACAGTATCTTGCAGCTCTAGCAGGTATATATCACCATATCCATTTTTCTTTATTGAATATAGGCTCGCGTTTGACCACCATCTCTCCTGATGGTAAATGATGATGTGGTTGAAGATGAAGCATGCTTACCTAGAAGTAACCTATTCACTCTTGACTTAAAGACCCCCAGGTTATAGCTATCAGGAAATACACACTACGGCAGGGAATTCCACTCCTTAGCCGTACGCACAATGAAAGTATTCCCAAAATGTTTTGTGCGTATGGGTGTGATGTCCACCATGTAACGATGGCGCATCGCCGTTTGTCTTGTAGTCCGATGACGGAACGGGCTTGGCTACTATTATAATAAACCAATTAATTAATAAAAATATTCAAAACATTCCGAAATGATTCTCCATAAGAAGAAATGAGCCATAATCCACCACATAGGTTGAAGTCGTTTGGTGGATGTTGCATGTCTTCAGATTGTTTTGGTCCTAAGACATGCTGATTTCCTTACAAAGTAAATTGATTCTCAAATTTTATTTTGTGCCAAATGTGTCCATACGTTACAATTATTAAGGGCCTATACTACCTCAAATGGCTTAGCATGATCCACCGTTATGTCGAAAATACTGCATAATAATTAATAATTTTAAAATAAATATTTGGTAAACTTGAGGATTAATGTTAGGTACTATGTTAGACGAAAACACGATTACATAAAATTTTCTTGATAGAAAAAAAAATCCAAAGGTAGCTAAACCGCTGCTATTCAAAAATAACTTCAAATTAGATAATGAAACTTTGCATATTAATTGAACTAACTATAAAGCAGGTCTTATGTTATTTAGTTTTTTAAATTACCATTATTTTCACCGTAAAAAGAAATAAACTAAATTATCGGTGTCTTGGAGTCTTTTCCCTGCCACCCTGTCTCGCTTGCTCGCGTGACCGCGGCCAGTAGTGTGCGAGCGAGATAAAGAGTGAGAAGCGCTGAGGTAGTATAGGCCCTTGAGTTGAATGAAATATCAATCTAATCAATGTTAACTCGTTTGTCTTGTTTCGAAGTCTCAATAGTCTAATGATTAAGGTGTTGGACTTGTAATCGAGAATTCGTGGGTTCGAACCCCTTTTTTTTCACCATTGTACTCTTGTCCCACTAGCCGTGATCCCACTCCAGACAAGCATACTTAGCTTAGTTGGAGGGGGAGAGGGGGAGAAAACCCACATTTCTAGATCACTTAATAAAAAAATGAACTGAATTAGCTAATCTTATATTCCAACTTAGCGTTTCCATGTTTTGTCTTCATTTGAATATCCTTTATGGGTTAACATTTTTTTTTATTTTAATTTAAATTATTAATAACTTTAGGTGTGGTCGACATATCGATTCTAATATTCGTCCTGCTAACTTGTTAACTTAGATCTATATATATAACTTAGATCTTATACATACTTACCATATATTGTACAAACTATCTATACTAATACTAGCTTCCGCCCGCGACTTCGTCCCCGTGGAAAAAAAAAATCCCCCGATTTTGAAACATTCTTCATTACTGCTCCGCTCCTATTGGTGTTAGCGTGATGATATATAGCCTATAACCTTCCTCGATAAATGGGCTATCTAACACTGAAAGAATTTTTCAAATCAGAACGGTAGTTCCTGAGATTAGCGCGTTCAAGCAAACAAACAAACAAACAAACAAACAAACAAACAAACAAACTCTTCAGCTTTATAATATTAGTATAGATTATAAAGCTGAAGAGTTTGTTTGTTTGTTTGCTTGAACGCGCTAATCTCAGGAACTACCGTTCTGATTTGAAAAATTCTTTCAGTGTTAGATAGCCCATTTATCGAGGAAGGCTATAGGCTATATATCATCACGCTAACACCAATAGGAGCGGAGCAGTAATGAAGAATGTTTCAAAATCGGGGGATTTTTTTTTCCACGGGGACGAAGTCGCGGGCGGAAGCTAGTTCAAAATAAAGTATCAAAAAATTCGTCCTCAAAACTTTATTAGGGTAGTTAAATTTCAAATGTCGACGGAAATGTCGAATCGTATCGCAATGTCATAGTTTTTTCGTTTTAAATAAGTTTATTTATTTATTTTTGTTTGAGACAGTATTGCGAGGACACAGTATTCAACATTCTAAATTGGGCCTGATTGGCTATTAGTATCTTTTAGTATGTTTCTTATGACTGTGCGGCCAAACCGCTAGACATGCAAA